>CP092874.1:43282383-43313350 GCA_030710605.1 Cordylochernes scorpioides
AGCAATACAGAAGCAACACATAAACCACAGGCAAAAAGTGTGTGTGATGACAAAAATTATATTATATTGTTGGGTTCGTTTTGGCCTCGGACCCAGCAATGAACAACTTTATAAGTGTGAATTTGAGGAAACAAAGTTCTCGGCAGGATGTTTGGATGTGCAGGATACCCTTTGACCGGATCTTGCAGACCACATGACACATCATGCGCTGATTTACCCTGTGACCTGAAGCGGTGTCCAGTGACAATGATTCATCCTACATCCTGGGAAGAACCTTTAATGGCCTAAGGGACGTCTAATTGCACCATCCAATTTTTCTTATGCATGCCTTTTTTGTTCTTTTCTGTAAATATTTATGTTGGCCTAGGATTAACAAGGCAATTTTTTTTTAAATAATTAGAGTAGCTTTTAAATAATTCATCTTAATTATTTATTAATTATTATTTTTTTAAAATCAATTTACAAATTGGTTCTATAATTCCTGAGAATTGTTAAATTAATTATTATTCCCAAATAGAATGTATTGATTTAAATAATTCTCATTAATTATTTAATTAATTTGTAATGGTAATATAATTTTTTTGTTTTTATTTCAGTATATATATATGCACAAATAATATATATTATTTATTTATTATATATATATATATTTACCTAGGTATATTATTTTTTGCCTTTTCGACCTATCACAGAGGGTGATCTGATAAAAATTTATTTTTTGTTATGATTTGGTCACCCAGGGAGAGGATAGGCCGGTCAGTTTGAAAGTGGTCGCGGAACTTGGGGGAGACCTTGGTCATATACCTCCCCTTTGCAGGGAGGTATCGGGAAATGTGAGTAAATTTGTTTCTTAATCTTTTATAGGGATTTATAGGTTCTAAATTTTTAATAGTTAGATTTGTTTTAAGATAATACAGTATAACCTCGTTAATTCGACACACGCAAATTCGACACTCTACCTTAATTCGACCATATTCTGATGTCCCGACCTCCGGCCTATCAAATAACAAACCGTAATTCGACAGTATCTATAATACGACAGTTCCGATAGTTCGACCATTTTAAAATTCGAATTTCGACAGTTGAATGTTTTTTTACATACAACTTTACCGCTAAACGGTATTACGCCGGCGGCAAGCGGCGACGATGGCGGGCGCAGAGAGGATCGCGAATACGTACTTTTGATTTCTGTTAGTTTAAGTTTCACTTTGCAGTGCCGTTGCGCAATGTCGCGAGTGGTATTGTTTTGTTTTTTTTTTCACGCGGGAATTTAGGAATCGCGCGCTAATTAATAATGTTATTTTCTTTTTAAATTTCAGCATTTAAATATTTAAGTTATTTTAAAATTTACAAATAATTTCCTTTCAAATAAATAAATCTTCATAAAATGTAGCCACAATGATTATGATGACATTTTATTTCAATATTCCATTTCCATATTATTATAAAAGATTTAAACACAAAATCAATAACACCTGCAGCAGCAGTGAATGTCTTTAATACAATAGTTATTTAAAACACATTCCAGAGGAAGAAAGACATGCATGTTTTTTTTTAAATAGACCATCTGGAATATATCCTGAATAGGATTTCAGTGCCAAAACAGACATCTATAAAGGAAATTTTAAAAGGATCTTCATGATTATTTTTAAATATTACTTTTAAATTTTCTTTTTATTTTCCATATTTATTTCCTTTCAACTGCTATATTCTTCAATTAGAGTAAAATATTATTTGTAATTATTTTCTGTTTCAAAAATATGTAGTATTGCCATTTTGTCCCTGATACTAAAGTTAATCATGAAAATAAAAAATATTACAAAAAGGACACACACAATGGTTTCAATTAATATGATCAATTTATATTACAAAGCTATTTTTAAAAAATATTATTTTAGCGAGTTAGATGATTAGCTAATCATCTGAATAACTTTAATTCAACACTTCCTTTAATTCAACCCGAAAGCTCTGATCCCTTGGGGTGTTGAATTAAAGAGGTTCGACTGTATATCTAGGCCAACATTATTCCTTTTTTTAAAATATGGATATTATAAGTGTGTGTAAGAAAAACATTGGATGCAAAATAAATATTTTATAGTTGGCATATTACGAAGTGTAGTCTTTATTCCTTTATTTTTTTAAATTGTTGTCCTTTTGGTTTTTTTTAATTAATATATACAAATAAACATCAATATATATATGTAGTATATTTTGAGTTAGATAGTTCACAACCTTCTGATATTTATTATAACTCCATATCTATATAAAAATATGTATCGACCTTGTAACAATGGAAGTGACAAATAAACAAAGAAGTAAAGCTAGACCAGACGGCGACAAGGCGACAGCCAGAAAGTGGCGTGATTACAGTAGCCAATCAGGAATCACCGCCATATGCGGGAGTCCAGTATAAAAGGGCCCAGAAAAGAGACAAAGGTAGTTGTTTTCAGAGTGACGCCTTTATACAGTCGGTCGGATCTCTCACCCCCCCCCTTCTATCCGTGAGTAGGCTTAGGGCATCCGCGGCGCCCGTGGTTCGACTGCCTTCGTCCGTGGTCTACCTCTACCTCTTGGAGCTACCATCTAGACCTGCCTCTGTCTCTTGCTGTCCCCGTGCGGGAATCCCATCACGCACCCACGACCACGACTGCCCAGTACATTCCACGCCGGCTTGGTCGGAATTACTACAGAACGCGTTTAAGCATGCAGAGGATGACGGAGGCCGGAGACGAATACTTCGCGGATGCCCTCACCAACATGCAGCCCCACTGCGAAGACCTAGTAAGCCGCCTAACAGACGCCATTCGGGGACTAGCCGTGCCTCGTGCGGAGGAGGCCCTCATCTCCCCTTTCGACGGATCCTTCACAGCAAGCAACTTCATCCAACAACTCGAACGGACGAGCGAGGGACCGCAAGATGACGCCACCCTGCAAGCCCGGCTCCACGCGCTACTCAAAGGTGAGCCCCTCTCCCTCTACAACGAACTGAATCTGGCCTCTCTGCCATACAGTCAGGCAAAACAAACTCTCATGGACCTCTACCCCGGAAAATCCGAGGTCACTTTCACCAAATTTTTAACTTTTAAATTAACTAGTCAGATCCAATTAGGAGACTACTACCGCCAAAAAATAACGATGGGATTACAACTGGGCCTAACCAATCCCATCATAGTGGAAGCATTAACGGAAGGCCTCCAGGCCAATGATCAGCGCCTCATGAGGGTCATAGCCCCTAAAACCCTGACCGAATGGTACTCTACCCTGACTAGAATAAAAGGGACCAATTCACTCCCTACTCCATCCGAACCATTTCAAGGTGTTACCAACACAAGTGCCTTTCACCGTGATACCAGAACTCCTTCTAGGGGAAGGAACTACAATCCTTTTTCAACAAACAATACTCCAAGATACCCTTCTGGTGCCAGAAGACCACCCTCACCATGCAAATACTGCCAAGGTGACCACTGGAACAGTGAATGTTCCATGAACAGGCGACCCTACAGGCAACAGGCCTACCACGGCCAACCTACTGCGCATTATTTCCCACCGGAACAAAATGGCGCCCACAACCTTCCCGTGCCGGCCCCCAGGTCTTCTCGCACCCCACAAGGCAACGAAACCCTCAATTTTCGTCCCTAAACTATCCAATATTCTATGTAAACCTAAAATTTTTAATAATTTTTATTGCCCGTTCCTCTTAAACACAGGAGCCTCTATTAACATAATTAATTTAAATATTTTTAATCATCTTAGTAAAAACTTATCTAATCCTTTAAAATTATATCCATACCATATATTAATCAATTCCATATCTACTCAAATAAATTCGATAGGATATACATTTTTGACCACTACCATAAGAAAAATTACAAAATCAATTAAATTTTATATAATAGATAATTTATTACCTTTTGGTATACTATCATTAAATTCCATTAGTCAATTTTGTTTCACCTTAAATTTATATAATCATTCTATTTATCAATGTGATGCTCCTTTGTCTAAGAAATGGTACCATATAACCTATGTAACCCGACGTAATAATGGAGAGAGTAACCACAATCCGCCCAATGTGGGTCATTTAAAAAACATGCCTAACTCACATTCTCCATTATTACAAGGGGAAAATGTCCATCCTATACCATGTCCCATTACCTTGACCAAGACCTCTACCCATTATGACAAAAATGCACCCAGCCAAACTTTAGCCCATTTTTCCCATTTATATTTATTATCCCCACTATATCCCTCTGAACATCAATGTAAAATTTTTAATGATTCTTGTAATTTATGTGTTAGGAATGATATCCCTTTAACTTTTATGAATATTATTAAGAATTACTCAAATATTTTTTTCTACTAACAAATATAACATCCCAAAATTGAAAATTCCCCCTATCAATATTAGGACAAATTCAGATAAAATAATTGCACTCAGGCCGTATCGTACATCTCTTTCAGATCAACGTGAAATACAAGAACAAGTAGGGAAAATGCTAGAATATGATATTATAGAGCCTTCTTTCTCCCCTTATTCATCCCCCGTTACTTTAGTTACCAAAAAGGATAAGACAAAACGATTTTGTGTAGACTACCGCCGCCTGAATGAAATAATTTTCCCCGATGTTCACCCCCTTCCGCTCATAGAGAATATCTTAGATAAATTAGCCAATGCCAAAATTTACTCCCGCGCCGATTTTTCATCAGCATACTGGTCCATCGAAATAAGTCCCCCTGATAGAAATTTATTAGCTTTTGTCACATTAGAGGGTCAGTATAATTTCAAAATATTACCATACGGGATTAAAATAGGACCCCAGGTGTATGAGCGAGCAGTCAGTCAGATATTGCAAAGAAATAGGTTAGGTTTTATAGCACATTATTTTGACGATTTCATTATCTTTTCAAATTCCATAGAAGAACATTTAGAACACTTACAGCAATTTTTTGATATGTGTAATAGGGAAAATTTTAGATTAAATTATAATAAGTGTGACTTCTTTAAAACTACAATAGAATCTTTAGGCTATACCATATCATCAGGCACATACACTCCATTAGTAAAAAAATTAGATGTAATTAATGCCATTAAGGTCCCCACTAGCGTTAAATCCCTCCAATCATTCTTAGGCTCCATTAATGTATATAATAAATTTATAAAAGATCACGCCCGCATTAGGAACCCCTCAATAACCTACTTAAGAAAGATTCCCCATGGCACTGGAATGCAGAATGCCAATTCATTTGACACTCTAAAAAAATGTCTGACCACAAAACCGGTACTACACCTCTTTAAAGAAGGGTTACCCTGTCAGCTATTCTGTGATGCCTCACTTCAGGGAATAGCTGGTATCCTAAAACAACAACATCCAGACGGCACCCTACACCCCGTGCAATATTACAGCAGAGCACTCCGACCCCACGAGAAAAATTACGCCATCACAGAGTTGAAATGCCTTGCTGTGATAGTGTGGAAAAGTTCCGCATCTATCTCGCAGGTGTAAGGTTCACAATTTTTACGGACCACCATGCATTACAATGGTTAAAAACCATAAAGAACCCAATGGGTAGACTTTTTAGGTGGAGCTTAAAGATGTCCGCATACGAATACGATATAAAATATATAAAAGGTAAAACGCAGTACGAGGCAGACCTACTGTCCTGCATTCCTTTATGTGGTTTTCTCACCACCACCCAAATAATAGAAAATCAACCCCAATTATCTCCATCTACACTTATCAAAACGAATATAGATGGCCTCCATACAATCAAACGTAAAGGTATTGTCAAGATTATAGTTCCCCCTCCCTTACAACATACGCTAATTAATAAAGTACATTTAGAATATAACTGTTAAAAGTCGTAACATAGTATGTAAATATCTTTTTGAATGTATGACTAGAGATGTAGATTTTCTATTGAATGTATGAATTATTATTATGTAAATTTCCCTTTTGTATATAACTGAGCCGTGTTGTTGAAATAAAGAGTTTCTTAGTAGAGCGAGAGCTTCTGCGTGTGTAGCCGCTGGTTTTTGTCTTCGTTATTTTCCTTCCTGGCTTGATCACCCAAGGCAGTCCAAACTGATATCAAGACCTTAGGTGAGGGTCTTACTTGTTAAGAGGAGGTTTCTTCAATCTGACCTCGCGTACCTTAACATTTAATGTCGTTCCCGGGTGAGCTGCGTGGGCTGGTCTAGCGGAGGAAGAATTAGCCTGCCGAGTAGCAGAGGAAGAATTAGCCTGCCAAGTAGCAGAGGAAGAATTAGCCTGCCGAGTAGCAGAGGAAGTATTAGTCTCCCGAGTAACAGGTGACGGGAAGACCTGGTAGCGCTGTCTCCCAAGCTAAAGAAGCTCAAAGGCGAAAGAAGCTGAAGAAGCTCAAGGTGAAAGAAGCTAAAGAAGCTCAGGGTAAAAGAAGCTCAAGGTAAAAGAAGCTCAAGGTGAAAGAAGCTAAAGAAGCTCAAGGTGAAAGAAGCTAAAGAAGCTCAAGGTAAAAGAAGCTAAAGAAGCTCAAGGTGAAAGAAGATAAAGAAGCTCAGGGCAAAGAAGCTAAAGAAGCTCAAGGCAAAGAAGCTAGAGAAGCTCAAGGTGAGGGAAGCTAAAGAAGCAAAAGGAACAGAGGCTCAAGAGGCTCAAGGGAACAGAAGCTCAAGAAGCTCAAGAGAACAGGAGCTCAAGAAGCCCTTTGTTAAAGGTTTAAAGGAGCTCGGGAAGCCCTTTGTTAAAGGTTAAAAAGGGCTCAGTGAAGCTCAAGGTTTAAAGGAGCTCGAGAAGCCCTTTGTTAAAGGTTTAAAGGAGCTCGGGAAGCCCTTTGTTAAAGGTTAAAAAGAGCTCAGTGAAGCTCAAGGTTTAAAGGAGCTCAAGAAGCCCTTTGTTAAAGGTTAAAAAGAGCTCAGTGAAGCTCAAGGTTTAAAGGAGCTCAAGAAGCCCTTGGTTAAAGGTTTAAAGGAGCTCAAGAAGCCCTTTGTTAAAGGTTCAAAGGAGCTCAAGAAGCCCTTTGTTAAAGGTTTAAAGGAGCTCAAGGGCAAACAAGTTGAAGAAGCTACAGGGTGAAAGGCTACCTACAAGGTAAAAAGGATACCTACAAGGCGAAAGGATAACTACAAGGTGAGATGGAGGATGTTAGCAGAAGGCGTAGAGAGGCGATAAGAGGCGTTTTTACCGAGGTGGTAAAGGATATGAATACAGAGTTAAGGGATCCTCTTATTGACAAAAGTGGCATATATGCCAAATTTGATAAATTGGAATCTCTCCATTTGGAGTTGCTGGCATTGAATGAGCGATGCCAGGCAATTTTATTGGCCAAAGATGAGGCTACTGACGGGGAGATAGATAGGGAGTTTGAGGAGTGTGAACCCTACATCACGGAAAGATATTATTTAAAGGCTAGAGTTCGCATAATGCGTGAGCAGGATAGGGATGCTCAGGTCAAGACTTCTCAAATTCCACCAGGGGCGTCTAGTGCCTCTCCGAATTCGGAAACCGATAATCAGAAAGTTATCAAACTTCAGACTACTTCTACGTCTCTGTCAAAAGGCCCGGAAGAGTCTGTGGGGACCAGGGATGCAGCACCCCGCCGACGCCGCCGCCTAGATAAATAAACAGGCGGCCGCCATAAATCACCGGCACAGCGGAGGAATCGGGAGAGAGGACCAGACGTGCATTCCGGGCTGTCTCCTCTAGGTCTTCCCATATAAATGTAGCCAACAAGAAACTCCAATAAACACTAACTTTGAGAGACTTTCTGAGCCATCGCTGGACCAGTAAATCGACACTCCACATTGGTGAGCCGGACGTGATTGAAAAGAAAAAGCATACGAAGATCTCAAGAGATAAAGAAATGCAAAAAGTGATTCAAGTTTGAAAAGAAGCACCATCCAGGATATCGGGATATCATCTCAAGACTAAGATAAGTTTTTATATTATCTTCCTTATTATTTTATCTCAATATTTTTATTTTTAACTTTATCTCTAAGCTGTTGTGTCGAATTTAAATTTACGCAAAATGGAAACAGAAAATAAGACTAGCGATACCTCAGAAATATGCAAAGTTAGTGTTAAAATACCGCCTTTTTGGGTTGAAAAACCTGAAATATGGTTCTTCCAGGTAGAAGCACAGTTCAAAATAGGTGGAATTATTCAGGAAGACACTAAATTTAATTATTTGATCTCCCAATTAGAACCTAAATATATAGAAAACATTTGGGACATAATTAATAGCAAAAGTGACAACAAGTACTCTGAATGTAAATCACGACTACTTGAATTGTTCAGAGAAAGTGAAGGGTTGAGAATTAAAAAGTTAATTTCAGGTATTGAGCTCGGAGACATGAAGCCGAGCCAATTATTACAAAAACTCAGATCCCTCGCTACCCCAGATATCTCTGACAATTTAATAAAAACTTTATGGCTTGATAAACTTCCCACATCCATAAAGAACATACTTATTGTAAGCGAAGAGGACATTAGCAAATTGGCCATAATGGCCGATAAAATAAATGAAATAAACTCTTCCAAAGAAATATATGATGCGGAAGTGCCTTCTTCATCAACAGATCGCTTGATCGCCAAATTGGAAGATCTTGAACGGCAAGTGTCCGAATTGAGACTGGATAGATCTAGATCTCGATCCAAAAATAGGACTCAGTCAAGACCGAGAAGTAATTCTCAAAGATCTTTCGATCCAAAAGGGAAATACTGCTATTACCATTTTAGATTTGGTCCTAATTGCTTGCAAAATAAATGCAGGTCTCCGTGCAGTTGGAATGAGTCGGAAAACTCCAACCGGCGGACAGAGTAGCGACAAGCTCTTCTGCCGGCATTCAGGATTGTCGCAATCTCCGATTATTTGTGACGGACAAAAACACGGGATTGCGCTTTTTGGTGGATAGTGGCGCTGATATTTCTATAATACCACCAAAGGATAAAAATAGGATGCCTAGCTCTGATTATAAATTATATGCAGCCAATGGTACAGAAATTGTTACCTATGGAACAAAGGTTAGAAATTTGGATATCGGACTTCGACGTCAATTCCAATGGCCTTTTGTAATCGCCAATACTAACAGAGCAATAATAGGAGCCGATTTTTTGAACAACTTTGGATTGATTATTGATATAAAAAATAAACGCCTAATTGATGGAATAACTAATCTTTCCATAAGAGGCGTCATTCAGTCAATCTCAGACATGGGAAATATTAGCACTCTAAATTCATCATCCAAGATCAGCGCTATCCTAACCAAATATCCTAACCTATGTAGGCCACCATCAGATTTTGTAGAAGCAAAACATAGCGTTAAGCATTATATTCCTACAAGAGGTCAGCCAATTCACTCAAAAGCCCGTCGCCTAGATTCACAGAGATTAACTCTTGCTAAGGCAGAATTTCAATATATGTTGAATAATGGAATAATTAGACCCTCAAATTCTCCTTGGGCGAGTCCACTACATTTAGTCTCAAAAAAGGACGATTCACTAAGACCTTGTGGTGATTATAGAAGACTCAATGCAGTTACACTTCCAGATCGTTATCCAATCCCTAGACTGGACGATTTCCACCACATCTTAAAAGGTACTCGTGTGTACTCAAAAATAGACCTATGCAAGGCATTCTATCAGATTCCAATTGCTGAAGAGGATAAACCTAAGACTGCCATCATTACTCCTTTTGGGCTATTCGAATTTAATGTAATGAGTTTCGGTCTTAGAAATGCTACTGCTACCTTTCAGAGATTCATGCATGAAGTCTTAAGAAACTTGGACTTTGCATTTGTCTACTTAGATGATATTCTGGTAGCCTCTAAAACGGAAGAAGAGCATTATAGCCACCTAGAAACCTTATTCAGCAGACTAAATTCCTATGGATTAAGAATCAATCTTTCTAAATCTAAATTCCTAGTACAGGAAATTGATTTTCTAGGATACCTAATTACCTCTCACGGTGTGAAACCACTCCCAACAAAGGTTAAAGCTATTCTAGAATATAAGAAACCAAAAACAGTTCATGAATTACGTATATTTTTGGGTATGCTAAACTTTTATCGTACCTTTTTGAACAATGCCGCAGAGACTCAGGCAATCCTTCATGAATACTTGAGGGGAGCCAAGAAAAAGGATAGAAGCGAAATAAAGTGGACTAAAGAAGCTGAAGTTCAGTTTGAAAAATGCAAACAAGCCCTAGCTAATACAGCACTGTTAGCCTACCCCGATACTGAACTGCCTATCTCACTCTGTACAGATGCTTCAGATCGGGCAGTTGGATCAGTTCTCCAACAGCTTGACAATAATAATTGGAAACCAATAGCATTTTTCTCTAAAAAATTGAATCCTGCTCAATGCAATTATAGTACATATGATAGAGAGCTTCTCGCAATATATTTGTCCATCAAATTCTTCAAGCACCTGCTTGAGGCACGTGAATTTACAATTTTAACTGATCACAAACCTTTAATTTACGCATTCAAACAAAAAAATGAGAAAGCTTCTCCTAAACAATTAAGACATCTACAATACATTTCCCAATTCACTACTGATATCAAGTACATAAAAGGTACTGACAACATAGTCGCCGATGCTCTTTCCAGAGTTGATGCTATCACAACTATCGACTATGAAGAGATCGCCAAAGAACAAACTGGTGATTCAGAACTACAAAACCTGATTTCAAAGAATACTTCTCTAAAATTTAAGCAATGCCCACTACAATCAGGCAAATTGTTATGGTGTGACGTGTCTACTAATAATATTAGACCATTCATTCCAATTAAATTCCGAAAGATGGTTTTTAGGAACTTCCATGAACTCTCACACCCAGGCATTAAAGCCACTACTAAACAATTAACGTCAAGATTTATATGGCCCAATATGAATAAAGACATTAGGAAATGGGCTCAAGCTTGTGTCAACTGCCAAAAGTGCAAGGTGTCGATACACACAAAATCAGAAATAGGCAAATATCAAGAAGTGGATGAAAGATTTAGTGTTGTCCACATCGATCTAATTGGTCCTTTACCTCCATCGAATGGTAACATCTACTGTCTGACCTGTATCGACAGGTACACCAGCTGGATGGAAGTTGTTCCGCTACCAGATATGAAGTCTGAAACGGTAGCGAGAGCGTTCTACGAAAACTGGATTGTTAGATTTGGAGCACCTCATACAGTGATATCAGACCAAGGAAAGCAGTTTACTTCTCAGCTTTTTAAAGATTTAACAACGCTGTGTGGTATCAAACTTCGCCATTCCACGGCGTACCACCCTCAGTGTAACGGGAAGATTGAAAGACTTCATAGAACCATTAAAACTGCCATTCGGGCCCACAATAATATTAAGTGGACGGAAACGCTGCCAACAGTTCTCCTAGGCTTGCGTGCTGCTATCAACAAAGATAACAACCATTCTTTGTCTCAGATGGTATATGGCAAAACCATCAGACTGCCTGGCGAATTCTTTGATGATTCTAAACATCACCTGCATGCCGAAGAATTTGTTCAACAGCTTCAAAAGCAAATGGAATTGCTCAAACCCTTAAATGAAAAACATCATTCGAAGACTAAAGTTTTTGTTCATAAAGATCTGAAAACATGTTCACATGTATTTATCAGGACAGATCGAGTGAAGAAACCTCTGGAACCACCATATGAGGGACCCTTCCCAGTCCTTGAAAGAACAGACAAGTATTTCACACTCAAAGTGAAAGGAAAAAACGTTACCACATCGATTGACCGATTGCGACCTGCTTATTTGCTGGCAGATTCGGACAATATAACTGCAGAACATCCTACTGCAGCAAAACCCATCGTGTCGGGAGCGCTGCCTTCTACATCGTCCCAACAGAATCCTGACCCACCAGATGTGGAGAAGTGCACAGAATTCCAAGGAACAGGATCAGCACCAGACCTGCCTAGGACAAGATCGGGGAGAATAATCAAGAAACCCGTGAGATTTAAGGAGCAATAGACTATATTTCTCCTTATTTTATTTTCTTGCCTATATGATGTATATATATTGTACTTAACCACTTTGTGCACAAATCGTGACTACGCCACTGGAGGGGGAGTACTGTGGGGACCAGGGATGCAGCACCCCGCCGACGCCGCCGCCTAGATAAATAAACAGGCGGCCGCCATAAATCACCGGCACAGCGGAGGAATCGGGAGAGAGGACCAGACGTGCATTCCGGGCTGTCTCCTCTAGGTCTTCCCATATAAATGTAGCCAACAAGAAACTCCAATAAACACTAACTTTGAGAGACTTTCTGAGCCATCGCTGGACCAGTAAATCGACACTCCACAAGTCCATGAAAAATAAAGTAGAAGGCGTAAAGGAATCTGAAGCGAATCCTAAGGACGAAGGAATAAAGGATTCTAAAGATGAGCCTAAGGGCGACGGAGTAAAGGATTCTAAGGGTGAGCCTAAGGGCGACGGAGAAAAGGATTTTGAGGATGAGCCTAAGGGCGACGGAAAAAAGGATTCTGAAGCGAAGCCTAAGGGCGACGGAGTAAAGGATCCTGAAGATGAGCCTAAGAGCAACGGAGTAAATAATTCTGAAGCCAGACCAACTGGAGATACGGAATCTAAAATAAAGAATAAGGGAGATCTACAAAAACTTAAGGGCAACCCAGGGGATTGGCTCTCAAGGTGGGGGCAATTTGGTAGAAATAATGCCAATGAAAAATATGAGGAGGCAAATTTAAAGGATAAGGAAGATTCTGAAGTGAAGCCTAAGGGCGACGGAGTAAAGGATTCTGAGACTGCAATTAAAGGTTATAAACCGGTGAGCAATTCTAGAGCAGTAGCTGAGGGTACTGATTCAAGGGGGGAAGAAAACCTAGATGTAGAACAAGGTACTGATTCAAGGGTGGAAGAAAACCCAGATGCAGAACAAGGTACTGAATCAAGGATGGAGGAAGGGATTATTGATACAAAGGATTGGTTGAATGATGGGTTCATCGAAGGAGTTGATGAAATTGCACCTGAGGGAAAAGGATACTGGTTTCCTGATCGCCCTGTATTTGGGTGTGAGTCCGAAACGACGCCTATACGGCCAGTATGTGACGGCGCTTCCTGTCGAGGACACGGCGCACGCGCCTTAAGACGGTATTTGAAGAGGAGACCCATTCTACTGAGGAGAATCCCGGAAATAGGGATAAAACTTCGGAAAAATAAGTACGGAGTTTTGGCCGACGTGAGGAGATATTTCCAGGTGATGGCCATCAGGGAAAATGATTGGGACTACCTCCGATTTCCTTGGAAGAGGAAGATGGACGCTTGTGGGGCAACCTCCGGTGGTGTGTATGGAGAGGGTGCCGCAGTGTGCCGAGGAGAGGATGGTTTTCCTGGATGAGAGCCTGGGCTCCCTGCAACGGTGTCCCACCTGCCTGGATCCCCCCATCACGGTGGAACGAATTTTTTCTTTTTACAAAAAAAAAAAGAAAGGTGGGGGTATGTTAAAAGTCGTAACATAGTATGTAAATATCTTTTTGAATGTATGACTAGAGATGTAGATTTTCTATTGAATGTATGAATTATTATTATGTAAATTTCCCTTTTGTATATAACTGAGCCGTGTTGTTGAAATAAAGAGTTTCTTAGTAGAGCGAGAGCTTCTGCGTGTGTAGCCGCTGGTTTTTGTCTTCGTTATTTTCCTTCCTGGCTTGATCACCCAAGGCAGTCCAAACTGATATCAAGATCTTAGGTGAGGGTCTTACTTGTTAAGAGGAGGTTTCTTCAATCTGACCTCGCGTACCTTAACAATAACCATCCTGGTGTATCCCAAATGATTAGGCTCATCTCCACACAGTATACTTGGTGTGGAATGACCAAATCTATAGTTAAGTATAATAGGTCCTGTCCCACATGCCAACTTATAAAGAAACCGAAAGGTCCATTATATGGTAGATTAGAACGCCCCCCTATAGCTTTACACAACCCTACGATATGTTATCTAAAGACACTATTTCAGGTTTTTCTAAATATGGTAATTCTAAGTCATACTTACACGTAATTGTAGATCACCTAAGTCGGTATACATGGACCTTTCCCAGTAAGTCAACTATTATAAGCGTATACATTCATGCCTCAAAAAGGTATTGCAGTGTGGCCGCCCAAAACGCCTTCTTTCGGACCGGGCACCTGCATTTACTTCCCCAAAGTTCAGGAGATTCTTAATAAAGAACGGGATACAGCCTCTACTAACTAATGCGAGCGTCTTAATGCGACACTCACCGGGAAGCTGAGATTACTGAACTTAGAGAATCCAGGAACCTCCTGGACTAAGTTAATTAAGATAGTAACTAATAAATATAACGATACCCCCCATACGATAACTGGATTTCCCCCCGTATTTTTAATGTATAATATAATCCCCTCAGACTTAAATAACCACATAAACCCCTAACCCAATATAATAGAAAGTAGAAAACTAGCAATACAACATACAAATGACAGGCACGACAAAGAGAAAATTAAATATGATAACAAACATAAGAACCCACACTTAGATACAGGAGATTTAGTATTAGTAAAGGCGTATCATCATCCAAATAGCGGTAAGTTAGTACCCTACTTTACAGGTCCATATAAAATTACTGAAATAATTTCTGATAATGTCGTACGTATAAATAGACCCAATAGGATTACAGGTAATGATA
Organism: Cordylochernes scorpioides; assembly: GCA_030710605.1. Taxonomy (NCBI): domain Eukaryota; kingdom Metazoa; phylum Arthropoda; class Arachnida; order Pseudoscorpiones; family Chernetidae; genus Cordylochernes; species Cordylochernes scorpioides. The sequence goes on from CP092874.1 coordinate 43,297,040, forward strand.
GCGATACTGTACATGTAAATAAATTACAATATTATAATGAAGAGGTCCTCTATATTTCACCACCCCAATTATATATATATATATATATATATATAGAACCCCTAAAAATAATTAGAATAATAGATCCTTTCCGACATTTAGATCACAACTTGTTTAGTCCAATAGTGAAAGGTATAGCTCATCGATTTTCCGAACCATTTAATCACTTGTCCCCCCAGCTATTCTCATAAAATTAGCGAAATCTAGGTCCTGAAAGTCTGGCGAACTCCTCGGCGTAAATTAACCAATTAAATAACCTAAAACATCCTGTTACTTTGTGTAAGCGCCAAATCAGACGACACAACCCAACTCGGGACGTAGGCCAGACATGGGATCGGCTGACAGCAAACAAATAACACCAGCGGCGCCAGCCGGCAACAAAGGATTAGCGCGGCCATGTTGACATCTCCAGTTTCAGTACACCTGTACACGTGCTCCAATTCGCAGGACGGGGAGATTACATAAGATATTGACACACCAGTATACTAGACTTCGTGTCCACCAAACAACCTGCCAGATTAAAACGGATAGGAAAATTATATAAAATCCCTTTTATACCAAATCTTATTTTGATAATGTTATAGGATAATTTATCGTTTTGTCAACCCCGTTTAAAAATTAGGTCCCCACCATCTCTAAAATCGATCCTGTACATGAGACCAAAGGAGACGCCATCTTGGCCTCCTAAAAGGACAATTAAATCCCCAAAATGGCCTCCATCGCCACGACACTATTCCAATCTTCATCCCAACGACCAACCAACTCAAGGACACACTGAACTCCCCCCTAGTTTTTTTTCTACTCCGTCTCTCCTTCCCTACTTCTAAAAGGGTGGAATGACCTTTGTATCCACCATTAGCAGAGATATTCCTTCCTACTTCAACACTCTTGCCTGTCAATCATTCAATTATAGGGCCACATTGCCTCCCCGTAGGCCAAACTAGAAAGACATCAGTAACCTTGCACCTACTCCTAGACATTGTGTGTAAATATGTTCCCTTTTTTCAGGAACAAATATTTTTGTTTTCTTTTAACTTTTCTCTCATTTATTTGTAAATAGACTTACAGTTTTACTAGTTTTGTGGTGTTGGACTTTGTTTTTTAACTTACATATGTAGATAAAACATTTCACTATTAATCGATAATATCATTTTGTTTATTAATCATCAACATTAATGCCATCAACTACCAATCAACCCTTTATATATTATTACCTTTAATATTTTTATTTTCTTTTTTCATCATGTTTAGACTTAGAATTTTACAACTTCAACTATTTTAGGCACCATTTTAAAAAACCTACCCCTAACAATATTCATAATATTTCTTAAACAGATAATTATTTTATTTTTTATCATTATCATTTTATTTTTTTTTATAGATTTTCAAAATGTTATTTTTGACGCTTCCCTTACAACCTCTAACTCTATCCCATGAACCTTTCCTCCCAACTTTTTGCATCCATCAAGAGATTATTGTTCGTCAGCCATTTTCTTTTTTTTTTTATTAAACTAACTAGAAGACCCTTTCTCGCTATACCATTCCCAATAGTGAGCTCAGGAGACCTAGTTAGATTTTTTTTTCTCTCATCGTCCGGCTCATCATTTTTTCATTTTTCAACTTTTTCTTTTCACCACACAAGTCGGACACAATCAAAATTGACAGCAATAAATCTCTTACATTCACCTCCCCTTTTCCGCATCCTTCAAACCTCCAACTACCTTCCAAGGGATTCCAGTTCGCCGAGCATTTTTTTTTATTGATTAATCCGACAGGAACAATCCTTCCTCGCTATACTATTCCCAATAGTGAGTTCAGGATATCCAGCGCGATCTTTTATTTTTTTTTCTCATCGCCCAACTCATCATTTCAATTCACCATTTTTTCAAATTTTCACTTTTTTTTCATAATTCAACCGGGCACAATCATTATGGACAACAGGGATCCCTCTTACCTCTACCTCTCCCTTTTACATCCATCAATCTTCCTACCTCTTTTCACTGTCTGAGCTAATGATGCAGACGGAATATCTTGGGTCTTCTGTTAATGAAAACAATGCCTCACTTAAACAAGTTCGCATTGCATTGCAGAATGCTTGGGATACTACTTTGCAGAAACATGCTCAGATACCCCCTTTCCCTTTCTCAACCTTAGCGTCACATTATACGTTCAATCAATAAACCAACTTCATTTTTTTCCTCTCATCTTTTATGCAATAAGATATTATTTTCCTTGTACGATTCATTTGACCATATTTACCATTTTGTATCATATACTTTCTCTTAATCTTTTATCATTCATTTTGTGCGTTTTTATTTTTATAACCTTGATTTTTATTACATTGATACACCACCATTACAACATCTTTCTCTTTTTAACTTGTAGCTTAATAATAAATTTAACTAATTTGTATACAAATTATTTCTTTTATTTTTTTATGATAGGTTTGTTAGGTCATCATTCATTACATGTCATTCCCCCAACCAAACCTTCATCACCGGGGGTACATTCTGTAGTATATTTTGAGTTAGATAGTTCACAACCTTCTTCTGATATTTATTATAACCCCATATCAATATAAAAATATGTATCCACCTTGTAACAATGGAAGTGACAAATAAACAAAGAAGTAAAGGTAGACCAGACGGCGACAAAGCGACGGCCAGAAATTGGCGTGATTACAGTAGCCAATCAGGAATCACCGCCACATGCGGAAGTCCAGTATAAAAGGGCCCAGAAAAGAGACAAAGGTAGTTGTTTTCAGAGTGACGCCGTTATACGGTCGGTTGGATCTCTCACCCCCCTTCTATCCGTGAGTAGGCTTAGGGCATCCGCGGCGCCCGTGGTTCGACTGCCTTCGTCCGTGGTCTACCTCTATCTCTTGGAGCTACCATCTAGACCTGCCTCTGTCTCTTGCTGTCCCCGTGCGGGAATCCCATCACGCACCCACGACCACGACTGCCCAGTACATTCCACGCCGGCTTGGTCGGGATTACTACATATATGTATATGAAAAAATAGTACGAATGTAATATTGTATGAATAGTTGATATTTATTCCGATAGATGGCGCAAGCCATTAGCACCTTTCAGTTGCACGATAAGGAGATGCCTTTTTCTTAATATATGTATATGTTTGTAGAAATTTTAAATATGGCTAGAAATTTTGAGTAGCCCATTTCTTTATACTAAACGATTTATTCATCTGAATCAGGATGTAAACTATTAATATAAATATACAGTAAAACCCCTCTATAGTGAACCCCAATGGGACAGAGCTTTTGGTTCACTATAGCCATGGATTGGCTATTTTTTTTACTTTAAAATTTTTAGACCGTATAATTGAAGGACAGCCATACACACTGAAAGAGGCTTCCTCTTAATAGTGGTCACTTTGTTTTAATTCCCTTAATTGACCAATTTCCTTACAATAATCTATCTATATATATAAAATTGAATGTCTGTCTGTTTGTTTGTTTGTGTTCTATAGATTCAAAAACCATACCTCCAATCGCCGTGAAATTTTGGGATATTATTAGGTATATCACCGGGAAGGTTTTTGAAAAATAATTTCATGAATATCTTGAATATCCTTAGAGTTACTTGCAGATTTGTAGATTTAACTCGCAAGCAGCGCCCCCATTGTGACGATGATAACAAGTTTTCTTATCACTAAGTTTGTTATCTTAAATATTATTTATCAAAAGTAAGATTATCTCAGGATGACATGGCAATGTGACACGGGAAAAAATGTTCACTAGATAAAACTGATTTTCTATATGATATAAAAAGCCAACAATGAAGAGTGAATGTAATATAAAAAGCCAACAATGAAGAATGAATGTAAGATAAAAAGCCAACAATGAAGAGTGAATGTAAGATAAAAGGCCAACAATGAATAGTAAATGTAAGATGAAAAGCCAGCAATGAAGAGTGAATGTAAGATAAAAAGCCAGCAATGAAGAGTAAATGTAATATAAAAAGCCAACAATGAAGAATGAATGTAAGATAAAAAGCCAACAAAGAAGAGTAAATATAATATAAAAAGCCAACAATGAAGAGTGAATGTAAGATAAAAAGCCAACAATGAAGAGTAAATGTAATATAAAAAGCCAACAGAGTGAATGTAAGATAAAAAGCCAACAATGAAGAGTGAATGTAATATAAAAAGCCAACAATGAAGAATGAATGTAAGATAAAAAGCCAACAATGAAGAGTGAATGTAATATAAAAAGCCAACAATGAAGAATGAATGTAAGATAAAAAGCCAACAAAGAAGAGTAAATATAATATAAAAAGCCAACAATGAAGAGTGAATGTAAGATAAAAAGCCAACAATGAAGAGTAAATGTAATATAAAAAGCCAACAGAGTGGATGTAAGATAAAAAGCCAACAATGAAGAGTGAATGTAATATAAAAAGCCAACAATGAAGAATGAATGTAAGATAAAAAGCCAACAATGAAGAGTGAATGTAATATAAAAAGCCAACAATGAAGAGTGAATGTAATATAAAAAGCCAACAATGAAGAATGAATGTAAGATAAAAAGCCAACAAAGAAGAGTAAATATAATATAAAAAGCCAACAATGAAGAATGAATGTAAGATAAAAAGCCAACAATGAAGAGTAAATATAATATAAAAAGCCAACAATGAAGAGTGAATGTAAGATAAAAAGCCAACAATGAAGAGTAAATGTAATATAAAAAGCCAACAGAGTGAATGTAAGATAAAAAGCCAACAATGAAGAGTGAATGCAATATAAAAAGCCAACAATGAAGAATGAATGTAAGATAAAAAGCCAACAATGAAGAGTGAATGTAATATAAAAAGCCAACAATGAAGAATGAATGTAAGATAAAAAGCCAACAATGAAGAGTGAATGTAGATAAAAAGCCAACAATGAAGAGTAAATGTAATATAAAAAGCCAACAATGAAGAATGAATGTAAGATAAAAAGCCAACAAAGAAGAGTAAATATAATATAAAAAGCCAACAATGAAGAGTGAATGTAAGATAAAAAGCCAACAATGAAGAGTAAATGTAATATAAAAAGCCAACAGAGTGAATGTAAGATAAAAAGACAAAAATGAAGGGTGTATGTAATATAAAAAGCCAACAATGAAGAATGAATGTAAGATAAAAAGCCAACAATGAAGAGTGAATGTAATATAAAAAGCCAACAATGAAGAATGAATGTAAGATAAAAAGCCAACAATGAAGAGTGAATGTAAGATAAAAAGCCAACAATGAAGAGTAAATGTAATATAAAAAGCCAACAATGAAGAATGAATGTAAGATAAAAAGCCAACAATGAAGATTAAATATAATATAAAAAGCCGAGCCGAAGATACTATTCCTTTAACTTCCAATAACCGAGGGAACCAATTAATATTGATTTTATTCAACTTATCGAGTATTTCTCAAGAGACCGGGAAAAAATGTTCACTAGATAAAACTATGATTTTCTAACGTAGAAAATCAGGAAAGACAAAATTCAGGATGACAAGGCACACAGGGACCGGGAAAAAATGTTCACTTTATCGAGAGATTCAAATTTACGAGTTTCAAATTATCAAAATATATCTTTTTTATTTTTTAATAAGTTTTTAGAGAATTGTTTTAACAAATGTTCGCTAGACAAACCTTTACTCGGGTAAAACCCCGGGCGAAGCCGAGTACGTATTTTAAGTTTAAAGAGAATTGTTTTAACAAATGTTTGTTAGACAAACATTCACTCGGGTAAAACCCAGGCAAAGCCGGGCACATCCGCTAGTATATATATAAAATTGAATGTCTGTCTGTCTGTCTGTCTGTTTGTTTGTTTGTACTCTATAGATTCAAAAACCATACATCCAATCGCCGTGAAATTTGGGATATTATTAGGTATATCCCCGGGAAGGTTTGTGAAAAATAATATCTTGAATATCTTGAATATCCTTAGAGTTATTTGCAGATTTGTAGATTTAACTCGCAAGCAGCGCCCCCATTGTGACGATGATAACAAGTTTTCTTATCACTAAGTTTGTTAGCTTAAATATTATTTATCAAAAGTAAGATTATTTCAGGATGACACGGCAATGTGACACGGGAAAAAATGTTCACTAGATAAAACTATGATTTTCTATATGATATAAAAAGCCAACAATGAAGAGTGAATGTAATATAAAAAGCCAACAATGAAGAATGAATGTAAGATAAAAAGCCAACAATGAAGAGTGAATGTAAGATAAAAAGCCAACAGAGTGAATGTAAGATAAAAAGCCAACAATGAAGAGTGAATCTACTTATATATTTGCCTTATTCTGTCTGTTTGTTTGTCTGTCTGAAGCTCACGGATGGGATTTTTCATAACCATCGGTGGTTCAGTGGTAGAATGCTCGCCTGCCACGCGGGCGGCCCGGGTTCGATTCCCGGCCTATGCATTTTTTTTTTACAATTCTTATAACTCATTTATATATTATTAAAGAATGACATCCACGGCGCCAATTTATAATTGTAACGAATAGTATTTGAATAAAAGCATTTAATCGGGTAAAACCCGGGCGTTGCCCGGGTCATTCGTATATAATAATTGTATAAACGAATGCAAGACAAAATCACCGCGAATGTTTCTTTTTTTTATAGCAATTTCTTTTTAAGGCAATTATCGTTATTTATCGTTAATTTTTGTTTCGATTTTATTGAAAAAACGATATGGTGCCTATAAAAATGATCTTTATTACTATGCAGTTTTCTATTTAGTCAATATACCTATGTTCATGTTGCAAATGTAATTATCTCTATCGCTTTAGTAGGTGAAATGCAAAAAAAAAAAAAAATCGACCTGATGAAATCTTTATGAAAATTCACATTTTTATTTTTATATTTTCAAGACACACACAGTTTGGGGCGGGACGTTTCACAAGAGAGACATCCACGGCGCCAATTTATAATTGTAACGAATAGTATTTGAATTAAAACGTTTTTAAAATATATACGCACTCGGGTAAAACCCGGGCGTTGCCCGGGCCATTCGTCTATCAACATATATAGTCACGACCGTCTTTCCACCGTCAATTCCTCAATTCCTCATGTCAAGGATGCATGCGCATCATCATTATGATCATTATCATTATCTAATAATAATAATAATAATAATAATAATAATAATAATAATTATTATTATTATTATATTATTATTATTATTATCCATCCATTATATATATAGTCACGACCGTCATGGGCCGGTCGGTTCTGTCACGGATGCGCGCGCACAGGGAGGTCACGTGCTCGCCAGCAGCCAACGGGCGCGCGCCGCCGGCATTACGTCATAGATTATAAACACAAGGTAATAAGGCCAAATAAAAAAATAGTGTGTGATAAGGCACAATTTGGATTATCTACTTATATAATTGCCTTATTCTCTCTGTGTGAAGTTCACTGTGTGAAGTTCACGGATAGATTTTTGTCAGAATGGATAAAATAAAAAAAGTGTCAAGGGATGGGAATCGAACCCACGACCTTCCGCTTACCGGGCAGATTCTATGACCACTAGGCTACCCTGGACATATTTTTCCGTTCACATTTTTATTTTTATATTTTCAAGACACACACAGTTTGGGGCGGGACGTTTCACAAGAGAGACATCCACGGCGCCAATTTATAATTGTAACGAATAGTATTTTAATTAAAACATTTTAAAAATATATACGCACTCGGGTAAAACCGGGGCGTTGCCCGGGCCATTCGTCTAGTTGTAATATAAAAAGCCAACAATGAAGAATGAATGTAAGATAAAAGCCAACAATGAAGAGTGAATGTAATATAAAAAGCCAACAATGAAGAATAAATGTAAGATAAAAAGCCAACAATGAAGAGTGAATGTAAGATAAAAAGCCAACAATGAAGAGTAAATATAATATAAAAAGCCAACAATGAAGAGTGAATGTAAGATAAAAAGCCAACAATGAAGAGTAAATGTAATATAAAAAGCCAACAGAGTGAATGTAAGATAAAGAGCCAACAATGAAGAGTGAATGTAATATAAAAAGCCAACAATAAAGAATGAATGTAAGATAAAAAGCCAACAATGAAGAGTGAATGTAAGATAAAAAGTCAACAATGAAGAATGAATGTAAGATAAAAAGCCAACAAAGAAGAGTGAATGTAATATAAAAAGCCAACAATGAAGAATGAATGTAAGATTAAAAGCCAACAATGAAGAGTGAATGTAAGATAAAAAGCCAACAATGAAAAGTAAATGTAATATAAAAAGCCAACAGTGAAAAATGAATGTAAGATAAAAAGCCAACAATGAAGAGTAAATATAATATAAAAAGCCAACAATGAAGAGTGAATGTTAGATAAAAAGCCAACAATGAAGAGTAAATGTAATATAAAAAGCCAACAGAGTGAATGTAAGATAAAAAGGCAACAATGAAGAGTGAATGTAATATAAAAAGACAACAATGAAGAATGAATGGAAGTAAAAACCAACAATGAAGAGTAAATCTCTATATCTCTATCTCTATCTCTATATATATATAAAAGTCCATTTCTGTCTGTCTGTCTGTTTCGCGATGAACTCAAAAACTACTGAACCAATTGGTACCAAATTCTGCATGTCGCTTTTAATAAACCTGTGGAAAATTTTCGGCTGCATTTTGATTAGTATTTTTGGCTATTTCTTTTTTTCATTTGAAGAACTTTTTTTTACGCGGACTAATCCGGAATGGAATGAATACCTAAATATGGCCATTTTTTAAAGCATCGGTGGTTCAGTGGTAGAATGCTCGCCTGCCACGCGGGCGGCCCGGGTTCGATTTCTGGCCGATGCATTTTTTTTTTTACAATTTTTAAAACTCATTTATATTATCTTATATATATAAAATTGAATGTCTGTCTGTCTGTACTCTATAGATTCAAAAACCATACATTCAATCGCCGTGGAATTTTAAGATATTATTAGGTATATCACCGGGAAGTTTTTGAAAAATAATTTCTTGAATATCTTGAATATCCTTAGAGTTATTTGCAGATTTGTAGATTTAACTCGCAAGCAGCGCCCCCATTGTGACGATGTTAAAAGTTTTCTTATCAATAAGTTTGTTATCTTAAATATTATTTATCAAAAGTAAGATTATCTCAGGATGACACGGCAATTTATTTGCAACAAGAATAATGATACAATTCCAAGGCGAAGATACTATTCCTTTAACTTCCAATTACCGAGGGAACCAATTAATATTGATTTTATTCAACTTATCGAGTATTTCTCAAGGGACCGGGAAAAATGTTCACTAGATAAAGCTATGATTTTCTAATGTAGAAAATTAGGAAAGACAAAATTCAGGATGACAAGGCACACAGGGACCGTGAAAAAATGTTCACTTTATCGAGAGATTCAAATTTACGAGTTTCAAATTATCAAAATATATCTTTTTTTATTTTTTAAATAAGTTTTTAGAGAATTGATTTAACAAATGTTCGCTAGAAAAACCTTTACTTGGGTAAAACCCCGGGCGAAGCCGAGTACGTTTTATAAGTTTAAAGAGGATTGTTTTAACAAATGTTCGTTAGACAAACATTCACTCGGGTAAAACCCGGGCGAAGCCGGGCACATCCGCTAGTCTATATATATAAAAATGAATGTATGTGTTGTCTGTTTGTCCTTTATGCCTGACCAAACCACTAATTGGAACGCCATGAAACTTTGGGAAGTTATTTAGTATAGTACTGGGAAGGTTTCTAGCAAATAAAATTTTTGAAATAACTTTTCGCTTTGAAATAATCAAGATAAATATTCTAATTTATCTGTTATAATTAAACAATCTGCTCTAAATATTATCATGATGATACGATGATTTCGTAATGTAGAAAATTAGGAAAGACAAAATTCAGGATGACACGGCAATTTATTTGAGACAAGAATAATGATACAATTCAAAGGCAAGATACTATTCCTTTAACTTCCAATTACCGAGGGAACCAATTAATATTGATTTTATTCAACTTATCGAGTATTTTCCAAGGGACCGGGAAAAAATGATTCGTTAGACAAACCTTTACTCGGGTAAAACCCGGGCGAAGCCGGGTACATCCATACAAGAATAATGATACAATTTCAAGGCAAGATACTATTCCTTTAACTTCCAATTACCGAGGGAACCAATTAATATTGATTTTATTCAACTTATCGAGTATTTTTCAAGGGACCGGGAAAAAATGTTCACTTTATCGAGAGATTCGTTAGACAAACCTTTACTCGGGTAAAACCCGGGCGAAGCCGGGTACGTCCGCTAGTACTGAATAATAATAGAAATCATTAGATGATAGGTTCTTCTTATCATTAACATACATGTACTTCTATGTCTAATTTAAAAACCAAGACAAATCCTTGGCAAAGTTTTATTATATATATATTCAAAGATATAAAATGATTTTAAACATTATTATCACATTACATAATAAAATGATTACTTGGAAAAATGGCTCTAACACCTTGTTGCTTCAAAGCATTCTTCAAGCATTGCACCATTCAAATAAATTTAGTGTTTTTCTTCCATGTTTCCAGATATTATTCTAGGTCTAGATTTCGTTTTTTTTTTAACCTGTCATGCAAAACATTGCTGACTTTCAAATCACCATAGTTAATGGCATAAAAATAGTTTTTGTTTCATCACGGGACCATTTATTTGGATTTTTTTAGCCCTAAAACATACGATCGCGGCAAAAGTTGAGGTTGATTCCTCTTTGTAACAATTTTTAATAGCTTTATATTTTATCTTTTATAAAATAAAACTTATATTCTCTTTTTTTAATATGTTCTTAACATTTTGCCTGTGTTGTTTCACTTTGAAAAGTTCTGAAAAAGGCCTTTTTTTTTTTTAAAGAAATAACGCTTTTGTTTTTAAAATGCCTTTGTTTTCTTCATTTTGGAAGCCATTTGTATTTTTATATTTCAAATTTAATGGATGCAAATATATTCTATTTAATAAAAAGTATAATGTGTTAAAATTTATACAACATACAGCAAAAATAGAGTGCAAAATTCAAAACAAACAATGCCGCTAAATTTATTGTTTTGAAATCGCGATCCGCGAGCTGAAACATGCTCAAAATTTGGTTGTTTTATTATTATTATTTTTTTAAATTACAATTCTAAGTTCGTTAGAAGCATAGTATTTTAAATAGGTTTTATCACAGTAATCCCTCGTTAAGACGAACTCAACGGGAGAACGAAATACCCTTTTCGTCTTAAAAGAATATATACCGAATTCGTATAAACCGAATTCGTATTAGACGAATTGAATTCGTGGTATCCGGGGGTTGTACTTATGTACTACTGATGAGTAAGAAAACTACATTTCTGAGGAATAACGAATAAATTTATTTGAAAACAATATTAATGAAAATATTTTATAATTTTAAGGAACAACAATTATGTATATGTATGTACATAAAGTATTTTATTAAAAAAAAAATATGGATAATATAATCACAATGTAAGGCAATAACATGAGAATATAAGTTTATTTTAAAACACAAATAAAAAAGAACAACAAAAGAAACAACTTACATAATATACTTGGTACATACAATGTTTATGTGTATGCAGCATATGCAGTATGCATAGAGTATCCTATATCTGGGTTTTATATGCAGGCTTCAGAAAGTTTGTTATATATTTTTGGTGGTATTTGATTGGGCACTGTTTCAGACACTCCCTTCTTATTTTATCCAGGTCATCTTCAAAATGAACATCAATATCCGCAGAGGTTTTGGACAGCTTCTGGAGGGTTTCGAGGGCCGCGATTACTTCCCCTCTAGTAGGCATCATTATCTCTTCTTTCACCTCATCGTCTTCTGTTTCTTCTTCTTCTTTCTTCTTTTCTTCTAATTCGGGTGAACCGCAAATTTCCAACCCTTCATCCAGGGCAACATACTCCAGGAAAGTCAAAGTCTCAGCTGGGTTTGTAGCTGAAAGGAGTTTGGTCCATTCTTCAGGCTCATCAAGCATTGTTTCTGGAAGTGAATTTTCCACGTCTTGATGGGATGCTTTTCGAAGTCGTTTTGAAGAGCTCGAAGACCCTGAGGCAACAGCCGCATCTATTTTTTCTTTGTTTTTTAGAATGGTTGATAATGTGGATTTCGCAATTTGAAAATTTTCGGCAATTTGCGACTTAGATAACACTCCATGTGCAACTTCGTCCAAAATTTTCCTTTTTAAGGCAAGATCAATGGCGCTATTTTCGCGGTTTAGATGACATGTTTATGTAGGTTTTTTATGGAAGCTCAATTTATTATTTATATTATACTAGCGGACCCGCCCGGCTTCGCCCGGGTTTTACCCGAGTAAAGTTTGTTTAACGAATATCTCGATAAAGTGAACATTTTTTCCCGATCCCTTGAAAAATACTCGATAAGTTGAATAAAATCAATATTAATTGGTTCCCTCGGTAATTGGAAGTTAAAGGAATAGTATCTTGCCTTTGAATTGTATCATTATTCTTGTCTCAAATAAATTGCCGTGTCATCCTGAATTTTGTCTTTCCTAATTTTCTACATTACAAAATCATCGTATCATCATGATAATATTTAAAGCAGATTGTTGAATTATAACAGATAAATTAGAATATTTATCTTGATTATTTCTAGGCGAAAAGTTATTTCAAAAATTTTATTTGCTAGAAACCTTCCCAGTACTATACTAAATAACTTCCCAAAGTTTCATGGCGATCCAATGAGTGGTTTGGTCAGGCATAAAGGACAAACAAACAAACAAACAGACACACATACATTCATTTTTATATATATAGATTTAATATTTTTAAATATATGTTTTGTATAAAAATAAGAATAATATAATATTCTGTGAAATTCCGTGAAAGCGTGCGCTCCTTGGCTGCTGGCTGGCAGGGGTCACCATGGCCCCTACATTTATCAGTCGAGAAAAACAGCAATACTGGCACAATAGAGTCGAAATTTTCCACTGATTGAGTACATGGAACGACCCCAAGGGGATGGTTTCATAGAAAATGAGTCATCATAACAAACAAAGGACGAATGTTTACACAAAAGACAAAGAGAGCCAATACTTGATATCAACGGCGTTTTTGTTGTTTTAATAGTTTATTGTTTTACTTATAACTCGCCTTTAAAAACATATCAGAATTGATTGATTAGTTTTGCTGGGGGCTAAATTTAATTCGTATTTTGTCATAACCGAATATTTCGTCTTAACCGGCAAAATCTCTTTGGAAAGCATTGCAATTTAACGGGGGAAAAGAAACGGTTCGCGCAAACCGAGAGTTCGTATAATCCGAGTTCGTGATAACGAGGGATTACTGTATTTTGGGACCGAAAATAGGTTCGTTATAGGGGTAGTTCGTTATTCTAAAAATCGCAAAGTTCGTTATAACGATGGTATTTTCAATGGAATGGAATTGGGAATCGGCGTGGGTTCGTTATATCCAGGGTTCGTATTAGCGGGGTTTTACTGTATATATATACATGTATATCTTGGTGTTTCCTATGTTTTGGGTCTAGTAAAGTATATTATCTATCATTCAAAAAATATTAATGCTGGTATAAAAGAATAAGTGGGTAACCTTACAATAGAAGTCTCAAAGTGTGGGGAAAACTGTATATGTGACAGTTGAGTTAGCCTCAAAGCCTTTATCCGAAAATCAAGTATTTAATTTGTTTAGCTTACAAAATTTGGCCAAAAAGCCAAAATTTTACAAATTAGTGTTTAGGAATTTGATTTAATTATTTTTTGCAACCCATTTAGTTGTTTCAAAATCAATATAGTTTAAATAGCTGGCAGCTTTTCCACCCAACCTCCGAAGTACCCGCCCCATCACATTGACCCTTGAAATTTCCTGTGTTGAGTGAGTGACTACGATGGATCTTGACTGCGATGCCCATCTTCTCAGTATGAATAAGAAACAATTGGTTTATAAAAAAAATTGATCCAAAATACTGGCATGTAAATATTTTTCTGTAAAAAATAAAAGAGCACATGGAAATTAGGCAAACTAGGAAATTAGGTATGTGTTTGCTAATGACTGCGACTGCATTTTAAACAAATTTTAAAGAGATAAAAAAAAAACAAAGGCCAGAACAAAAATTAATAAAAAATACGAAAGCCATTATTTACATACAGTAACGCTAATTTTGTAAAGTTTTTTTTAAAATTGCATTGTGTGCACCTACCGTAACTTAGTAATATAAATTTCTCTCTCAATACTCAATACTTTTGTAAAAAAAAGTAACACTCCTATAAAAAGATATTTCAAAAAAAGTACGCAAGCAACTTAAAAAAAAAAATAAAATAAAATACAGAACGCTCATTGGTCGCTTAATTGGCCTGGTGGTGTTACTTCGCCTCGTATTTACTCCAGGTAAAAAAAAAGTTCGTCAAATGAAAAAAAAAAAGCCAAAAATACTAATCAAAATGTAGCCTAAAAGTTTCCTCAGGTTTATAAAAAGCGACATGCAAAATTTGATACCAATTGGTTCAGTAGTTTTTGAGTTTATCGCGAAACAGACAACACACTTTGACTTTTATATGTAAGAAGATATGTTTAAAATTTTAAAGAAATATTACAAGTGAAAAATCCTAAATTATAAAAGTCAAAGATTTTAAAAATTTAATATCAATTAGACATTGGGCTGAATAGCAAGGTAATTCTGCCCCATACTCGTATAATATAATTAAGATATATTTTAGGTATAGATTTTAAGTATATAAAATTTAAAACACAAGAAAGGTTTGTTTTCATTTTTGTTAAATAATTAGATAAATTAAAAAAGAAGAAAAAAAGTAGATTTTGAGACGGCTGTTGGGTTTGTAGAGAAGTAACTGGTTTGTCATTGGCAGGGAGGATTGATCATGGATAATCCAGTACTGGTTTAAGTGTGGAGGGCTATGACTTTGTTGAAAAAATAAATTTTAAAGGAAGAAAGATGAAGCTTATAGGAAAACGTCTTTATGTTTAAACAAAAAAAAAAACATAATGGTTATCTATCTTCTATCTATATATATGTAATAAGTTGAAGTTCTGGTAGCTCTTGTAGAATCCTGTCGACTCTCGCTATAACCGGGGGTCAAACCTGTAGTAACCGAGAGGGACAGTCAGGGCGTGGAGAGTTTTCCAGTACCTCTCTGTACCTTGTAGGACCTTTAACAGTTCTCACAGAGTACAGGCAGTCGTGGTCGAGGCAGAGTGGAAAGCTTGGGAATGTCCACACACACAAAACGAAGCGACACAGTTGTAGAAGGAAAGTTCCATGAACAGATAAAAGTCGAGCTAAGAGCAAGATGGAGATAGAGTAGATCTTACTGTTTTACATTGCGATGAGGTGGTCCTGGCACAAACGACAAGGGGTGACGCAAACGGTGAAGACTAACTGACTGTTGCGAAGCCGGGCCTTTTTATATAACTCCTCGGACAAAGAGAATTGCATTATGGCACGTGCCGATGTTACTGGACACCGGCGCCGTTATGGCGGCTTCTAACCTATTTTTAGAAGTGGCTTTGTGATTTACTTCTCAATCTTGCTTTAACTCAGCTCTTAATCTATTACATAGTTTTATTTATTCATCCTCAGTTTGTACAAAGTACATTACATATGGTGATGCAATGACACATATCAATCATGCATATAATTATTTATAGATGTGTTTCTATATACAACATGACAATCTTGTTATAAGTATCATATAATATAGGGGTTGTTGGTTTACATTACCATATATATATAAATCAATGTTTGAATGTATGTTTGTTTGTTTGTATGTCCGGTATACAAATTCGCAGTAGTTCACTAATTCAAACCAAAATTTCCATACATAAGTAAAAAATACGGGGAAGACGATAGGCTATTTTAAAAAATATATAAATCCATTATTAAAACTATATATTCAAATTATTCTACTTAGCTCACGAACAGCGCCCTCTATCAACGATTAAATTATGCTGATGCAAACAAATAGATAATGCTAATAACAAACAATTATTTAAAAAATTCTTATCTAAAATATATATCACTCGGGTAGATATGCACACGGTTCAATCCCCGGGCGAAGCCCGGGTCACCCGTCTAGTACCCAATAAAAGAAAGGTCATGATCTGAGAGAATGGCAAGATAGTTATTTATAACCCAGGTTCCTCGAGCGCAGAACGCCAACTACCGGGGACAATTTCAATGAAATCAATCAAAAAGTTTAATATAAAAAAAGCTGAGCTTAAAGAAAGGATAGATAAGATTTGAAAGAACCAAGAAG
>CP092874.1:43313450-43345450 GCA_030710605.1 Cordylochernes scorpioides
AAAGTGCAAAGATTACAAGAGGAAAACTTAACCATAAAGAGAATGGTCAAACTTATGAATTGGTAATTTCACATGAGTAGAAGTTAAAATCAATGGAGTAAATTTGAAGACCGAAATTATATTATAGAAAAAAAGGCGTCCCTGGATCGGTGGATTAATCACTTCCATGACTTCATTTGGCGTTGTCATTGATAGTATATTCTCTTGGGGATGTTGACAAGTGATATCTGTTAGGTAAGACGGAACCTCATCCTCTACCTTGGAAAAGTGTTCGGAAAAATGCTCTGAAAGATCATTTCCAATTTCTCTGTCGGTCAGCAAGGTTTTTCCATTTGCATTTAAACTAGTGATTTTGTCAGTTTTTTTTCCTAATGGGTTTTGTTTTATTTCCCAGAAGTCTGTTGGGCTCGATTCAAGTTTGCTTATAAAACTTTTCCAATTTTCAGATTTCTCTGCTTCATGGGCTTGGTTTACCTTTCCTTGAAGATTGAGGTAAGTAGCTCTATATATGAGCTGTATCCCAGGTTGTTTGCCATCTTTTCCGAGCTTTATTTTTCTCCCTTATTAAGGCTTTGGTATTTGGGCTCTTTTTTAATTTGGAAGATGAGACCATGGTGTTTTTCGAATAGCTATTATCAATTTCTCGTTTAAAATTACAATTGCTGAATCAATGTCTACTTCAGTTTTCAAGGGGAGTCTGGGGGGCGTGGTGGAGATTAGATCTTGTTGAAAATAAACCCAATTAGTTACTCGGCTGAGTTGGGTTGTGAATTCATCCTTTGGACAATTCTATTACAAGATTACAGGGAGATGGTCAGATGATAAATCGTCGTTAGTTCTGGCCTTTGGGGTCCAGGGAATGTTTTTAAAACCAGCGAAATCTAGGAAATCGAGATTGCTGAGTGGACTGTAATGCGTGAGTGAAGAAGGTGCGACAATGTCGAGGCTTTCTCTTTCAGAGAATTTTTGCAGCACGATTCTGCTGTTATTATTGTTGGGACACCTCGTGACCATAATATGCCAAAGTAACCCAGAACCCCACCTAACCTAACCATATCCCACCTTTGTCCATCTAAGCCACAAACCTCTGGTGATTGCGAGGTGTCGAGATGGAGCCACCTTTAGCCTTGGCAGCACTGAGCCAGAGACTGAGATCCCCTTCCTGTAGTCAAGCCACCTGACCTGTGGTGGATGACCTGGCCCCACCAACACCAAGCTAGTCTGAGATGGACTCAGACACCCCTTCCTGGTGGTCAAGTCACCTGACCTGTAGTGGATGACTTGACCAAAAGCCAGTCCAAGATGGACTCAGACACCCCTTCCCTGTAGTCAAGCCACCGACCTTCATGCAGAACACCAGCTCCACCACGAGCCCTGAACCTTTCCCAAGCTGACCCCAAGATGCCCAGAATCAACAATAATAATTATATTTTTAAAATTATTTTCAATTCAATTTTTTTGTATTTTTTATTTTTTTTGTGAATATTTCTTTAATAATTTTATATTCAATTTATTTTATCATTTTTTAAAGATGCCTTTTAATTTTTTTTTATTTTCATAGAGAAAGAGGAATGATAGCCATGGGGGGTGAGTTCAGCAACACTGGGGCAAGGGAAGGGGGATATTTACATCCTTGGATATTTGACATTTTTGATATTTACATTCGGATATTTACTTTTTTTTTCTTAACAAAAATTTGATTTTTTTTCCTGAGAAGCAAAAAGGACTTGGAGTTGCGGAGGGCGGAGGCCGCTGGCTGCGGCCTTAGCAGCCCCTTTTTCCGAATCGTGGACTTAGGTGGCTGGATGTCGAGGTAGGTTGGGGATAATCTGGGACTTTGGCATAATAGGCCTTTTGTATAAAGTTTAAAACTCCTCCCTTTTAACCTTATTTACAGTTTTTTTCTTCAATATATATTTTTAAATCTTATATATGTGTGTGATCCCATTAATTAATTTTTCTTTGTTTTAAAAAAATATATACCTGATGTACATTGTAAGATTATTTTTATTGGTCTAAATAAAATTTGTTTAGCCAAAAATGATTGGGCAATTTCCCCTTCAACATTAACTGCTAGCCGGCACAGCTTTAGGTCTCTACATGTGCCATAGATGAATAAATTTGTGGTCTGGTTTTCTGCAGCCACTGGCGCCCTAATATTTGGACATGTAGAGATCTGGAAATAGTTTATTTAATGACAACAACGATAAAACATATAAAATCTCACGATTTTAACAATGTCGCCCAAAGCGGGGCATAAATATATATTGTAACGAATATTATTATCATAATATTATGTGTGTTCAGGAATATTATCCCTATATATATAAGTCAGTGTATGTATGTGTGTTTGTTCCTATGTCGGCTATACACGTCCACAATACGTAGCTAATATGACTGAAATTTTAACAGTATATAGAGTTAACTATTGAAAAACTTATCCCTATATATATAAAAGTCAGAACAAAAGCAATTTTTATTCAGTCATATAAAACGTCGTTACATTTCAATTGTTAGTGGGGGAGGGGGTACAATTAAAATCTATCTCTATAAAATATTTATAAATTTCGTATTTCTTCTTGTTTAAAATTCGACGTAATTCTGGATTTCCGCGGTCTAGGATGAAGTTGGCTGGGCTGAAGATATATAAGCGGTCGACAATCCGACATTCTTCAGTAGCTTCTTTTATTTTCTTTTTCGTAAATTCACACTCTAGGTATCGATGTAGTATGTCTGGAGATCCTCCGCACGCAGTGCAGGTGGGCCTTCCATTCCTGGTCGGGTGTGGCAGGGCTCTTAATTTCAGTCTCCAGGCGATATCGTCGTAGATGTTACGTTTTTTATGCCAGGATGGCGCAGTGTTGAAATTCCACTTTGCAGCTTTTTCTTCAGCGCGTTTAAAGTTAAAATTGGTCGATAAAATTATATTTCGTAGTGCGTTACTCTTTATACGTGAGAAAAGGCGTGATTCGTAAACGACGGAAAGATGCACGCAGGAAGAATGGTCTTGAAGTTTAAAAGTCGTGTTTTTCGTCTGGTTGTAAAACTCGGCAATTCGTTGTAGATCGTTTCTGATATTTCGCGTGGCATGGGAAAATAGATCATTTGCCTCGCGCATTTCGTCGTTCGTATCTATAAACTCTTTCAGGCGTTTCAAGTTTCTTATGCTGAAGACGGCAGAGTTCTGTAGATAAAGGCCGTGTAAGAGGCGGCATTTCGGTATAACGAGGTGTAAATAATCTTTTCGCGAAAGCTGCTTGAAGTCAATATTAAATTTATGAACGATGCTACGCCAGCTTGCTAAAATTTGTTTTCTTCGCGGTGAGAGAAATCCGTGTAGATCGTAATTAAAAAGATTGAAGTAGTTGGTCGCATTTTTGTTCTCAAATAGAAATTCGTTTTCGTTCTGATGTCCATTAATTTGCCTTTGTATACGTTTTAACGTGAATAAATCGCGTTGCGTGGCGAGGTGGAGCAAAGCGAGGCCGCCGTTCTCGATAGGTAAACAATTTATTGAGGAATTTGTCCAGGTTGTATTTAGGTATAGGGCGACATCAATATCTTTTTGTATATCGTTGAGGATTACGTCTTCAGGTAGAGTCGCGTTTATTTTATATGTGAATTTCGGTATCAATCTTTCGTTAATATATCGCGTCTTCTGTATAAGCGAGAGCGACGAAATATGGGATTTAACAACACGCACCGCTTGTTGAAATTCTTCGCGCAGGTTTTCTTTCTCCGTTTTGAAGGGCGTTTTTGAGTTTTCAACTAAGATGCCAAGCACTTTGATTTGGTCTCTCCTCATCTTAATTTCCCTCGGAGTGTCGGTTCTGTTGCCCCAGCTGCCACACCACAGCCCTTTGCTTTTCCCAAAGTTTATATTTATGCCGGAGACCCGCTTAAAATCTTGGAGACAGGAGTATATTCGGTCGAAGTCGCTTTCGTCTCTAATTAAGAACACCAGGTCGTCGGCGTAAATGTGCGTCGTGGTCGTGGAGCTCAGTTTGTCTCGTAAGTGAAAGATTAAAGCCGTCGTGGAGATCGAGAACAGTACCGCCGACAGCCCGCAGCCCTGACGAACTCCCCTTGTCACTTGTATGGATGGAGAGGTTTCTTCATTTACGTCAATCTTAATTGCACTGTTGTTCAAGATTATCTTGATCCATTTGATAAATATATTTGGTATACCGATTCTCTCAAGAGTCGCAATTAGGAAGTTTCTGTTGAGCGAGTCAAACGCCCTCTGTAGGTCGAGGACGACAATCGCGAGGGGCGTGTTGAGGAGGTTTGCCGCGTAGACGCTGTATTCGATATCAGGGAGTATGTCGAATATTGATCTATTCATAATTGCATATTTTTGTTCAATAGGAACAATTTGCGGGGAGTAGGGTTTAAGTTTTGCGAGTAATAATTTTGACAAGATTTTATAATCTGTGTTCATCATCGTGATAGGTCTCCATTCACCCAACGTCTTTGGGCTCGGCTTCTTTGGTAGGAGAATCAGCCTCCCCACTCTCATATGTTCAGGTAATTCATCTTCCTCTTGAGCATTAGTAAATATCGTGAGAAGTAGATCTGCGGCGTCGTTCGGGTATTTTTTATAAAATTCCGCGGGAATCTTGTCTTCTCCAGCCATCTTTTTATTGGGAAGTTGCTTAATTGCATTAATTATGTCGCCTCTCGTTATAAAGTGTTGTTCATCGAAGTTGAAGTCGATGTCGAGGCGCGGGATAGTATTTGTATACGTTACGATGTCGTTTAGATTGATAGATTCGTCGGCTCTGGATTGATCGCGGTAGTGTTTAAAAATATATTTTAAAATATTTCGATTATCGGTCAGCAGTATGTCGTTCTCGTTAAAAAGCGAAGTAATAGCGGGCTTGTGACCCATCGGCCTTGGGACCGTATACCTCAGACAAGCATTAGCAACTTCCAAAATAAGTCTTCTTATACATCTCCATTTAGCACTTGCATTTAAGTTCATATAGTTCGAATAAAAGTTTTCAAGTTCAAAAGCATATATGTCATCGAAGAGGCGGGAGGTAAATATTCGTCTGTCAATTTTTCGCGCTAACTTCATTCTCTCGGTGCTTAAACGGGCGATGATAGCGTTGTGGTCAGATAGCGAGTAAGACAATGTTTTGCATTCTTCCAAGTTTCTTATTAAATCGGGCGTAGTTAAGATATAGTCGATGCGTGTTTCAAAAGGTGTGCCGTTCACAGTCGCGAAGTGCGTGACCCCGTGAATTCCCGGATTAAGATAACTAAATGCGTCGATTAGGTTATATTTTCTTTTAAAATCATTTAGCATTTTTCTCTTTCTCTGTGAGTCCGTTCTACCAGGCTTATCTCGTATGTTAAAGTCTCCAAGTATAATTTTGGACGTGTCGTTCGGGAAATTTTCAATATATCGTTCAATCAAGGTAAAGTCGTTAAAAGCTTCATCCGGATTGTGCGTAACATGTACATTTATTAGTAAAACGAGTTTTCTTTTCAAGGTGCATTCGATCGCGCAAATCTTTCCGCTTTTGATAACTTTGAAGTTTTCGTTAGGAATTGTGCGATTTAGAATAATAAATTGTCCGCTTCCGAAATTGCTTTTTTTATTTGAATATATGTCGTAGTTTTCAAATTCTTTTCTCGATAATAATAGGTCTTTGTTTGTTTCTTGTATAGCGTAAATGTCTGCTTTAAGCTTCTTCGTCCATTTGCTGAAGTAATCTTCTCTTTCTCTTCCAGATATACCGCGGGCGTTGAGCGTGATTATTTCTAAAAATTCATGTTCAGAAACGTCGAAGGATGGCTGAGAACAGTCCAACATCCAAAAATAAAAAATAAATAAAGTAAGAGAGAATTTAAACTGGTAAAGGAGAGTATATAAAGGAAGGTAAAATAAAATAAATCGTGTTAGTGTAAAAGGTAAAAATATACAAATAAATAAAAACGAGAAGGTAAGATAAAGAAGGTAAAAAAAAGAGGGTAAAAGGAATCGTGATTAAAAAAAAAGAGAAAGTAGGTTAAGTGAGGTTTTCTTCCTCCATTGTTTTCAAGAGATCCCTGATTCTACTATAGTATTTTTGATAGACTTTCTTTTCATCTGGCTTCACTTTGTGCCAGGCATTCTTTCGTTGACGAATTTCTTCGCGGAAAGTTGTGAGGTCTTGCTTTAAGTTGGGGTGCTTGTCCATCTGTTCAATAATCTTGGTTTTTCTCGTGCGACCAGATTTACAACAAAGAGCCTTGAGGATCTTCACCATTCTAGGGTTTAACTCCGGTTCACAAAATTCAGATTCGCGCTCGAGTTGTGAGGATGCCACAGAAAGTTCTGAGAGCGCTACAGATTCGTTATCCTCTGATAGTTCGTCCTGCCCTCGCCTGGGAAAATCATCCTCGCTAGGCAAACCCTGCAGGATGTCTTCATTCGTAGGTTCCTGCGCTTCTTTAGGTTCTCCTTCTTGCATTGGTTCTACATTCTTGGGTAGGACCTCAGTAGGAGGGTTGGACTTTGGTCTCTTTCCGAGGTCGTTTAAAGCATAAGGGGGTGTTGGGACGTCAGTTAATTCTGCTAAGATTCTTTTTCTGCTCGTGTACTTTGTCTCTGGGGGTATGTTCATCACCTTCTCTTCTTCAGGTGGTGTCGGGACTGTAGTTGGAGTTCCTTCTAACATGTCGACGGTGACAAGTTGAGTTACGATATCCCTGATATTTTTGTTGAAGGGACATTTATCTTTTTTGTGGCCGTGGCGCCTGCAATCTGCGCAGATCACATCCTCACCGACATAGATGCGGAATGATCTGTTCATATAATTTATAATGATCAATGCTGGCATGTCAGTCGAATCTTTTTTCTTAAATACGACCTCTCTCCTCAGGGATGACAGGTGTTTTAGTAAGGGGTTATCCGTGGGGAAGGGCAGGGGGCGGATGGAGATGGTCTGCCCATATGGCTCAAGGGCCTTGGCGATGTCTGCATCCTGGATAAACGCCAGGACACCTGATAAAATATATTTTTTAGGCACGTTGAAAAGCGGCGTAGGAAAAATTTTCGTTTTTTGCACCTCAAACCCATTATTGATTAGGATTTGGGCGAGTTCTCCGTTGGCCACTGAGACGATCGCCTGGCCATTGATTTTTCCCACTGAGTGGATATTTTCATACCCGACAACCGCTGCAATTCCAGCCAGGTGTTCTTCAGCGGTGGAATTTGGTAGGCTTTGAAATTGTATAGCGGAATGAATATTTCCACTTCTTTTTTCATAAGTCGTTTTTCTCAATTCATCGTGCTTCTTTCTTTCTTCAATAGAGAAATGACGTTTTGGGGCATGCAAATTTTGTGAATTTGGATTTTTTGAAGATGATTGTGAAGGATGAATTTTCACCGTTTCATTAGGAGATGAGCTTGATGGGATGTGATTACTTGATGAGGTGGATGGCGAATCAGATGAAGCAACGACCGGCTTGGCCGTTGCCATGACAATGATGCAAAGCTACAACTTGTAGCTTTGCTAATTTATGAAAAATAGAAAATTTTAAACTTGATGAAAATTTATGAAGTATGAATTGAAATGATGCCCGAACTTAGGCGAACAAGATGATATATATTAGGTTAAATAAACTTAACTTTAGAAAGCGAAAAAGGCGAAATACACGGAGCTCGCGCGACGCGTGGCCGCACGGTCAGTGTATGTATGTATGTATGTATGTATGTATGTGTGTTTGTTCCTATGTCGGCTTTACACGTCCACAATACGTAACTAATCTGACTGAAATTTTAACAGTATATAGAGTTAACTATTGAAAAACTTATGGTGAATATTTAAGGTCTCTCTATATAGAATATTTTTCGAGTTATTTTAAAATTTGCGTGGAAATTTGCCCTTTAGCTCGAAAGCAGTGCCTCTAGCGGGGAAAATGCGAAGTAATGGTCCGATGACCTAAGTCTAGCGCCATCTATGTACGATATATATGACTATTCTTTAAATTCAATATATTTATATATCCTCTTTTTTAAATTTACAATTTGTTTAAAAATTATTATATTTAGTTATTCTCATTCAATTTTTTATTTTAATATCGAATTTTTTATAACTTATATGCGGAGTATTCTTCTTTTGCAGAAATTTTACATATTTTTTTAAAGACTACCATTTTAATGCCTAACCTTTTCCTTTTCTGAAGCTCTTATCTCAATTTCTAGGCAACATATATATAATTCAGATTGTGTTGTATCATTGCTTTACTTTTTTTTTTAAAGAAAGCTGAATGCCTTCTAAAAAAACGTAAGGCTTTTGGCCACTGCCAAGCAGAGGCTAAAAAAGGAAACAACAACGTGCTAACGAAAGGCATATAGAAAGAGAGCGTAGACTTGCTAATCTGCGGAAGAGATTCAGTGTTTCGCATGCTTCAGAGACAGAACAGCAGCGTGAGGCCCGGCTAAAGGCTACGCGAAAGAGAGCTACAACCTCCAGGGCTTCAGAGACAGAACAGCAGCGTGAGGCCCGGCTAAAGGCTACGCGAGAGAGAGATACAACCTCCAGGGCTTCAGAGACTGCTGAGCAGCGGGGGGACAGGCTGAGTGGTTTGCGCGACAGAGCTACAACCTCCAGGGCTTCAGATCATCTCTTTATAAAAATATCGCTTCTCAGACACAAAGTTTGGAGCGGGACGTTTCACAAGAATGACATCCACGGCGCCAATTTATAATTGTAACGAATAGTATTTGAATAAAAACGTTTAATCGGGTAAAACCCGGGCGTTGCCCGGGTCATTCGGATAGTTATCAATAATATTCAACCCGAAGCCGGTCCGCTAGTTATATACAACGTGGGATCAATAAATAAGGTGAGTTATAATTCACTAGCGGACGTACCCGGCTTCGCCCGGGTTTTACCCGAGTAAAAGTTTGTCTAACGAATCTCTCGATAAAGTGAACATTTTTTTCCCGGTCCCTTGAAAAATACTCGATAAGTTGAATAAAATCAATATTAATTGGTTCTCTCGGTAATTGGAAGTTAAAGGAATAGTATCTTGCCTTGGAATTGTATCATTATTCTTGTATGGATGTACCCGGCTTCGCCCGGGTTTTACCCGAGTAAAGGTTTGTTTAACGAATCTCTCGATAAAGTGAACATTTTTTCCCGGTCCCTTAAAAAATACTCGATAAGTTAAATAAAATCAATATTAATTGGTTCCCTCGGTAATTGGAAGTTAAAGGAATAGTATCTTGCCTTGGAATTGTATCATTATTCTTGTATGGATGTACCCGGCTTCGCCCGGGTTTTACCCGAGTAAAGGTTTGTTTAACGAATCTCTCGATAAAGTGAACATTTTTTCCCCGGTCCCTTGAAAAATACTCGATAAGTTAAATAAAATCAATATTAATTGGTTCCCTCGGTAATTGGAAGTTAAAGGAATAGTATCTTGCCTTTGAATTGTATCATTATTCTTGTCTCAAATAAATTGCCGTGTCATCCTGAATTTTGTCTTTCCTAATTTTCTACATTACAAAATCATCGTATCATCATGATAATATTTAGAGCAGATTGTTGAATTATAACAGATAAATTAGAATATTTATCTTGATTATTTTAAAGCGAAAAGTTATTTCAAAATTTTTTTTGCTAGAAACCTTCCCAGTACTATACTAAATAACTTCCCAAAGTTTCATGGCGTTCCAATGAGTGGTTTGGTCAGGCATAAAGGACAAACAGACACACACACACATACATTCAATTTTATATATATAGATGAAATATATTATTCGAGCAAACATATCCTCTCTCTTTACTGAATAGATTTTTAAAAGTATATATATAAATAAAAATATCTAGAGATATACTACATGATCTTAGCCAAAAGGCCGAGAAACGATATTTTATATATAGAGATGACCTGGCTTCTTGTGTCTTCTGCTCGAGTGAATGTTTCGCTGGTAGATTTTTTTCCTGCCTACTAAAAATTAGTATGTGGCTTCGCCCGTGGTCTGCTTTAGTGAATATTCCCCCAAAGAATTATTATTATGTCAATCAAGCATGATACAGCAATATTGTCATAATCATTTCTGACTGAAAAATTGTTGCTCAGTACTTGGTTAATTATAATTTTTCTCGGTTAAAGTGCGACACAAAAACTCTTCAAGATTTAACTCTCTTTCCTGTTCAAATTTCAGCGAGATTAGTTACATATTGAGGGCGTGCATAGCCGACAAACATATATATATGTTCCCGGCTTCTCCCGGCTTACCCGAGTAAAAGTTTGCCTAACAAACTTTTGTTGAAACGATTCTAGCAAACATCCAATCCCTACTGAACTATAATTGTCCATACTCTCTATAATTTGAAAATTTTCCCACTCCTTTGAAAAATACTCGATAAGTTGAAAAAATTCAGTATTAATTGGTCCACTCAGTATTTTGAAGTTGAAGGAATAGTATCTTGCCAAAAACGAAGATTTATAAATAGCCGTATTTAGCGAATGTACCCGGCTTCGCTCGGTTTTTCCAAGTTAAAGTTTGTCTAACGAACTTTTGTTAAAACGAATCTAGAAAACATCCAATCCACCTATATATTGATTTTTATAAACGTATAAAAATATTGATATATACGTTTAAATAGATTTTGAAAACATTTATTATATTTTAAATAATATATTGTCACTTTTGTGAATTTGATAATTAATTATTTCTTTTTTTCTCAATGAATTATATATATTAATTTAAAAATTCACTTTTGTTATCATCATCACATACAATGTAAATTTTTATATAAACAAACGATAATAAACAACAACAATGTAATTTGCATTTTCATCATTATAAAACAACAACAAATTAAATTAACAATGTAAAAATATATTTTAACATCACATTTTAACATTTAACACAAAAACGTTACAATATTTTCTTTAAATATATATTAATACTAGACGT
This sequence comes from Cordylochernes scorpioides, assembly GCA_030710605.1. NCBI lineage: Eukaryota > Metazoa > Arthropoda > Arachnida > Pseudoscorpiones > Chernetidae > Cordylochernes > Cordylochernes scorpioides. The sequence goes on from CP092874.1 coordinate 43,324,378, forward strand.
ATGACCCGGCTTCGCCCGAGAATTCCCCCGATTGCAATTTTCTTCATACTGAAAGTACATCAATAATAAATATTAGAAGTGCCATAGAATAGCAATACAGAAGTAACACATAAACTACAGGAAAAAAGTGTGTATGGTGGCAAAAATTGTATTATATTAGTGTTTAAGTATTTGATTTAATTAATATAGTTGATATAATAATATATATTATTATTATCTCTATATATATATAAAAGTCAATGTCTGTCTGTTTCGCGATAAACTCAAACACTACTGAACCAATTGGTACCAAATTTTGCATGTCGCTTTTTATAAATCTGAGGAAAATTTTCGGTTACATTTTGAATAGTATTTTTGGCTATTTCTTTTTTTCATTTGAAGAACTTTTTTTTTTTACGCGGAGTAATCCGGAATGGAATGAATACCCAAATATGGCCATTTTTTATAAGCATCGGTGGTTCAGTGGTAGAATGCTCGCCTGCCACGCGGGCGGCCCGGGTTCGATTCCCGGCCGATGCATTTTTTTTTTACAATTTTAAAAACTCATCTATCTATATATATAAAAATGGATGTTTGTTGGTCCGTTGGTCCGTCCGTTCGTAAGTGATAATCTTCTACATCGCTCAACCAATCGTGATGAAACTTTGGGAAGATGTTTAGTATACTACCGGGATGGTTTCTGGCTAATTACTCTTCAGAAATAACCTTTCGTTGGATTTTTATTTACAATAAAACGTAAATTCACTCGCAATCAGCGCCCCCTCGCGGAAGACGTATGGCCTGAAATAGCCTCGCATGAGCTTATTTGTAACGTCAAGCTTAGCCTATAGGTTAAGTACACAGCTTCGTACCTCCGCATCCTAGGTTCAAGGCTCAGCGTGGGTGTTTTTTTTTTCATCTCTTTTATATTTTTGCAGCAAATTATTAAAAATATTATTTTATTTAAAATGTAGGCTTTTTAAAATAAAAATTAACAAAAACAATTTTTAATAATATTTGTAACAAACCTAGGTTCGAGGCTCAGCGTGGGTGTCTTTTTTTATTTTCATTTCTTTTATATTATTGTAGCAAGGTCTGTTTTTACAGCATTATTATATTTTGATTGGTTTATTTTAAATATGTTTGTTATGAAGGCTCTATGTAATACTATTTAGAGCACATTTTACATTTTAAACACCTAAGCCCCCCTCTTTTTAATATTGTAGCAAAGTATTAAAAGTATTATTTTATTTTAGATGTTTGCCATGAAACTTTGGGAAGTTGTTTAGTATAACACCCGGACGATTTCTGGCGAATTATTTTAGAATGATATTTATAACAATATTTATAGCGAAATTAAGACATAGTGATTATATTCTGTGTTTGTGCATATATAAATATTTTACAGAAAATGTGAGAACGGTCTATTAGAATATCTCGAAAACAAAAAACAATACATATAAACGAGTTCACTGACATTTATTAATGCAGTGATTATAATCAATGATTACAATGAAGGGCTATATTATCTATATACAGTAAAACCCCTCTATAGTGAACCCCATTGGGACGGGACTTTTGGTTCACTATAGCCACGGTTTGGGTATTTATTTTTTTTTTGAGGATATAATTAAAGGGCATGCGCAGAAAAAAAAAAAAAAAAGGCTACCTCTTAATATTGGCTGCTTTTCCCCTCTAAATTAACCTATTTCTATATATTAAAGCTGTATATTAAAATAAAAACAAAATCATGTGAAAATATTGCCTTTTTGATCAGTTCCTCTGATAATTTAATTAGTATAAATGCAACCTGCCCCCCATATGTCAAAAAAATCCAAGAAAAGTATACCTTATATATAAAAATTAAATAAAAACTTTATTAATAATATTTTAAAAGGTATAACAATATATTTTATATAAATAAATATTATATTACAATATAGGATACAAAGGCTTACTTGAAGAAGTCTGTTATTTTTTCTGCTTTAACATATTCCTCAAAAATTTGGTTTCATATCTAGCAAAGAAATCTTCATTTTTTAAAATGAAGCCTAGCTTGTATTATATACTAGCGGACGTACCCGGCTTCGCCCGGGTTTTACCCGAGTAAAGGTTTGTCTGACGAATCTCTCGATAAAGTGAACATTTTTTCCCGGTCCCTTGAAAAATACTCGATAAGTTGAATAAAATCAATATTAATTGGTTCCCTCGGTAATTGAAAGTTAAAGGAATAGTATCTTGCCTTGGAATTGTATCATTATTCTTGTCTCAAATAAATTGCCGTGTCATCCTGAATTTTGTCTTTTCTAATTTTCTACATTACAAAATCATCGTATCATTATGATAATATTTAGAGCAGATTGTTGAATTATAACAGATAAATTAGAATATTTATCTTGATTATTTTAAAGCGAAAAGTTATTTAAAAAAATTTATTTGCTAGAAACCTTCTCAGTACTATACTAAATAACTTCCCAAAGTTTCATGGCGTTCCAATGAGTGGTTTGGTCAGGAATAAAGGACAAACAGACCACACACACACACACATACATTCATTTTTATATATATAGACTAGCGGACGTACCCGGCTTCGCCCAGGTTTTACCCGAGTAAAGGTATGTCTAACGAACATTTGTTAAAACAATTCTCTATAAACTTATATATATATATAAGATATATTTTGATAATTTGAAAATCGTAAATTTGAATCTCTCGATAAAGTGAACATTTTTTCCCGGTCCCTGTGTGCCGTGTCATCCTGAATTTTGTCTTTCCTAATTTTCTACATTACAAAATCATCGTTATATCTAGTGAACATTTTTTCCCGGTCCCTTGAAAAATACTCGATAAGTTGAATAAAATCAATATTAATTGGTTCCCTCGGTAATTGGAAGTTAAAAGAATAGTATCTTTGCTTTGGAATTGTATCATTATTCTTGTCTCAAATAAATTCCCGTTATATCCTGAATTTTGTCTCTTTCCTAATTTTCTACATTACAAAATCATCGTATCATCATGATAATATTCAGAGCAGATTGTTGAATTATAACAGATAAATTAGAATATTTATCTTGATTATTTCTAAGCGAAAAGTTATTTCAAAAATTTTATTTGCTAGAAACCTTCCCAGTACTATACTAAATAACTTCCCAAAGTTTCATGGCGTTCCAATGAGTGGTTTGGTCAGGCATAAAGGACAAACAGACCACACACACACATACATTCATTTATATATATATAGACTAGTCGAATGATCCGGGCAACGCCCGTGTTTTACCCGATTGAATGTTTTTATTCAAATACTATTTGTCACAATTATAAATTGGAGCCGTTGATGTCACTCTTGTGAAACGTCCCGCTCCAAACTTTACATGTACATTAGGTCAGCTGGTATTACACCTCATTTTCACCGCTAGAGGCGCGAGCGAAACAGCAAATTTGCAAATAACACGACGGATATTCGGGATAGAGACCTGAAATTTTCACTAAGTTTTCCAGATTCTACTTTATATACTGTTAAAATATCAGTCATATTAGTTACGTATTGTGGACGTGTATAGTTGACAAACATACATACATACATACGCTGACTTTTATATATATAGGGAAAATAATATAAATGAGTTTTAAAAATTGTAAAAAAGACAAAAAATGCATCAGCCGGGAATCGAACCCAGGCCGCCCGCGTGGCAGGCGAGCATTCTACCACTGAACCACCGATGCTTATGAGAAATGGCCCTATTTGGGTATTTATTCCATTCACAAAAGCAAACGATGACAGAATTGTTGATGACTCTGATACTTGTATTTATAATTATGTTAGCATAATGAATTAGTCAGTATTCCCATAGTCTCCAGCGAAGAGGTGTGAATTGACTTTTTGAAAATATACATAATTATAAAGATAGAAGAATCTATAGAAATAAATAAAATAAGCCGAAATAGCTCAGTTAGGAGAGCGTTAGACTGAATATCTAAAGGTCCCTGGTTCGATCCCGAGTTTTGGCATCTTTTTTTAATTTTTAAATTTCTACTTACCGTAACTTGACACGTGACTTAACGTGACAGAATTGTGCAAGACGCTGATAACTGTATTAAATATAATCCAAATTGTGCCTTATCACACACTATTTATTTATTTGGATTAGGTCTTATTACCTTGTGTTTATGATCTATAATCCAAATTGTGCCTTATCACACACTATTTTTTTATTTGGCCTTATTACCTTGTGTTAATAATCTATGACGTAATGCCAGCGGCGCGCGCCCGTTGGCTGCCGGCGAGCACGTGACCTCCCTGTGCGCGCGCATCCGTGACAGAGGCGGCCGATGAGGAAAGACGGTCGTGACTATATATATTAATATTCCAAATTGTATCTTATCAGTAGATTTGGTCTCATTACCTTCTAATCTATAATCCAAATTGTGCCTTATCATTAGATTTGGTCTTATTACCTTCTGTTTCTAATCTATATTCCAAATTGTGCCTTATCATTAGATTTATCTTATTACCTTTTTTTTCTAATCTATATTCCAAATTGTGCCTTATCATTAGATTTGGTCTTATTACCTTCTGTTTCTAATCTATATTCCAAATTGTACCTTATCATTAGATTTGGTCTTATTACCTTCTGTTTCTAATCTATATTCCAAATTGTGCCTTATCATTAGATTTATCTTATTACCTTTTTTTTCTAATCTATATTCCAAATTGTGCCTTATCATTAGATTTGGTCTTATTGCCTTCTGTTTCTAATCTATATTCCAAATTGTACCTTATCATTAGATTTGGTCTTATTACCTTCTTAAATTTTATTGCCCTCTATCGTTAAAATTTTACACAAATAAATTTTCTGGCAATGCGTTTCTTTTAAATCTCTACAGACCTTACTGCAATGATATGATTTAATGAATGAGAGGGCTTGGCTCATCAGTATCAGTTCACTACTGATGAGCCAAGCCCTCTCATTCATTAAATCATATCATTGCAGTAAGGTCTGTAGAGATTTAAAAGAAACGCATTGCCAGAAAATTTATTTGTGTAAAAAAAAATCTTATTACCTTCTGTTTCTAATCTATTATCCAAATTTTGCCTTATCATTAGAATTGGTCTTATTACCTTGTGTTTATAATCTATAATCCAAATTGTGCCTTATCACACACAATTTTTTTATTTGGCCTTATTACCTTGTGTTTATAATCTACTAGCGGATGTGTACCCGGCTTCGCCTGGGTTTTATCCGAGTGAAAGTTTGCCTAAAGAATATTATATATTATGAAGTATAATAAACAATGTTAAAGATTAGTTTTAATTATTAATCAAGATTGTGTGTGAATATGTGAGAAAGATGTAATATCGTTGTTGTTTTCTTGGCCGACTGTTTTACATATGGTGTTATCTTAAAATTGCTTTTTTTGAATATTTTTTTAGATTGAGTTGAATGAATTGCTGATTTTTTTTGTATTTATATATAAATAAAATTAACTATGTTGATTTTTTTTTAGTATTTAATCGATAACAGCGAAGTTACGCATGTTAAAGTTAGGAAAAATATTTTGATGTTAAGCAAAACCTGCTCCATCTCGTTTTACATAAATGTTGAAAATTTGGTCGAAATTGATGCATTGTAACGAAAGTTTTTAGCGAACAACACTTATGGAATTTGCATTTTATTAATATAGATGACAAAATGTCGGCGACGCGCGCCCGTTGGCTGCCGGCGAGCACGTGACCTCCCCGTGCGCGCGCAACCGTGACAGAGGCGGCCGATGAGGAAAGACGGTCGTGACTATATATATTAACTAGCCGAGTGACCCGGGCAACGCCCAGGGTTTACCCAAAGGGCCTGCAGAGACTTTAAAAGTATAGATGGTGGCTTAAAAATCGCAATGGGTATATTCAGATTTCCTAGAAGCAGCATTTCAAGTAAGGATAAGTAAAAATACTTTCTAAGTATAAAATCGTTAATTCGACCATGTTTTGATTTCCAGAACCTATGAAATTACAAACAGTAATTCGACAATACCGATAATTCGACCCCTTGCGATAATTCGACCTTGATTTGATTTCCCAATCTCTGGCCTATCAAATAACAAACGGTAATTCGACAATATTAATTATTCACCACTTCTGATAATTCAACCATTTTAAAATGCAAATTTCGACGATTGATGTTTACTTACAACTTTACTAAAAAAAAGGTATTATAGATGCGAGCAACGAAACATTTTGAACCCATATAATGCAAATTCATATCCTCACTTATAAGGGTGTCAAGCCTAAAGGATGCGAATTCATGTCCCTGATTTCTAAAAATTAACATAAAATTGTAGGCTACCAACGCGAATGCGCGTCTACTGGGATCTTTTCCCATACCTTCTTGCCTATTTATCAGTGGGTTGGGTTGGGGGGGAATGTCAGCTGTCCCAATGTACCTGTAAAATGTCACATGCGACCGAGTTCAAGCAGCCATTATTTTTATTTATTTCAAGCTATATAGATTACATTAAAAGAAAATATCATTTTTTAAACATGTTATTATATGAACAACTCGATTTTCATACGGCCCACTGGACCATGTAACTCTGGAATCATAAGTGCAAAAACAGACATCCCTAAAGGACTCCTTTAAAATATCTTTATGATTCTTTTTTAATAATATTCTTAAACATTTTTAATTTTTTTTTCATATTTATTAACTTTTAAATATAGAAAATAAGATAACATAAAAGGGATAAATTCATTTAATGGACCTCACTAAAAACTGCATTTCTAGCCGAGTGACCTGGGCAAAGCCCCAGGTTTACCCTAAAGGCCTGTGAATGGGCAGGATAACCATATGTGTGCCATTGCAAAGATCCTAAATCAATGTATAGAGCACTGGGGAAAATAGGTTTTTTTTTTTGCTTATCCCTAGTACACGTGGTACAGGCCATGATAATCATGGTAGGTAGTTAGCGACTGCTTTTACTGTAAGCGCACCACATGTCTACACATGTGAAAAGCAGTTTGACTTTGCACTTACAAATGCCAGAGCCCCGTTCGGTTACTTGCACTCGCTGGTGTGGTTGGACTTTTGCAAGAATCGGGGGCCATTGGAGCATTTTTTTTTTTTGTAAACAGAAAAAAGTGCCCAATGCGGGAATCGAACCCGGGTCCTAGTGGTCGAAAACCAAACGGTTTACCCAGCCTTCCACCGACCAAAAGTCAAAATAATAATAAATATTTTATGAATGAACAAATAATACAAAAAATTGCTTTCAGGTGAGAAACTATAGGCATTGGTGAAAACTTTAAAAAATTATATTGAAAAAAAAAAAAAGAAAACAAATATTAAAAGAAAATTCAATACAACACAACTATATAGCAAATACAGCCATTATTTCTAGCCGAGTGACCCGGCAACGCCCCGGGTTTAGCCTAAAAACATGTGAAGCGCTAGATAACCATATGTGAGACATTGCATAGATCCTGAATCAATGTATAGAGCACTGGGGAAAATAGGTAAATAAAGACCAAAAATCAAAATACTTAATTATAAATATTTTATTAGTGAACAACTAATACAAAAAAATCCTTTCAGGTGAGAAACTATGTTGTTGATGTTTCTTATCCCCTTGTGTAAAGATTACACGAATTCCATGATCTCATGGAATGGGGTATAGGGGTGCAGCTTTCGTTGATCATGGCACCATGATCCAGGCACACTTTGGTGAAAGTCTGACTTTGCCTGTGATTTGAGGCCATTCCAAATATGGAAGCCTTTGTTTCTGACTCTAACATGAGCACAGACGCAGCTCCTCCGTATCCCTGGAGTGGAACCATTGCTGAGGTCCATCAACTGGGTCAGTTGAACTCAGGATTTTTAAAGAGGGAGTGTCCCTCCTGGTTACAGCATCAAGTCTACCAGAACAAGACTTGATACAATCGTGTAGAGAGTTTACTGTACCTCCCAACAATGTCCACTGCACCACAGGCCAGTTACAGAGGGGTAAGCATGGGAGGTGTGAGAAACTATAGGCATTGGTTGATGAGGCACAATTTGGATTGTAGATTATAAACAAAAGGTAATAAGACCAAATCCAAATATATAAATAGTGTGTGACGTTTCGGTAACAGCGTTGTTACCATCTTCAGACAAAAGTACTGAATGGAAAAAAGGAGCCTACAGCACCCGGTGTTCCCAGGTGGTCACCCTCCCAAGTACTGACCGAGCCCGACGTTGCTTAACTTCGGTGATCGGACGAGAACCGGTGTTTTCAACGTGGTATGGCCGTAGGCCATAGTACTTTTGTCTGAAGATGGTAACAAAGCTGTTACCGAAACGTCACACACTATTTATTTATTTGGATTTGGTCTTATTACCTTTTGTTTATAGGCATTGGTGAAACTTTAAACAAATTTTTTGGAAATGAAACAAAAAGTAAAAGAAAACAAATCTTAAAAGAAAATTAAATACAACACAACAATATACCAAATTAGACAACATAAAAGGCATACATTCATTTATTTGAAATAAATATCCAAATAAATAAATAGTGTGTGACGTTTCGGTAACAGCGTTGTTACCATCTTCAGACAAAAGTACTGAATGGAAAAAAGGAGCCTACAGCACCCGGTGTTCCCAGGTGGTCACCCTCCCAAGTACTGACCGAGCCCGACGTTGCTTAACTTCGGTGATCGGACGAGAACCGGTGTTTTCAACGTGGTATGGCCGTAGGCCATAGTACTTTTGTCTGAAGATGGTAACAACGCTGTTACCGAAACGTCACACACTATTTATTTATTTGGATTTGGTCTTATTACCTTTTGTTTATAGGCATTGGTGAAACTTTAAACAAATTTTTTGGAAATGAAACAAAAAGTAAAAGAAAACAAATCTTAAAAGAAAATTAAATACAACACAACAATAAACCAAATTAGACAACATAAAAGGCATACATTCATTTATTTGAAATGAAAAAAAAATTAAAAGAAAACAAAACTGAAAATAAAATTGAATACAACACAACTATATAGCAGATAAGACAACATAAAAAGGAAAAATTCATTTAAAGGACCTCATTAAAAACTATATTTCTAGTTTTATAAATACGTGGGTTCAACTTTACCCGTATGCTATTCAAAGTTCGCACACGTGAAAAAGCCACATAGAGCTGTCCATGAGTAAACACGGGCTCATGTAGCAAGAGACCCACTCTAGCAAAGGTTTGGCCTTGAGCCTTATTAATAGTCATGGCAAAAGCCAACCTTAGTGGAAACTGACGCCTCTTCAGAATGAAGGGAAGGTTGGTATCTGAAGGAGCCAAAGATATTTTTGGCACCAATACAGTTTGTCCAACTTTGGTCCCTGTCAGTATTTGTGCTTCTAGGACATGAGAGCGCATGCGCTGGATAACCATACGTGTGCCATTGCAGAGACCCTGCTTAGGATTCAAATTTCTAAGGAGCATAACAATAGCACCAATCTTAAGGTTTAACCGGTGTGGAGGCATTCCTGTGGGAGTAAGGCTATTAAGGAATTCAGTAGGGTAGTTATTTTGTTCCTCCACATTCTCACACTCGACACTGTCAACACTGAGAAAACACTGACTCCTGTTTGGTAAGCGATCCAAAACTTTTTCATTAATCTCTAATGAATCTGTGTTTTTTGGCGTTAAAATCACAGACTGGCTAAGGGCGGTAATATCACCATAGGAAGAACCAAATATTTCCTGCACCAGGTCAACCCCATGAAAGATACAGCTTTCTGGAAGAGAAATGAGGCCCTGTTGGTCTGTAGGTAGATCACCATCACCAACTTTAAGTAACCATTGAGAGAAGCTCTGTGCATCAATACCTGCTCGCATATTCTGAGTAAGGCGCAAGATCACAAACAATGGCCATAGCTTGCTTTGCTTAATGCAAGCAGCAACAATTTCAGCTCTTGAAGCTCGAGGTACCACAGGTAGCACTTGGCGAAAGTCACCTCCAAGAACAACAACCTTTCCGCCAAAAGCAAGGTCACAATGCAAAAATGTAGAAAATTGTATGTATCATATAACATTTTATCATATAACAAATTAAGTAATCAACAATTGATTATACAAATAAATAATTAGCCTCTTATTGAGAAAAATAAAGATGCCAAAGACATTATGAAAGATACTGCAAAAAAGAATTATGAAAGATACGGCAAAAAAGAAAACCAGACACAAAAAATTGAGCAAAATGTAAAATTAAAAACTATAACAAAGAACCCGCAAATTAATTTAATCAGAAATACAAAAAAGACGCTGAAAAAAAAAGGTAAAATAAGAACCAAGCAGAGGAAAACTATAAAACTGAAAGCCAGGACAGGCATAAAAAGAAAATTCCAAGCAAGTGAGGAAACAATTGATGAAAAAAAAAAGTGCAAATAATATGTATATAAAAAAGCAAAGCCCAATTCTAAACCCAAATATTTTTTTTATGAGAAGAACATCAACATATTGAATGATTATGGCAGTCCATAGCTTCCCTGACAAAAATTCACCAAAAAAGTTAAATATTCCAAAATAATTAAGGCACTTATGCAGCCCCCCTGACAAAAATTCACTAAAAGAGTTAAGTATACAAAAAAATATTTTGGTATATATATTGCTAAATGTGTAACAAACATGTATATGAAAAAGCAAAGCTTAATTCTAAGTTTTAATATTTTTTTCAATATACAGAAGAAATAAGACACAAAAATGGAGCTAAATTCAAATGAAAAACTATAACAAACAGTTATAAAAGATAATTATTATAGAATAAAGTAATAATTCAATCTACAAAGCGAAAAATGTATATATTTAAATGAAAAACTAAGTTTCAATATTTTTTTTAATATACAGAAGAAATAAGACACAAAAATGGAGCTAAATTCAAATGAAAAACTATAACAAACAGTTATAAAAGATAATTATTATAGAATAAAGTAATAATTCAATCTACAAATCGAAAAATGTATATATTTAAATGAAAAACTATAACAAAGTACTTACATAATCAAATTAATCAGATATATATATATATACATTTCTACGGAATTTCAAAACAAATGATTGATGATGATAAATGCAAAAAATCAACGATTGTAAAATAGATTAAATTAAAAAATAAAAATAACTGTTAACATTAGGAAAATAAAAACAGGCCTATGACACGAAGAAAAAAATAACGAAAATTTTGGTATATAGATTGTTATGTGTAGTTCAGAATCTTCGGAGGAGATAGCTCAGGACTTTACAATGGAAAACTCTGTTACGGTATTATCTATATAGATATTCCAAATTGTACCTTATCAGTAGATTTGGTCTTATTACCTTCTAATCTATAATCCAAATTGTGCCTTATCATTAGATTTGATCTTATTACCTTCTGTTTCTAATCTATATTCCAAATTGTGTCTTATCATTAGATTTGGTCTTATTACCTTCTGTTTCTAATCTATATTCCAAATTGTGTCTTATCATTAGATTAGGTCTTATTACCTTGTGTTTTTAATCTATGACGTAATGCCGGCGGCGTGCGCCCGTTGGCTGCCGGCGAGCACGTGACCTCCCTGTGCGCGCGCATCCGTGACAGAGGCGGCCGATGAGGAATGAGGAAAGATGGTCGTGACTATATATAGTAATAATATAAATATATATTATTACTAGCGGACGTACCCGAATTCGCCCGGGTTTTACCCGAGTAAAGGTTTGTCTAACGAATCTCTCGATAAAGTGAACATTTTTTCCCGGTCCCTTGAAAAATACTCGATAAGTTGAATAAAATCAATATTAATTGGTTCCCTCGGTAATTGGAAGTTAAAGGAATAGTATCTTGCCTTGGAATTGTATCATTATTCTTGTATGGATGTACCCGGCTTCGCCCGGGTTTTACCCGAGTGAAGGTTTGTCTAACGAATCTCTCAATAAAGTGAACATTTTTTCCCGGTCCCTTGAAAAATACTCGATAAGTTGAATAAAATCAATATTAATTGGTTCCCTCGGTAATTGGAAGTTAAAGGAATAGTATCTTGCCTTGGAATTGTATCATTATTCTTGTCTCAAATAAATTGCCGTGTCATCCTGAATTTTGTCTTTCCTAATTTTCTACATTACAAAATCATCGTATCATCATGATAATATTTAGAGCAGATTGTTGAATTATAACAGATAAATTAGAATATTTATCTTGATTATTTTAAAGCGAAAAGTTATTTCAAAAATTTTATTTGCTAGAAACCTTCTCAGTACTATACTAAATAACTTCCCAAAGTTTCATGGCGTTCCAATGAGTGGTTTGGTCAGGCATAAAGGACAAACAGACCACATACACACACACACACACATACATTCATTTATATATATATAGATATCAACTATATTAATTAAATCAAATACCTAAACACTAATATAATACAATTTTTGCCATCACACACACTTTTTTTACTGTAGTTTATGTGTTACTCTGTATTGCTATTCTATGGCACTTATAATATTTATTATTGATGTATTTTCAGTATGAAGGAAATTGCAATCGGGGGAATTCTCGGGCGAAGCCGGGTCATACGTCTAGTATATAATATAAATGAGTTTTAAAAATTGTAAAAAAAAAAAAATGCATCGGCCGGGAATCGAACCCGGGCCGCCCGCGTGGCAGGCGAGCATTCTACCACTGAACCACCGATGCTTATAAAAAATGGCCATATTTGGGTATTCATTCCATTCCGGATTACTCCGCGTAAAAAAAAGTTCTTCAAATTAAAAAAAGAAATAGCCAAAAATACTAATCAAAATGTAGCCGAAAATTTTCCTCAGGTTTATAAAAAGCGACATGCAAAATTTGGTACCAATTGGTTCAGTAGTTTTTGAGTTTATCGCGAAACAGACAGACATTGACTTTTATATATATAGAGATTAAAATGCCATGTTTTTCACGTCATTGGAATATTATATTACTAAATTCACAAATTAAAAATATTATACTTGGAACACATTCTAAGCATTGTTACAATTTATAAATATAATTTCACCAGATACCGCTAGAGGCGCTGCTTGCGATTGAAAGTAGAAAATTTGTAAATAAAATTGCAAAGAATATTTATTTCAAACCAAATTCAAACCAGAAACCTTCCCAGTAGTATAGTAAATATATATCTGTAATAAGGTGATGTTATGGTAGCTCTTGTAGAATCCTGTCGACTCTCGCTATAAGCTGTGGTAACAAAGGGTCAAACCTGTAGTAACCGAGAGGGACAGTCAGGGCGTGGAGAGTTTTCCAGTACCTCTCTGCACCTTGTAGGACCTTTAACAGTTCTCACAGAGTACAGGCAGTCGTGGTCAAGGCAGAGTGGAAAGCTTGGAAATGTCCACACACACAAAACGAAGCGACACAGTTGTAGAAGGAAGGTTCCATGAACAGATAAAAGTCGAGCTAAGAGCAAGATGGAGATAGAGTAGATCTTACTGTTTTACATTGCGATGAGGTGGTCCTGGCACAAACGACAAGGGGTGACGTTGACCGGAAGACTGACTCCAACTGACTGTTGCTAAGCCGGGCCTTTTTATATAACTCCTTGGACAAAGAAGTATTGCATAACAGCACGTGTCGCTGATACTAGACACTGGCGCCGGTCTGACGGCTTCCAATTTATTTTTAGAAGTTACTTTGTGATTTACTTCTCAATCTTGCTTCAACTCAGCTTTTAGTCTATTACACAGTTTTATTTATTCATACTCACTTTGTACAAAGTACATTACATATGGTGATGCAAGAACACATGTCAATCATGCGTATCATTATTTATAGATGTGTTTCTATATACAACATGACAATCTTGTTATAAGTATTATATAATATAGGGTTGTTGGCTTGAATTACCATATATATATAACTTCCAAAAGTTTCACGGCGATTGGATAATCTTACCTTTTAAAAACATTCATCATGTGAACAAACTAACATTAATCGTGTAAACAAACCACGTGTTAATTATTAACCAATCAAATTCATTTATCGTCGCGACCAGTGCTACGCCCAAACGGTAAAAGGCTGGAACTAACGCTTTTTTGTTTTATATTATAAAAAAAAAGCCCATTAACCTTTATAGTTTTTTGAATAGCCTATATGTTAAACGAAATCTTCAGTTACCTACATGCGAAATTTCATAATGATTTATTCTGTAGATTTTGCGCAACGTGATAACAAACATCGATTTTGGATTTCATTTTTATAGATATAAGGAAGGATATGCTATAAATCTGTTATATATTTTTAGTAATTTATTTTGAATTGAGATAAAAAAAACAATATATAAAATGTGTGTAATGTTCAACTTTCACCTCCTGTTCATTTATCAGCAAAGTAATTGTATTTTTTTTAAACCAGATATAAATGACTATATTTGTTGATGTTTAATAAATCTTAATGAAAATGTCTCATTTTTAAAATTTTCTATTTCTACCACAAAAATTGACTGTAATTGACCTCATTTAGAACTCTTCCAAGCTCGAGTAGCATGAACTCATGAAATTCGTGTAATCTTTCCACATGGGGATAAAAAACAACAACAACAGAACCCTTCCATGTAAATATAGCAGAGATGGTGTTCTAAGGTATTTTTTATAGATGGAATATTTTGGCTAATAGAGAATTCTATATAAAATTTTAATTTGAAAATCTTCTGAATTGTATGATTTGATCTGTGAAATTTTCATAAGCTTGAAATCTCTTTCAATTAGTTATTATGCGGCTCTTAGGCATTGATTTATAAGATGTTCATTTATACAAAGCAATAACGCGGCATCTATATACAGTAGAACCTCCATGATAGGACACTCCTGCTAGAGAACACCTTTCTACAAAGGACAGTTTTCATTGTCAAAATTACCTTTTTTACTATTTAGCAACTCTCCGGTAAGAAGACACTTCTTCATAAAGGACACTTTGGCTCTGCAATTAGGTGTTGTCCTTTACAGGGAGGATGTATAACAAATGAAAACACCAAGTTTCTTTCACAAACAAATCAAACCTCTACTGTTCCCACTGTGATGAAAAAATCTGGACGGTCCCAGCTCATCAGTGGTGAACCCTCCCAGCGGTATCGCCAATTTAATCAACCAGACCGCTTCTTTGGAGCTCTAATACTGTATTGGAGTATTCATATTTAACATGGGGGAATATGGTGACAGAAAACTATTATTACTATAAATTTTAATTTGAAATAAAAAAACTTTAATTTAAATTTTTAAAATACTTCAATTTGATATTAAAAACTTCAATTTGAAGTTAAAAACCTATATAGTATGAGATAAAAGGCAATCCATTGAATATAATTAGAGTAGAACTTCCCTGTAAAGGACACCTAATTTGAAGAGCCAAAGTGTCCTTTAGAGAGGTGTCCTCTTACCGAAGAGTTGCTAAATAGTAAAAATGAAAATTTTGCAAATGAAAACTGTCCTTTGTAGAGAGGTGTCCTCTAGCACGAGTGTCCTCTCATGGAGGTTCTACTGTATATAAAAAGGGCGTACCTGGATCTGTGAAAGAAAAAATATTTTCTCAATATACACTCATTGACAAAACTTACGGAATTGGAAAGTATTTGATGTCACCGGTCATCTTATTTTTTTTAACGGGACAGAAGCAATATTGTTCACACTAGGTTATCCTGTGTGTCCTCATGAAAGGTTACTGTGTATCAAATATCTTTCAAAGTTATTGTCTGAATCCCGATATACATGTTAAAAGGTACAAATTCCTGAAGTTTTGTTTATGAGTGGATATTATAAAAAAAATAATTATCCCTTACTACAATGATATTATCACTGAATAATTATTTTAAATATTCTGTGGTATATCATCATTAATATTTGCAAGGTCATCACCCCTTACCATTCTTGTATATTATTACTTGTAAATAAATTCTTAGCAATAGTTTGCATTTTATAAATAAATTATTTTTACTTAAACTTTTGTTATACTCGTTATCACTACCGTGACAACTGGTGGAGAAGCTGGAATATTCCCTCGCCGCCCAAGCCGTTAGAAGAAGCCGAAGACTACAAGGACTAGAACCTCAAGAAAACATCGCTATGATCAAGCAAGAGACACAGAAAAAAAATGGGTGAGTACCATTTTCAACCTTTTAGAAACCCTTCTATTTTACTGGAGAACGCAACCAGAATCCAGAAAAATGGCTGAAAGAATTCCATCGCGTCGCTCGCTACAACTGCTGGGATGATTCAATGTGCCTCGCAAATGTTTATTTTTTCCTCCAAGGAACAGCGCACAGATGGTACGAAAATGTTGAAGAGAAAATTAATTCATGGGATATTTTTGTGAAAATGTTTTCTCAGAATTTCGGACATCATGTCACCCAAAAAGATCAACTCGCAGAGAACCTCAAAACTCGAGCTCAGGGGAAGGAGGAGACCAGTGATTCTTACATTCAAGATGTTCTCCATCTGTGCAGAGAAGTGAATCCGGCTATGATGGAAAATGAAATAGTTGCACACTTGACGAAAGGAATATCGGAGGAGATATATCAGTCAATCATCATTTTAGACATTGCAAGTATCGATGAGTTCATCAAATGGTGCCGAAAAATCGAGGCTTCAAATAAAAAACGTGTAAATAAACGTGTAGTATTCGACAGACTACCGAATGTTGCCGCCATCGATTCAGCAGACTCTGAATCAATGGAAGACTTAATCCGACGCATCGTGCGTGAAGAAGTTCATCGCGCACTAAATCCCGAGTCAACTACCCCTGAACCATCTTCTCTGAAAGAAATTATCCGAGAAGAGATTGAAAAAAACGTACCTTCAATTTCGAAGCCTATTCAAACCTCCGCCACGACAGTCGTACCCCAACCAAACACGTACATTCAGCCAGGTTCCACGACGTCAGTACCCTACCCAAACACCCATATATAACCAGACGCCACCACAACGAAGAACGGATGAATGGAGGACGCATGACAACATCCCAATATGTTTTAATTGCGGCCGCCCAGGCCATGTTAAGCGATATTGTAGAGAAAGACGACAATGGATGCAGAGACCCGAAGGACACGCACCAAGCACCCAAGAACCTCAAATTGGTAACCACCAAGCCATAAGAAGCCAAACCTACCGCAGACAATCGCCGTATCCAAACAGAGGAAGATCCCCAAGACGCCAGTCCGTTTCCCCAGGCCGCCATACAAGCCAATCCCCACGCCGCTACAATCTAGAAAAAAACTAAGCGTCGCGTCTTCTTTCGAGGGGGAAGCCGCGGGTGTGAAAAACCCTCCATCGTCGACAGCCGCTAAATTACAACAAAATTATGTCGAAATCATCATTGATGACATTGCATTTTCTGCTCTGGTCGATTCAGGTTCCTCTTTTTCAGTTATCTCTGATGGATTAAGACGACAATTAAAAAAGACCATGTTCAAGGATAGCGGAATGACTCTGAAAGTTGCTGATGGCAAGAATGTTACATCGATCGGCCGATGCACAATCAGCTTGAGCATCAATGGATTGGAACAGCCGCTTGAGTTTATCGTCCTCCCTAATAGTAACCCAAGTATTATCCTCGGATGGGATTTCCTAGAGGCATCAAATGCCGTGATTGATTGTGGACGCGCCGAAATCAGATTGGAAGAGGCCAAAGATGTACTAAATTCACCTGCTTCCATGGGGAAGGTCGTGGCTAGCAGAAGCGTCGTAATCCCAGCCGAATCTACCAAACTAATAAATGTTATGAGTGAAGAGCTTAATGGGCAAAATCAGGTACTTTTTGAACCTTCGAAAAAGGTATTGATAGGAAAAGGGTTAACACTTCCCTGTGCATTATTCAGGCTTTCCCATAATAAAGGAAAACTTTGGATCGTAAATTCTAGCACCACAGCTCAAATAGTCCCTAAGGGAATGTGCCTAGGAAAAATTCAAAGGGTTGAAGAAAATAACTTGACGGCTATTTCAGAATGTTCTGAATTTAATAAGGAGGTGAAAAATGCGAATCATGCCAGTCATGCTGATAAGAGTGACTTTAAATTTTTACAAAATTTAATTAGTGATGATTTATCAGAAGAGCAGCAGTCTCAAATCTTATCAATTTTAAAACGATATGAAAAAATATTTGATAAAAATAATGAACCTGTAAAGCAAACTTCAGTAACCAAACATAAAATTGAAACTGGACACCATCAGCCTATTAAGCATAGACCATATCGAGTCTCCCCTACAGAACGCCAAGCAATCCAAACGGAAGTGGACAAAATGCTAGACGCCGGGATTATACGTCACTCAGAAAGTCCATGGTCATCGCCGGTTATTTTAGTGAAGAAGAAGGATGGTAACTGGCGTTTCTGTGTGGATTATAGACGACTAAACAAAGTTACTAAAAAAGACGTTTACCCACTACCCCGAATCGATGATACACTTGACTCCCTGAAAGGAGCCAAATTTTATTCATCAATGGACCTTCGTTCAGGATATTGGCAAATAGAAGTCGACGAAGCAGATAGAAAAAAAAACTGCCTTTATTACCCCTGACGGACTCTACGAATTCCTAGTTATGCCCTTTGGCCTGTGCAATGCCCCTGCAACATTCGAGCGCATGATGGACAAGATATTGAAAGGCCTGAAATGGGCGATGGCCCTCTGTTATTTAGACGACATCGTGGTGTATTCCAAATCGTTCAACGAACATTTACACCGGCTTGAAATCATACTACAATGTCTCGACAAAGCCGAGCTACGCCTCAACCCAAAAAAGTGCCTTTTCGGAACCAAAAGAATAAGAGTGTTTGGACACCTCGTCGATAGTAAAGGTATTTATCCCGATCCAGAAAAGATTGAAGCTATCGCCAAGTTTCCTACCCCAAAATCTATAACAGATGTGAGAAGCTTCATTGGCCTATGTTCCTATTATCGTAGATTTATCGAAAATTTTGCTGAGAAAGCTGCTCCTTTACACGAAGTCCTCAAAAAAGATAATAAATTCACGTGGAACTCTGACCAACAGGATGCTTTTGATTCCTTGAAAAAAGCATTGATGTCTGAACCTGTTCTTGCCTATTTCGAAGAACAACTGCCAACCGAGCTTCATACTGACGCCAGCGGTTATGGAATTGGAGCTGTCCTCGTACAGATCAACGATGGGAAAGAGCGACCAGTTGGTTATGCTTCAAGAACTTTATCTAAGGCGAGAAGAATTACTCAACAACGGAAAGAGAATGCTTGGCCGCAATATGGGCCATCAACAAATTTCGACCGTACCTTTTTGGTCGTGAGTTTGTCATCGTCACTGACCACCACGCTCTTTGCTGGTTATCTAACCTGAAGGACCCGACAGGAAGACTAGCAAGATGGGCTTTAAAACTCCAAGAATACAATGTAACAGTTGTTTATAAAAGTGGACGCAAACACCAAGATGCCGACTGTCTTTCTCGAAATCCTCTCCAACTTGAATCGGAAGAAGCATACAATGATGAGGATGATGATATACCCTCAATAACTGCTCTAACGTGCTTCGAAGCTGAACAAAGAAAAGACCCTAAAATTAATAAATTGATAGATGAAACAGAAATATTTGGTGCCGAATCAAAAGGATATGAAATGTTAAAAGGAACCTTATACAAAAAGAATTTCGACCCCCTGGGAAACCAACACCTTTTAGTTATTCCCAAGCACTTACGCTTAGAACTACTGAAAAGTTTACACGATGCTCCCACAGCAGGTCATCTTGGATTTTCGAAGACATATGAGAGAGTTAAAAAACAAATATTTCTGGCCAGGACTTCTCCGGGACATACGGAAGTATGTCGCTCATTGTAAGGAGTGCCAAAGAAAGAAACAATCAACTCAAAAGCCACCCGGACTACTTAAGGCCATACCTCCTGCATCCTCCCCTTTTCAGAGAGTTGGAATGGACCTCCTTGGAAGATTTCCCAAGTCTGATACTGGTAATAAATGGATCATAGTCTGTACCGACTATCTCACTCGATTTGCCGTTACTAAAGCCTTACCCACAGGGGAAGCAAAAGAAGCAGCCAAGTTCTTAATGGAAGATGTTGTTCTCAAGCATGGAGCCCCCAGAGAAATCATCACGGACCGAGGACGAGTATTCCAATCCAAATTGATTGCGGAACTCACCAATCAATGCTCGTCGATACATCGGTTCACTACAGCGTATCATCCCCAGACGAATGGACTGACGGAGAGGTTAAACAAAACCTTAGCCAACATGATTGCTATGTATGTAAGTGTTGAACAGAAGGACTGGGACGTAATCCTGCCCTACGTCACGTTCGCCTACAACACGGCAAAACAAGATACAACAGGTTTTACCCCTTTTAAACTGATTCATGGACGCGAAGCCGAAACAACTGTAGACACTCTTTTCCCAAATCCGCATGAAGATCTCCAAGAGGATTACAGTCAGAAGATTGCCTCGCGAGTCGAAGAGACTAGGCAGCTAGCAAGATTAGAAACCTTGAAAGCCCAAGAGAAGGACAAGGCCAGATATGACTCAAAGCACGAGGCAATGGATTACAACGTTGGTGACCTGGTATGGATTTTCATCCCGATAAGAAAGGTGGGACTCTCAGAAAAACTGATGAAAAAGTACTTCGGGCCATACAGGGTTACTCGGAAACTCTCTGACGTGACCTTCGAAGTTGAACCTGTGGACCAACCAACCAGAAGACGCCAAACAAGAGACCTTGTCCATGTACTGAGAATGAAAGCCTACCATGACCCTGAGGACCAAGCTGATCTGTTCAAGTGATAATTACAGCGGGACGCTGTTCATCTAGGAGGGGGGCAATATCAATGAATAATTATTTTAAATATTCTGTGGTATATCATCATTAATATTTGCAAGGTCATCACCCCTTACCATTCTTGTATATTACTACTTGTAAATAAATTCTTAGCAATAGTTTGCATTTTATAAATAAATTATTTTTACTTAAACTTTTGTTATACTCGTTATCACTACCGTGACAATATAACTTACGCATTAGGCTTGGCTAATCAGTGGTGACCCCTCTCAGTAGTTTCACCAAATTAATCTCCTGACTGCTTCACTATTGTATTGGATTTTTTTTCTTAT
>CP092874.1:43345550-43427890 GCA_030710605.1 Cordylochernes scorpioides
CAAAGTGGACACTGCAACACATGGGTGGGTCTTTTAGTATATTATGTGGAGGCTTATATTTATATTCTTGATAAAGTACAATTTGGATTAAAGATTTTATACAAGAAAATAAGACCTAATCCAAATAATTTAATAGTGTGTGACAATGTCATCATCATCAGACAAAAGAATAAAAAATATATATACTTTTTTTAATTCTTTTGTCTGATGATGGTGACAATGCTGTTTCTGAAATGTCACACACTATTAAATTATTTGGATAGGTCTTATTTTCTTGTATATATATTATTGTTTACATATACAGCCAATATTTAATTCTAAACCCAAAGGGAAAGGTACTTTCTGTTGAATTAAAGTAGGTGCTGAATTATCACTTGGTTGTGATTTGAAAAACCATTGAAGTCAGTTAAATTAAAGAGGTTATATTTATATTAATACTAGCGGACGTACCCGGCTTCGCCCGGGTTTTACCCGAGTAAAGGTTTGTCTAACGAATCTCTCGATAAAGTGAACATTTTTTCCCGGCCCCTTGAAAAATACTCGATAAGTTGAATAAAATCAATATTAATTGGTTCCCTCGGTAATTGGAAGTTAAAGGAATAGTATCTTGCCTTGGAATTGTATCATTATTCTTGTATGGACATACCCCGGCTTCGCCCGGGTTTTACCCGAGTAAAGGTTTGTCTAACGAATCTCTCAATAAAGTGAACATTTTTTCCCGGTCCCTTGAAAAATACTCGATAAGTTGAATAAAATCATATTAATTGGTTCCTTCGGTAATTGGAAGTTAAAGGAATAGTATCTTGCCTTGGAATTGTATCATTATTCTTGTCTTAAATAAATTGCCGTGTCATCCTGAATTTTGTCTTTCCTAATTTTCTACATTACAAAATCATCGTATCATCATGATAATATTTAGAGCAGATTGTTGAATTATAACAGGATAAATTAGAATATTTATCTTGATTATTTTAAAGTGAAAAGTTATTTCAAATATTTATTTGCTAGAAACCTTCCCAGTACTATACTAAATAACTTCCCAAAGTTTCATGGCGTTCCAATGAGTGGTTTGGTCAGGCATAAAGGACAGACACACACACACACACATACATTCATTTATATATATATAGATTTGTTATTGTGTGCTAAATGTTACTCATTCCATTGCTGTGAAAGAAAGATTATTGACAAAAAAGTATGATACATTAGACCATTATTAACTAAACAGGTTTATTGACAAGCACCAAGTCAAGATAGAATTTACAATTATAAACAAAGTTGCACTACATGCAGCAATGAACCTCTACCCCCACCATGTGTGATCTTACACTATTGAATATATGCAAATACAGTTTTTTTTTTTTTTGCTTATCCCTAGTACACGTGGTACAGGCCATGATAATCATGGTGGGTAGTTAGTAAAACCCTCCACTTCTGATGAATGACCACTTTTGTAAAATTTACAAAGGTTACACCTGATTTAGTTCAACTTCCATGATGATCACACTAGGAGAGAGGATCTCTTATTTTTGTTGCACTACCGTATATTTTATAATTTTTGTCTTAAGAATTTTCAAGTGGGCTGTTAGAACTTCAAAACCCTTCTGCTTATATTAGCCATTAAATTATAAAAAGCGCTAAATAGTAAAGAATTGAGAAAGTTAAGATATTCTGGTTCTCCTTTCACAAGTTCTCAGGAAAACAAACTTGGAAACTGGGGATACTGATTGGAACAATGTTTGTTTTCAAACTACTACCAGCTGATAACAAATGAGTCAAGAATTGAGCTGGGAAACAGGGAGAGATGGAATGTCATACCATATTTTGTGTGTAAATTGATACACTTCTTGGTGAGAAACATGAGACACTTGTGTGTGGGTCAGCTGAATAGACTCAACGTTTTATATATTTATTTAAATGGAGGTATTCCATCATTGTGCCATCTATCCTTCCTTGGTCTACCTCTCCCTTGAGGCATGTATGTATATCCCTCCAGTATGGGTAATCTCCTGATGTGTGTGATCCTCTTATTTATAAATATCAGTTTAGTTGACAAAGTGTAACCATATACAAATAAATTTGAACCTCTTTATTACAACAATATTAGGGACCACAATTAAAACATGTGGAACTTGAAACCTTACAATTAGGATGTTATAAACCAGGTTTCTGTTATGAAAAAGGGTGTTATAATATACTTTCGTAATATCATCAGACAAGAGTACTTAAGTCACTGCAGCAGTTTTTAAAGTTAGTAGACCTGTGGAGTAACAACTAGTCAATTTTATTTGCTGTGGAATGAGGAATTTTAATGTACTATACCAATAATTTGTAGATACAGCATGTTTTAAAAATAAAATCTTTATATTAACGTTGAAAAAAAAAGAAATGTTTAATGCAGCATTCATTCAAATATGCTGAACTAAAAAAAAAAGGCTCAATTTATTAGAAATATGACATCCTTGTCATTTTGGCAACCATTTAACTTAGTTGTTATCAGAAGACCCATGGTGTTTCTATAAGCATATTTCTATTGTTCTTATGTTAACAGTTTCCTTGAACACCTTTCCCAAGAATCCCTACAAATTGCTGGCTATAAGGGGTAGAACAGCCCAATACAATGGTATATTAAACTGGAGAAACTGCTGGAAGAGTTCATCACTGAGACACTCCCAATATTTTTCCTGAGGAGTAAAAGATGGAAGTTATTTTGTTTATAGAAAAACATTTTTCTGAATTGTTTGTATTCTTAAATGAAAAATACCCCATTCTCTTGAATGTCTATAAAAATAAAGGTTACCGCTCCTGTCAAAATAGATACTAAGAAGAGAATTCCCCATTGATTCTTATTAGAGTTGAACCTTGCTATAACAACATCACTTGGGACCACATGATTTCATGATACAAGAAAATAAGACCTAATCCAAATTAATTAATAGTGTGTGACGTTTTGGTAACAGCATTATCATCATCAGACAAAAGAATGAAAAAATTCATGATGTTATAACCACAGGCTTTAGAATCTGATGCTATAACCAGGTTACTGTTATAAGAGAGGCTGTTTAAACTAGGTTTTACTGTATTTTCTATTTCAAAAAGGCAGGGTTCAGCAACAGTACCATTTTGACAAGTACATCACAATGTGCTGATAAAAAAGGGGTCTTTGACTTGAAGCAATAACAATTTGATACCATTTGTTTATGTCTAGCCACAAACAGTTACATCACTGTGAAAAACAACACACACAGGGAAGATAAATAATCTACAAAAGTATCTACAAACAAAAGTAACTTGATAAAAAATGTCTTTCCTATCACAATGTTTTAACAAGATTATCCTAACACACAGTACACCGTCTTGTTAGGATTGAATTTAGAACAGGTGATAAAAATCTTCATTATTAGGAACATCATTTTTAATAAAGGGAAATGTGGAAATTTAAATGACATGGGGTAATCAGAATTGATAATTTTAATATGTGGCAAATTCCCCCTCTTTTATAAACACAAGGTAGTAAAACCAAATCCAAATAAACCTGTATTTCTGATCTATAATCCAAAGTATACCTACCTAATCATTTCCCTCTTTTAAAATGAACAGAAATGAAACCATTTGATAGAGACAAAAAAAATGATACTGGATCCAGTCAGTGTTTGCATGACAAAACCAATTGATATCATCAAAGATAGAATTAGGAGCTGCCCTCCACCCAGTCTATTTCAGGTGTTTTCCCATCACTAGGAGACTTATTTGACCCAGCTTTCTGAGGTCCTTCAAGGGTAAAATGTTTGATAATACAGTGGAATAACAGCAATTTGGCTATAATATCATAATTCTGAGGTCCCCCAAGTCTTAAGCATGGCTACAACAAAATAAAATCTTAGTCCCAAGGGTCGTTCTTGTAGGGATGTTCAAATATAGTGTACTTATATGCATTTTCTTTGTTGTGGCTCTTTTTGTCCATATTAATACTTCTGCAAGTTCTTCAATGTAACACAACTACTATACAACTTGGATTTCATATAAGAAGAAGCTTGTGTCTATACACATAGGAGAGTCATAGGGAAACTAGGGTTGAAGAGAGAAAGTCAAGTGGAAGTTGGCAGTAGGAATGGATGTTGGTGCCAAATGACTGTGTTACAAACAAGGAGCAACAACACTTCTGGAGAACTCATTACCACATGCATTGAAACCTCATATCATAGAATTTTAGCTTCTCTAAAAATGGCTATTTTGATTTAGAAATACACATTCAACTGTCTGCTTGGACACTAAGAAGATAATGATAAATCAATGGACAGTTTATGTTAATGTATAATTTGGATTTAGATTAAATTCACAGGACAGCTTGTACCAAAAACTAAATACAATTAAACCTGTCTATAAGGCCCCCTCTAAATAGCGCCCGATTTTAAACATTAAAATGTAAACATTTTACATTAAAAGTGACCTGTCTATAGCACCCCCTCTCTATAGCACCCTATTTTGGTGAATCCCAGGAGGGGCGCTATAGGAAGGTTTAACAGTATTTGGTTTTGTGAGCCTCTAAAAAGTTTATATTTTATGTAATATTTAAGGAAATTTAAACATATTGGTTAATTGTGACAAGTGATAATTGAAATATGGGAATTACAGAAGGACCTCCAAGAGGACACTCTCTACAAAGGACAGTTTTCATCAACATAATTAACATTTTTTATCATTACTACATTAGCTGCTCTCCAGTAAGAGGACAACTCTCCCTAAAGGACACTTTAGCTAGGTGTTTTTTAAAGAGAGGTTCTACTGTATATATAAATAGCCTATGTAATTTTTATGAAAGATTTCAAAATCACTGAAGCTGGTGTTGTGGCATATTCCCAGGCCTGTACTGTAGCTTTATTTTACTGCCACCACACTTCTGGGCTGAAGAGGGACATAATTCTAACAATAGGTGAGCTTTTGCTTGAATTTACCAAAATCGTTTCGGTAACCGAAATGTCACACACTATTTATTTATTTGGATTTGGTCTTATTACCTTGTGGGTATTTATTTTGGTTTAATTGATTGTTTCACCTTATTTTATACATGCAATCCCCACATATAAAGTTAATCATTAATATAAACATATTTGCAAATTAGTAATAAAAGTAAAATGATAAATTTTAATATGTTTGTTTAAAAAAATATATATTGAAATTCATTGTTTTATTTTAATATAAAGTAAATAGTAAAAAAAAAAAACACTGATAAATATCAGTTTGCCAACAAACCATGAAACAATCCATACCTGCAGCAAGGGGCTTTGTTTGGAGAAAGACAGGGGTTTGAAGTAGCTGTTTAGCTGGCCTAGCCAGCAACCTTAATGCTCGTAGTGCCGCCATTCTCTCCTGGACAGCCGTGTGAGTTAGACTTTAATTCAAGGTATTTTTATTGAAGTCAGCATTATAATCAGTTAAGTTTATTATCAACTTGTCCCAACACTGTGTGCTAGTGGACATTTTGTGGTCAACACTTAAGGTTGATTATAGCAGGTAAAAGTAAATATGCAGATTGGGATTTAAAAAAGGTTGAATTATAGTAAGTATTGAATTTAGAGTCAGTTTAATTAAAGACTGTACTATTATGCAATACTTCTCCACTTTAAGTCACTATATATGTATTTCTCTGTATAATAACTCAACTATAGGTCTCCCAATTTCCCTAGTTAATGGCTCAAATCAGGATAACGGTCTTCATTTATGGCTTCATTCCAGGCGATTTGTTTCTATAAAGTTCCAATTGTATTTTAAAGTAAAACATTGGTCTCCATACCAGCTGATTTCCTGCTATTTTCTCAACAGGTTTTTAGTTTACTTTCATAAAGATATCAAAAAGGCTAAATAAAAGTGCCAACTCTATTGTACAGTACGACATCTTTATTTCAACTAACTATAATTCAACACTTGACTCTAAGCCAAAAATTCTTATCCCTTGGGGTGCTGGATTATAGAGGTTTGACTGTATATTAGAGTTAAAAGATGATTTATTGTAAAGAGACCTGAAACTGTAAAATTGTTTGCCTCACATCACAGATCTAGGTATACCCCTTTTTATCATTTAATTACACATGCCAAAAAAATTCACAATTTAGAAAACATGAAAATTGAAAGGTAGCAAAACAAAAGGTTGAAAGAATCTATGATATTACAAAAGCAGTGGTGGCATCCAAAGGTCAGCCAGTTTAGCTACTCTTATTACAATTTTCTAATCTTTATAAAAAAGCTTTCTGAAATAAAAAATGTTCAAGTTTGTTTCTCTCTATCATATCAGAATTCCACTAACATTTCCAATGTTTGCATTGGAGTGTTCAAGATAGAAAGCTGTAACATAATCAATAAAGAGACTGTGGAAAAACACTGAATGAAAGTTACCATTTTTCTCAAACTAAAGTGCTCTAAGATAAAGAGCAGATTTTATCCATCAAAAAGGTAAATATTTTGATAGCAGGAGGGGGGGGGGGGGGGGGGGGGGGAATGTGAGAATGTCAACATAGGAGATAGGCTGTTATCTAGCTTGTGGAAGAGTGGAATTTTTTTTTAACCCTTCTGAGTCTTCCATGTTAAAAATTAGCTGTTAGCACTTTCTTTTTAATATACTTGATGGAACAGTGATTTCAGAGTCAATGTTCCACTTAGTACGTCACAATGTCCTTCTCCAGCAGCCACCACAAGTCTTCCCACCTCACACTTCTCACCACATGTCAGTGATACTCCAACAGTTGTCTGGCCCATCTCTTTTTACCATCAAATATTTTCAGGCTTTATTATATCAGATATTGTGATTTCTTTCCTCCACTTTATTAACAGCCAGCAAAGCTAGCTTTCAATTAACTAATTATTATTTTACAATTTTACTCTCAAGCTCTTCAAGCTTGATACCCTAATATGAGTGGAGATAATAAAGAAGATAAAATTTAACTCCAGGTCCTGATGATCAAACAGTCTCTCAGATATGTTCTGAAGAGGATGGTGGCTCCAAGACACTGTAGTAAAATATGATATGGGGATGTTTCCATTTGATGACATTTAGTACAGTTTGAGAAGGCCTTTTTACGTGCAGGATTGGTCTGGCCTAGGCTTCTTCTATTGAACTTCCTTTATTTCCTGCTAAAAGTTTGCCTCATGGCTTCCAATTATAAACACTTCTGCTTTATAATGATACCCTGCTTATTCTCCACTATCTTATTCTGATACCAATAACTTTTTTAAATATCTCAGATATAATGCTATTCCAATTTTAGTCCACTTTTGACCAAGACCCCAAAAAGGCTTTTCTTGTAATTTGGTTGAGATCGTAATAGAAGAGTCAATTTTTACCCTAGGTGCTAATTGTGTTTGAGGTCATTTATTAAGTCTTTATGGTAGTGTATGGTTATTGAGAGAATGGTACAGGAAAGAATATGATCACATCACTTAGTCAAACCTCCTTATAACAACATCACTTGGGACCAAGAAATTTTTGTTATAACCTAATTGTTGTCCATGGTTAAAACAATTGGGACTTGAACTTTAGAAATATGTTAGAACAAAGTTTCTGTTATAAAGGAAGTGGTTATAATGAGATTCCTGTTTGCAATAAAGACTTAATATTTTTAGAAATCAGTTTTGTGTGGATGTTTAATGACCACATGCTGTAAAATTACATAAAGTTAGAATTTGGATTAAAGTTAAAAAGGTGACGCAACCAAATCAGAACAAGTGATATTTCATTATAATGACTATCTACCAACATTGAATCTTGATACATAAAATAATGTGCAAAATGCACATACACAAGTAATTCATCTGATGGGCATCAACCTCCAATGAAAGACTACCTCCAGGAGAATCCATGTTTTTGAGAGGTTCTCTAGAGTCTACAACAAGTGAGAAAATCCCTTCTAGCATTCACCTAGAAAGGTCAAAAATTTGCTAAAGTAAATCCCGTCTTAAACAGATACTTGAGCGTCCAAGCCTGGATAACATGGGTATATGGTAACAATAGCCACAAACAACGAATGGTAGCATAGGATGGCTGTTTATAAGACAGGTTTTACTCTATTAAAAAGAAAAAAAGAGAGTTATGTATTAATACAAGGTAATAAGGCCAAATAAATAAATAGTGTGTAAGTTTCGGTAACAACACTGTTACTGAAATGTCACACACTATTTATTTATTTGGTACTATTACTTTGTGTTTATATTCTATAATCCAAATTGTGCTTTATCAGAGCTATGTAATATATAAAAAAAAAACAGAAGAAAGCTATAAAGAGAGAAGACAGTTTTTATAAAAGGAAATATGTGGAAGACTACATATAAAGGAAGTGCATTATATATTTTGTGGTGTGATTCCATTAGGTGAGGCATCCTATCTGTGGCAGCAAATATTTACAGAGAGGGTGGAGATAACCCGTTGGTCAAGGATAGGTACCTTGTAAATCTAACCTACACTGCTATGGAATGATAAGTTCTGACTGATAAATTTTTGCTGAAGACACAACAACTGCGCATATTTCTCACTTGACACAGCAGAAAAAAAAAACATTGCATTCTCTGTTAATATATTAGACAAAAGAAGAGAGATGGAAGATTTCAAAAATTAGATGACAAGATCTGAATAACTGTGCAATGTTAGTCCTTAACTGTGGATCTACTTTACTGAGGAACAAAATATTAGCTTCCCATTTATCTATAAAAGAGGGGAGATAGGAGAAGGGACTGATCACCAGAGGATTTTATTGAACGGTCACACTAAAAGGTAAAATAACACAAAACCAAACACTATCTAAAAGGCATCTACAGTAAAACCCCGCTAATACGAACCCGGGATATAACGAACCTTCCCTTATAACGAACCTAAGGCGATTCCCAATTCCATTCAATTGAAAATACAATCGTCATAACGAACTTTGCGATTTTTAAAATAACTAACTACCTCTATAACGAAACTATTTTCGGTCCCAAAATAATAAAATCTATTTAAAATACTATGCTTATAACGAACTTAAAATTGTAATTTATAAAAAAAATTAAAACAAAATTTTGAGCATGTTTCAGCTCACGGATCCCGATTTCAAAACAATAAATTTAGCGGCATTGTTTGTTTTGATTTACATTTTATTTTTGCTGTATGTTGTATAAATTTTTACACATACTTTTTATTAAATAGAATATCTTTGCATCCATTTAATTTGAAATAGAAAAAAATGCAAATGGCTTCCAAAATAAAGAAAACAAAGGCATTCAAAAAACAAAAACGTTATTCCTTTTTTTTTTTTTAAAAGGCTATTTTCAGAACTTTTCAAAGTGAAACAACACAGGCAAAATGTTAAAAACATATTAAATAAGAAAATATAACTTTTCTATTATAAGAGATAAAATAGAAGTCTATTTAAAATTGTTACAAAGAGGAATCAACCTCAACTTTTGCCGCGATCGTACGTGTTAGGGCTAAAAAAAAAAATACCTCCAAATAAAGGGGCCCGTGATTGAAACAAAAATTATTTTTATGTCATGAACTGTGGCGATTTTAAAGCCAGCAATGTTTTGCATGACAGGTTAAAAAAAAACGAAATCTAGACCTAGAATAATATCTGGAAACATGGAAGAAAAACACTAACTTTATTTGAATGGTGCAATGCTTGAAGAATGCTTTGAAGCAACATGGTGTTAGAGCCATTTTTCCAAGTAAACAATGTATTATATAATGTGATAATGATGTTTTAAAATCATTTTATATCTTTGAATATATATTTAATAAAACTTTGCCTAGGATTTGTCTTGATTTTTAAATTAGACATAAAGGTACATGTATGTTAATGATAAGAAGAACTTATCATCTAATGATTTCTATTATTATTCAGTATTAATGTAAGGAAATTGGTCAATTAGGGAAATTAAAACAAAGTGACCACTATTAAGAGGCAGCCTCTTCTTGTGTGTATGGCTGTCCTTTAATTATATGGTCTAAAAATTTTGAAAACTAAAAAAAAAATAGCCAAACCGTGGCTATAGTGAACCAAAATCTCTGTCCCATTGGGGTTCACTATAGAGGGGTTTTACTGTATATATATACAATGAAACACAACAGCGTAACAGGTCACTGGTCAATAAAAATAATTCTTATATTGTTATATTTAGAAATCAGAAGAGAATTGTCATTTCAACACTTCCTCTCAATTCATCAGATTTCTACATTCCAAATCCAGCGACATGTTTTTCATACAAGATCCTTGGCAGACTTAGTAAGGATGTCAGCAACACCTTCCTGGTTCAGTGTTCTGGTTCTTAGGGCGATCAACAAGTTCCCAAGTTTTGTTCCCAATCAAGGAATCAAACTCGTCCTACATTGCTTTCCTTATAAATAAGAATCCCTTCCAGACAGCGCTTCCTCTGCGTATTTTGGATCTAGCAACTACTTTGCTTCTAAAAGTTCTTGCGTTGACAAATTCGCAGTAGGGTACTCCTTTCTTGGTCGGCCAGGTTTTCCCGTTCTAATATACTTTGGTTTTCCTCTTTGTCTTCTAGTTCTAAATTCTACATCCTCTGGGGTGTCGTATTAAAGAGGTTTTATTGTATTAAAAAAAAAACTATGTGGCTGACAACATAGAAATCAGTGAATAAACTAGTTTATAATACAATGCGGCTTGTGATTGCAAAACAACATTTAAAAACTATCCCGCATGAGTTTCTTTTCAACGAAAAATCAAAATTTATCTAAAGGAGAAATAACGATTATTTCTAACCTTAAAGATGAGGTATGAAAGGATGAATTGTGAAGAGTAATGATAAACGGAAAAATAAAAGTGTCCAGGGATGGGAATCGAACCCACAGTGTTCCGCTTTTTCATCAGCTTTATTTTTCGGTTTATCATTACTCTTCACAATTCATCTTTTCATACCTCATCTTTAAGGTTAGAAATAATCGTTATTTCTCCTTTAGATAAATTTTGATTTTTGTTGAAAAGAAACTCATGCGGGATAGTTTTTAAATGTCGTTTTGCAATAAACTAGTTGTTTGTTTATTAAGAGAAAAATTTTCTCTCCACATCAATATATGTTGCATAAGTAGGAAGTAACAATGTTTTTTTTTTTTAATCTGGAGGAAAGATTTGTTGATCAAGCCTCCAAGGTCTCTGTTGATATTCTGCCAGTGTTGCTCAATTACCCTAGCCACACAAACCTGCCTCCTACCACATGAAGCCTGCCACAGAGATATACTACACTTTGATCATAGCCAAAAGGCCGTACACTATAAATATTTAGAGTGTACTTATAACCCTAACTTAATACCTGTCGGAGAGCTAGAGTTCAAAAGTTACCCTTTTTTACATAAACTCATTTGCAAAAAAAAAAAACTTTTGAACTCTTTTGATACTAGGATCTCAATATTTCCCAGAATTAATTGCTTCCTATATACAGTATAAATAATGAGCTATAAACATATGGCAACCAACCTTGTGGAAGACAGCTGTGACATACACCTGGGTGTCATCAAATGTTAATAGCTATCTGCCCAAAACAAGATTGTTTGTTTCGCTACTTGTACCAATGTGCTGAGGTCTGCCATCACACCATATAATGTGAAACTTGTGTTACTGGTAATATATTCAAATAAATTATAAAGTAGAATCTCCCTGTAAAGGACTCAATCATATTTGGGTATTTTTCATAGAATTTATTTTATTAAGAATACAATGATATGTAATTGAAAGTTGCTGATGGTCTGTCAGAATAAATAGCAATTGTAGATTTTTTATTATTCCAACAATTCCAATATCTCTATGAATATTTCTAACCTGAGTGCAGATAACTCCGAAACAAGAACCTTAATAAAATCAGCTCAAGTTTGGCCAAATGCTTCATCATATCACATTTATTAAACATACATGCCCCAACAACTGTACTCTATCCAATTTTTTCTCTAGTCAGTATTTGGAAACTTGCTGATAAAACAAGAATTTATTATCTCAATTATGCATCAGTAATCCCAATTAATTAAAGTTTACTTCTCAATGTATATTTAAGAGATTAAGAGTAGTTTAAAATATATGTGTTAATTGGTTCCCCCAGTGAGAAGTTATGATTGTATTACTTTAGATGGTATTAGTCCAATAGTTGGATCCAAGAGAGAAATTGGTATGACAATGCAATATTTTTTTTTTTACTTATCCTACATTGCAATATAAAACATCTGATTGAAGTAAAGATTCATCTTTGTGGTGATAAAAATTAGATTATCAAAAAAGATCAGCTGCCTCATCTATTATAGTTAGTCATCATTTTTAGATTGTGCAATGACTCAGGTTAGTGACAAGGTCAAAACACCAGCTTTGACAACCTAGAACATTCACATGTTTTGGAGCTAAGGACCTCATTATTCCAGGCCAAGCTTTGATTTTTGATATCTTGAGAGTTGGCCAAAAGATGTGTTTAGTTGACTTGGCCAATTTTACATCCATAATATGAATCGATATTTTACCTGGAAGAAGGTGGTCTCAATTTCTGAATTTGCCAAAGCTAGTGTTGTTACCAACCTGAGTCTACAAGATTTCAAGAGTGGGTCATTGACCTAGGTATAGAAAATAAAGAAAGATTTATTGACATCTTGTCAATTACATAGGTGCACAGTTATTATAACAATGATTGAACCAGGTATAGAAGATGGCACTATAGTATGATCACAGAACAGATGGGTTAGGGTAGCAAAAACAATAAATTGTTAGCAAGCTTAAAAATTCAATGTACACTTTATAAACAAAAAATTGACACATCAAGGAATAGTTGTCAGATTGGAACAAAAATCGGTGGATGTGAAGAACAGGTATGGGGAAAAAAGTGATAAAATTTCAAAACAATTAATTATTCTATTCTAGAGATTGATCATCACAAATTGAGAAAGTCAATGTGTCATTGGACCCCTACTGGCCTGAATGCAGGCTGCCACCTGGCGTGACATTAACTAATAAAGATTCTGGATAGTGCGCTGCAGGATTTCTTGCCAAATTGTTTCCAACACTCTGGCTAAATAGTCAACATTCCAGGATGGTTGCAATCACCTTCCCATCACGTCCCAGATGTGCTCTATGGGTGAGAGATCAGGCGACCTTGCTGGCCATGGAAGAGTTCGGCAAGATTGGAGACAATCCATAGTGACAGGTACTGCATATGGTCGGGCATTATCGTGTTGAAAAGTAAGCCCGGGGTAATGTGAGAGGAACGGCAACATACATATCATCCACATACCGTCGATTTGACCAACCTGCATCTTTCTTTCCAATGGCACAACCTCTTTCAAACTCTGACATATGTTCGTAATGAGCATGAATCTTTCGGCAAGGCATTGATACAGTAGAGAAATAGGCTTACTGCAAAAAAAAAAAAGAAAAGAAATTAAACAAATTTTGAAAATCAGCGTGTGCCGCATCAATATTAAGTCTAGAATACTCGTGCTGGATGTGCAGTTCAGATGTGCCGGAGCTCTTTCTTTGAATAAATCGGCCACCAAATTTCAAAAATTTGCATGTTTGGTCGAAAGGTCTTTGTATACGTATTTTCATATAAATCAGACAACTTCTTCAACTGGCTTATAAAAGAAGAAGAATGAAAATTCCTATTAGTTTTGTTGCACAATATTCATAAAAAATAGTCTAACTCTTTAATTCAACGCCCCAAGGGTTCTGAGCTTTCTGTTGAATTAAAGTAAATTAGATGATTTCATCACATTTACTGCTAGTGGACATTTTTCTAGGATATAACCAAATATATAATTAAAATAATATTTTTATAAAAAAATAACGTTGTAATATATTTTAGCTATTGACATGAATTTGATACCATATTGGGACTTTTTAGTTAGAAGGTTTTTTCAGAATATTTCATGATTACCTTTAAGTGATGGATAAAATTGCAATAATACATTTGTGAACAAAGAAAAATTACATATATTATTTTAATATAAATATACTCATACCATCATTTTTCTTTAGATAAAGGTTCAATCTTAATTAATGGTCTCTTAAAATATAAACTCAAATTTGTATAAAGCAGTACAAAAAAAAATTACAGTATATATAACTTCTAATTCCATAGAAAATGCCACACTAGCTATTTTATATATATATATATTTTATTTATATATATACAAGTTAGCTATTTTTTTTTTTTTCATATCCTTGGTTAGGATTTTTGTTTAAAAGGTTACAAGAATTGTTGATGATGGTTCGATTAGAGAGGTGATATATAGTATATAATATAAAATTAAATTTTTATATTTATAATATAAGACTAACTTGTGATCCCTAAATAAAGTTCATCAAACAGAACTTATTCACCCCTTTCAAAGATTTATAAACAAAAACATCTTCCTGGTGCGTACAGAAGTCGCCAAATACCCGTTATACCAAATACACTTGACCTATTTAAATGAAATGGTATTAAGCCACAAACTGGGGTGCAAATAATTAAAGTGATATTAATAATAAATTTTAATTGATCTTTTGATATTAAATGGATATTGCACTAACTTATAAAAATATATATATTTATATATTTTTTTTATTTCATCCATATATAATAACGAATTCCGCTCCCTTCTGAATATAGTTTTAAAATGGAATAATAAATATATGAAAAATATCTATAACAAATGAAAATCGAAATTTTTTTCCTTAATTAAATTAAGTCTTTAAGAATTACTTACTTTTAACAGAATACAACGAATATCTAACAAAAAGCTGCCTAAACCGCAAACAAGATTCGAAATAAATATACGTCTGCTAGATTTCCAGTGTGACTAAATTTATTCACCTATTAATAATATACTCTTTTATAATATAAATAATATTCGCAACAATTTTTTGAGTGTATATTTTAAAATAATTAATAAATAAAAAAATTTTTTAAAAGCTTTAATTAATAGCATTAAAAAGGAAAAATAAAATATTTCTCATCTTCTACCATGTGTGTGAAAATAAAAGCAGCAGGAGCCGTGGTGGCCAGGTGTATAGAACATAGAATAGAATTTTTATATTTCCTTTAAAATGAGTAAAATAAGCGCAGCCGTTTCTGTATAGTAATGAACGGTTGATATCACAAATATTCAACCTTCCAAGAAGAAACCCTGGTTATTTAGGCGATTGAAGCTAGCCAGATTTTTCAGGGTGTAATTTCATTAGCAGTCCATCTCACTGTTCACCCACTGTTCAACTCTACTTTGTTAAAGGTTACAGAGGTATTTTGAGAAATGAACTATCGACCAAAGAGCTAAGCCCGCTGCACCTTTTAACTTACTGTCTATCTAAATATATCCATAAAGCGTTTCCTACAGATCACAAACAATCTATGGACAGACCTATACATTATGGATTACATAACCAGCAATCTCAGAATATTTACAGCCAGGTCAAGAATTTTTATCTTCATTCTTCCAAGAATCTAATATGAGTGCACTTCAACAACCATCATAACGGCCATGGCCACGCACAAGAATATTCCACTAAATTTTGAAAGAGGATCCAATTTACCCCAAATACTAGAATGAAGACCAAACAAAAAAAAACAACAACAACAAAAAGCCTTTATTTAGGGTCACTGACCCTATACAGGATTCACCAGAGGTATGCATAAGAACAAAGCAGTGAGACAACGGAAATAGCGATATATACAGAGTAAAAAGAGAAAGAAAAAAAAAAAAAAAAAACAAGAAAAGGAAAAAAAAATAATAATAAGAAAGAGGGAAGCAAGAAATCAACACAAAAAGAGTAGCAGTAAGAAAGTGAGGAGTGAGTATCACTTGGCCTTCTTCTGAGATATGGACTTGTGGAAACCATAAAACGCCGTAGCAATATACTTATTCTGGGTCATATTGTCAATTATTGATGGAAGTGAAGCACAGAGTTGCCCAGTTTTGAGCATAAGGGTTCTTCTTTCTTCTTTCAGAGCAGAGCAATCAAAAATATAGTGAGTGATTTCATTTTGTAGTTTTGAATTACAGAAGGTACAAGTCGGGTCCTCACCGCAGAGCATCTTGGTGTGGTTTTCTCTAAAAAAACTTGAAAGTATTCTAACTTGTGCGAGTAGTCTTACAACCGGGAAAGGAAAATCCCCTAAAAGGTATCCCTCCGTCATGAAAGATATGTGAATGTCTTTGTAGTGAGAGTATAGCTTAGATTTATCCATTCTTGTAAGGTCGTTTTGTATAGATTGGTCTGCCGCTGTTTTTAAGAGCCCCGTAATCGCGCTCCTCAGCGTTTCAGGGTCATCACAGGAAACAAGTGCAGGGGATCCATTATCGTTAAGCAGATTAGTGAGCTTTTTAATGAAACCGATGGGTGTGCCCGAAGCATTAGAGAGTTCCCGTGTTCTATTAAAACATATACGTGGCAATCTGTCACTGCTCATATTCAACACCCGCAGCCAATACTTCAGGGTTAATTTTAAGGCTGTTACACTCAATGAGATACGACCGGTTTCTAATCTGATTAGGTAACCTGGAGTGTATCTGGGCAGATTCAGGAACCTACGGATAAATATGTCTTGTATATTGTCCAGTAAGTCTTTATGCTCTGTTGCCCATAATGGAGCGGCATACATCAGGACAGCTCTCACTATTGTATCAAAGAGTTTGATTGATAAATTTATTGACTTTGCTTTTGATTTTATTAATATTGGGTGTGTGGCGTTAATTGCTGTAAGTGCTTTTCCTTTAAAGTAATTTGCCGGGTGAGTAGTTGTTATTGTTGGTGTCAGAGGGAATCCCAAGTATGTATATCTTGAAGTTATTGCTATGGGTTTATCATTCCAGAACCATCTATCCTTATTTGAGGGTTTACCTCCATTACGGAACACCATAATCTTTGACTTGGACTCATTTAGTGTCATTAAGTTCTCATCGAGATATTCTTTCAGTATTTTGATCTTCTTTTGGAGGTTTATCCTGGACTCACCTATAATTGCTATGTCGTCGGCGTACAGCAATAAATGGATATCTCCAAATTCTGGCAAATTTACACTCGGCAGGTCTGAGTTATTATAAATTTCGATTAAGTCCGTGATAAATAATATAAATAGCAGTGGGGAGAGTGGTTCTCCCTGGAGGACTCCCGAGTTTATCTTAATACTTTCCGTAAATGATCCCTTCCATCTGATAGCTATAGTTGCTTGTTCGTAGTAACTTTTGATCGTACTTATGAATTGGTAACTTATGCCTAGGTTGTAAAGTTTTTTCCAAAGTAGTGAGTGGGGTACAGTATCAAATGCCTTCCTTAGATCGACAAAAAAGACATATAGTTTTCCCCTCTTTTTTCTTAATGATAGTTGGATTAAAGTAGTTAGTGTAAATATGTGGTCAATACATGATCTTTCTTTTCTAAATCCCGCTTGGTTTTCGGGTATAACCCTTCTTCCTTCGACCCATTCCTCCAGTCGTGATCTTAGGATTGATGTGAAAAGCTTTGATACATTGCTAATCAGTGCAATACCTCGGTAGTTGGAGGGGCTGTTCTTATAACCATTTTAAAGATTGGGTGTATAGTGGAATTAGTCCAAATTGCTGGGTATTTTCCAGTCGTCATAACACTATTGTAGAGTTGTTTCAACAGCAGTATGTACGAATCAGGGAGTGTTTTTAATACTTCATTGGGGATGCCATCGGGCCCGCATGCCTTGTTACTCCTCAAACCAGCTATCTCCTTGTATATGTCTGCATTGGTTATCTCTGAGTCCAATATAGGATCGTTCTGAGAAATCACATTATGTAAATTACAAATTCTCAAATTTTTCTCTGTAGTCATTAGTTCGCGGTAAAAGTTCAGCCAGTCCTGTATAGATACTTCTCCTTGGATTATAGATGTGCTTTTGTAGAGCGCAATAGTTTTCCAGAAGGTCTTTGAGTCTTTAGCATTTCTGAGTATTTCCTGTTTTTCATTATCAAAGCCTTTCCTTTTTAGATCCAATAAAGCGAGATATTTCTTTCTGGAAGAAGCATAACATTCTCTGTCTTCCAATCTATTTGTTTTACGATATTTCTTCAGACTTTCTTTTGCCAGTTTTTTCATATCATAGCAGTCCTTATCGAACCACGGCTTAGATTTCCTGGGGCCGCCCTTAATTGAGTAGGTTATTTTTGCAGATGACATTGCTTCCAAAATTCGCTGATTGAAAGTGTATACAAGGTCATCGGAGGCTGGTATGTTTTTTTCCCGCAATTCTTCCAGTTTCATTTTAAACATTGCGAGTCCATCGGCTGACCATCTATATCTCGTAATATTATAATCTTCCCGTTTGGTTTTTTTCTCATTGAAGTTTTGGCCTTTTATCGTTAAAACCAAAGGATGGTGGTCTGAGTACAGTTGGTCATCGACTTTGAAGTCCAGTAAAATTTGTAGTGAACCCTGTGAGAGTATGCAATAGTCAATAGTTGAAGAGCCTCTTTCGGATATGTATGTAAAATCTCCATCTTTATCACCTCTAGATCTTCCATTAACTATTGTCAAAGAATTATCTTCCAGGAAATCAAGAAGTTTATTAGACAGAGATGAAATTATATGATCTTTAGCCCTTCTTTCCGATGTTAGGGGGAGCTGGAAATTAAGTGGATTGTGTAGTCCTCCCAACTTCCCAGTTCTGATGTTTAAATCTCCAAGTAAAATAATTTCTTTTCCATCTGCTATTTGCTTTGAATGAAGACCAAACAGTGTATCATCTATTTTTCATCTGTTTAGCTCTCGATAACAAAGATTTCAAACAGCCATTATCCTATGAATTATAAATATCAATCTAGCATCAGTGAAATAAAAATAAATCTGCTTGGCACTGTCTAATATATTATAAAGGACTGCGGCGTATGATTATAGAACAACACTTAAAGTTTCACCGCATAAGTTTCTTTTCTGTGTTCATTTTTTCACAGAAAAGAAACTTATGCTGTGAAACTTTAAGTGTTGTTTTATAATCATACGCCGCAGTCCTTTATAATGTATTATAAGTTACTTTAAGTATTAGTTACGAACGGAAAAATACGTCCAGGGTAGCCTAGTGGACATGGCATCTGCCTGGTAAGCGGAAGGTTGTGGGTTCGATTCCCGCCCCTGGAAACTTTTATTTTTCCGTTCGCCATTACTCTTCATATTTTCACCCTTTCATACGTCATCCAATTATATATAGACCATTACTCTTCATATTTTCACCCTTTCATACGTCATCCAAAAAAGTTAGAAATAGTAGATATTTCTCTTTGAAATAAATATTGTTTTTTCACAGAAAAGAAACTTATGCAGTTAAACTTTAAGTGTTGTTTTACCGTCTAATATATTTTTGAATCCACATACATTTTAAATAAAACCAAAAAGACTTAATTTTGGCTGAAATCACAAGTGCTTAATGAGATCTTTTGAAGGCCTAAGGAACCTGGATATAATTACACACACATATATATGTGAACAAACAATAGAAAAAATAATAAAAAAGATCGGGTGTTGATATTAAAAACAAAGAGGACATATCCTTATATATATATATATGTTATGATTTAAGACCATGGAATTGTTGTACATAATCCAGATATCTACTACCACATATTTCACCACGTGACTGTATATAACTTGTTATTTACTGCAAATAGAAAGCCTCAACTAACAACAATCTGTACCGCGTAAGAATCTAATAAAGTATAGCAACTGTACAGATTGAATGAATGGAGAATAACAGGAGAAAATTAAGGTTAAAACTAATCAGGCCTAAGCGAGATTAAGAAAAAAGGCCTATCGAGCCCAGTCCAATTTTTACGAGGTCGTGGCCCTCCTGGATGATGTAACTCCCCCCCTCCCCCGTTTACGTCAGAAAAGGGCATTGACCTGTTTGGACCCAGCTAAGCTATAAAAGGAGGCCCCGAGCCTCAGTAAGTCAGTCTTCAGTCCATTGTTTCAGTTCCAGTCCGCAGGCCTCTCCGATAGAGGTAAACCCTTTCCTGCCAGAAATTTCCTCGTCCCATTCCTTCTTGACGTTCAGACGCTTCTCAGTAAATCTCTGTTTGTTTATTTCACCTTTGGCCCAGCTGTGTCGCCTTACACCACGACTGCACGGTAGAGTTGACATTGAGGTTCGTCCAGCATCAGGTAACACTGGTCCCAGAGGTCCCAAGATATCACAGACTCCCCCGTTCGAAGAGCCGACAGGATAGTGAAAGCCAAGGTACAAGTAAGTAAGTAGACCACTGTATGTACAGAAAGATGGAACAGGGAAGCGAGGAGGATTCAAAGGAGCCCATGGAGTCCGATCCAGACTATGAAAGTGGCGAAAACACCACTTTTCCCAAGATGGAAAACACCCTCGGTAGGACGCAGGAAGTTCCCCCCAGCCAGGAGGACGCCACGCCTCCACCGGTGGTATCAGATGTCCTGGGGAGTTGGGCGAGGACGCTACATCAGCTGTCCGCGGCGACCGGACTATCGGGAGATGTTGAGCTACCGCGCTACGATGGTTCCTACAAGGCGCAGAGCTTCTTCACCAACTACGACGCCCAAGCAGATCGGGCCCAGCTACAATACACCGAAAGGCTGAGAAAGCCACCAAACCTCCTGCAAGCACCCCTCCGAGTTACCAGTACGCGAGCGTATGTTACCTGCTCCCCCGAACATCTCTAAACCACGAGCCCAGCACAAGCAGTGAACTCTTAGCTGTCCCTAGAGTACTCCAACCACGGCACCAGACCAGTCCTGTCCCGACCCACAAGACAGCACAACAGTAGGTTCCTCCATACATAGTTTTCGTTGAACAATTGCTCGTTCGAGCTGAACCGTCCAATAATGTACACCTACCTCTACTACTTGATACAGGAGCATCTATCGATATAATTAGGCAGAATACTTTTAAAATACTAGGTTGTACCCCAGGTCCACCTCATCGACCATGTAATCAGTAAGAACTCTTCTATCTCCATCTTTCGCTCTCCTAGCTCAACTTTTATCTGTTCACCGAACTTTCTTAGTGCAACTGTGTCTTCGTTTTTTTGTGTGGACATTTCCAAGCTTTCCACTCTGCCTCGACCACGACTGCCTGTACTTTGTGAGAACTGTTAAAGGTCTTACAAGGTGCAGAGAGGCACTGGAAAACTCCCCATCCTGACTGTTCCTCTCGGTCAACACAGTATAGCGAGAGTTGACAGGGACTCACACCATAGTTTAAGTCGACTGGAAACCTCATCACAGTTTTAGTCGACAGGATTCTACAAGTGGCTACCAGGACTTCACATCACATATATATGTTATATTTGTATAATGCCAAAGAGATATAATTTATTTTCACCATAATTAGTAAATTAAAATGCAAATACAAATTCATCCATCTATAAATAAATCTGTACAAAATAAACGTGGGAGCCAGCGCGCGCGGGCAAATGCTACGGCACGCCGCCGCGTGCGCGCGCTCACGAGTGTGGAACAAATTCTTTTTAGAAGCATACATGCACAACGATCGCGCCCTTCCATTCGACCACGACAGATACGACATATATATATATAATGTCTTCATAAAAATCGAAGCAGCAGAGAGTGTATATTTTCTCGAAAAATATTTTTTATCAAATATTCGTTAGGCTAACTTTAACTCGAGTAAAATCCGGGCGAAGCCAGGTACATTCGCTAGTTCATTTATATATATAAACTAGCGGGTGTGTACCCGGCTTCGCCCGGGTTTTATCCGAGTGAAAGTTTGCCTAACGAATATTATTGATAATAATATTCCGGAACACACAGAATATTATGATAATAATGATATTGATATTCGTTACATTATATAATATATAAAATATATTTTTCGAGAAAACATATCCTCTCTCTCTACTGAATAGATTTAAAAATATATATATATAATTAATAAAATCTTGATACTACATGATCTTGGCCAAAAGGCCGAGAAACAATATTTTATATATAGAGATGACCTGGCTTCGTGTGTCTTCTGCTCGAGTGAATGTTTCGCTGGTAGATTTTGTTCCTGCCTACTAAAAATTATTATCTGGCTTCGCCCGTGGTCTGCTTTAGTGAATATTCCCCTAAAGAATTTTGTTTATGTCAATCAAACATGATACAGCAATATTGTCATAATCATTTCTGACTAAAAAATAATTGTTGCTCAGTACTTGGTTAATTATATTTTTTCTTGGTTAAAAGTGCGTCAAAAAGCTCTAACAGATTTAACTCTCTGTCCTGTTCAAATTTCAGCAAGATTAGTTAAATATTGAGGGCTTGCATAGCCGACAAACACATATATATATGTTCCTGGCTTTGC
Source organism: Cordylochernes scorpioides (assembly GCA_030710605.1). Lineage (NCBI taxonomy): Eukaryota > Metazoa > Arthropoda > Arachnida > Pseudoscorpiones > Chernetidae > Cordylochernes > Cordylochernes scorpioides. The sequence goes on from CP092874.1 coordinate 43,367,841, forward strand.
CCGGTTTTTACGCGAGTAAAAGTTTGCCTGACGAACATTTGTTAAAACGATTCTATAAAACATCCAATCCACCTATATATAGATTTATAAACATATAAAATATTGTTAAAGGCGTTTAAATATATTTTTGAAATACATAATTCTTTTAAAAACATTTATTAAATTTTAAATAAGATTTTTTCTTTAAATATATATTAACTAGCGGATGTACTCGGCTTCGCCCGGGTTTTACCCGAGTAAAGGTTTGTCTAACGAATCTCTCGATAAAGTGGACATTTTTTCCCGGTCCCTTGAAAAATACTCGATAAGTTGAATAAAATCAATATGAATTGGTTCCCTCGGTAATTGGAAGTTAAAGGAATAGTATCTTGCCTTGGAATTGTATCATTATTATTGTCTCAAATAAATTGCCGTGTCATCCTGAATTTTGTCTTTCCTAATTTTCTACATTACAAAATTATCGTATCATCATGATAATATTTAGAGCAGATTGTTGAATTATAACAGATAAATTATAATATTTATCTTGATTATTTTTAAGCGAAAATTTATTTCAAAAATTTTATTTGCTAGAAACCTTCCCAGTACTATACTAAATAACTTCCCGAAGTTTCATGGCGTTCCAATGAGTGGTTTGGTTAGGCATAAAGGACACACACAAACACACACTCGAGCGTGCGGCCAGGCTTTCGCGAGCTCCGCCGTTTTCGCCTTTTGAGTGCGTGTGAAAGGCGCTTAATCTGGCAAGTGTGGTATTGGCAGAAAGCCCAGGATGTGCTGAAAAGTGCCTGAAAGGTCCAGCATCCTGCTTCAAACAGGCGAGGAATTATAGCCAAAAGACAGAAATATGAAGAAAACAAATGCAATTTCTTATGAAAATCAAAAATATGCAAATTCGCCGGCAGGCGACATGCATGTAAATCTGGCCGCCGCGCGTGGTTACGTCACGGCGCCACCGACTGCTGCTACGACCAGCGCTACAACAGCCAGCCCGGCCTCGCTCAACTGGGCCGACAGCGAGATGGCGGAGGTGGACGCCAACGACGGCTACACAGTCGTGAAGAGCAAGAAAAGGCGCCGTGTCTCACCGTCACCTGACCACGCCGCTAAGCAGCCAACCAGGCCTGCTGAGAAGCCCAGCTCCCAGCAGAAGAAGCGGCCAACAGGGCCGAGAGCAGTGCCGCCTCAGGAGATCAAGGCGACACGCGCCAACATCGCCGACGCCAAGGCGAGGCAGGCCACAACCAACCACGAGAGCTACGTCTTCGTGGAGCTGTGCCCAGACATCCCGGAGTACTCCTACCTCAAGGCAATGAGCACGCTACTCGGGGGGCCGAAGGGCATCACGCAGTTCAATAGAATGAACGGCCACTACATCGCTGGCCTCGCGAACAAGGACCTTGCGAACCGTCTGGTCGCGGACGGCCTGGAAATCGAGGGATCGTCCCTCAAGGTCTTCCCCTTCCGCAAGAGGGCGGAGCGTATAGTCGTGGCCAGCCTGCCCGGCTTTGTGGAGGACAGCATCATCGTGAACAACCTGAGCCAATTCGGGAAGGTCACCTCCATCGCCCCCATCCTGGTCAAAATGGGGAGTTCACCTTCACCGACGACCGCCGGGAGGCGTTCATCCTGCTCCGCGAGGGCGTAAGGCTGGAGACGCTGCCCACCCGACTGACCATCCATTCCAAGGGAGACACCCTGTCAGCCTTCCTCTCTTTTGGAATCAAGTTTCCAAATGCGGAAAGCAGGGCCACCGCAGAGCAAACTGCCCATCGCTCGCCAGGCAGAACAGCAGCCCCAGGCAAGCAGCGTTACGCGGGTTAACACACAAAAATGGAATAGACTGGGGCCTACAGTAAGAGTGACTTAAACACACAAAAAGGTACACTCAAAAGTACAACACCAACAACAAAAGGGGGAGAAATAAAAAAAAAACACAATTTGTTAAATAAAATAAAAACAGTACTTATCTTTTATTCGCAGCGTTGATAAGGAGCGGACCGGGATTTCACAGGTATGCGAAGAGGTAACCAGAAAAGCTCACAGAGAACGCTTTAAGCGTCTCCACTCGAACACACCTCCACGACTCCTCGCATTCCGTTTCAACCCTCTTTTATGTACAAACATGGCCACATTCGTCCAATGAGAAGGCGTGGGAGATCAGTTCACTCAACAAATAAAAAACAAAATTCTTTCCACTAAAACCTGTGATATGATAAGAGTGCAAATATTTGTCAATATACTTTGACAAAAGGTATCCTTCCAAAGAGAAAAAAAAGCAACTAAACAATCTCCCAAACATTCCCATTGTCCCGTAAGGAAAACCTCCCGCTGTTCGGGAGGGAAAAAGCTCACGGGAGCCATGTTATAGAGATACAAAAAAAAAAAAAAAAAACTAAAGAGAGGAGAAGAAGACATCCGGGTCGTTCCATAAAGGTGCCTTTCATCTTGTTCTTCCAACAGAAACTTAAAAAAAAAATCTGCGCAAACTACGTGAGTTACCATGAGTGATTACCAAGCACACACATGTATACTATGCTTTAGCAGACAGAGTTTAATGGGGGACCAAATAAGCTCTCATCTGGGACTGGCTGGGTATGTTAGGTAGAGACTTAGGGTACTGACAGACTCTCACTTGATGAGAAACGAACGATCCAATTCCATTCAGTTCTCTCAAGTCCAAGAGCTAAAAGCTCTTCTTAACGTCTGTTTCTAAACCCTTTCATCCTATCGACATGTACAACTTTCACATCGTTCATGGTGACCCCTCTTACTCTGAAGTTAACATCGGAGACCTAGCTTCTACACGGAAAGGCCCATAGAGGTTGGTGTAACCTGTTTTCTTAGAAACAGCTAGCATTACGAGGTCTCCTTTGTCGAAACTTCTGGAATAAGGTGGCCTAGGATTCATAAGCTTTTTAACAGAATTACCTGACATAAACTGTCTGACAGTTTCCTTTGCTTTCCGCATCACCCTTAACCTCTCGGCCCAAGTAGGCTTTCTAAAACTATTAACAGACCAGGCGCTACACTCACAGTTTCTGTTAAACTCAGTAGGGGGCAACTTTACAGCCTCGTTTTCAATGCACTTCACTGATCTCTCCTCTAAGGAGCTTGAAACCATTGGTCTATATGCACCGGCAACGTAACTAAAGTCTACATAATCACGGTCTTCTGGTTTCAAGAAAATCATGTTGCCACGTTCCCGTATTGGAGTCAACGGGATATTGAATCTCCTTATATCATTGATTCCCAGAATCCCGTCGTAGCCCTTATCTCCAAGTGACATTAGCCAAAACCTTATCTCTCCCAGGTCGCTGCCGTTTTCGTTACCAATTCTACAGGTTTTAACACGTGTAAGTGTTTGCTCGTGGCCTGTAACTGACACTATAAGTAAAGTTTTAAGTGCATCGTCTCAATTCTCCTTCAAGACATTGCACTTTTCAGAATCAATAATACTGACTTGGCTTCCTGTATCATATAACAGAAGCAACATATTGCCGTTAATATTCACCTTAACTATTGGCAAATTTCCAAACTGATCTCTGCCATAAGAACATATGTTCACAATCTCAGCATTGTCAAGAGTATTGCGGTTGGCAAACATAGAAGACTGTCTTGAGCAATCACTAGCTATATGTCCTAAGCTACACTCAGGTGGATTTAGCTTGATTTCGCCCAACAATTTAGTTAGTTTTTCTATCTCACCTCTAAGGTCTTTAATACACTGCTCATTTTCGTGCTTCATCCTGTTTACACTGGCACTAAGCATCTTCATCTCACCCTTAATGCTATTTATTTCTTCAACCCCTTCTACTGAACATACACCTTTCATAAAGCTGCAACGGTGTTCTACACTATCCTCCGTGGCCATGACACTGACTGCTTTGTCTATTGATTTAGCCTCACTGCAAACAATAGCCTCTCTATACTTATCCAGCACATTTTCGAGGAAGATTTCGAACACTAGGCTATCGTCAAATCTGTACTCTACTTTATCTCTAGTGGCCAGGAATCTTTCTTTAAAAACCATAGGACTTTCCCCAACTCTCTGCTTAGACCTTCTATTAATTTAAGGTTCCCTAATACCAAGCGCCTTTTTAGGGTACAATATGTTCAGTTTACTAACAATACTTTCGAAACTGCTATCGTTACGGATACCCATCTCCTCTAAGCTCAACCTAACTTCAGGGAATAGAGCCTCGAACATGAGCAGTGCTTTGACCTCAGGATCCCATTTGCCTACTGGAGCTTTAAGCTCGACTTCCCGAATGAAAGACTCGATATCAACCCCATTAAACACTGACAAGTTAAGCATAGAGTTCACAAACATGATGGAGTACAATAATAATAATAATAATAATAATAAACCACTCAAACAGAAAAAAACGCACATAAAAATTACAGGAATTTACACGTGCAAACACCAGTAATCCTGCAGGCTCGCCAATGACAAAAGTTACTATTACGCGGGTTAACACACAAAAATGGAATAGACTGGGGCCTACAGTAAAAGAGTGACATAAACACACAAAAAGGTACACTCAAAAGTACAACACCAACAAGAAAAAGAGGGAGAAATAAAAAAAACACGATTTGTTAAATAAAATAAAAACAGTACTTATCTTTTATTCGAGCGTTGATAAGGAGCGGACCGGGATTCCACAGGTATGCGAGGAGGTAACCAGAAAAGCTCACAGAAAACGCTTTAAGCGTCTCAACTCGAACACACCTCCACGACTCCTCGCATTCCGTTTCAACTCTCTTTTATGTACAAACATGGCCACATTCGTCCAATGAGAAGGCGTGGAGATCAGTTCACTCAACAAATAAACAACAAAATTCTTTCCACTAAAACCTGAGATATGATAAGAGTGCAAATATTTGTCAATATAATTTGACACGTCTCACACCGACGCAAGCCCCCCCCCCATCTCCTCCTCCTCCTCAGCAGCCAAGGAGGCCGACACCTGCGCCCCGCAACACCGGCATCCCTGTCCAACCGGCGAAGACTTCAACTGAGGCCCCAGTGGCCCCCACGGCGCCCCATCCTGCCGAACCGAGGGATCTTGCCCAGCCCGCCCCTGTCGCCCTCCCTGCTCCTCTGGCTGCCCCGCGGCCCCCCGAGCCCGAGAACATTCCGCTCGACATTGAGATGTCGGAGGAGGAGCTGACCTCAACTCCCTCCGCATCTCCCCGGGGAAACCCGCACTCGTCCAGCTGCAGGAGCACCTCAAGCAGTCCCCAAACCTCTCCATCGACTGGGACAAGCTGCCCGGTATAGACCGGGAGGACGCACAGCAGCTACTTACCTCTTAAAAAAAATGGAGAAGCGAGTGCCCTCGCTGACAAAAGCACAGGTCGCCGCCCTCAACGAGGTGGCCGAAACCATCAAGGCCTCGATTCCAGACTCCAACCACACCATCCGCAAGACCCTCCAGAAGACCAAGGGGTGCTGCTGCTTAAGGGACGGCAGCAATGAGCTACCGTCTCGCCAGCATCAACGCGCGAGGGCTCGCCACTCGGGGGAGGAGCCTAGCCCTTTGTCATCTCCTCAGGCAACATCGCGTTGACATCGGCGGTTGTCCAGGAGACAAACGCATTTCATCTGGGCAGCGGCCAAGACCTCTGCCTCGGCTACAACGCTGTTGTACTGGCCCATCCCGTAGCCATCTCGGGATCCGGACTCGCCTGCGTCTTCGGACCAGGCGTAGCCATGCTACAACAGCGCATCCTGTGGCCGGGCCACATCGCCTTGGCAACCATAGATGTCCACGGCGAGGAGATGACGGCCATCGCCGTTCATCTGGCGCATGAACCCCGGGAGAGAAACCGGCAACTGGAGCTCCTGGCGGCAACAGCGGCACAGGAGGAGGAGGGGGCCTGCTGGATCATCGGCGATTTTAACATCAGGGATTGGGGCCCCTCGTCATCATCATCGTCGGATGCCCTCGCCGCTCTACTGGACCTGGCCGCGCTGGTCGACGTGGCCACCCAGTTCGACGCCGCCCACCTGCCCACCAGAGTCGCCAGGCACGGCGACCAGGTCGAATCCAGCCGCCTGGACCGGATCCTCGTCCCTGCTGGAGTCCTGGATCGCTTGTCCATCTACGCGACCAGCCACTACCACCTCTCGGACCACCGCCTCTTGCTGCTCCAGGTGGGCCCGCCCACCACCGCCGTCTCCTCCCCCACCCAGCCTCGCTTGGCTGCGATGCTCCCGCTCGGGCCTCGTTCTCGAACATCTGGCTGGCTACATCCGGGAGCTCGAGGAAGACACGGCGCACGATGACGACGACGGGATCCTATGGGACAGGTGGACCACCATCAAGGCGGGGCTGCTGGCGGAGGCCAGATCCCTGCACGACCCGCGCCACGCTGCCAGCGACAGCTACATCTACAGGACAAGGCGCTATATCGCGGTGCAGCTCGAGGCCTCCTCCAACCGGGCCGACTACCCGTCGCTGCCGGACCTGGCGCGCGTCATCCGCCTCCGACGCCCGGTCAGCGTCATCAGGGACGAGCAGGATAACATCATCGAGGTTCGGCGGAGGGCGTACGCGACCTTCCAGCCCCGCTTCGCCCGTCCCACCAGCGATCCAGCTGCGGGAGCCGCCTTCATCGCCAGCAGCGCGCCCACCACCACCACCCGCGAGCTGAGCGAGGAGGACCCTCTCCACCGGCCGGACATCAGCCCCAGCGAGATCGCCCACGCCATCGAGAACCTCCCTCGCGGAAAGGCCTCCGGCTGGGACGGCTTGCCGTGCGAGCTCCTCGTCGCCTTCAACAAGGACTTCTTCACGGAAGCTCTGGTCCGGGTGTTCGCGGCTTCACGGCTCCGCGGCGCCCTGCCTCCGTCGACGCGGCGCAGCTCCATCTGCTTCGCGCCCAAGGCCCGCGGAGGTCGCGGCCTTGATGGCTACAGGCCCGTCGCGCTGCCCTCGGCCGACTACAGGGTCCTGGCCGCCATCTTTCACCGGCGCCTCAAGCCCCACTTGCGGACCCTTGTGCCGGAATGCCAGACTTACGCCGTCCCCGGGAGGTCCCCGTCATGGAACATCGTCATGGTGACGGACGCCGTCGAGGAGGCCACCGCCCTGGGCTCGCCGCTGGCCGTCATGGGCGTAGACCTGGAGTCCGCCTTTGACTCATAGAACTGCGGCTTCCTGGAGTCCCTGCTGACGTCCCCTCCGCCTCCCGCCGGCCTTCAGGGCCTGGATCAATATCCTCTAAGCCACGATCCGGGCCGGAGGATTCTACACCGCCACCTTCCCCTTCCTCAACGGCCTAAGGCAGGGTTGCGCCTTGAGTGCCGCACTTTTTAGCATCGCCACGGGGCTGCTGCTACGTCGCCTGGAGTTGACTATCGGCGTGGGCAACGTCACCACCTACGCCGACGACATCGTCCTCCTATTCCATCGCGACGAGGACTTCGAGCGGGTGGCGACCGTCTTCGAAGACTATAGGCAGGCCTCCGGAGTTGGCGTGAACCTCCGGAAGAGCGCTGGCCTCTGGTGCGGCGCCTGGCGCAACCGCGGCGACTCCCCTCTCGGCGCCTCCTGGTCGACCACCTCCATCAGGATCCTCGGGCTCGACATCGCCCCCAGTAGCACCGTCGCCCACCGGGAGCAGTATCTCCTGGCCCTCCTGGAGACTGCGTGCCGCAGATGGACGCGCTTCACCCGCGGCCTCTCCCTCGTCGGACGAGCAAGAGCGGGGAACACGCTGGTGGGGTCCACGATCCAGCTCCACCTGCATGGATACCTCCCATCACCCCCGACCATCGCCAAGCTGCAGGCCCGACTGGCGAGGTTCGTCTGGGGACAAGACCTAACGGCGTGGCTTCCCGCCGATGTAATGGCGAGGCCGGTCACTATCGGAGGCCTCGGCCTTCTCGACCTCGCGACCCAGCTCCAGCTCGCCTGCCTTAAGGGGGTGCAGGTAGCGCTCCGCGGGGGCATAAATGCCTTCAGCTGGCTGGTAAAAAGCGGTGAGGCCTGGATCCACCCTCCACCGGACGGCACCCGACTCCAGCCCCGCCGACTCCGGCTGCTGAAGCTCTGGGAGGAGGCCTCCAACATCCTGGGCCTCAGCCACCGGGCGCTCCCCACAGCTCAGCTGCTGGACCTCCCCATCATCGGCGGCTGCCGGTTCCTCCGCCCTCCCGACCTCCTGGCCCCCGCCCGCTGGCGCGGAGCCCGAGTCCGGGACCTCATCGTGGAGGAACATCTCATCGCCCGCCCAACGCGCTCGGCCCTGGCTGACGCCGCGGCCCTGGGCGCCTTCTGTCGGAGGCTGACCTCCGAGAACGCCGTGGGCTTCGGGGCGGAGTCTACGCCTTCATCTAGCTCCTTAGCTGCGGCAGTGGTGCTGCGAGGGACGGCTACGCCGTTCCTCAACGGCCTCACGACCCGCTCAGCCTGACGGGCCTTGGATCGCCCGCGCCTCGCCGCCACGCCCATCTCAAGGTTCACCTCGAGATGGTCGCCCATCATCGGTCCACCACCATCCAGGATCGACTGGGCCTCGCTGCGGCGCTGCGCCCACTCGGGCCACGAGGCCGACGCGGCCCTCAAGTTGGCCCTCCACGCCCTGCCCCATCCGGCCCATCCTGCCTCGGTCGGCCCCTCCTGTCCTGCCTGCGGGTCCATCGACCGCTCCCTCAGCCATCGTTACTGGTGCTGTCCCTCCATCAGGCCTCTCATTAGAGAGGCCTTCAACATCATAGGGCGGCCCCCTGACCTGCAGACTTGGATCTTCGGCGGGTCCGGCCTTGAGGACGACGACCTTTCCATCCTGGGGTCGGCAAAGTTACGAATTTATCGCTACTTTGTCCAGGTTGGGCTCGGAGAAGCGGCGGAGGACCCGCTCATCGCCTGGTCCGGGACCCTCCGGCGTCGAGGTCTCCATCCATCATCCCCCTTGTAAAATATATGTAACACTAGGCGAATGACCTGGCTTCGCCCGAGAAATCACTTGGGTGCAATTTCCTTCATACTAAAAGTATATCTATATTAATAAAATGCAAATTTCATAAGTGGTGTTCGCTAAAAACTTTCGTTACAATGCATCAATTTCGACCAAATTTTCAACATTTATGTAAAACGAGATGGAGCAGGTTTTGCTTACATCAAAATATTTTTCCTAACTTTAACATGCGTAACTTCGCTGTTATCGATTAAATACAAAAAAAAAAAATCAACAGAGTTAATTTTATTTATATATAAATACAAAAAAAAAATCAGCAATTCATTCAACTCAATCTAAAAAAATATTCAAAACAAGCAATTTTAAGATAACACCATATGTAAAACAGTCGGCCAAGAAAACAACAACGATATTACATCTTTCTCACATATTCACACACAATCTTGATTAATAATTAAAACTAATCTTTAACATTGTTTATTCTACTTCATAATATATAATATTCGTTAGGCAAACTTTCAGTCGGATAAAACCCGGGCGAAGCCGGGTACACACACACACATCCGCTATATAATATTTATATATATTATATCTCTATATATATAAAAGTCAATTTCTGTCTGTCTGTCTGTTTCGCGATAAACTCAAAAACTACTGAACCAATTGGTACCAAAATTTCCATACATAGGTAAAAGAATACGGGGAAGACGATAGGCTATTTTAAAAAATATATAAATCAATTATTAAAACTATATATTTAAATTATTCAACTTAGCTCACGAGCATCGCCCTCTAGAACACGTGACGTTTTGACGGCGGGGGGCCCCCTTTGGCTGCCAGCGAGCACGTGACCTCCCTGCCGCCGGGCACCCCCCTCCCTCCGAAATAATGGAATCGCCCGGCCGGTTGGCCATTTCGAGTTCCCACCGCGCGCGGTCCTGGCGTTGGTGACACAGCTGTGCCAGGTGCCAAAATATAATATAAATATGTGATATCTTGGGACCTCTGGGACCAGTGTTACCTGATGCTAGACGAACCTCGATGTCAACTCTACCGTGCAGTCGTGGTGGAAGGCGACACAGCTGGGCCAAAGGTGAAATAAACAAACAGAGATTCCACTAAGAAGCGTCTGACGTCAAGAAGGAATGGGATGAGGAGAGAGAGATTTTAGAGCAAGTGTTACCGTTGGAATCCAAGCGAAGACTGACAATTCTAGTTTCTCGATTTAACACCACGACCTTGCTTCTTTCTAATTGGCTGACCTATTTAGGTGATTCTTTCCTAATTGGTGGGACTTTTTCACGTGGCCGTAGGCTATTGTTGACCTACTTAGGTATTGTCTTCTGATTGGGCCTGGCTTATCTCTTTGACGGAGGATATATATCCGGCCTTGCTACGGAAATACGGGGCGTTACTCTTAGCTTTTATGGTTTCTGCGTTATCAGAAACGCCCTGTCCTGTCTGGAAGTATTGACTTGTAAATTATTTATAGTTGGGCTGGTTTTAAGCCTCTTTTGCTAGGCCTTGCTTCGACTTCTGTCCTAAGCCTGATTAGTTTTAACCTTAACTTTCTCCTGTTGGTCTCCATTCCTTCTATCTGTACAGTTGCGATACTTTATTAGATTCTTACGCGGTACAGATTGATGTTAGTTGAGGCTTTCTATGTGCAGTACATAAGAAGTTATATACAGTCATGGGGTGGAACATGTGGTAGGAGATATCTAGACGATTTACAACAATTCCATGGTCTTAAATCATCACAAATATATTATTATATCAACTATATTAATCAAATCAATTATTAAAACTATATATTTTTAGTCAGAAAATGATGATGACGATATTGCTGTATCATGTTTGATTATTAGATACATAATTATATCGGGAAAAATTCCAAAAAGCAGAGACCACGGGTGAAACCAGTTCATTATTTTGTACGCAGGAACAAAATTCTAACAGAAAAACATTCATTCGAGCAGAAAACAAAAGCCAGATCATCTTTCTATAAAAATATCGCTTCTCAGACACAAAGTTTGGAGCAGGACGTTTCACAAAAGTGACATCCACGGTGCCAATTTATAATTGTAACGAATATTATTTGAATAAAAACATTTAATCGGGTAAAACCCGGGCGTTGCCCGGGCCATTCGGCTAGTCAATAATAAATATTAGAAGTGCCATAGAATAGCAATACAGAAGTAACACATAAACTACAGGAAAAAAGTGTGTGTGATGGCAAAAATTGTTTTATATTAGTGTTTAGGTATTTGATTTAATTAATATAGTTGATATAATAATATATATTTATATTATTACTATATATAGTCACGACCGTCTTTCCTCATCGGCCTCTGTCACGGATGCGCGCGCATCTACCAAAAAAAAAAAACTCCCTCGAGCCGGATTTGAACCAGCCACCTAAGGATTGCCGCTTAATTACATCTACAGTCCTCCGCTCTGCCAACTGAGCTATCGAGGATACAAACCGATGAATAAGTTTACCTTATAAAGTCAACTAATCCTATTTCTACACAAAATATACTCATACCTAACTAATAAATTAAGATTTTGAACAAATAATTATATCATTTCTCACATATTAATATAGATATATTTATATTTTCAAAATAGAACAATCCAAATTTAAAATCATTAGATTAAAAAAAGGCAAATATTGGCAAATACATCTCTTATTCAATTCAATATATATGCCTTTTTATTATTAATATATATAGTCACGACCGTCTTTCCTCAATTCCTCATCGCTGTCACGGATGCGCGCGCATCATCATTATGATCATTATCATTATCTAATGATAATAATAATAATAATAATAATAATAATAATAATAATAATATTATTATTATTATTTTATTATCGACATATATAGTCACGACCGTCTTTCCTCAAATTCTCATGTCACGGATGCGCGCGCATCATTATGATCATTATCTTCTATAGAAGCTTCTATCTTTATAATTATGTATATTTACAAAAAGTCAATTCGCTCGCGCCTCTAGCGGTGAAAATGAGGGGTAATACCAGCTGACCTAATGTACATGTAAAGTTTGGAGCGGGACGTTTCACAAGAGTGACATCCGCGGCTCCAATTTATAATTGTAACAAATAGTATTTGAATAAAAACATTCAATCGGGTAAAAAACGGGTGTTGCCCGGGTCATTCGGCTAGTTACTATATATAGTCATGAGAGTCTTTCCTGATCAGTCAGTCATTGGCCGGCCGCCTCTGTCCCGGATGCGCGCGCACAGGGAGGTCACGTGCTCGCCGGCAGCCAACGAGGCGCGCCGCCGGCGGGGGGGGGGGGGGGCATTACGTCACTCAAGGTCACCTACGCGCCAACGATGGCACGTGATCGTAGCCGTCCAATAGGAGGGCGCCGGCCATCCGTGACAGAGGCGGCCTATGACTGATTGATTAGGATTAGGATATGCATTTATTTAAGGCGCCAATTTATCGGGTAAAACACGGGCGTTGACCGGGTCATTCGGCTAGTATCATATATTATTTATATATTTTTTATAGGTAAACTCCGTATAATTGGTATAATTGTATAACGAATCAAAAGTTTTATGAAGGAGCATCTTTTATTATACTTGTGCTAGCTTTCGAACCTTTCGGTTCTTCAACAGGCGTGGCTAGTATGACTATACTAACAGGGTATAAGCGCGCTTGAGCCATTATATACAACATATAAATTTACATGCGAAGTGATATTTCAAATATAATTAAAATAGAAATAGGAATTATGACTATGAAATATAAAAATAAAACTATGCAAATGAACTTAAAGATTTTTAAAATTTAGATAAAATTTTGGAAAATACTTTTATATACGCTAAAAGTTAAGTAAAATTATGATATTCACTGTATGCAAGTAGTGTGACACTTTAAAATTTTGTAAAGTTTAAAACCAGTATAATTTAAAACACCTCAACACAGAAAAGCCAAGCGGTGGTCCACTCCAACCCGACCACACACCCGAGCATATCACGGGATAACTATTGAGATATTATATGATATATTTCCGGTAGATCTATTTTCCTATTGATGCTGTTTGTTTGTGATGATATGATGAATTCCAGTACCAATCTGTGCTGCTTATTGTTTATGTGTTGATATAGGACTTTGGGATGATCTAAGTTAAAGTTATGGCCAGTGTTTGAAAACTTAGATCATCCCAAAGTCCTATATCAACACATAAACAATAAGCAGCACAGATTGGTACTGGAATCCATCATATCATCACAAACAAACAGCATCAATAGGAAAATAGATCTACCGGAAATATATCATATAATATCTCAATAGTTATCCCGTGATATGCTCGGGTGTGTGGTCGGGTTGGAGTGGACCCCCGCTTGGCTTTTCTGTGTTGAGGTGTTTTAAATTATACTGGTTTTAAACTTTACAAAATTTTAAAGTGTCACACTACTTGCATACAGTGAATATCATAATTTTACTTAACTTTTAGCGTATATAAAAGTATTTTCCAAAATTTTATCTAAATTTTAAAAATCTTTAAGTTCATTTGCATAGTTTTATTTTTATATTTCATAGTCATAATTCCTATTTCTATTTTAATTATATTTGAAATATCACTTCGCATGTAAATTTATATCCCTATATATAGTCACGACCGGTTCTGTCACGGATATGCGCGCATCATCATTATGATCATTATCATTATCTAATGGTAATAATAATAATAATAATTTTTATTATTATTATTATTATTATATTGTAGCGTAGAAATCAAGCCTTGAAATATCTTAAGATGTAAAAGTATTTATTGATGACGTCACAGCGACGAGTCGACAATTATTAACAGGTCAGCCCCCCCAAAACTACAGCTAGAGAATCTTAAGCAAGCAAGCAAAGAAATATTTTAAAGATGATTTCACAAATACAGATTAATATATATTTTTATAATCTGTTGAATATATTTTCATTGAATAATGTTAAATTAAATAACAAAATATTTCTTCGTCACATAGCCTCCTCCTATAGAGAGCATCGACCCGATGCTCAGCAGGAGACTTATGTCGTCAGTCTTAAGAACTAGTACTATGGCCAGGGATATTTTCAGGTGACTGCGGTGGATGTCTTCTTTCAGTTGAGATATCTTCTTCATGAGGACTTGGTAGGTCTATGTTTACGTCAAGGTAGCTTTTTCTCATTTCTACTGTGGTCGGTAAGGGGGGATTTTATAACTTTGCGGCCTCACCTCCAATGTGGTCTATCATCTAGTTTTAATTGCGGAGCGTCCAGCTAGATCTTCTAGCAGGTGAGAAATGTTGTCTGTTTCGACCGCGATAAGAAGTAAGGCTTCGGTAGCGAGTGAAAGTTTTCCTCGATGATTCGTCATTGGGGTCCTGAGATTCAGCTCGAGAGTTGTAGGATACCATTGCGTCTTGCTTTCTTTGAAAATATTCATTTCTCCTTTCCTCATTGTGTCTCTTCCTGTCACGGCAATAGCGGATGACGTGACCTGGGCGTACGCAGTAGAAACAGATTGGCCTTCCCTCAGTTGTACGCCAATCATTGGTGTCGCGTCTTCCTCCTTGTTTTGGGTATCGAGGTTCAGGGTGCGGTCTTATCGTTTCGGCCTCATATCTGGTATTTAAAAACTCTCGGGGTTTTTCCTTCTGAGGGGGACTTCTCCTAGACTTTGAGATTGGCGCCAGGGTTCTTCCAATCTCCTCCTTTACCATTTTTTCGATTGTAGCAATTTTTGGTTCCTCCCGAGGAGAGCCTAATGCCCGCTGTACCTCCTCACGAACAATTTGCCTAATCATAGATGACAGATCTTCTCCGTCATCCTGGTCACAGAGAGACGCTACATTTGGTAGGCGCTCGTACCTGGTTGGGGTAACTCGCCTACAACGGAGCGCTTCGACACGGCGACATTCTGTAATGAATTGCTCGGTGCTCTGTACATCCCTCGGTAGGAGTGCTTGATAAAGCTCCTCAGCTATCCCCTTCATGAGGTGGGAGATTTTATCTTCCTCGCTCATTTGAGGATCAACCTCTTTGCACAAGCACAGGACATCCTGGATGTAACATTGGGTACTTTCACCTTTTAATTGTGCCCGTGTTTTAAGTTTCTTCTCCGCTTGCAATTTTGAATTTCTCTTTTTCCGAACACATTCTCTAATTGAGATGTGAATTCCATCCAAGTCTGTATGCTTTCTTCGTTGTTCTCAAACCATTTGAGAGCAGTTCCAGACAGATAAAAATAAACTTTAGTAAGACAAAGGGTTTCGTCCCAATGGTTGTACCTTGCCACACGTGCATACCCTTTTAACCATTTTTGGAGATCTTCACCATCCTCCCCGGAGAAAATGGAAGGGTTCCTTGGCAGATGTTGAACAACGTAGTTGCTTACCTGAGTACCTTCCTTCTTTACATTCATAGAAGTTTCTTCTGGTTCAACAGAATCAATTTTTATTTTATTTCTTAATGGGTATCGGTCCAGTCTCTCCACCAGTTGTAGCGTAGAAATCAAGCCTTGAAATATCTTAAGATGTAAAAGTATTTATTGATGACGTCACAGCGACGAGTCGACAATTATTAACAGGTCAGCCCCCCCAAAACTACAGCTAGAGAATCTTAAGCAAGCAAGCAAAGAAATATTTTAAAGATGATTTCACAAATACAGATTAATATATATTTTTATAATCTGTTGAATATATTTTCATTGAATAATGTTAAATTAAATAACAAAATATTTCTTCGTCACAATATTATTATTAATATCCCTATATTTAGTCAAGTCCGTCATGGGTCGGTTCTGTCACGGATGCGCGCGCACAGGGAGGTCACGTGCTCGCCGGCAGCCAACGGGCGCGCGCCGCCGGCATTACGTCATAGATTATAAACACAAGGTAATAAGGCCAAATAAAAAAATAGTGTGTGATAAGGCACAATTTGGATTATCTACTTATATAATTGCCTTATTCTCTCTGTGTGAAGTTCACTGTGTGAAGTTCACGGATAGATTTTGGTCAGAATGGATAAAATAAAAAAAAGTGTCAAGGGATGGGAATCGAACCCACGACCTTCCGCTTACCGGGCAGATGCCATGACCACTAGGCTACCCTGGACATATTTTTCCGTTCACATTTTTATTTTTATATTTTCAAGACACACACAGTTTGGGGCGGGACGTTTCACAAGAGAGACATCCACGGCGCCAATTTATAATTGTAACGAATAGTATTTTAATTAAAACATTTTAAAAATATATACGCACTCGGGTAAAACCCGGGCGTTGCCCGGGCCATTCGTCTAGTGTTGTATATAATGGCTCAAGCGCGCTTATACCCTGTTAGTATAGTCATACTAGCCACGCCTGTTGAAGAACCGAAAGGTTCGAAAGCTAGCACAAGTATAATAAAAGATGCTCCTTCGTAAAATTTTTGATTCGTTATACAATTATCAACATATATAGTCACGACCGTCATGGGTTCTGTCACGGATGCGCGCGCATCATCATTATGATCATTATCATTATCTAATGATAATAATAATAATAATTATTATTATTATTATTATATTATTATTATTATCCATCCATCAACATATATAGTCACGACCGTCATGGGCCGGCCGGTTCTGTCACGGATGCGCGCGCACAGGGAGGTCACGTGCTCGCCGGCAGCCAACGGGCGCGCGCCGCCGGCATTACGTCATAGATTATAAACACAAGGTAATAAGGCCAAATAAAAAAATAGTGTGTGATAAGGCACAATTTGGATTATCTACTTATATAATTGCCTTATTCTCTCTGTGTGAAGTTCACTGTGTGAAGTTCACGGATAGATTTTGGTCAGAATGGATAAAATAAAAAAAGTGTCAAGGGATGGGAATCGAACCCACGACCTTCCGCTTACCGGGCAGATGCCATGACCACTAGGCTACCCTGGACATATTTTTCCGTTCACATTTTTATTTTTATATTTTCAAGACACACACAGTTTGGGGCGGGACGTTTCACAAGAGAGACATCCACGGCACCAATTTATAATTGTAACGAATAGTATTTTAATTAAAACATTTTTAAAATATATACGCACTCGGGTAAAACCCGGGCGTTGCCCGGGCCATTCGTCTAGTATTTATATATTTATTATTTTGCAGCAACACATAAAACTCCGAGGATAATAAATAAAATAAAATAAACTTATCCTCGGAGTTTTATGCGTTGCTGCAACTTGTATACCAGAGGATTCTATCTTACGATATTTATTATTTAACAACAACAAACAGGCTCTTATTAGGGCCCATTGCCCTGTATCGAACAACAAAATAATACAGTAATTTTTTCTCCCTTTCCCCATGTGCACGTGAGCCTTTGTTTGAAAAGGGATTTATTTACACATCTGTTCTAAAACTTTCCTCACTACCTCTTTGCGTATAAATCTATTTACAATTGATCTGTAGAAATTATAGAATTCTATTGCTATATTTTTCTTTTCTGAAATTGTTCTCAGCGTCTGCAGTGGGTTGCTAAATCTCCAGAAGGTGTTTTTAAGAGTTTTCTCTTTCTTCACCTAAATATTTGCATTCTATGATATAGTGGGCGATTTCATCAGATATCATATTTCCACAAATCCTGCAGTGAATGTTTTCCTTTTTAATGATGAGAATATGACTTTCTCTATCTAGAGTTGAAGTAATTCTAGTCCGTGCAATGAAGGCTATTATCTTCAATGACATCCCTGGAGCAGTAATGGCTACCCAGACCTCGAAGGTCCATAAGCCCGCATGCGTAGCATGCACCCATTGCTGCCATATAGCCGCCGTGCCGTAGGAAAGGTGCATTCTCCATGCACCGAGTAGCCATTGTTTGGCCCCCGCGCCCGCCATTATTGTCTGGCTACGTGGGCACGACCATTCAACCCAC
Organism: Cordylochernes scorpioides; assembly: GCA_030710605.1. NCBI lineage: Eukaryota > Metazoa > Arthropoda > Arachnida > Pseudoscorpiones > Chernetidae > Cordylochernes > Cordylochernes scorpioides. Next base: position 43,385,697 of record CP092874.1, read on the forward strand.
AGGCGTCTCCGAGAATTCATGGCAAGGTTGCTGTCCTAGCCCTCCCGTTCAGACTTGGTCTAATCCGTCCTACGCTCCAATAGGACTCCCCCCTTTGGCCCTCGTACCCTTTGGTCACAGTACTCCTGAATCTGCCGTCGAATCAGGACCTCTGATGTTCCGAGGTTGACGCGGGGAACCCACGCGGAGGCGGGAGGGTGGTACTACTGTGTGTACCCCTTGGTTTTCCATGGCGCGCACGGCAAGGACGCTCCCAATGGCGCACACACAGAGCGAAGACCCAAGAGTTTCTAAACCCCATCCTTTCAGCCTCACCAGTACTCCACTAGGTCATCGGCTAACACACTCTTCCTTCCCTTTCAGCCTCACTAGCGCTCTCCGCCAGATCATCGGCAAGCTATCCACTGTAGTCAACTGCAGCATCTAACATTTGAGGAAGAGCTCACTAGCGACATCGTGAGCTCTTTCAGATAACTTCCAGTGGGATTTCAGGAGCTCCAGTTCAATTGCTCCTTTAACTCTTCTACTCTCCTCATCCCCTCTTGGGACCCTTGGGCAGTCCATTATAAAATGTTTGGCGTCTGCCCCAGGGCTCCCACATACGCATTTGTCGTCCGCTTTGATTCCAAACCTCGCCAAACTAATAGGAAACGGGCCGAGTCCCGTGATCATCCTATTCAGTTTGTGTGAGAGGATTCGACCGTTCCTTTTTGGAACTTTAATCCATTTAAAGGATTCCCGGCCGTTTGTTGCTTCCTCCCATCTTTCCTTCCATAAATCATTAATATGCGCCCGGATACGCCTGAAAATCTCTTTTTTTTGGAATTGGGGTCACCGCATCCCTTCCAGACCAGCATCCCTCTTTTGCCAGTTCATCAGCCAATTCATTGCCCTCAATTAGAGAGTGCCCTTTCACCCAGTACAATTTGGGGGGCCTATCCATTTCACTTAGCAGATCCGCTACTTCATGCGCCATCTGTCCCTTCTCCAAGCAAATGAAGACGAGGGCGGACATGCAATCCGAGTAGATTGCCTTGGGAGACAGACAGTCTCTCCTACACCAGATCAGAGCCTCTCTGATCGCGACCAGTTCTGCCGAATATACCAGCTCATCGTGCCTTAGTTTCAGTGTTTGTCGGCCCACTACCGATCCATCACTGAAAATGGCGATGCCGGCCCCAGTTCTCTTACCATACTTGCTTCCGTCTGTGAAAATCTCAATTTCTTGACCAGACGGTAAGCCCACTGACCACTTCCATCTTGGCACCCAGTTCACTTCCTTATCTGGGTCCTTCGCCCATTCAAGCTCCTCAGGCGCAATGCCCAAATCGTTCTCAGTTCTGTCGACCCAGATAAGCTGCCTCAATTTCTCTTCCTCCAGCCTTAGAGAAACAGGAGTCAGACCCGAAATCACCAGCAAAGCCTCTGTACTAGTAGTACAGTACCCCCCAGTGATCCTCAGAGCCGCTACTCTCTGCACTGGCTCCAAAGTTGTTCCGACTTTCCTGTCGCGGTTCCTCTTCCACCAAGCTCTAGAACCGTACAGGAGAATCGGCTCAACGCAGCTGAGGTAGAGACTCCTCTTCAATGACAGATTCCATGACAAGTATCGTTCTGGCATAAATGAATTACACACACACACACACACTCGAGCGAGCGGCCACGCTTTCGCGAGCTCCGCCGTTTACGCCTCTGGAGTGCGTGTGGATGGCGCTGAATATGGCAAATTCGGTACCAAAAGGTAGCCCAGGCTCTGCTGATCAAGTGCCTGAAAGGCCCAGCATCCTGTCACAAACGGGCGAGGAGTTATCGCCGAAAAACGAAAATAAGAGAATAATATCAAAAGAAAACTCTGAATAAGAAAACTATGCAAATTCGCAGGCAGGCGTTACGCATGCAAATCTGGCCGCCGCGCGTGGTGACGTCACGGCGCCGAAGACTGCTGCTACGACCAGCGCTACTCCAGCCAACCTGGCCTCGCGCAACTGGGGAGACAGCGAGATGGCGGAGGTGGACTCCAACGACGGCTTCACCGTCGTGAGAAGCAAAAAGAGGCGCCGCGGCTCAAATTCTTCTGAGCACGCCGCAAAGCAGCCCAGCAGGCCTGGTGTAAACCGCAGCTCCCAGCAGCCAACGGGGCCCAGAACAGTGCCGCCTCAGGAGATCAAGGCGACGCGCGCCAACATCGCCGACGCCAAGGCGAGGCAGACAACATCCAACCACGAGAACTACATCTTCGTGGAGTTATGCCCTGAGATCCCGTCCTACGCCTACCTCAGGGCGATAGACAAGCTGGTTGGGGGGCCTAGAAAGATCACCCAATTCAACAGGATAAATGGCCACTAAATCGTGGGCCTCGCGGGCAAGGATCTTGCGAACCGTCTGGTGGAGGAGGGCCTGGACATCGAGGGCACCCACCTGAAAGTCTTTCCCTTCCGCAAGAGGGCAGAGCGGATTATCATAGCCAATCTGCCCGGCTTCGTGGAGGACAGTACTATCGTGGAAGCCCTGCGCCCCATTGGAAACGTCACCTCCATTGCCCCCATCATGATCAAAATGGGGGAATACACCTTCACCGACGGCCGCCGGGAGGCCTTCATCCTGCTCCGCAAGGGCGTGAAGCTGGAAACGCTGCCTACCCGAATCAACATCAAGTCCAAACGAGACACCCTGCCGGCCTTCCTCTCCTTTGGAATTAAGTGTTCCAAGTGCGGCAAGCAGGGCCACCGCAGAGCTAACTGCCCATTGCTCGCCAGGCAGACTAGCAGCCCCAGGCAAGCATCGTCTCCCACCGACGCAAGGCTCCCCCCTCCTCCTCCTCCTCAGCAGCCAAGGAAGACGGCACCTGCGCCCGCAACACCGGCGTCCCCTATTACACCTGCGGAGAAATCAACCGAGGCTCCAGCGATCCCTTCGGCGCCCCAGCCTGCCGAACTGGAAAATCTGGCCCAGCCCGCCCCTGCTGCCCACCCTGCTCCTCTGACTGCCCCGCGGCCCCTCGAGCCTGGGATCCCTCCGCTCGACCTCGAGATGAAGGAGGAGGAGCTACTTTCACCTCCCTCCACGCCTTCCCGTAAAAGGGCCGCAATCCGCCAGCTGCGGGAACATCTCGCCAAGTCCCCCACCTTCTCATTCGACCAGTCCAAGCTGCATGGCCTAGACTGGGAGAACGCCATGGGCCTCGTCACCTCTATGACCAACTTGACGAGGCAATTGCCCTCGCTACCTAAGGCCCAGGTCGCCGCCACCGCCATCTTGGCCACGTGCGAAGGCTCCACGGGCATCGTCTACAAGACCCTCCGGAGGCCAAGGTGCTGCTCGTGCTGCTCCAGGTGGGCCAGCATACCGCCGCGATGCTCCGCTCGGGCCTTGCACAGGAACATCTGGCTGGCTACATCCGGGAGTTGGAGGAAGACATAGCGCACGATGACGACGACGGGATTTTATGGGACAGGTGGACCACCATCAAGGCGGGGCTGTTGGCGGAGGCCAGATCCCTTCACGACTCACGCCACGCTGCCAGCGACGGCTACGTCTACAGGGCGAGACGTTACATCGCGGCGCAGCTCGAGGCCTCCTCCATCCGGGCCGACTACCCGTCGCTGTCGGACCTGGCACGCGCCATCCGTCTCCGACGCCCGGTCAGGGTCATCAGGGACGAAGAGGACAACATCATCGAGGGCCCCGAGCTTCGGCGGAGGGCGTACGCGACCTTCCAGCCCCGCTTCGCCCGTCCCACCAGCGACCCAGCTGCGGGAGCCGCATTCATCGCCAGCAGCGCGCTCACCATCCGCGAGCTGAGCGAGGAGGACCCTCTCCACAGGCCAGATATCAGCCCCAGCGAGATCGCCTACGCAATCCAGCACCTCCCTCGCGGAAAGGCCCCCGGCTGGGACGGCTTGCCGTGCGAGCTCCTCGTCGCCTTCAACGAGGACTTTTTCGCGGGAGCTCTGGCCCGGGTGTTCGCGGCTTCACGGCTCGGCGGTGCCCTGCCTCCATCGACGCGCCGCAGCTCCATCCGCCTGGTGCCCAAGGCCCACGACGACGGCGGTCGCGGCCTTGAGGGTTATAGGCCCGTCGCGCTGCCCTCGGCCGACTACAGGGTGCTTGCCGCCATTCTTCACCGGCGCCTCAAGCCCCACCTGCGAACCCTGGTGCCAGACTGCCAAACATACGCCGTTCCCGGGAGGTCCCCGTCCTGGAACATCGCAATGGTGACGGACGCCGTCGAGGAGGCCACCGCCCTGTCGACCTGGAGTCCGCCTTTGACTCATTAGACCGCGGCTTCCTGGAGTCCCAGTTGACGTCCCTCCGCCTCCCGCCGGCCTTCATCGCCTGGATTAATATCCTGTACGCCACGATCCGGGCCGGAGGCTTCTATACCACCACCTTCCCCCTCCTCAACGGCCTCAGGCAGGGGTGCGCCGTGAGCGCCGTACTCTTCAGTATCGCCACGGGGCCGCTGCTACGTCGCCTGGAGTTGACCCTCGGCGTGGGCAACGTCATCGCCTACGCCGACGACATCGTCCTCCTATTCAATCGCGACGGAGACTTCGAGCGGGTGGCGACCGTCCTCGAAGACTACAGGCAGGCCTCCGGAATCGGCGTGAACCTCCGAAATAGCGCTGGCCTCTGGTGCGGCGCCTGGCGTAACCGCGGCGACTCCCCTCTCGGCGCCTCATGGTCGACCACCTCCATCAGGGTCCTCGGGCTCGACATCGCCCCCAGGAGCACCGTCGCCCACCGGGAGCAGCATCTCCTGGCCCTCCTGGAGACTGCCTGCCGCAGATGGACGCCCTTCACCCGCGGCCTCTCCCTCGTCGAGCGATCTAGAGCGGCGAACTCGCTGGTGGGGTCCACCATCCAGCATCACTTGCATGGATACCTACCATCACCCCGACCATCGCCAAGCTGCAGGCCCGACTGGCGAGGTTCGTCTGGGGGCCAGAACATACGGAGTGGCTTCCCGCCGACGTCATGACGAGGCCCGTTGCCATCGGAGGCCTCGGCCTCCTCGACCTCGCGACCCAGCTCTAGCTCGCCTGCCTCAAGGGGCTGCAGGTCGCGCTCCGCGGGGGCAGAAATGGCTTCGGCTGGCTCGCCAACAGCAGCGGCGGAGAGGAGCCCTGGATCCGCCCTCCACCGAAAAGAGGAAAGAAAACAGGTATTTACATATGAAACATACATATAATGGAACAAGTCAATTTAAGCTCTTCTGCTCACACAGCACAGGTGTCCCATGGCTTTTTAAAAAAATCTTTAAGAGATTTTCCAGGAAAATCCGAGTGTTCAAAGTTGTAAACACCGTTTTATCGGTGTGGGGGTTAGATTATCGTACCTGCCCAAACAAATAATTGGATATTGGCTCTGTCCTCCTCATCAAACAGAAATATTTGGTATGTTTGGATTTTCGGTTAATTCTTTCTTTTTTACAGCATTTTTTATGGAAGTTATATAGATTCAAAGCTACTGAACTATTGTCTATAAAGTTGGATAATAAAGAATATAATGTGAGGTGTGTATGGCCTATGTTAGAGAAAAGTATTTTTCTTTCCGTGTCAAGAGGCATGCATTCCAATATATAATGTTCTAATTCATTTTCGGTTCTATTAAGACACACAGGTCTTACAGAGGATTCTCCTTGGGGTTACAAGACGGAGAAACCTATGAAAGTGGGAAATATACAAAGGGGTAAAAATGGAGAAAGATTATATACACATCTATATTAATAAAATGCAAATTTCATAAGTGTTGTTCACTAAAAACCTTCGTTACAATGCATCAATTTCGACCAAATTTTCAACATTTATGTAAAACGAGATGGAGCAGGTTTTGCTTAACATCAAAATATATTTCCTAACATTAACATGCGTAATTTATTTATTTCATCTCAATTTGCAGGTGTTACATTCGAGCACAGCTCGCGAGTCACCTTGTCCAGATTATTTACACATGGCGAGTTGTAATGCTGGAGTGGTCCCCCGAACCTTACAGGAGGGCAGTTGTTGGGTGTTTGGCTGTCAGCTAGCCATTGGGTCCAGGTCGTCGGATTCGGTGGCTGAGGTCACCTTGATTTTGAACAATTTCTTGTATAGTTGGATTTGATGATTTTTGAAATTGCGAGAATAGTCTTGTCGCAGAGTCTTGATACATCTCTTCTATATTAGGCTGGTTGAGATCTTCTTTGAGAATTTTGTTTGAAAGATTGAATGGGGCTCCTATAGTGGTTCGTAAGCAAATCCTCATGAAGGCATCTATTATTTTTTTATCCGTAGGTGTGATATATTTGCCCCAGACTGGTAGTGCGTACGTGATGATGGGTAGAATACAGGTTTTGTACAACGTGAATTTATGCTTTGTTGTTAAATTACTTTTAAAATTAGGCAGGCTTGATAGAGATATTTTGGCTATCTTTGCCTTTCTTATGGTGTTTTGGACATGTAGGTTAAATTTTAATTTCGAATCCAAAGTGACACCAAGATACTTGGCATGGTCGGCCCAACTAATAGTGCTTGAGTTTACTGTCAGGTTGGTTTGTGGCTTGAATTTTTTGTTATCTCTTGGGGGAAAAACTATTGCTTGAGTCTTAGTTGGGTTAATGTCTAGCTTCCACTCATCGCACCATTTGATTATGTCATTTAGGTAATTCTGAAGCTGAGTAACCAATAGGTTGACTGATTTAGAGTTAAATAAAATTGCTGTATCATCTGCGAAGAGCTTAAGTTTACATTTAGAGTGCAGTGGGATGTCATTAATGTAAATATTGAAAAGGTAGGGTCCGAGGATAGAGCCTTGAGGTACTCCAGTCTGGATTGGCTTTGGTTCAGTTATAAAATTTCCTTGCTTGACTGAAAATGTCCTGCCCTGTAGATAATTCTGCATAAAATTGATAATGTCACTTGGAAACTGGTGTTTTGTGAGTTTCTTTATAAGGCCATTATGCCAAACTCTATCAAATGCTTTCGCAAAATCTAGAAAGACAGCACCTACCACTTCCTTGTTGGATCTTCTTATCTGGATGTAGTCCAGAACTGCAATGAGTTGGTGAGTTGTTGAATGCCCCCTTCTAAATCCGAATTGCTGCGGGATGATGAAGTTAGAGTTGTCCAAGTACATCTGAAGTCTACGTAAAATAATTCTTTCGTAAATTTTGCCGATGGTGGGGAGGAGGCTGATAGGTCTTAGATCTTCAGGGGATTTAGCGGATTTTTTTGGAATTGGAATTATGATAGCATGCTTCCAGACTTTGGGGTAGTAACACAAGTGCATTACGGCGTTGAAAACTCCAGCTAGAAATACAATCCATTTGATGGGAAGATTCTTGGCCATTTGCGGAGTGATATTGTCATGGCCAGGAGCTTTGTGGTTAGCTAAGTATTTAATCACTTCTTTGACTTCATTTGGTGTCGTCATTGTTAGCATTTTTTCTTGTTGGTGATTATAAGTTATATTTGGTTGGTCTTCTTCTTTTTCCTTGGAGAACTGGTTGGAGAAGTGTTCTGCAAGTTCATTTCCGATTTCTTTGTCGGTCAATAAGGTTTTGCCGTTCGTTACTAAACTTGAGATCCTTTCCGTTTTTTTCCTGATGGGTTTTGTTTTTCTCCAGAAGTCCTTTGGGCTTGATTCAATCTTGTGTATGAATTGATTCCAGTTCTCGGTGGAGTCGGATTTGAGGGCTTTGTTAACTTTTCCCTGTAAATTTAAATAAATGGCTCTATGGGCTGGATCCCAGGTTGCTTGCCATCTCTTACGAGCTTTATTCTTTTCTTTTATCAAGGCCTTGGTCGAGGGGTTCTGTTTTGATGAAGAGGATGATATAACTGTGTTTTTTGAGTAGCTGTTGTAGATTTTATCATTTAGTAAGGTCACTGCTGAATCAATATTGGCTTCTGTTTTCAAGGGTATTCTAGGAGGCGTACTGGAAATTAAGTCTTGTTGGAAGTGTACCCAGTTAGTGAGTCGGCAAGCCCTAGTCGTGAATTCATCCTTCGGGCAGGTCAGCTCTAGGATTACTGGGAGGTGATCTGAAAATAAGGCATCCAGGGTCTTAATCATCGAAGTCCAGGGGATGTTTCTAAGAATTGCGATGTCTAGAAAGTCTGGATTTCCCAAAGGACTGTAGTGCGTGGGTGAAGAAGGTGCGACAATGTCCAGGTTTTCTTTTTCGGAAAAATTATGAAGCACGGTTCCACTATTATTGGAGGTTCTTGAGCCCCAAAGAGGGTGCTTGGAGTTCCAGTCTCCTGCAGCGATTACTGATTGATTATTCTCTAACAAGAGATTCAGATCTTCCTCCTGGAGTGGTAGATCGGGTTTCTTATAGATTGACGATATCTGCACTACTGTCCTTCCATCTGGTTTCATTAGAATTGTGGTGTTTTCCATGTTAGATGTTTGAATCAGCACATTTTTATATTTAAGATAGTTTTTTAGAATTATTGCCGTTCCACCGCCCCTTCCAACGATTCTATCGTCTCTTATTGTCTGATAGTTTCTGAGTTTGAGGTCGACAGATGGTTTTAAGTGTGTTTCACTGAGCAGTGCCATGTCTATTGAGTTTTCTTCTAAAAACTGTAGGAATTCTTCTTTTTTGAGTTTGATTCCGTTGCAATTCCAGAAAACGATTTTTAAAGGTAATTTTCCTTTCGTTGTAAGTAATTTTTGATAATTTCTAATAACTTTTCGCACAGTTCCCTGGTGTCAGAACGAGTAGTTTTCTTTTTTGCAGTTTCAGCGTAACTTGCCTTTTGTTTTTCAACAGTTGCTTCTTCTGTTTCAGTGGAGCTTGCTTGAGGTATGGTGTTAGGGGAGTTTTGTCTAGGAGGCTTTAGCTGCTGTTGTTGTGGCTTCGGAAAATTTGGGCACCCGCGGTAATTGGCTGTGTGCGCCTCTCCGCAATTAGCGCACTTTGGTGGGAGCTGTTTCGACTTTCTTGGACAATCCTTCGAATGGTGTTCTTCAGCACACTTGACACATTTGGGCTTCAAAAAACAGTTTAGCTGGCCATGCCCAAAACCCTGGCAGTTAAAGCATTGAGTCACTCGTTTTGTAGTCCTGAATGATTCCACGACTATTTTTTGGTAAAGGATTTCGGTTATTCCATAGATTCGTTTATTTTGTTCATTTTTCGGTAGCTCTACTAGGACTATATTCATCGGTATTTTGGTCGATTGTCTATGGAGTCTTTTGACAATAACCTCAGTGAAGCCCATTGAGACCAGTTCAGTTACGACGTCTTCTTCTTTGAAGGCTGTTGTTACCCCCTTCAATACTACTTTCAGTGGTTTTCCTCCTGTAGTCTGTAGGAATATCCTCCATTATTTTTCTGTACATACTCCCTGATTTTTTTGAAGTCGCCTATGTTTTTCGATTTAATTATGTGCTTTTTGCCAGAAATCGTGACTTGGAATGGTTCCGTGCACAAGCCTTTTAGTTCTTGGCAAAGAAGCTTCCAATCTGCTACATTTTCTGCAATAACAGGAGGAATTCTCGTTTTTTTCACGTTAGTGACTGTGGTCCATGGGCCATCGTTGCCGTTATTTTCTTCATCGTCTTGCGATGGGTGAGCTGCGTTCATTTGTTGAGAAATTCCAGTGGCGGGACTTTGTTCATCGATGTCCATTCTAGGCCTCTTCAGATTACGCTCGCTCCTATTTGGCGATCTTGAGTCATCCGATTGGGAGCTGCGAATTCTCTTCTTTGATTGAACCGTTTCCTCAAGTTTATACTCGATTCCACATTTGTCTAGGATCTTCGTTATTGAGGGATCTTCGATTATGCATAGTTTCTCGCCGGTTGGTCCGATCGTCGATTTAATTACAATCGGTAGCATATTATTTTTTGTCTAACATGCGTAACTTCGCTGTTATCGATTAAATACAAAAAAATCAACAGAGTTAATTTTATTTATATATAAATACAAAATTAAATTTCAACAGAGTTAATTTTTTACATACTAGCTAATAATCTCAATCTAAAAAATATTCAAAACAAGAAATTTTAAGATAACACCATATGTAAAACAGTCGGCCAAGAAAACAACAACGATATTACATCTTTCTCACATATTCACACGCAATCTTGATTAATAATTAAAACTAATCTTTAACATTGTTTATTATACTTCAACTTTTATTTCCACATTTGTTTTTAAATACCCAATTGTTTTATCATGTTTCCAATTTCGCCTAACAAATATACAAATTTATAGTGACCAACATATGCAAATTTTATCTTTGTTTTTATTTAACTTGATATCGTAAACATAACATCCATTGTAAGCATTTTTCTGTTCACCTTCCGTGGTTTCTCTTTTCTCTGATAGTATGATATAAAAAGCCAACAATGTAAGATAAAAAGCCAACAATGAAAAATGAATGTAAGATAAAAAGCCAACAATGAATAGTAAATGTAATATAAAAAGCCAACAATGAAGAATGAATGTAAGATAAAAGCCAACAATGAAGTGTAAATGTAATATAAAAAGCCAACAATGAAGAATAAATGTAAGATAAAAAGCCAACAATGAAGAGCAAATATAATATAAAAAGTCAACAATGAAGAGTGAATGTAATATAAAAAGCCAACAATGAAGAATGAATGTAAGATAAAAAGCCAACAATGAAAAATGAATGTAAGATAAAAAGCCAACAATGAATAGTAAATGTAATATAAAAAGCCAACAATGAAGAATGAATGTAAGATAAAAGCCAACAATGAAGAGTAAATATAATATAAAAAGCCAACAATGAAGAGTGAATGTAAGATAAAAAGCCAACAATGAAGAGTAAATCTATATTAATAAAATGCAAATTTCATAAGTGTTGTTCACTAAAAACTTTCGTTACAATGCATCAATTTCGACCAAATTTTCAACATTTATGTAAAACATGATGGAGCAGGTTTTGCTTAACATCAAAATATTTTTCCTAACTTTAACATGCGTAACTTCGCTGTTATCGATTAAATACAAAAAAAATCAACAGAGTTAATTTTATTTATATATAAATACAAAAAAAAAAAATCAGCAATTCATTCAACTCAATCTAAAAAAATATTCAAAACAAGCAATTTTAAGATAACACCATATGTAAAACAGTCGGCCAAGAAAACAACAACGATATTACATCTTTCTCACATATTCACACACAATCTTGATTAATAATTAAAACTAATCTTTAACATTGTTTATTATACTTCATAATATATAATATTCGTTAGGCAAACTTTCACTCGGATAAAACCCGGGCGAAGCCGGGTACACATCCGCTAGTATAATATAAAAAGCCAACAATGAAGAGTAAATCTCTATATACAGTCTACTCTGGTTATAACGCCACTCGATATAACGCCACCCTCGCCTTACGCCGCTTTTTCGTTTTGTCCCAATCGACATCAATGTATTTTTCTCGATATAACGCCACTCCCTCGCTGTTCGCCTTCCGCCGCTGATTTTTCATATCCCAAGTAGCAAAAACCACTCGTTATAGCGCCGCTCACAACGTCCCTCCCCCCCCCTCCCTCATGGCGCCGGACGTTGTTTGCTGTTGACACAACAGATAACAGATTGTGTGAACAGCCAGCAGACCCTTTTCCTGCTTGTTCCTGGGACATACACAGTCGCTTCATCCTTTGCTAACGTTAACACAACAACTTTATTGTCGTATCATGAGTTCCCAAAAGCGTAAACGTGAGTCGATCACCATTGAAAAGAAGAAGGAGATATGCCAGTTGGCAAGAAATAACCCTACGATGTCGAAGAATGAGATTGGAAAGCGTTTCTCACTTCCACGAACAACTGTCCGTGATATTCTCACTCAGGCTGAGAAGTGGGAAAATTATACTGTTGGTTCTTCAAAGAGACAAAGAGTCGGAAAATTTAGTGACTTGGAAGACGCTCTTTTCAACTGGTTTACCCAAAAGCGTGCCAATAATATTATTATTACTGATGATCTCTTAAGAGAAAAGGCAAAAAAACTTGGCGAGCATTTGGACGTACCAGAAAATTTCGCGTACAGCAGTGGGTGGCTGCAGCGATTTAAAGGGAGATTCCATATTTCGCAACGACGGCTCTGTGGGGAAGGTGCATCGATTTCTCCAGCTATCATTGATGAACATCTTACAAATTTGAATAGTATTCTGGCGAACTCCGGATATGATCCAGCTAACATATACAATGCAGACGAAACAGGATTATTTTTTCAGCTCATTCCTGACCGAACACTTGCTCACAAAGATGAAAGCTGCCGTGGTGTCAAAAGGATGAAGCAACGAATCATTGTTCTACTGTGCTGCAACTCTACTGGAACAGACAAGCGGCGATTGCTGATTATTGGAAAATCGGCAAAGCCTCGATGCTTCAGAAAATTTAGTCCACACTTCTACTGCACTTACACATCTAACAGCAAAGCATGGATGACCTCTAGTATCTTTCAAGAATGGCTACTGCAGTTCAACAAGCAGCTTGTCTCTGAAGGACGTCGTATCCTACTGTTGTTAGATAACTCTACGTCTCACTGCGTCCCTAATGATGGTCTCAACAACATAAAGATACACTTCCTTCCACCAAATATGACTGCCAGTCTGCAATCACTGGATAGTGGCATCATCAAAAGTTTCAAGGCTCAATATCGCAAGCTTCAACTCCAGAAAATGGTGGAATTGGCGGATGCCCATCTACCCACAGAATTACGTCTGGATTACGCTGTGCGCTATTGTAAAATGGCTTGGGATTCTGTGAGCCCTGATTCCATCAGCAACTGCTGGAATCACACAGGCATTATTCGCTTCACTTCTGCTGCTGCAGTTGAGCCTCTTAAATATGAAAATCTGTTCGATCGCATTCGCGACATCTTCGCTATTACACCAGAGAATTTGATGACTGAAAGGGAGTTTCAACTGGTTGATGATTCCCAGGAGGCGTAAATGAAGCTAACAGATGACAATTTGCTAGTGTCCACTGTTACAGCGAAAGAAGAACTTGGCGAGGATGATGATACAACAGTGACCCAGCGCCTACCATCGTTAAGGGAAGCCAGAACAGCTGCTGAGACAGTTTTGTTGTTTCTTGAGCACTCCAAGAGAGCAACATCTGACGACGTCAATCTATCTGAGGATTTGTTACGCCGTGTCTATGCCATAAGTGAGGAAGAGAAAACACAAGTTGTGATCACAGACTTCTTCAAGAAAATGTAATTACTTTTTTATGAATAAATTATAAATTAATTATTCCTATTTGTCATATTAATTAATTAATGCCGGCATTCTATATATTGACTTAGGGTATAAGTTGTTTTTAGTAATTGTTATAAATAATTTATTGTATCTTTAAATTTCACATTTTAAACGTGTGTGTTCGATACAACGCCACCCTCGCCTTACGCCGCTTTTTTGCAAAATCCGGATGGTGGCGTTATAACGAGAGTAGACTGTATATAAAAATGAATGTTTGTATGTTTGTCTGTTTGTATGTTTCGATGTAAAGAGCGCCATCTGTTATCAAATTATAAAACTATTTTAGAGGCGTAATATTCTTTTTAAAATAAAACTGTTTCTACTGTCCTTACTGCGATGGAAAAATTTTTCCTTTAATTTTTCCATCGCAGTAAGGACAGTAGAAACAGTTTTATTTTAAAACTAGCGGACGTACCCGGCTTCGCCCGGGTTTTACCCGAGTAAAAGTTTGTCTAACGAATCTCTCGATAAAGTGAACATTTTTTTCCCGGTCCCTTGAAAAATACTCGATAAGTTGAATAAAATCAATATTAATTGGTTCCCTCGGTAATTGGAAGTTAAAGGAATAGTATCTTGCCTTGAAATTGTATCATTATTCTTGTATGGATGTACCCGGCTTCGCCCGGGTTTTACCCGAGTAAAGGTTTGTTTAACGAATCTCTCGATAAAGTGAACATTTTTTCCCGGTCCCTTGAAAAATGCTCGATAAGTTGAATAAAATCAATATTAATTGGTTCCCTCGGTAATTGGAAATTAAAGGAATAGTATCTTGCCTTTGAATTGTATCATTATTCTTGTCTCAAATAAATTGCCGTGTCATCCTGAATTTTGTCTTTCCTAATTTTCTACATTACAAAATCATCGTATCATCATGATAATATTTAGAGCAGATTGTTGAATTATAACAGATAAATTAGAATATTTATCTTGATTATTTCTAGGCGAAAAGTTATTTCAAAAATTTTATTTGCTAGAAACCTTCCCAGTACTATACTAAATAACTTCCCAAAGTTTCATGGCGATCCAATGAGTGGTTTGGTCAGGCATAAAGGACAAACAAACAAACAAACAGACACACATACATTCATTTTTATATATATAGAAGAATATTACGCCTCTAAAATAGTTTTATAATTTGTTTGTATGTTTGTTTGTATGTCCGGTATACAAATTCGCAGTAGTTCACTAATTCAAACCAAAATTTCCATACATAGGTAAGAAAAACGGGGAAGACGATAGGCTATTTAAAAATATATATAAATCAATTATTAAAACTCTATATTTTTAGTCAGAAAATGATGATGACGATATTGCTGTATCATGTTTGATTATCAGATACAAAATTATATCGGGAAAAATTCCAAAAAGCAGAGACCACGGTGAAACCAGTTCATTTTTTAAAAAGAATATTACGCCTCTAAAATAGTTTTATAATTTGTTTGTATGTTTGTTTGTATGTCCGGTATACAAATTCGCAGTAGTTCACTAATTCAAACCAAAATTTCCATACATAGGTAAAAAAATACGGGAAGTCGATAGGCTATTTAAAAAAATATATAAATCAATTATTAAAACTCTATATTTTTAGTCAGAAAATGATGATGACGATATTGCTGTATCATGTTTGATTATCAGATACAAAATTATATCGGGAAAAATTCCAAAAAGCAGAGACCACGGGTGAAACCAGTTCATTATTTTGTACGCAGGAACAAAATTCTAACAGAAAAACATTCATTCGAGCAGAAAACAAAAGCCAGATCATCTATATATATAAAATTGAATGTCTGTCTGTTTGTTTGTACTCTATAGATTCAAAAACCATACATCCAATCGCCGTGAAATTTCGGGATATTATTAGGTATATCACCGGGAAGGTTTTTGAAAAATAATTTCATGAATATCTTGAATATCCTTAGAGTTACTTGCAGATTTGTAGATTTAACCCGCAAGCAGCGCCCCCATTGTGACGATGTTAACAAGTTTTCTTATCACTAAGTTTGTTATCTTAAATATTATTTATCAAAGGTAAGATTATCTCAGGATGACACGGCAATTTGACACGGGAAAAAATGTTCACTAGATAAAACAATGATTTTCTATATGATATAAAAAGCCAACAATGAAGAGTGAATGTAATATAAAAAGCCAACAATGAAGAATGAATGTAAGATAAAAAGCCAACAATGAAGAGTGAATGTAAGATAAAAAGCCAACAATGAAGAATGAATGTAAGATAAAAAGCCAACAATGAAGAGTGAATGTAAGATAAAAACCCAACAATGAATAGTAAATGTAATATAAAAAGCCAACAATGAAGAATGAATGTAAGATAAAAAGCCAACAAGGAAGAGTAAATATAATATAAAAAGCCAACAATGAAGAGTGAATGTAAGATGAAAAGCCAACAATGAAAAGTAAATATAATATAAAAAGCCAACAATGAAGAGTGAATGTAAGATAAAAAGCCAACAATGAAGAGTGAATGTAATATAAAAAGCCAACAATGAAGAATGAATGTAAGATAAAAAGCCAACAATGAAGAGTGAATGTAAGATAAAAAGCCAACAATGAAGAGTAAATGTAATATAAAAAGCCAACAATGAAGAATGAATGTAAGATAAAAAGCCAAAAAAGAAGAGTAAATATAATTTAAAAAGCCAACAATGAAGAGTGAATGTAAGATAAAAAGCCAACAATGAAGAGTAAATGTAATATAAAAATCCAACAGAGTGAATGTAAGATAAAAAGCCAACAATGAAGAATGAATGTAAGATAAAAAGCTAACAATGAAGAGTGAATGTAATATAAAAAGCCAACAATGAAGAATGAATGTAAGATAAAAAGCCAACAATGAAGAGTGAATGTAAGATAAAAAGCCAACAATGAAGAGTAAATGTAATATAAAAAGCCAACAATGAAGAATAAATGTAAGATAAAAAGCCAACAATGAAGAATAAATATAATATAAAAAGCCAACAATGAAGAGTGAATGTAATATAAAAAGCCAACAATGAAGAATGAATGTAAGATAAAAAGCCAACAATGAAGAATGAATGTAAGATAAAAAGCCAACAATGAATAGTAAATGTAATATAAAAAGCCAACAATGAAGAATGAATGTAAGATAAAAAGCCAACAATGAAGAGTAAATATAATATAAAAAGCCAACAATGAAGAGTGAATGTAAGATAAAAAGCCAACAATGAAGAGTAAATCTATATTAATAAAATGCAAATTTCATAAGTGGTGTTCGCTAAAACCTTTCGTTACAATGCATCAATTTCGACCAAATTTTCAACATTTATGTAAAACGAGATGGAGCAGGTTTTGCTTAACATCAAAATATTTTTCCTGACTTTAAAATACATAACTTTGCTGTTATCGATAAAATACAAAAAAATTCAACAGAGTTAATTTTATTTATATATAAATACAAAAAAAATCAGCAATTCATTCAACTCAATCTAAAAAAATATTCAAAACAAGCAATTTTAAGATAACACCATATGTAAAACAGTCGGCCAAGAAAACAACAACGATATTACATCTTTTTCACATATTCACACACAATCTTGATTAATAATTAAAACTAATCTTTAACATTGTTTATTATACTTCATAATATATAATATTCGTTAGGCAAACTTTCACTCGGATAAAACCCGGGCGAAGCCGGGTACACATCCGCTAGTATAATATAAAAAGCCAACAATGAAGAGTAAATCTCTATATATATAAAAATGAATGTTTGTATGTTTGTCTGTTTGTATGTTTCGATGTACTAGAGCGCCATCTGTTATCAAATTATAAAACTATTTTAGAGGCGTAATATTATTTTTAAAATAAAACTGTTTCTACTGTCCTTACTGCGATGGAAAAATTTTTCCTTTAATTTTTCCATCGCAGTAAGGACAGTAGAAACAGTTTTATTTTAAAAAGAATATTACGCCTCTAAAATAGTTTTATAATTTGTTTGTATGTTTGTTTGTATGTCCGTATACAAATTCGCAGTAGTTCACTAATTCAAACCAAAATTTCCATACATAGGTAAAAAAATACGGGGAAGACGATAGGCTATTTAAAAATATATATAAATCAATTATTAAAACTCTATATTTTTAGTCAGAAAATGATGATGACGATATTGCTGTATCATTTTTGATTATCAGATACAAAATTATATCGGGAAAAATTCCAAAAAGCAGAGACCACGGGTGAAATCATTTCATTATTTTGTACGCAGGAACAAAATTCTAACAGAAAAACATTCATTCGAGCAGAAAACAAAAGCCAGATCATCTATATATATAAAATTGAATGTCTGTCTGTTTGTTTGTACTCTATAGATTCAAAAACCATACATCCAATCGCCGTGAAATTTTGGGATATTATTAGGTATATCACCGGGAAGGTTTTTGAAAAATAATTTCATGAATATCTTGAGTATCCTTAGAGTTACTTGCAGATTTGTAGATTTAACTCGCAAGCAGCGCCCCCATTGTGACGATGTTAACAAGTTTTCTTATCACTAAGTTTGTTATCTTAAATATTATTTATCAAAAGTAAGATTATCTCAGGATGACACGGCAATGTGACACGGGAAAAAATGTTCACTAGATAAAACTATGATTTTCTATATGATATAAAAAGCCAACAATGAAGAGTGAATGTAATATAAAAAGCCAACAATGAAGAATGAATGTAAGATAAAAAGCCAACAATGAAGAGTGAATGTAAGATAAAAAGCCAACAATGAAGAATGAATGTAAGATAAAGAGCCAACAATGAAGAGTGAATGTAAGATAAAAAGCCAACAATGAATAGTAAATGTAATATAAAAAGCCAACAATGAAGAATGAATGTAAGATAAAAAGCCAACAATGAAGAGTAAATATAATATAAAAAGCCAACAATGAAGAGTGAATGTAAGATTAAAAGCCAACAATGAAGAGTGAATGTAATATAAAAAGCCAACAATAAAGGATGAATGTAAGATAAAAAGCCAACAATGATGAGTGAATGTAAGATAAAAAGCCAACAATGAAGAGTAAATGTAATATAAAAAGCCAACAATGAAGAATGAATGTAAGATAAAAAGCCAACAAAGAAGAGTAAATATAATTTAAAAAGCCAACAATGAAGAGTGAATGTAAGATAAAAAGCCAACAATGAAGAGTAAATGTAATATAAAAAGCCAACAATGAAGAATGAATGTAAGATAAAAAGCTAACAATGAAGAGTGAATGTAATATAAAAAGCCAACAATGAAGAATGAATGTAAGATAAAAAGCCAACAATGAAGAGTGAATGTAAGATAAAAAGCCAACAATGAAGAGTAAATGTAATATAAAAAGCCAACAATGAAGAATGAATGTAAGATAAAAAGCCAACAATGAAGAGTAAATATAATATAAAATGCCAACAATGAAGTGTGAATGTAAGATAAAAAGCCAACACTGAAGAGTAAATGTAATATAAAAGCCAACAGAGTGAATGTAAGATAAAAAGCCAACAATGAAGAATGAATGTAAGATAAAAAGCCAACAATGAAGAGTAAATCTCTATATATATGTTATGAATATTTTGTGCTGTTGTTAGATTAGGCTTGATAAGACAAAGGATCGATAAGGTAAAGGGTTGAGGTGCAGTCGTGATAAAAAAAAGATAATTATTTACCGTCAAGTAGCTTTTATTTTCAATTACTTGAGGAAAGATTACACATTTGTTAGTTTCACATTATATAGAATTTATAATTTAATCCTATATTAGTGATTTAAAAGGATTGATTGGTTAACTACGCATATTTACAACAAAATTATACAACTAAAACTGAAAGTATTTTTAAAAACGATGATAACAAAAGTAAAATTATCAATGAATAAAATAAAATATATATTTTTTTAAAATAAAGGAATATTTGAGTTTTTTGATTATATAATATTTTTAGATTATATATAATATAATATATAATATATATATAAAAGTCAATTTCTGTCTGTCTGTCTGTTTCGCGATAAACTCAAAAACTACTGAACCAATTGGTACCAAATTTTGAATGTCTCTTTTTATAAACCTGAGGAAAATTTTCGGCTGTATTTTGATTAGTATTTTTGGCTATTTCTTTTTTTCATTTGAAGAACTATTTTTTTACGCGGACTAATCCGGAATGGAATGAATACCTAAATATGGCCATTTTTTTAAGCATCGGTGGTTCAGTGGTAGAATGCTCGCCTGCCACGCGGGCGGCCCGGGTTCGATTCCCGGCCGATGCATTTATTTTTTTACAATTTTTAAAACTCATTTATATTATCTTATATATATAAAATTGAATGTCTGTCTGTCTGTACTCTATAGATTCAAAAACCATACATCCAATCGCCGTGAAATTTTTGGGATATTATTAGGTATATCATCGGGAAGGTTTTTGAAAAATAATTTCATGAATATCTTGAATATCCTTAGAGTTATTTGCAGATTTGTAGATTTAACTCGCAAGCAGCGCCCCCTTTGTGACGATAATAACAAGTTTTATTATCACTAAGTTTGTTATCTCAAATATTATTTATCAAAAGTAAGATTATCTCAGGATGACACGGCAATTTATTTGCGACAAGAATAATGATACAATTCCAAGGCGAAGATACTATTCCTTTAACTTCCAATTACCGAGGGAACCAATTAATATTGATTTTATTCAACTTATCGAGTATTTCTCAAGGGACCGGGAAAAAATGTTCACTAGATAAAACTATGATTTTCTAATGTAGAAAATTAGGAAAGACAAAATTCAGGATGACAAGGCACACAGAGACCGGGAAAAAAATGTTCACTTTATCGAGAGATTCAAATTTACGAGTTTCAAATTATCAAAATATATCTTTTTTATTTTTTAATAAGTTTTTAGAGATTTGTTTTAACAAATGTTCGTTAGACAAACATTCACTCGGGTAAAACCCGGGCGAAGCCGGGCACATCCGCTAGTCTTTCTATAAAAATATCGCTTCTCAGACACAAAGTTTGGAGCGGGACGTTTCACAAGAGTGACATCCACGGCACCAATTTATAATTGTAACGAATAGTATTTGAATAAAAACATTTAATCGGGAAAAACCCGGGCGTTGCCCGGGTCATTCGTATATATATAAAATTGAATGTTTGTCTGTCTGTACTCTATAGATTCAAAAACCATACATTCAATCGCCGTGAAATTTTGGGATATTATTAGGTATATCCCCGGAAAGGTTTTTGAAAAATAATTTCTTGAATATCTTGAATATCCTTAGAGTTATTTGCAGATTTGTAGATTTCACTAAATGATGATGATTATTTATCAAAAATAAGATTTTCTACC
Organism: Cordylochernes scorpioides; assembly: GCA_030710605.1. Classification (NCBI taxonomy): domain Eukaryota; kingdom Metazoa; phylum Arthropoda; class Arachnida; order Pseudoscorpiones; family Chernetidae; genus Cordylochernes; species Cordylochernes scorpioides. Next base: position 43,406,284 of record CP092874.1, read on the forward strand.
TATTAATTGCGTACAAGTCAAAGTTAGTTTTATCATTTATCTACAACATATATATTGGGAGTATAGATAAAATGATGATTTTGTAATGTAGAAAATTAGAAAAGACAAAATTCAGGATGACACGGCAATTTATTTGAGACAAGAATAATGATAATTAATATTGATTTTATTCAACTTATCGAGTATTTTTCAAGGGACCGGGAAAAATGGTCACTTTATCGAGAAATTTAAATTTACGAGTTTCAAATTATCAAAATATATCTATTATTTTTACATATGTTATATTTAAATGACATTTATGTAGGGATAATTTTATTGTTAATTTTCATTTTGATGTATTGTATACATTTGATCATTAATAAATTATTATTTAGGTATTAAAACTGCCTTTTTGTTCAAAGACAGCAACGTTTGAACGGGTACAGCTAGGTGGAGCAGATAATCAAACATAAAGTTATCTTGACAAGTATAGATTCAGTAGGGATTGAATGTTTTCTAGAATTGTTTTAACAAATGTTCGTTAGGTAAACTTTCACTAGGGTAAAACCCGGGCGAAGCCGGGTACATCCGCTAGTGGTAAATAAATACAGATGATTATTTGAATAATCCTATGGAAAATAAGAAAGAAAAAAAATTGGAAATGTGGATGGGAGAAGTGGAGAGCGAAAAGAGGAAAGAAAACAGGTATTTACATATGAAACATACATATAATGGAACAAGTCAATTTAAGCTCTTCTGCTCACACAGCACAGGTGTCCCATGGCTTTTTAAAAAAATCTTTAAGAGATTTTCCAGGAAAATCCGAGTGTTCAGAGTTGTAAACACCGTTTTATCGGTGTGGGGGGTTGGATTATCGTACCTGCCCAAACAAATAATTGGATATTGGCTCTGTCCTCCTCATCAAACAGAAATATTTGGTATGTTTGGATGTTCGGTTAAGTCTTTCTTTTTTACAGCATTTTTTATGGAAGTTATATAGATTCAAAGCTACTGAACTATTGTCTATAAAGTTGGATAATAAAGAATATAATGTGAGGTGTGTATGGCCTATCTTAGAGAAAAGTATTTTTCTTTCCGTGTAAAGAGGCATGCATTCCAATATATAATGTTCTAATTCATTTTCGGTTCTATTTTTGCATAGTTGGCAATACAAGTCTTCTGTCCTTAGATATTTTATATGGACTTCTCGATATAAAACAAATAGAATTCTCAATAGAAACATCTGTAAATGATTATACGCATTATTGACATGTGTCATTACATCACCATATGTAATGTACTTTGTACAAAATGAGGATAAATAAATAAAACTCTGTAATAGATTAAGAGTTGAGCTGAAGCAAGAGATAGAAGTCAGAAACGTCTAAAATCGAGATAGATGGAGGTCACAAAACAAAATCTAAAGATAGATTGGAAACTGTCAGGACGGCGCCAGTTTAGAATTTCACCAGACGATCCACGCCCCTGTCGCATAAGGCCCCTGTCTTAACCTATAAATACAGTCACTTGACATTTCACCATCAGCGCAAGCCCTCGTCGGTTGTCACCAAGGTCCTCCTCATCCACCAAGTAGACCAGTAAGAACTCTTTCATCTCTATCTTTCGCTCCTAGCTCAACTTTTATCTGTTCACGGAACTTTCTTAGTGCAACTGTGTCTTCGTTTTTTGTGTGGACATTCCCAAGCTTTCCACTCTGCCTCGACCACGACTGCCTGTACTTTGTGAGAACTTTTAAAGGTCTTAAAAGGTGCAGAGAGGTACTGGAAAACTCCCCATCCTAACTGTTCCTCTCGGTCAACACAGTATAGCGAGAGTTGACAGGGACTCACACCACAGTTTAAGTCGACTGGATACCTCATCACAGATTTAGTCGACAGAATTCTATAAGAGTCAACAGGACCTCATCACATTTATAGTCGACAGGATAACCAAAACGAAGAATGACACAACGAAGAAGGTAGAAGACTGTCCAGATAGAAGCGAGAAAGAGCGAAGATGGAGGAACAAACCCGCCATTCCAACGAAACGACCAAGCAATCTCTCCCCAACAAGATATATTTACGGAAGAAACGACATCCCAAGGGACCTCCGCAGGCCCGCTAACACAGAGCGCCAACGCCAGGAGCAAGCTGACCACCCCAGCGGCACAGCCGAAATTCCCGCGAGTCATGGAAATCGAGGAGCAGAATGAAGAAAAACCGGTGACAAGTTCTCCACCTTGGACCTGACAACGATACAATGTTCAAAGCGACAAGCTGCAAATCAACGTTGAAGAAGCTACAAGCTTCTACAAGCCCTACATGGAGCGCTTTCCACGTCATCAGGGAAAACAACCAGAGACCAAGTTTCCTGACTGAACAATCATCACACAATTGTAAGTTTTTTAAAAAACCTACCTTAACTTTATCCTCAAGTTCACAACTTGATTCCCCATTAATTTTGTATTTATATTTTCACTCTAAGCATTTTAAAATCAATTTTTACCTTTTTTATATCATATTTTATTCAATTTTTAAAACTTTCACACTCTCATTTATCAACTTTACTTTAATTTTTAATCAGATTATAAATTTCAAGGTATTATTCTCAATTTTACTTTAAAAAAACTTCAATCACACATTTTTACCAATTTACTAATTTTACATGTCTTTTCAAAATTTACCTAAAATCGTACTATCCAAATCTACTACAACTTAAAAAAAATCATTATTATTATTTAAAAAAAACTCTCATTCATCATATTTCTAAACTTATTTTTGTTTTTATTATTAGTTATCTTTATACCAAAACACCCATTTCTTAATCAAATACTTAAAAATTTTCAAAAATAATAGTCATATTCACCATTTTAAGTAAACGCCACAATTCAAAAATTTCTTGTCACTATCATGGCATTGCCCTTTTACAAGAATCATTTTAGCAACCATAATCAACGATAAAAAATCTAAATTTTAAAATATAAATTAACATAGGTGAAAAAATTTCGTAATTTCAGAAATCTTTTGTGATTTCTCTCTTGAGAGACAATATCTTCAAATTCACAAATAGGAAAAACAACTATCTTTCCCAAAACAAGTTAAAAATAAAAATCCCATCAACTACCACGCCAGTAGCTAAATTAGGTCACAACTTGCCAAACCTATTACAATCGTTAATATTTGAGGATAAATACATCCTCTCCTACCTTCCTTTTACATGCATAATTAATCAACAAATCTCTCTCAACAAACGTTACAACACTCACACATCACTTTATCCAATTGGCAACAAATATTAGTGCGCGATTTCACAAAAAAATCCAAATCTCGAGCCACACAAGCTCCACTTAGCTCTATATCGTCGCCACAATAAAATATTTTCACATTAAGCATGCCACATCCACTAACAGTCAAAAATGTTCTCGATATGTGTTCGTCCCACCACCCATGACTCTAGTAAATTTGTTATTCATGGTGAAACAGCTTAGATTCTGTACCAAACAGCGAATTCATGTGACACCTTTTCATCCACAATTTTTCACTTCGTGTCACAGCGCCACACCACAAAACCTTTTCACTTTTCAGGCTAAAGACGCCTTCATGCCTGTGACACATCTCACCTCAAAGAGTGTCCACGTCGAAAGTCAAACATTTCACAGATATCTAATCTAAAATCACTGAATAGCATTTTTACTAAGTCTAAACTAACTTCGAAACACAACAACTACGAACATCGAGAAAACTATATTTTCAAATAGGCAAGAAATATGCCAAACTCAACAAAAGAAGAAAGTCAGTTTCAAGTAAAGGACAAAAATAACAAACACCCCGCACAAGTGACCATACCAGAAATAGAACCACCGACGATACCGAGAAAGATAGAAAGTGGACGCCCTTTAGGCGTCGCTCCCCAAAGTCGAATCTATTTCAGTTACATGTCCCCGCTCAAGACAGATGTCAGATGTAAATGACCGCTATATTCATGATTGCCATTTTTTTAAACACATGTTTCACACTAACCATTTAGGTTTTCTTACAAATCTCCCCAACGCCTTAATCAAAAATGGCGATCATGAAGATAGCGGTCATTTACATCTGCCTTGAGCGGGGACATGTAACTGAAATAGATTCGACTTGGGGGAGCGACGCCTAAAGGGCGTCCACTCTCTATCTTTCTCGGTATCGTCGGTGGTTCTATTTCTGGTATGGTCACTTGTGCGGGGTGTTTGTTATTTTTGTCACAACATACATTAAACATTTTACATGTTAATTAATATCACCAATTAAAACAATTTGGTTAAGTCTTATATAGACTTTATGACGCAAAAGAGAAATCATTCTCTACATATCACCATTTTGGACAAATGAAAATGTCATTTCACGTATTCCCAGCTTCAGAGAGTCATAGAAACACCGATGTTTACCAAGGAATATGATCTAGTTACACACCACAGTTTGTAACTTTTCTTCAAAAAAAGAGACAATTTTTGTTCAATTTTCAACTACCTATCATTTATCCAATCATTAATAACCCTTAATTATATTCTAATTTTTGTATAAAATCTTGAATAATTATTTTTATTTTAAAAGCTTTTATTTAATTTGCCTATCTGTCTGTCTGTCTGGATGTCTGTCGCCAAATCTTGTAATCAATTTCTAATATACTTATATGGCACCTAGAAATATGAAATTTGGTACACATGTTCAAACCTGTTGACAATGCTAGCTGACCAATTTTCAGACCTTCTGGGTTGTCAGGTTGGCCAAGAACGGACAAATTTCCTTTTAAATTTTGTATATTTAATTTTAATATGCTTCCAGACCATATAGAATAATGAAACTCACAATACTCGCTCAGTCCAATTAATAATTGACATCATTTTTATATATAGAGATTAGCAGTAATTAAACGTAACAGTAAGAAAATGTTGATTTTAATATATGTAAATAGAGTCTCTTAAGAAAGACCACCTAAAAACATGACTCAACTTGTTTCTCCTCTAGGTGGTCTCTCATTGGAGATTCTAATTTATATTAAAGAATCTTTAATAGACCTTTAATAAGAGACTGCCTCTTGGAGAGACGGGTTAAGCTACGATTTTAGGCATCCTCTCAATGGAAGCTCTACTGTATCTACTTTTTCAAACTGTTTGGTTTAATAAATGCCATTTTAACCATTTTGAATATGTATCAATCCAGTCTATTTTTTGATATTTTATAGGCAAAATCACTTCATTTCAATTCATAGGGAATTCTTAACTTTTTTTGTCTTCATTCAGCTTACTTTCTATTATATTTTAAGCCATTGTTCCATTATACATATATAATACCGCATACACTGTTTTACTTTCAAAATGTCATTAATAATTTGAATACAGACACATTGAAAACCTTAATAATGATGATATTTTTTGATAAAAAATGTAATGGAATTTGCGAAATAAAACAACACGAAAAAAGGAAATCTGACAAAAAATAGCTTTATAACTTTCCCCAAAGTTCTAAATGGTCAAATAGCAAGTGGCTATATAAATAAAGTTACACAAAGATAAAATATAGATTTTAAAATATTTTTTTAAAACTTAATTTTAATGCATTGTAAATTCTTCATCTTCAGGGTCATTGGTAGTTATGTGGAAAATTTGGTGACATTTGGTTAAGTAGTTTCTGGGTTTATCGACAAACAGACAGACAAATTTTGATTTTTATATATATAAAGATATAATACAGAGATAATAAATCAGATTGCTGAAAATATAACAGATTAATTAATATTTATCCTTATTTAGAAAAAAAAAGGTTTTTCAAACTAATAATTAGATAGAAACCTTTCTGGTAGTATATCAAACAATTTCTCAAAGTTAAATTGCGATGAAATGAGTAGTTTGGTCCGGCATAAAGAAGAGGCATATAATCATTTTTTTCTATATGCATGATAATATTTAGAGCAGATTGTTGAATTATAACAGATAAATCAGAATATTTATCTTGATTATTTTTAGGCGAAAAGTTATTTCAAAAATTTTATTTGCTAGAAACCTTCCCAGTACTATACTAAATAACTTCCAAAAGTTTCATGGCGATCCAATGAGTGGTTTGGTCAGGCATAAAGGACAGACACACCACACACACACATACATTCATTTATATATATATAGATGATCTGGCTTTGTGTCTTCTACTAGAATGAATGTTTTCTGTTAGAATTTTGTTTCTGCATACTAAAGTGAACTCGCTTCACCCGTTGTCTCTGCTCTTTTGGAATTTTTTCCCTATATAATTTTGTATCTGATTATCAAACATGATACAGCAATATTTTCATTATCATTTTCTGACTAAAAAACAACTATTTTTTCCAGAACCTGTCAATTTAAATTTTTCTTGGCTAAAAATGCGACAATGCTGGAGGTTGCGAAAGGATTTTTTCAATAAATGTTCAAGCCATGGAAGGAATTAGAAATCCAAATATTCAGATTCCTATATAAAACGTCCTTGGAATTACAAGCAAATAAATGAGAAAAGCCAACAAATATATCAATTTTATCTGTTATAATTTAGTCTTCTTATTCCAATATCATCACGCATATATTTATATTCATTATATATATATAGGTGTGTGTGTAACAATATACCACCATACATTTCACGACACCTTTTTAAATAGTTCCCCTTTTTCAATTAGTATGTTGTTACTTTTAACTATTTAATCAATTGTTTAATTATAATTCAAATTTTATATGTACCAATTATCCCCTAACAATAATCCACTGGGTGTCTCTAACTTTGTAATATAATTCAATAAATTTAGGGTTCCCAAAAGCAAAGAGACGCAGTTCTGTTAGTAACGGATTTTGCTTACGTCACTTCCAACCTCCCACGAGGAATTGACCAATCTGCTGCGAGCAGGCTTGCAGCTATTTAAGGCCAACGTCGTCTCAGTGATAAGGCTTTTTTTTTGGACTGGCATATATACGACTAAAAATAGCGTGAATAATTAATTATAAAAAACACTTTAAAAAAATCTTTTATTTAAAATGCACTAAAAATAACAAAATAAATATCTCTGAAGTATTGCTTTTTTTTCTGAAGGTACCATTTAACAAATAAAATGATAGACTTAGAAATAAAAGCGGTGGGGGTACAATAATGATAAATTTCAGATCAATGTGATTTTATATGAAGCAAATGATTCGCAATATTATGCCTTTTATTAAATTTATACCTATTTGCTGCATAAATGATTATCATCATCCATCGCTTTTATTTCTAAGTCTATTATTTTATTTGTTAATGGTACCTTCAGAAAAAAAGCAATACTTCAGAAATATTTATTTTGTTATTTTTAGTGCATTTTAAATAAAAGCTTTTTAAAGTGTTTTTTATAATTAATTATTACTTTTCAATTATATAATCAAATTTTTAATCCAACATGATTTAAAAAAAAAACTTTAATCAAATTTACTTTATTTTTCATAATATTATTTAGTATTGAAAAACATTGTTTTCCAAAAATCAATTTCAATTCAATATTATATTTTTTATATATTATGTTGTGTCTCTACAACTACTCCAGGTCACCGAGATCCACTAAGTTAGAGATAAAACCTTTATTGGCTCATAACACTAATATGACTGAACATTTACAATTTAATGATACATATATATACATAAAAATAATTAACATACAAACAAACACTATGCAAAACCTTATTTGCATATCTCGACAATTTATCTAAACATAACTATTGTTATGCAAAACACCACATCTTCTCACCCCCAATTTGTTACACAATCTTTTAAGTATTCGGGGAGTCTCCGGTTTCTTATTGGTCTACTTGGCCCAGGTGTTTCCTCCAGCCTTCCGGTGATTCGTTTGGGTCATTCATTTGTTCCCCCTTCTTTCGGTGTTACACTCCTCCTCCTTCTCCACATCCTCCGATACTTCTTCCTTGACTCTTCTCATCAATTGGTCCTGGTGTCTTTTTGCTGTCACTCCGTTTTCCATAATTACCTCATTGATTTGACATACACTGTCGCCATAATTTATCCATTCAAGACCAATTCCAATCTGGTCAAACGCCTCCCTTCCAATCAGATTTGGGCCCGGACCTTCGATCACAAGCAATTCCATTGTGATACTTCTTTTGTTCACTTTTACGTCGGCCTTTATTTTACCCAGAATGGATAACCTCTGTCTGTTCCATTGCACCAACTTGGTAGAATCCTTCTCTATTCTAGGCCTTTCTGACTTCACCCAAGTTTCTATATACGTCTTCTCAGAAATAATATTTTTCCCTGTTCCTGAGTCAATGAGCATATTCATATCTCGACCGCTAGTCCGTACTTTTACCATATAATTCCGCATGTTACTTGTGTCCTTCACTTGATTTATATTAAAAAGGCCATTAGTTGCCTCTGCCTCCTCATCTATCGAGCAATTATTACGATCGCTCCTCCAGTTCCCGTTCTTACAGACCCTAGATATATGCCCTAACTTCTGGCATTTAAAACATCTTTTATCTTTAAAGAAACATTGCTCTTCTCTGTGATTTGTGTATCCACAGCGGAAACATTTAAAATCTTCTCATTCCTCAGTCTCACCTTAACAGCTCTTCCCATTACATTCATTTCTTCCTGAGGTTTTCCATCTTTAATTTCTGCAACGTTCTATACCGCAGCCTCATGTACCAATGCCATCTCTTGAGCCACTTTAAATGTTAGCATACTGTTTATTAACAGCATTGATTGTATCTCCCCGTTTAGAATACCGCATACCAGGGCATCACGCAACCTATCCTCCAAATCAGGGAAGTCACACTTCTCGGCAAATTTCTTTAGAGCTGTTATAAATTCAGATATTGTTTCATTTGGCATTTGAAGCCTTTTCGTAAATTTAAAAACGCTGCACTATTATATTTGGCGTTGGAATCAAAATATTTTTTAATCCCTGTTACCACCTCCTCCCATTCTGTTTCCAATGGATTCTTGGGAGAGGTCAACGTCCGTATTATATTATACGTTTCTCTTCCACATAGCGAGAAAAATGTTGCCTTTTTTTTAACGACCTTTACTATATCATTCGCTATGCAATAGGATTCAAAGCGCTCTAAATAACTTGAGATTTCATTTCCATTGTTTGGGTTGAATTGTTCAATGTTCATCATTGTTCACTCACTTTTCCTTCGTCGCCAATGTTGTGTCTCTACAACTACTCCAGGTCACCGAGATCCACTAAGTTAGAGATAAAACCTTTATTGGCTCATAACACTAATATGACTGAACATTTACAATTTAATGATACATATATATACATAAAAATAATTAACATACAAACAAACAAACACTATGCAAAACCTTATTTGCATATCTCGACAATTTATCTAAACATAACTATTGTTATGCAAAACACCACATATTACATACTTGATTTTTTTCCACTTAAACTTTTTTTTACCCGTAATCATATTTCTATCTTTTTATTCACTATATTTTATATTTGTTTAAATAGCTTTTTATATGACAAGGTTTATCATCAACTATCGGCATGCAACAATCGCTTACAACAATCATGTTCTTTAACCAATTCCCTACACTTTTTCATCAATATCTATTTCAGCCATTGCTTCAAACCATCGTAAAAAAGCGGCAGTACTGCTTGACAATTTTTTTTTTATTTCGTGTTTCAACAAACTCTTTGAACACAGTTCCCCAGATTTAAAAATCCCAACTTCTGGCCTGAACACGCTTCAAGAGTTAATTTCAATCATCCGCAGAGCACAATCACCAGAGCATGCACAAAGCGTTCACTTTTTTTCAACTCTCAACTTTTTTTTCAGCTCTAGAGGACCACAATCAGCCTTTGATTTCAAGTCAAGTCAGATCACCTACTGTCGCTACAAATCTACTTTTCGCATGGCCCTACCACCCTTTTCAATCATATTAATAAGCAAATTTTCTTCAACAACTTTCAACCCAATAATCCTAAAATTGTGACAAAGCACGGTAACCCTTATATAGGATCGCAAGTGAAACATTATCTAGGAAGACGTCAAGTCTATTTCCTCGCTTTGCACCTGGATCTAAGTATTTGGTTTACATGTGCACTCCTAACAATTGCATATTCTTCAACTACTAACCCTTTCCAACGCCCGCCGATATTCTTTTTGAATGTGAATTTTTATGTCAACATTTTATTTTAATCATCATTTTTTTAAAGTCAAACAAAGATGTCATTATTATTTCACTTTTATATATCCAAACAAATCATCTTGTTATAGTCCTTTTTAATCCTCACAGTTTAAATTAATTAAAAGAAATTTTAATTACTTACCTGTGTTAGAGAGGCTTTACCCGCTTAAACCCGGATAAACCCTTTCACTCCGGGGCCCATCTATGGTAATTTAAGCCAACAACCCCATATTATATATAACTTATAACAAGATTTTCATGTTGTATATTAAAAACACATCTGTAAATGATTATACGCATTATTGACATGTGTCATTACATCACCATATGTAATGTACTTTGTACAAGCTGAGGGTAAATAAATAAAACTCTGTAATGGATTAAGAGTTGAGCTGAAGCAAGAGATAGAAGTCAGAAACGTCTAAAATCGAGATAGATGAGGTCACAAACAAAATCTAAAGATAGATTGGAAACTGTCAGGACGGCGCCAGTTTAGAATTTCACCAGACGATCCACGCCCCTGTCGCATAAGGCCCCCGTCTTAACCTATAAATACAGTCACTTGACAGCGCAAGCCCTCGTCGGTTGTCACCAAGGTCCTCCTGATCCACCATGTAGACCAGTAAGAACTCTTCCATCTCCATCTTTCGCTCCTAGCTCAACTTTTATCTGTTCACGGAACTTTCTCAGTGCAACTGTGTCTTCGTTTTTTTGTGTGGACATTCCCAAGCTTTCCACTCTGCCTCGACCACGACTGCCTGTACTCTGTGAGAACTTTTAAAGGTCTTACAAGGTGCAGAGAGGTACTGGAAAACTCCCCATCCTGACTGTTCCTCTCGGTCAACACAGTATAGCGAGAATTGACAGGGACTCACATCATAGTTTAAGTCGACTGGATACCTCATCTCAGATTTAGTCCACAGAATTCTATAAGAGTCAACAGGACCTCATCACATATATATATATAATAAAAAAGGCATTTCCTGATCACGAGCACATGTGATTTTTAGATGGCAGAGCGCCATCTAGTAGAGCAAAATTAAACTAAACGTTTATTTAGCTTGCTCCGTGATATTTGGCCAACCCAATTTCTTGACAAATCAAGAAAGCCATCCACAAACGCGTTACGCGCTGTTGGCGCTCGTCAGCGTGGAGTAGGCTGTAACCACTGCGACCAAAAATATTTTTGGTCCCAGAGGCTTCTTGAGAAATCAAGAAATGGGTATTTAAGGCCAAATTCGCGCAAATACGCTTAACATATGAGAAAACAATATAAAAAATAAAAGATAAATGGGTCAGGTGTTGATATTAAAAGGTGCTTTTTAGATGGCAGAGGAATTTTTTTTCTATTGTTTTCCCATGTGTTAAGCGTATTTACGAAAATTTGTATATACGATAGTATAGCTAGTATAGCTATCTTTCTTCTTTATATATAAAAGTCAATGTCTGTTCTCTGTTTCGCGATAAACTCAAAAACTACTGAACCAATTGGTACCATATTTTTTTAATGTCGCTTTTTATAAAACTAAGGAAAATTTTCGGCTACATTTTGATTAGTATTTTTGCTATTTATTTTTTTCATTTGAAGAAATCTTTTTTAACGCGGAGTAATTACGAGGCGAAGTAACAACACCAGGCCAATTAAGCGACCAATGAGCGTTCTACATTTCTTTCAAGTGCTTGCGTACTTTTTTTTTAAATATCTTTTTTTTTCGAGTTGTTATTTTTTTTACAAAAGTATTTAGTATTGAGAGAGAAATATTTATTACTAAGTTACGGTAAGTGCACACAATGCAATTAAAAAAAATTAACAAAATTAGCGTTACTATAGGTAAATAATGGCTTTCTTTTTTTATTAATTTTTGTTCTGGCCTTTGTTTTTATCTATATTTTTTTAATTGTTTTAAATTCAGTCGCAGGCATTAGAAAACACACATGTTTGCCTAATTTCTATGTACTCTTTTTTTTTTTAAGAAAAATATTTACATGCCAGTATTTTGGATTAATTTTTTATAAACCTATTTTTTTTTATTATTACTGAGAAGATGGGCATTGCAGTCTAGATCTATTGCAGTCACTCACTCAACTAAGGCAATTTCAAGGGTTAATGCGCTGGGGCGGGTACCTCGATGGTTGGGAGGAAAAGCTGCCATCTATTTAAACTACACTGGTGTCCAAAAAATAAGAACATTTTGTTTTTAAATGATATGTTTTAAATATACAACGCTCTCTCTCTAAAAGCTAAAAAGTAATTTATTTAGGTATTTTACGTCGTAGAATTTATTTATCGCAACCATTCGATGCGGTAAAATTGAAAATATGCAAATTTTTGCTTGTCTTTATAAGTGTGCTATTTGGCGTGTGTCGTTTACCCATCTAAGAATTGTCCAATTATAATTTTATTTAATCCTTAGTTAATTATGAGTTTACAAAAATTTTAGCAGATGATTTAAAATGGAGAGCTGTTGGAAGAATGGAGGCAGGGCAATCACAAGTTGAAGTAGCAAAATGGCTAAATGTGAATAAAATCTGTGGTCAGCAAATACGGAAACAGTTCATTGAGACAGGAACCATCAAAAGAAAAGAAGGTTCTGGTATAAAAAGAAAAACAGCTACCTCTGAAGACCGTTATCTGGTCGTAACTGCCAAGCGCCATAGGGAGATGACAGCTATTCAACTCTCTAATGAACTCTCAAGTGCTACTGGAACGAGAATTTCAAAACAAACTTTTTACCGAAGGCTTCACGAAGGTGCTCTTTATGCAAGACGACCAATGGTCTGTATCCTTTAACCTCTGCTCACAGGAGAGCCCGCTTGAATTGGTGCTTGGAACATCACTACTGGACTCATGATCAGTGGGCCAATGTTCTCTTCAGTGACGAGTCAAGATTTAGTTTAAACACAGATTCTCGACGGAGTTTTCATCTGGAGGGAGCCTGGAACCCGCTATCATCCCAGTAACATCAGGGAAATAGACAGTTTTAGAGGGGGCAGTCTCTTAGTCTGGGCTGGCATCAGTTCAAGCAGACGCACACCCCTCCACATTTTTTCTGGGGGCACTTTAACTGCCCAAAGGTACAGGGACGAGATCCTTGAGCCCTATCTAAGACCTTATAGAGATCAAATTGGTCACGATTTTATTTTTATGGACGATAATGCTCGTCCGCATAGGGCTAGGCTAATCAATGAATATCTCCAGAGTGAGAATATTCGAAGGATGGATTGGCCAGCCAGATCTCCGGACCAGAATCCAATAGAGCGTGTGTGGGATGCTCTAGGGAGGCGTATTGGAGCTCGTCACCTCTCTCCATAACCCTCGTTGAGCTAAGAACTGCTCTATTGTAGGAGTGGGGTTTACTATCCCTGGACCTCCTCCAAAGCCTGGTAAACAGTATGAGGGCTCGCTGTGAGACCTTGATAGCTGTTAGAGGTGATCATACTCCCTATTGATATCTTATTTCTTTAAGATCTTGAACCTCAGCTTTGGGTATGTTGGTAATAATTTGCATATTTCATAATTTCAAATATTTTTTTATTTTCATATAGCTAGTTAATTCTCCACAGTTTAAACTATTTGTATACTAAATTTTATAATTGTTAATAAATTAGCTTTTGAGAAATTTCAATATTGGTTAAGTTTCTTATTTTTTGGACACCAGTGTATATTGACTTTGAAAAAACTAAATGGATTGCAAAAAATAATCAAATCAAATATCTAAACACTAATATAATTAAAATTTTGCCATCACACACTTTTTGCCTATGGTTTATGCGTTTACTTCTGTATTGCTATTCTATGGAACTTCTACTATTTATTATTGATGTACTTTCACTATGAAGGAAATTGCACTCGGGGGAATTCTCGGGCAAAGCCGGTTCATTCGTCTAGTATATATATATATGAAGATTGAGCAATATAAATATATATTATATATCCAATATATATATCTTTTTGTGTATTACATTTATATCTATAAAAATGAAATCCAAAATCGATGGTTTGTTATCGCGTTGCGCAAAATCTACAGAATCAATCATTATGAAATTTGCATGTAGGTAGCTGAAGATTTCGTTTAACATATAGATAATTAACAAAACTAAAAAGGTTAATGTGCTTTTTTTAATGTAAAACCAAAAAGCGTTAATTCCAGCCTTTTACCGCTTGGCGCCGCACTGGTCGCGACGATAAATGAATTTGATAGGTTAATAATTTTACACGTAGTTTGTTAGTTTGTTTACACGATGAATGTTTTTAAAAGGTAAGATTATCCAATCGCCGTGAAACTTTAGGAAGTTATATATATTTACTATACTACTGGGAAGGGTTCTGGTTTGAATTTTATTTGAAATAAATATTCGTTGCAATTTTATTTTGATCGCAGTGGTACAGCCCTACTCCACGCTGACGAGCGCCAACAGCGCGAAAACGCGTTCGGGGATGGCTTTTCTTGATTTATCAAGAAATTGGGTTGGACAAATATCAGGGAAACAGGTTAAATCAATGAATAGTTGGTTTCTGTTCCACCAGATGGCGCTCTGCCTTCTGAAAGGCGCATGTGCTCCTGGTCAGGATATGCCTTTTTATTTTTAATATATATATACATATATATAAAAAAAACAATAAAAAAATAAAATATAAGTGGGTCAGGTGTTTGATATTAAAAATAAAGAAGGCATCTCCTTACCACGAGCACATGTGCTTTTTAGATGGCAGAGCGCCATCTAGTGGAGCAAAAATAAACTAAACGTTTATTTAGCTTGCTCCGTGATATTTGGCCAACCCAAATTCTTGATAAATCAAGAAAAGCCATCCACGAAACGCGTTTCGCGCTGGTGGCGCTCGTCAGCGTGGAGAAGCTGTAACCACTGCGACCAAAAAGATTTTTGGTCCCAATGGCTTCCCGAAAAATTAAAAAAATGGGTATTTAAGGCCAAATTTGCGTGAAGACGCTTAACACATGAAAAAAACATACCCATTTTTTTTATTTTTCGGGAAGCCATTGGGACCAAAATCTTTTGGTCGCAGTGGTTACAGCCTTCTCCACGCTGACGAGCGCCAACAGCGCGAAACGCGTTCGTGGATGGCTTTTCTTGATTTATCAAGAAATTGGGTTGGCCAAATATCACGGAGCAAGCTAAATAAACGTTTAGTTTATTTTTGCTCCACTAGATGGCGCTCTGCCATCTAAAAAGCACATGTGCTCGTGGTCAGGAGATTGCCTTCTCTATTTTTAATATATATATGTATATTAAATCTTATATTTATTAAATCGTATATCCTATATTGTATCCTCAAAATATTCATACATAATATTAATATTCAATACATTTTATAACTAACGTACAATATATAATTTAACATGATTTATTTATTCTTTATAAGAGAGAGAGAGAGATAGAGTATGAAATATTGCCTTCCTTTAATGGCAATTTAATATATTTAGAGAATCATTCATATTCATTAGAATTATATATTTACACTATAAACTCATTATTTCCTTTGATTTTTACCTTATATTCGTTTATATATCGTTTTAAACAATTAGTAAATCTTTTCTAAATGAAGTACTATACCTGAGAGACGCGAGGTAGAAGAAATGCAGCAGGCTTTCTGCAAAAAAAAAATTTCTCTGACTTTGGTCACTGCACATGTCCTTGACGTAATTCTCTTAGTTGCCACAGTGGGCGCTGGTTGCGAGTGAAATTGGCAAATTTGTAAATAACTTCAAAGATATTTGAGATTTGAAAATTTGACTATATGTTTTTCCAGATTCAACTCTATATACTGTTAAAATATCAATCAGATTAGTTACGTATTGAAAGCCTGCCTAACCGACAAACAAATATACATACATACGTTGACTTTTATATATGAAGAGATTGCAGTTTCATATCTTAATACTTCTCACTGGTAAGAAAATTTCATTCTTAGTAGTTTCCTTAGTTCCAGTATTTTGCATATTTAGTATTTCTTGTAGTTTGATTTCTTAGTATTTCAAGCCAATCAAATAAAATTTATGTTCTTAGTAGTTTACATAATTCTAATATTCTGCATTAACTGTCATTTTTAGTTCACTATCATAGTACTTCACATTGGTCTAGTAGATTTCCTTTTCAGTAGTTTCCCTTAGTTCTAGTATTTTGTATCTTTATAACTTTTTTAGTTATCCTTCAGGTAATGCACATTGATTCGGTAGATAATATAAGTTTTTATTATTATCAATTTTTCACCATTAGCATGTAGTTTGTTTACTTAGTACTTTACAATGATCTAGTAGTTTTTATTCTTAGCTGTTTCCTTAGTTGTAATATTTTGCCTTTTGGTATTTCTTGTAATTTAATATATTCAGTAATTCCTATTAAATTAATAGTTTTCGTTCTGAGTATTTTCCATAGTTATAGTATTTTTCATCTTTAGTATTTGAATTCTTAGTACTTCTCAATGAACTAATAATTTTTATTAATAGTAGTTTCCTTAAACATTTTTAGTATTTCCTTGTAGTTTGCCTTCAGAGTACTATTCACTGATATAGTAGTCTGAGGTCCAATATTTGCATCCATATATTTCATATGATGTATTAGCGCGCCATCTGTTATAAGAAATGTAAACTATTTTCGACGCGTATGATTTTTTTTTGAATTAAAACAATATTATACTGCCCTTACTGCAATGATAAAACAATGAGAGGGCCTGGCTTTTATTATGTATCCCATCATTTTATCATCGCAGTAAGGCCAGTAGAAGGGTGCTTTAATTAAAAAAAGAATCATAAGCATCAAAAATAGCTTATATTATTAGTATTGTTATGTCTTACCCAGACGCTGCTCGTGTTCTTTGTATAATCAGGATGCCACAAAGATACGCACGTGAGTTCGAACCTCCCCGTCAGAAGAATCCTTGGCGCCGTGGATGTCACTCTTGTGAAACCTTCCGCTCCACACTATACAAGTCCTGTAGGCCGCTCCGATGTCAGGCTCTCCTGGCACCGCCGTACAGGATCATCCACACGCCCGGAGGCAAGTCGCCACGTCTTGTCCTCGTCTTCGCCGCAGATGTCACCAGACTCTGTTCCCCCCCCCCCCCCCCCCCCCCCACACAGGAATGCTGTGTTTGGTGCCTGCCACATGGCAGCGGGAGCAGCTGGAGTCCAGCCCTCTTTCCCAACTTTACTCTAGTATCTTGACCTTGTCATCCATGTTACTATATTTTTTATAGTTCGATTTCTCTTACTACTTCAAAGTGATCTATTAGCTTTCGTTTTTAGTAATTTCTTCAAGAAATTTTCATCATTTGTATCATAATTTTCGTTTTTAAAATTATGACTGAACAAGGAGATTTCGCTTTTATTGGTTTCCTTAATTTCAGTATTTTACCTCTTTAATATATTTTTATTTTGTCTTTTTAGTATTTCCCACTAATCATAGGTTTCGTTTTTTAAAAATATTTATTTGGTCGAATATTTCGCCTTTTTAGTATTTATAGTAGTTTGACTCTTTATATAGTAGTACATATCAATCGAGTAGTTTCATTCTTAATTGTATCCTTAGTTTGCAGTATTTTGAATATTTACTATTTCTTATAGTGTTTTCATTTTTGAATACTTGAAATAGATCTGGTAGTTTTTGTATTCAATAGATTCCTTGGTTCCAATAATTTGCATCTTTAGTATGTCTTGTAAATTCCCTTCATTAGCAATTAATTTTGAACTGAAAATTTTCTTAGCCCTTTTCCTTAGTTCCAATATTTTGCCTTTTTTTTTAGCATGTCTTGACCTTTTTATTTATTACTTAGAATTTATCTATTAGTTGTAGTTATCAAAGGTTTCCTTAGTTGCAAAAATTTGAAATTGACATCATAACAGGTGATGAAACGTGGCTTTATTATTTTGATGTGCCTATTAAAGCCCGAAACAAAGTATGAATCTTGGAAGGTGAAAGCACGCCTGTGTCTGTATGAAAATCCAGATACATTAAGATTAATATTGTCACAGTAATGAAGGTGACGAGTCGTTTGGGTAGAATAAAATAATAATTTATTAGATGATTTTAAATAGTTAATAAGTTTGAGGGATAAAAAGAAATAGAGGTAAACTAAGTTAAATGGATAAAAATAATAGTAAATTAAGGAAGTA
Source organism: Cordylochernes scorpioides (assembly GCA_030710605.1). NCBI lineage: Eukaryota > Metazoa > Arthropoda > Arachnida > Pseudoscorpiones > Chernetidae > Cordylochernes > Cordylochernes scorpioides. Next base: position 43,424,582 of record CP092874.1, read on the forward strand.
ATGTCAGAGACCCATACGGCTGGCGTTCGGCTACACCCCTCAAGATGGCGACTATTGTTTACAAACTTGCCGCCTAGCGCGCCCGCCATCTATCGGAGCTTAGGTACATAACACTTGCCGAGCTGACAGCGCGCGCCACCTATCGGGGCTTAGGTACATAACATTCGCCAAGCTGCCGATGTATTATTTTACAGTTACAAGCTATGTACATTTTGGTTATGACATTACTCCCCTTTTCAAAATAAGCAGCGACACGCTGCTTAAAAAAAAAAACAATTCTACACTATGTGATCAGTCCTGTGTTTGTTCTTCTGGGCTTCTGTATGGTTTCATCCCGCAGGACGTGGACGATGTCTTTGATATTCCGTTGTCTGGGTCTCCTCTCCAAGGCCTCTACTTCATAAGTTACTTCAGACAGTTGTCTCACAACTTTATAGGGGCCGAAGTATCTTTTAAGTAGCTTCTCCGACAGTCCTTGTTTACGCACAGGTGTGTACACCCACACAAGGTCTTCCGTGCGGTACTGGACAGGTCTATGGCTTTTGTCGTATCGAGATTTGTCTTTTTCTTGCGCCTTTAAGATGTTCAAACGGGCCAGCTGGCGTGCGTCCTCGGCATTTGTGACCAAACTCTCCACGTAGTCTTCAGATTGGCTTCCTCTCTATACGTCAGGATGGTGTCCAATGGGGTCTCGACATCGCGTCCCGTGTACAAGATAGAAAGGGCTAAACCCGGTGGTTTCCTGTTTGGCGGTGTTATAGGCAAAAGTTACGTAAGGAGAACTGAATCCCAGTTTCTTTGGTCTACTCAACATACATAGACAGCATGTCACCAAGTGTCTTGTTGAGTCTCTCGGTCAGGCCATTTGTCTGGGGGTGGTAGGCAGAAGTAAAGCGATGTGCGGTTCCACAGAGGTTGTTAATATCCCGTATTGTGTGGGATATAAACGTTCGACCTCGGTCTGAAATCAATTCTCTGGGGGCTCCATGTTTGAAGGATCACGTCTTCTACTATAAATTTTCCAACTTCTTCCGAACTTCCATTTGGTATGGCTTTGGTCATAGCATACCTTGTTAGATAGTCTGTCGCGACCACGGTCCATTTATTACCATCGGTTCGAGGTAGGGAATCTTCCTAACAAATCTATCCCTATTTTCTCAAAAGGTCGGGATACCGGCGGAATTGGCACAAGTTGCCCTGGTGGACGTTCGGTAGAACCTTTTCGCCGTTGACATTCTCGACAATGTGCCACATATTTTCGCACAGATCTATGCAAGCCGGGCCAGAAATACTTTCTTCTAACGCGGTCGTATGTTTTGGCAAATCCCAGGTGTCCCGCCATTGGTGCATCGTGGGCTTCCCTCAAAATGTCAACCCTCATTTGTTTGGGCACTACTAAGAGCCAAGGTTTGCCCATGGGATCGTAGTTTTGCGGTAGGAGGATGCCGTCGATTATTTTGTATCCACTTTCACTTTTGGAATCAATTTCCTGAATTATTTTTTTGGTCTGGACATCGCTTCTTGGCTCTTTTCTATGTCGGTAATTGAAGACAATCTGGTATGTTATCTTCGTTGGATTTGGGGAGAGGACTTCTTGAGAGGCAATCCGCATCTTGGTGTCTTTTACCATTCTTATACACAATAGATATGTCGAACTCTTGAAGTCGCAAGGCCCATCTGGCTAGCCTTCCCGATGGATCCTTTACATTAGCTAGCCAACACAGGGAATGGTGGTCGGAGACGACGGTGAAGTGTTTTCCAAACAAATATGGTCCTGAACTTGTAAATGGCCCAACTACAGCTAGGCATTCCTTCTCCGTCGTGGAATAATTTCTTTCTGCGGCGTTTAAGTGTTCTTGATGCATAGGCGATAGGCTTTTCTTTTCCTTCTACCAGTTGGGTCAACACTGCTCCGACGCCATATCCACTCGCGTCGGTATGTACAAGTGTCTCAGCATCTTCTTTAAAATGGCCAAGCACAGGATCGGTAGTTAGGGCTGATTTTAATATTTGGAAAGATTGTTCTTGTTCGTTCGACCAAAAGAACTTAACGTTATTCCTCAGGAGGTCGTGCAACGGCTTTGCTTTATTTGCAAAATCTTTCACAAATCGCCTGTAATATGAACACAACCCCATGAAGCTTCTTACTTCAGTTGTTGTTTTTGGAGTCGGGAAATTTGTAATTGCTTCGATTTTGTCGGGATCAGGGCGAATGCCGCTTTCTGTAACCAGATGTCCTAACACTTTGATTTCTCTTGACCCAAAACGGCACTTCTCATGATTAATACACAGGCCTGCTTGCTGGATGCATCTGAGAACTTTCCCTAGGCGTTCAATATGTTCTTTAAAGGATGTAGCATAAACAATTATATCGTCTAAATAACAAAGACAAATTGTCCATTTCAATCCTGCTAGTAGCTTGTCCATCATTCTTTCGAATGTTGCCGGTGCGTTGCATAAACCGAAGGGCATCACCCGGAACTCATATAAGCCATCAGGGGTGATGAAAGCTGTCTTCTCCCGATCTTCCTCGTCGATTTCTATCTGCCAGTATCCTGTACGTAGATCCATGCTGGAAAAGAATTTAGCTCCTGTTAAGCTATCCAAAACATCATCATTTCTAGGTAAAGGATACACATCCTTTTTGGTGACCTTGTTAAGCTTTCGGTAGTCTACACAAAAACTCCAGGACCCATCTTTCTTTTTAACCAAAACTACTGGGGACGACCAAGGACTTTCGGACGGTTGTACAATTCCCATCTTCATCATTTTATCGACTTCACTTTGTATAGCTCGTCTTTCGACAGGAGACACCCGGTATGGTCGTTGTTTAATAGGACGGCTGTCTGAAGTGTCGATTTTATGTTTCACATTGGAGGTTGTACTAAATGATTTTCTATCAAAATCAAAAACCTCTGAGTACTTTTCTAAACATTCTGCAATCATTGACTTTTGTTCTCCTTTAATCTCTCGTCTACCAGAGATAAGATTTGTTGGCGTCTATCTTCATTCTTAATGTTTGATTGAGTTTTATCGTCTTCAGCTGTGTCAACACTGTAGATTCCGCTACTTCCAATTTTCCTCAAGTATCCTACAAGCATACCAGCTGGGATTATTTGATTCTGAGAAGTCCCATTAGTTACCCATATCTCCCCTCTGCCGTGATGGAAGTTAATTATGGATGATGGTATGACCAATTCTTTTTTTAAGATGAGATCTTTGCTTCCTTCTATCATTAGATCTTTTCCACCTCGAATATCTTCGTTAATAACCGTGATTTTCTTAATTGAGCGAGCTGGAACAAAACAG
>CP092874.1:43427990-43497842 GCA_030710605.1 Cordylochernes scorpioides
ATAATTTTTTCGTGATTAAGTTAGATGATTAAATAGTTGTTTATTTGTATTATATTTATATCCCATTAAGGAGAGAAAAGGTAATAAAAGTAATAATATTGGTTAGAATCAGGTTTATATTGATTGTTTTAAAATTTTAAATAGAAAAAAATGTAAAAAATAAAAATAAAATTTAACAAAAAAAATTAAAAACATAACGTCTTTTATAATCGGCGTTTACCCTTCATTTAGACATACTCTGATAGATATATAGGAATAAAGGAAGATATTTATGATGATTATATATTTATTTTTTAGTAAAAGAGAGAAAAGAGATAAGAAAGAACCATACACTTTTATTTCAAACAAGGTAGAAGAATTGATAGGGTGTTAGTATTTTATAGTTATTTATAGAGTTTTTGTAATGTTTTTATATATATAATATTTTTATAAAGTCATAATAATATAATAGTTAAAGAAAGATAAACATATTTTAAATCTTTGCCAATTATAAATTATTTTTTGGAACCTTAATGGTAGACCAGGACAATACAAAAAAGAGGAGATTGGATATTCTATTGGAAAGAGAAATCTGGGGTATCAGGGCTCTTCAGATGAAAATACCACACCATTTCACCCTTACTTAATTATGGTTTGATTTCTCTTCGACCATTATAGTGTATGTTAAAACTATTTTATAGATCCTTTACTTTTTGTACATAGAAGGAAGGTCTTAGGTGAAGGGAGACAACGAGCAAGACATCTATATCTATAGATAGCCCCAGCTTGGACCGACCGAGGGCAAAGGTCGGCGTGGGCGGAGACGACGGAGCGTCATGTTACATTCTTTTTTGGTCAGTTGGCAGGATTCCCTTGTTAGAAGCGGAGGGGAAAGTTGAGTTCCCTTGCCAGGCGGAGCAGACACGCCAAGAAAATCCTACAAGCAGCGTCTTGTAGACGGAACGACGTCGAAGAAAATCCCACGAGCAGAGTCACGTGGACGGAAAGACGTCGAAGAAAATCCCACGAGCAGAGTTTCGTGGACGGGAAAGGACGCATTGGAGTATTCCTCAAGCAGCAACTTGAGGACGGAAAAGGACGTCTTAGACAACCAACGAGTCGTGACAATTAGACAACCAACGCGCGACAATTGGACATCGCACAAGACAAGAAAAGCCTGCGACGGTGCTGCCACTCCAGAGGTACTGTGTAAACAAACGCTCGACACCCCCCTGCCATTTATTTTTATCTCCCTTCCCTGAGATTAGTTAATTTTTTTACTTTCTCTTTTGCTTAACCTTGTTTATTGTTTTTTATACATAATCCCTTAGATATAAGTATAATTTAGCTTAACCATTTTTCTTGTTTTACCCATAATAATAGTATAATAGTTTTTATCCCTTTTGTTTTTAATTTTTTAAAATAAATCCTTTTATTATACTGTGTTTCTGTGCATTTATTTCCCCCATTGTTTTTCCTTTCAATCGATCACCCTTTTTTTTTGTCTTTTTTTAAACGAACACGAACATTTTGGTGAGCCGGACGTGATCGATTTAAAGGAAATATGGAGGAAATGGATGCAATTAAAAAGCGCAGAAAAGCCATAAGAGGTACTTTCACTAGAATTATTAATGAAATAAATGGGGAATTTGAAAAGTCTCAAATTGATAGGAATGATATTTATTCTAAGTTTAATAGACTAGAGTCTTATTACACGAAACTTGTAGATCTAAACGAAAAATATCAGGCTTTATTGGTAGTGAAAGAAGGGATTACAGAGGAAAGTATTGATAAGGAATGGCAAGAATGCGATAAATATGAAGAGGAAAAGTTTGATATTCAACAGAAAGTCAGTGTACTACGGAATCCCGATAAAGAAGAAACAATCCCGATTGCTAGCGAGGACACTGTAATAAATGTGAAATTACCAGAGTTAGCCCTAAAAAGCTATGACGGCTCTCTGGAAGGTTGGTTGCCCTGGTGGGCGCAGTTTTCGAAAATTCACGAAAATAAGAATTTATCCGATAGCGACCGGTTTTTATATTTGCGTCAAGCAATTGTACCAAATTCAGAAGCCTATCGTGTTGTAGCAAGCTATCCCGTTACAGGCGCCAACTATGTTTTGGCGGTACAAGCCCTACAGGAGCGATTCGGTGACCCGAATATACTGACAGAACTGTATGTCAGACGTCTATTGAATTCGGTTATATCTAATGTAAAGAAAGAAAATAGAAATTTAAGCAGTCTGTACGACGAACTGAGCAGTCACCTCCGGTCGTTAGAGACATTGGGCATTGATCCCCAGTTGTCGGGTATTTTTTTATATCCTCTTGTCGAGTCTTCATTACCTTCGGATATTTTGAAAATATGGCACAGGCATCCTTCTTCGGGTTATGGTATGGAGTTAGCAAAACGGGAGGAGTCAGATAAAGGGGTTGGAGGAGCTCAAGAAAGGCTCAGGTTATTATTGGACTTTCTAAAAGCCGAAGTAAGGAGTGCTCAAAGGCTGAAATTTGTGGAAAAAGGCTTTAGGCAGGAGGAACCCTATAAAAGGTCTTACAATGATGGGACCAGAACAAGGAGCAATTTCAGACCCGCCACTGTGTCTAGTCTGTTCGGAGGGCGAACTAATATAAAATGCTTCTTTTGTGAAAGAACAAATCATGCGAGTCATCAATGCCGCTCCATAATGAAAATGTCTCCGGGAGAGAGAAATGATAAAATACGTAGTGCCCATCTATGTTTCAAATGCTTAAGAAAGGGACACATACAGAGTCAGTGCCGAGAATAATTGGAGTGCAAAAACTGTGGGAGAAACCACTTGGAAGTTTTATGTGAAGGAAATTCTTCTAACCGGTTAATGAAACCAGGAAGAGAAAATCTAAAGGAAAATGCAACTGAACCCATTGCATCGCTTTCTAGTCAAGCCTGCACAGGTCAGGTCTTGCTGATGACCACGGTAGCACTGTTAAGAGGCCCAAATGCCTCTAGAAGGGTTAGAATTCTCCTCGACAGTGGAAGTCAGTTTTCGTATATCAAACAGTCGTTAGTCTGGAGTATAGGAATAGAAAGAAAAGGCGAAATAACTATAGCTAAAAGTTTTTTTGGAGGTAATAAGATTGGTGAAGAAAAGCACAGTAAATTTATGTTAGAATTGGAGAATTTAGGTAATAAAAGAGATGTGATCCACATTGAGGCGCTGGATCAACGTAAAATTTGCGACGCCATACCACCTTTGCCAAAAGGAGACTGGTTAGAAAAATTGAAGATTAAGGGCATAATATTGTCTCAGGACAATTTTAAAGGACAAGAGATTGACATATTGATTGGTGCTAACTATCTAGGTATGATTTTGACAGGAAAAATAGTTCAAGTTGAAGCAGATTTAACTGCGGTGGAAACGAAATTAGGTTGGACACTAATGGGCAATTCGCCAATTATTGATAGCAATGACAATGTGCAGCAGACTTTGAATCTGCTAACAACGCGATGCGATTTAAAGGATTTGTGGGATCTAGAAGTACTAGGCATCAGGGATCCTGTTGAAACTTGCTCCAAAGAGACCAGATATCAGGAAATAAAAGAAAAGTTTATAACAAAAATTCAAAGACAAAGTGATCAGAGATATTCTGTAGGTCTACCTTGGAAGGTAGAAAAGGAGTCAATCCTCAGCAATCTTGACATAGCGATAAAAAGGTTAGATATAAGCACTAAGAAAATGAACTCACAGAATAAGTTGACCGAATATAGTCAGATCTTTAGAGACTGGCTGACTGAAGGACTCATTGAAAGAGTCGAGGAAAATCCTCTCGAGAGAAGAGGCTACTATTTACCTCACCGCCCTGTGTACAAGATGGAATCTAAAACGACGCCCATACGTCCGGTTTTCGATGCTTCTTGTCTAGGCCATAATGGACTATCTTTGAATCAATGTTTAGAAAAGGGACCGAATTTATTGGAAAGAATCCCTGAAATGATGATAAGATTTCGGGAAAATAAATTTGGAGTCACGGCAGATATAAGAAAAGCATTCCAGATGGTGGCGATTGAAGAATCTGAACGGAACTATCTTAGATTCCTTTGGTGGGAAGAGGAGAGCGATAGAGAACTAATAGCTTACAGGCATAAGAGACTTGTATTTGGCTTAAACTGTAGTTCTTTTGTGCTGAACGCCGTAATAGAATACCATCTTCAATCAATAAGGGGACCACTTGTTCAATGGGCAAAGATTTTAGCTCAATCCTTCTACATGGACAATTGTATTACCTCGCTGGAAACAAAGCAGGAAGTGCAGGAATTTCAAAAGGCCGCAATTGAAATTATGGACAGGGCTAAAATGGACTTACGAGAGGGGGAATATTCTCTGGAGGAAAACCCTGGAAAGGGGACTTGTACAAAAATATTGGGTGTTGTTTGGAATAAAATGGAAGATTCATTAAAATGCGAACTCCCTGACAATTTGAGTATTCAACCCAAATTAACGAAAAGGTTGGTACTATCCATGGTTCAGCGGATATTTGATCCACTTGGATTTTGCGCTCCAGTATTCTTGCCACCAAAGTTGTTACTGCAGCGATCATGGGGACTGAAACTAGGTTGGGAGACACCACTACCCGAAAGTATGGCCCAGGAATTTCGAACCTGGTTGGATCAAATAAAATTAATAGAGTTAATAAAGATACCGAGATATATGTGGAATGATCTCATTTTCCCTACAGAAGTTCATATCTTTTGTGACGCTAGTCAAATAGGCTATGGAGCTGTAGCCTATTTAAGGAGCGAAACGGGACGAGAAAATACTCTAACTTTGATTTGGAGCAAAGTCAGATTAGCTCCTATGAAGAGTATTACGATCCCTCGCTTGGAATTAATGGCCATGGTACTAGGAGCTAGACTAGCCAATGCAATCCAAGCTGCCTTGAAGAGAAAATGTGAAACAACTCTTTGGTCGGACTCTACTACCGCGCTAAGTTGGATAAAGAAAGAAATTGAGTGGAGAGTTTTCGTGAGAAACCGAGTCAGAGAAATACAGGCCACTACCAATTTGAACGATTGGAGGTTCGTTCCTAGTCAGTTGAACCCGGCCGATCTTCTGTCTCGAGGTTGCCCTCCAAGCCAGTTTGTGCAAAGCAGATGGTGGGAGGGCCCCGAATGGTTGAAAAAACCTAAAGAATTCTGGCCCAATTCAGAGTTCTCGATAAATCTTAAAAGAATGTTTTGGCCTAAAGGGCGAATAGTAAATCTCATTCCAGGAAAAGATGGAATAGTGAGAGTGGCCCATGTTAAAACATCCACAGGAACCTTGATCAGGGCTCTACAACGCTTACACCCTATTGAAATATCCTCGAATGTTAAGACGATTCTAATGGACAATTCAAAGACCGAATCCCAATCTGATGCATTTTTAGGAAATAGGCCCAATATTGAATCCAGGGACTCTAGAAATAGATATGGTAGGGTAATCAGAAAGCCTGCAAGGTATGACTCGAAGGACTAGTGAAAGTACCTGTAGAAAAAAAAGGTGTAATATGTGTATTCTTTTATGTGTATTTTATGTAACGTAATAGGCATATCTACTCTTGTGTGTATTGTGTATATATATGCTCTTTTGTCTTATACTTAATTTTGGCTTCTTTCGGAGCAAAATTATGTGGGAGAATGTTAAAACTATTTTATAGATCCTTTACTTTTTGTACATAGAAGGAAGGTCTTAGGTGAAGGGAGACAACGAGCAAGACATCTATATCTATAGATAGCCCCAGCTTGGACCGACCGAGGGCAAAGGTCGGCGTGGGCGGAGACGACGGAGCGTCATGTTACATTCTTTTTTGGTCAGTTGGCAGGATTCCCTTGTTAGAAGCGGAGGGGAAAGTTGAGTTCCCTTGCCAGGCGGAGCAGACACGCCAAGAAAATCCTACAAGCAGCGTCTTGTAGACGGAACGACGTCGAAGAAAATCCCACGAGCAGAGTCACGTGGACGGAAAGACGTCGAAGAAAATCCCACGAGCAGAGTTTCGTGGACGGGAAAGGACGCATTGGAGTATCCCTCAAGCAGCAACTTGAGGACGGAAAAGGACGTCTTAGACAACCAACGAGTCGTGACAATTAGACAACCAACGCGCGACAATTGGACATCGCACAAGACAAGAAAAGCCTGCGACGGTGCTGCCACTCCAGAGGTACTGTGTAAACAAACGCTCGACACCCCCCTGCCATTTATTTTTATCTCCCTTCCCTGAGATTAGTTAATTTTTTTACTTTCTCTTTTGCTTAACCTTGTTTATTGTTTTTTATACATAATCCCTTAGATATAAGTATAATTTAGCTTAACCATTTTTCTTGTTTTACCCATAATAATAGTATAATAGTTTTTATCCCTTTTGTTTTTAATTTTTTAAAATAAAATTTTATTATACTGTGTTTCTGTGCATTTATTTCCCCCATTGTTTTTCCTTTCAATCGATCACCCTTTTTTTTGTCTTTTTTTAAACGAACACGAACAGTGTATAATTAAGTTAATATTAGCTAACATAGAATAAAAATGTTCACTTACCTATTCAAAGTGACGCCTGTTGTTCTCTAGAGACAGTGCACATGTGGTTGTCAACTTTGTTCTAAAGGTAACCTTTCTTCTTCTAGGAAATTTTATTTTTAAAGTTGTTCAAAACTAGAAAAGCTGTCAGAAAATAATCATTAGCAATTTTAAAGATTGTGAAAATATATATTAATTTCTTGTTTCCATTGATTTAAGTCAAAAATATATTTGAAATTATAAATTAATTGAATAATAAAACATTTATTATGCTTCAAATATATTTATATTTGGTTTCCAGTTCCCTCCCACAGTAACTGGAGATAAAATTGAATGAATTTAGGCTTTATAATTGTTATCAGATAATTAATTTATTTAAAGTCATAGAAAATATAATAAGTTCTTCTATCATTTGTTTTACTATAAGAGTAGAATATGAGTTGTTAGTTAGATTAATTGGAGAAGCTTGAAGTTTCAAAAATTTATAATTATATTTATTATTACCTGGGTAATTGTGTATTGCTAGTTTATTGTAAAACTTTACTGTTTTGTATATATGCCAATATACATTGTTCTGTAGAAATAATTATCTTTCATACCAGAAAAGTAATAAGTTGGCTAGTAGAGGACTGGATGAATTTCCAATAGGAACAACTTTAGACTGATTTTGTTTTTAAAATTGATACAATTGAAATTTAAGAAAGTTTCAAGTAATGTTTTCGCTGTATTATTATCTAACTTAAATGTTTTATATTTGTTGTGAATAATTTGAATATGGAATGTTTTATCATTAATGAATTCGTTTATTAAGCTGTGAATTTTATAATTAAGGTCTTCTAAATGTATGTAGAGAAAAGATCTTCAAAATCAAATGTATGAATTGTATTGATCTTTGGTAGATTATTCGTTAAGAAGTTAATAATTTTTTTTTATTAGAATCGATGAATTTATAATCATGTTTGTGAGCTATTTTATTTATGATGAATTGAAGTGTTGAAGCTAATCTCAAATCTATATTTTTTATTACTGAGTTTATTCCTGATGTGATTGTTCTAAAGGAGATTGGTGTTTTGTGTAATTTAGGAAAAATATAAAATTTCGGTATGTTTGTGTGTTTGTTGTAATTTATAATTTTTAGTGAGTTTTCTACATTTTTAATATCTTTTTTTGATTTTAGTTTCAGTTGTTCTTATAATTCATTATTAGGTTTAGTGTATTTTAGTGTGTTGTTATAATATAGTTTTTTTTTCTTTACTTAATTTATATTTCCATTCTAGGAAAGCGAATTCAGGAATTTTGTGTTTTATACTAGAGTTATTAATGAATATAGCGATGTCTTTTAATATAGATTTAATTGTATTATTGAAATTGTGTTTGATCTGAGGTATATATTTATATCCTCTATTGAAAATGTTTTGGAGTTTTCGTTCCAAAAAAGAATAATCGCTAATCAAAATATGTCCTGTAAATTCATATTTATCTAGAACATTGTGGCAATTACATTTAGATTTTTTAAAATTTGTGAGATTATTAATAAACGGGTTATAATTGCATAATATACTGCCTATAATATTGTTATATTTCCAGGTAGTTTTAAAATTTAAACCCTTTATAGGAAATAAACTGTTAATAGATTGGTCAATAAATATATCATTAAATTTGAATGATCAAATAATTTGTTATTTATAAAGAAAATTTAACAACAAAAAAAAAAAAACGTAACGTATTTTATAATCGGCTTTTACCCTTCATTTAGACATACTCTGATAGATATACGAGTATAGGAATAAAGGAAGAATTTTATGATGATTATATATTTTTATTTTTTAGTAAAAGAGAGTAAAGAAATGAAGAAAGAACCATACACTTTTATTTCAAACAAGGTAGGGTGTTAGTATTTTATAGTTAATTAATAGAGTTTTTGTATTTTTTTTTATATAATTTTTTTATATATAATTTTTAATTTTTTTATAAAGTTATAATAATATAATATAGTTTTTTACCTAGTTAAAGAGAGATAAACATATTTTAAAATTTGCCAATTATAAATTATTTTTTGGAACCCTAATGGTAAACCAGGACAATATAAAAAAGAGGAGATTCGATAATCTATTGGAAAGAGAAACCTGTGGTATCAAGGCTCTTCAGATGAAAATATCACACCATTTCCCCTTATTTCATTATGGTTAGATTTCTCTTCGACCATTATAGTGTATAATTAAGTTAATATTAGATAACATAGAATGAGGTTGTTTACTTACCTATTCAAAATGACGCCTGTTTTTCTCTAGAGACAGTGCACATGTGTGGACATGTAACATGTGGTTGTTTGGGGTGCACATGTGTGGACATGTAACATGTGGTTGTTTGGGTCCTGTCAACTTTGTTCTAAAAGTAACCTTCCTTCTTCTAGGAAATTTTATTTTTAAAGTTGTTCAAAGTTAGAAAAGCTGTCAAAAAGGAATCATTAGAAATTTTAAAGATTGTGAAAATATATATTAATTTCTTGTTTCCATTGATTTAAGTCAAAAATATATTTAAAAATTAAATTAAAATTAATTTGATAAAAGTAATGCCTGGCTTAAGGCGTAAGAATCTAAAAAATAAAAAACTTATTTACATAATGTACAAAAGATTTGAGCCGGCCATCGGAAAAGAGTAAATATCTTTATTTACGGGGCTGCTAACCAAAATGAATGATTTTTGTGCCCCGATGGACGTATAAAGCGGAATATAGATAAAGCACAGTTGGAGGGGCCTGGGGATGGGTGGCCAGGGGATCATCGCCAGGTGAGGCCAGGAGAGCCAGGATGTAGAGGAGGATCAGGCAGGGGCAGGGTGGTGATCCGCGGAGTTCAGGGCGAGGCAGAGACGGGTACAATAGTGTTGAACCAAGGGGTGACCGTGGAGAGCAGACATACCGCAATGATTAAAGTGTATGATTTTTAAGCCCAAAATAATGTAGCAAGCAGACAAGCCGCAATGTACTATATCAATTTACCAAGGTGCTGCACGGAGCCAAGGCTGTTCAAAAAGGTTAGATTCCCCAGGCCAGGGTAAATAAAAGAAAGACAGCTGTTATTTAAATAAGAATATTAGATAAAGCGAGAATGATTCATCTTTGATGGGAAAAGATAGATTTTCTTTTTGTAAAAATGAATATATATAAAAGTTTTAGATAAGATTACTGGTAAGGGTACCAGCACTAAGACAACCAACCAGAAAAGTACACCATAGATTGCATAGCGCGTTCAAATACATCGCTGCGTAAGTCGATTTCTCGAGCAGCCCGCGCCGTCGAATCGCCAAACCATTTGCCCTCTGTCCTTGGGTTACAGAGACAGCATCAGGGGCGATCACATACGCAGGGCAGGTCGTGAAACCGATCTTAAACAGCGGCACATGCCAGAGTTACGTCTACGAGCGGCCGCCAATGACCGGTGTTAACCATGAAGTGAGGAGTCCGAGTCACTCAGGTGATCGGAATCCTCCGCGCGTACGCGTGGCTTAAGTCTATCAGAGGCCTTTAAGAACTCCAGGCAGGCTCGCCAAGTGCTCCTGTTGAAAATAAAGTATTTGAGTGACCGCGGAGTGTACCCCGATTCTTTTGCACAGGTGGAAAGAAGGGGGAATCTAAGGGCATCGAGGCTGCTGCACTCAAGCACGATGTGAGACAGAGTGTCTTCCCTGTCAGCGTCGCAGTAAGGGCAAGAAGGATCGTCAATGAAGCCTATCCTGTGGGCGAAACTGTCCGTCCACGTGTGTCCCGATAGCAGGCCAAACACAATGTGCTCGTAAGGACGATGTACGCATACCTTTTGTCTTAACACAAAGCAATAACGCGCCATCTATACATATAAAATAAAAGGATTTAAAAGCGCGAATGTTTCTTTTATACATAAAACGAACTTCTACTGTCCTTACTGCGATGAAAAAATATATTGGGAGGGCTTGGCTCATCAGTGGTGAACCCTCCCAGCGGTTTCGCCAATTTAATCCACCAGACCGCTTCTCAGAGCTCTAATACTGTATTGGATCATTCTGCTTTTATATGCTACACTGAAGGATGGAATCTTAGAAATGGTTTTCAAGTAAACTATGGACATAAGCTTATAGGACAGTAGAATTACATTCAAATATTTGCTTCGAGCAATGCTCTTCAGCAAACTATAAAGTCTAAAAGACTCATTGGAGTAAGGCCAAAGCGGGTGTGGATAGAAGGAGCTAGAGAGAGGAATCTGCTTTCCCATGCTTCACGCGCCCGGCCGTAGATTGCCGATTTTACAAACGACAAAGGAGCGAGTTAGTAACAGCTTGGGTCAGCAGACTCAGCACCCCGCTTTGCGAGTGTGTCCGCAATGTCATTACCCACGTTCCCACTGTGGCCCCTGATCCATTGTATGGTGAATCTGTTCCCATTGCGATTCAATCGCGAAATCAGTAGCAGAGCTCTGTCGATAAGGTAATTACCAGTCTTAGAGTTCAGAACTGACTTCACGACTGAGAGGTTGTCCAGGAAAAATCCTAAGGTTAGATGATTTGGTAAAGTGGTTGCGTTTTCAAGTGCCTTAACCAATCCAAGCGCTTCCGCCTGAAAGACAGAACAATGAGGGGACAGAACATGAGATTCACGTATTTCAGGTGCACAATCGAGACAAGAGAACCTGTACACGCCGGCGCCAACTCCATCTCTGGTTTTGGAATCATCTATATAGTATCAGACATGACGTGGCCACGCAATAATATTAGAAACGAAGGCGATAAAAACGTGGTAATTTTCTTTTATTGATAAAATACAAGCTTTCAGGCAAGAATGCCCTTCCTCAGGTTACAACTGGGCAGGAAACAAAAGTGCCAATTTTATAAGCGAAAGAAGTAAAATAAATTTACATGCTATGAAGAAGTATGGGAAATTTACATACTATTAAAAAGTAAAAAGCAAAGGATTTACATATTTACAGATGAATGGAGAATATTTTTAAAAACTATGGACATGAAAAATAGCTCATACCGTAAGGAGCACCAGAAAAATAAAAAGAGAAAAAGGGACGAAAGGAACGCAAAGCATGAGAACACGGTAAAGCGGGATAAAAGACTAAAAGATACAGTAGGTAAAAAGTTCAGCTGGGGGGAATGGCGGGGTAAAACACGGAGTACTGGGGTTGGAGGTCGATTTTACGGTTAAAACTGGGCGTGTAGTGAGAAACCAAAGATTCAAGGACCAAGCGCTGATACTTGTTCCCGACGCCCTTGTAAACGCATACCGCGCTGTCCAAATTAAACGAGTGGCGGAATTCTGTGATGTGTTGGCATAAGAGAGATTTGCGGTCGTTGGTGCGTATGTTGCGGCTGTGTTCTGATAATCTGGTGCGGATAGATCGACCGGTTTCTCCGATGTAACACTGTTCGCAATCGAGACAGGGGATTTTGTAAATTGCGTTGGTGGCGGTTAGGGGATTAGTTTTGATCGAACTTTTTGTAATCGGATGGCGTAAGGAAGTATAGAGGGAAGGGGTATTATTAAAATAGGTACGTATTCCGAATTTGCGTAAAAAGAAAGAAATGTCGGAGTTCCTGGCAGAAAACGGGAGAACACAAAGGTCTTTGTAGGGGGGAGGGACTGTTTTGGTGGAATTGGGAGAGTAAAAATGATGACTGATAAAATCATGGGGATAACCGGCGGATGATAGATGATTATATACAATACGTTTCTCATTCATTTTGAAACAGTCGAGGGAACAGTGAGTATAAATTCGCTTGGAAATGGTTTTAAAAGTGGTGATTTTGTGGGAAACCGGGGCGTGGGACTTGAAATGTAAGTAGGAGGGGGCGGAATTTGGTTTACGGTAAATGGTTGTGTGAAAGGTGTGTTCAGTATTTACAATTAAAACATCTAAAAACGGGATGCATTTAAATCGTGACGGATTGTGTGTAAAACGAAGATCAGGATTATAGGAATTTAGAGCATTAAGAATGGGGAGGTGATCTGTGTCGCGGTGGAGGCAGAAAATGTCGTCGACGTACCGTGACCACAACTCGATCCCTGCCCTCCATGCTTTTTTCTTAGCCAGTCTCCTCGCACGGCGATATATTGCCTTCAGTCTCTTGTAAAAGACCTCCAGCACACCCTTAACGACACCGCGTGCCTTTATAAAGGCCCGCTGTGCCTTTTGAGTGGCCCTTATTAGAGGATTCAAATCAGATTTCCACCAAGATGGACTTGAGGTATTTTCACTTCTGGGACGGGATGGAATGGTGTTTAGACATGTGTGTAAAATCTCTTCGCCGAGTGAATTAATTACATCGTCGAGGGAGGATGAGTCACGCACGTTTTCTAAAAAAGATTAATATTTTCTATTTTTTGACTGAAATGTTCAAAAACTCTATCCCAGTCAGCGCGACCCCAAAGCTGAAGTATATTTCGCTAAATATATTTAATTTAAATCTGGTTTTGTCCTGTGAAGAGGGAGAGAAATTTAGGTTAAAGGCGAGGCGTTTGTGGTCAGACAACTCCTGGTACTCAGGATGCCAATCGGTAACGCTATTTACAAGGCCAGCACTACAGCAAGTGACGTCGATGGAAGAAGAGCGGTTGCCCTCCTCCCACGTCACCGCGCCGTGCGTGTTGAGCACATACAAATAGTTGGCATATATAAAGTTTTCAACTAGATCTCTCTTAGTTGAGTGATGCCTGAGGAGCAGAGGTTTATCCGACCACCTAAAAGATTCAACATTTAGATCGCCGCAAAATATTACCTCGTCATAGTTCAGAGAATTAAGGCTATAATTTATCTTATCTAGAAGAGGGTAGGGGTCACATGATGGCGGAAGGTAAACATTACAAAGAAGAATACATTTACCACTTAATTAACATTTGACAAACACGACATTAACACTGGACAAATGAGACAAATGGACAAATTTAAGGCTAGGATTTACTACAATGACCATAGCTCCCAACCTAGAGTTTGCAATAGGGCCATAGCAAACTCTGTTAGATGGGATTGGCAGCGATGGGATTTTGCCGCGCGCGGCTGGGAGCTCTTGTAAAAGTAGTAAATATATGTTCTCCTCACGACAATCATTCAATACTAAATACAAACAAGGCTGAGAGCGTCTTATATTGATTTGTAGGCATTTGAAAACATTCATTTGACCATCAACTTATTGAACTGATCCTGGGCATCTCGCATGTGCTTGCACATCATAGAGTTGGCATTATGCTTGTCACCGCACCTGTGACCCTTAAGCACACTTTTATTTTCACAGGCAGTGGTAAAATGTGCACCTGCACAATTAGCGCACTTGGGCGCTGTGGTGCACTTTTTACCATCAGTGTGTGTCCTGTGAGAGAGGCTACCGCAGATACCACATGGAAAGACGCGTTTCGCCCGGGCGAGCCTGAGGGACAGGAAGTCAACCTTGACGCGACCGCGTGCAAGGAGAGCTTCCTCGATACCCTTAGGGACCTCTATGATAGCGGTGGAAGGCGAACCTTCCTTCCTAATCAATTTAACCAGCTTCAAGCCGCCGCTGTTATTAATTAACTGCGGGGCTATCACAGGGTTTTACATCAGATCAGACACCAGATCAGATTCAGATTTTTCGACAGGGATGCCGAAAATTGCCAACCTGGGCCTGAATGTCGGGTTTGGTAAGACTTTAAGACCATCAATGTTGGCGGTCTTAATTCCGTCCACAAACTGCTTTGATTCTGCAGAATTGGGGAAGTTATGGACAAGTTTTTGTCCTTCACAGTTACCGTTGTCACATCACAACTCTTCAACTGTGGAGTCTTGGCAATTTTGGCTCTGATGGCCTCGAAAGATAAGTTGTCTGAGGCAATTTTTACATGGTTTACACTGTTCTTTAACGTCTGCGCGTAGGTTGAACGCGCTGGCACTCTAGGGTGTACAGTATTTGGTTGGTTGGACCTAAGTTGGATGGTAGAAGTATCTAGTTGGGGGATCATTTTAACGGGGTTAGTAGGAGAGGGAGGCTTGGCCAACCTTTTCATAAGTTGGGTGACCTCATTTTCAACTATTTTTACATTTTTTAAAAGATTCTTAACACTTCAGTTTGTAAAGCTTTAAAATTACGTCTTGCATCGTCTTTCACTGAGTCAGATAACCCAGTGCGGGTGGTAGCAGGAAGGTTAGAGGCAGCGATATCCGCTACCTCGTGAAAATTTTGTTGAAAAGAGAATCTATCTCTTCCCAGCAGTCAGAGGATCCAGAATGGGTGCCGAAATGGCAGTCCTATTAATAGGAGCGGAGACCTCTTCGGCCACGGTCCCAGGACTTGTGGAGGGCTCCAAAGGTGGGAATGGGTCGTCAGCTGACATGGCCCGCGTCTGCAGGCGAGTGTAGACCATCTTGTATCTAGTCTCCTTGTGGTTGTTATGGTATTCAATCGTTGTAAGAAAAAATTATATATATATATATATTATTATTTCTAAATAGATAAATGAGAATAAGCAGAATTTTTGAGACTAACTTCAGGTTGACGGCCATCGAAAAACAAAAACAATAAGTTTTTATATGGGAAGTGTGACCTCTGGCGGTCGATTTAGCACAGAGTATTTGAATCAATGAAATATAATTTTAAAAAAATAATATTTTAATATAACATATATATATATATTAATAGTATTTTTTATTTTTGGAAAAAATAGGAAAAGTAAAATATTAAGAACTACAGATTTTGAATTAATTTTGAGTCAGAACAGCAAGCTAATTCTGCATCAAATAGTATCGTTATGAGAATTTCAAGATTTATAAAATTTGTTATTTAGTTTAAACATGTGAGGTTTTTTTTATTTTTTTGTAATAAATAATTAGTTAGAATATAGTAGTATTAAAAAAAGAAAAAAGTAACACCAGCAAAGCATCGGCGGTTAAGCGTCATAGGCTGGGTAAAAAAAAAAGGAATAAGCGAAGAGAAAGTTTTATAGAAAAAAACAAATACAGAACCATGATAATAATTTTCCAAATATAAAATTAAGCTAATTAGAGAAAGAGAAGTATTTTTTAGCTCTATTTTCTCTCTTGATGAAAGATGATAGATTTTTGTGATTTTTTTTTATAAGCTTATTTTAAAAACAATCTAGTGTACCACTGGAGGACACGATATAAGATAGTATATTAATTTAATGTACCAATTAGGAAGGATGAAAACCTTAAAGGTTAGACCAAATGTAAACCATAAAAGTTAGACCAGATGGAAAGAAGATGGTACTCAGGCGGGCCTCTTCAGATGAAGACCCGAGCAGCAGTTTCAGCCCTACCCTCATTACTGCTAAACCATACCTCTTCGAACAAATATAGAGTAAATTTAGGTTGGAATGGAAATGAGGTAATAGCTAAGCTGCAGATACAACACAAATCAACTAATGAAACTGAGCAAGTATCATTTTCTGTATTTTCAAACCTAATTTAAAAAAGTGTCTTTTTTTTTTCATTTTAGAAGTTAAAACTGTAAGAAAATAAGATATTGTAACTATAAGAAAAGGATAATTTTTTTTATAATACTATCAAATTAAAAATTGTGTGTGTTAATATGGGAGAAAGGAAGCTAAATTTATTAGATCAAAGGACTAAATCCCTTATCTGATAATTTCAATTAACCTGTCTTTGAAAGGGCAGATACTATCAACTTAATCGTATCCAAACTTACATTTACGTAGTTTAAAACTATAATCCAAGATGTACTTTTTCTCTACAATATTTTATGAACTATAAAAAATAATAAAATCTTAGAACTATAAGTTAATACGTCTTGATCCCCTCAATTCAGATGTATGCGTCAATAATGAATCAAAGAAGATAGTGTCGACAGACCAGGGATTGAATCGTTTGTCTAATTTAGGTAACTTCAGTAGATTCAAAACAAATAGAACCAAAGGATTTTTTTATAGGATCAAGTCTACCTATACTGTAATTACTATTTATAATCTAGTAAACATATATATATATGGTAATTTAAAACAACAACCTCATATGGTGTAGATAACTTATAACAAGATTGCCATGTTGTATATAGAAACACATCTATAAATAATGATGCGCATGATTAATCTGTGTCATTGCATCACCTATGTAATGTAATTTGTACAAAGTGGATAAATAAATAAAATCTGTAATAGATTTAATAGTTGAGCTAAAGCAGAGATCGAGCATAGAATTGCCAAAACAACAGAGTCTAAAGATGGGAGTCATAAATCAGGTAGATTCACAGTTCCCACGACAGGCCACCCACACTGTCACATGTGGTGGAATGCAGAGACCCCTCTCACACCTGGACAGGTAAAGGCGCCCTTTCTCAAACGCCCCTGTCACATAAGGTCACCCCGTCTTTAACCTATAAATCATCACCTTACAATGGCTTGACAGCTCAGTACAGTTCAGTCAGTTGAGTTTAGTTCACCCTTAGCGTCAGCTCACGTCGGTCGTACCTTATGTCGATCTCAACTATCATGTAGACGAGTAAGAAACTTCTATGTCTCCATCTTGCGCTTCTAGCTCAGCTTTTATCTGTTAACGGAACTTTCTTAGTGTAACTGTGTCTTCGTTTTTTGTGTGGATATCCCCAGCTTTCCACTCTGCCTCGACCACGACTGCCTGTATTTTGTGAGAACTTTTAAAGGTCTTCCAAGGTGCAGAGAGGTACTGGAAAACTCTACATCCTGACTGTTCCTCTTGGTCAACACAGTACAACAAGAGCTACCAGGACTTCAACTTATTTCAGTAGTCGACATCAAACTCAACAATCATTTCAGTAGTCGACAGGATCTCTACAAAAGCTACTGGAATTCTTATCTCATCACAGATAAGTCGACAGCAACCCATCATCGCATTTAAGTCGACAGGATGACCAAAACGAAGGATGACACAACTAAGAGGTAAGAAGACTGTTCAGATAGGAAGCGAGAAAGAGCGAAGATGGAGGAACAAGCCCGACCATTCCAACGAAACGTCCAAGCAATCTCTCCCCAAGATATTTACGGAAGAAACGCCGCCCCAACGGACTTCCGCATACCCGCTAACCGATCGCCAACGTCGGGAGCAAGCTGACCGCGCCAACGACAGCCCCGATATTCCCGCAAGTCATGGAAACCGAGCAGCGATGTGGCCCAAACCCTGTGACAAGTTCCACACCTTCGACTTGACATCGTCTCGAGACAATGCTCAAGGCAACAAGCCACAATCAACTTCACAGAAGCTACAAGCGTCTACAAGCTCTACATGGAGCGTCTTCAACGTCAGCAGGAATACAAGCCAAGACCAAGTTTCCTGACTGAACTTTCACACAACTGTAAGTTTAAAAAAAAAAAAAAACTACCTTAACTTTATCCTCAAGTTCAAAACTTGATTCCCTATAAATTTTGTATTTATATTTTCACTTTAAGCATTTTAAAATCAATTTTTACCTTTTTTATACCATTTTTTAATTCAATTTTTAAAACTTTCACATTTTCATTGATCAAATTTACTTTAATTTTTAATCAGATTATAAATTTCAAGTTATTACTCTCGATTTTACTTAAAAAAAAAAAAAATTCGCCCATCACGCATTTTTACTAATTTACTAATCTTACATGCCTTTCCTAAATTTACCTAAAATGGCATTATCCAAAGCTACGACTTGAAAAAAAAAAATTCATTATTATTATTTTTTAAAAAATCTCATTCATCATAATTCTCAACTTAGTTTTGTTTTACTTATTAGTTATCTTTATATCAAAAGACCAATATCTTTATCAATTCTTAAAATTTGGTAATGTTCACCATTTTAAGTAAGCGCCCAATTCAAATTATTTGTAACTCTCACGACATTGCCCTTTTATAAGAATCATTTTAATTATCATAATCAAAAATTTAAAAAGTATATTCAAATTTTAAATATAATTTAATCACAGCCTTCCAAAACGATTACAATCGTTAATATTCGAGGATAAATACACTCCCTCATCTTTCCTTTTACATGCATATTTAATCATCAACAAATCTCTCTCTCTCTCAAAGATGCTCCTTCGTAAAACTTTTGATTCGTTATACAAATCTCTTTCAACAAACGTTACAACACTCACACATCACTTTATCCAATTGGCAACAATTTTTAGTGCGCGACTTAACACACAAATCCAAATCTTGAGCCACACAAGCCTCCACTTAGCTCTATATCGTCGCCACAATAAAATAATTTCACATTAAGCATGCCACATCCACTAACAGTCAAATATTCTCTCGATGTGTTTCATACAACAACCACCCATGACTTTATTAAATTTGTTATTCATGGTGAAACAGGTTAGATTTGTACCAAACTAAGACTTCACGTGACACCTTTTCATTCACATTTCTCACTTCGTGTCACAGTGCCACACCACAAAACTTTTTCACTTTTCAGGCCAAAGACGCCTTCACGCCTGTGACACCACATCTCAACTCAAAGCGTGTCCACGTTGAAAGTCGAACTTTCACCACACATCTAAACCTGACAACACTGAATAATATTTTTTCTAAACTAACTTCGAAACACAACAACTACGAACACCGAGAAAATCATATATTTCAATTATACCAGAAATATGCCAATCTCAACAAAAGAGAAAGTCAGTTTCGAGTAAATCTCAAACATAGCAAGCCATCCCACATGTGTGACCACCCCAAAAATAGAATTTCCGTGAAAAAAAAAAAAGGGGGGGGAAGTGGACGCCCTTTATGACGTCGCTCCCTTGGTCACTACTATCTTTTGAGAATATCTTTGGACATGCCCTCTCTTCCCCCTCAAGGCAGATCTTCTTGACCGCTAGCTTCATGACGCCATTTTGAACACATGTGTCACACTACTCATATAGATTTCCTCGAGAATCTCACAAATCTCACCAACGAGATATCACAACACAACATACTTTAAACATTTAACATGTTAATTGATAACACCAATTAAAACAATTTGGTTAAGTCTTATATAGACTTTTTAACGCGAAAGAGAAATCATTCTCTACATACCAGCATTGAGGACAAACGAAAAGATCATTTCACATATTCCCAGTTTCAGAGTCATAGAAACACCGATGTTACCAAAGGGATATAATCTAGTCACACACCACAACTGTAACTTTTCGTCAAAAGAGACAATTTCTGTTCAATTTTACACTACTTAAAATTTATCCAATCATTAATAACCTTCAATTATATTATAAATTTTGTATAAAATCTTGAATAATTATTCTTATTCTTATACCTTTCAATTATATAAACAAATTTTTTAATCCAACATTAAAAAAAAAAAAACCTTTAATCAAATTTACTTTTATTTTTCATGATGTTATTTTAGTATTGTAAAACATCTAATTGTTTCAAAAATTATTTTTATTTTATTATTTATTATATATTTTATATATTACAGGTTTAATTTTGTCCACTTACACTTTTTGTACCCGCAATCATATTTCTATATTTTTATTCACTATATTTTTTATATTTGCTTAAATACCTTTATTATCTGACAATGTTTATCATCCACTATCGGGCATCTACAACAATCGTTTTCAACAATCATATTCTTTAACCAATTCCCTATATTTTTCATCACTATCTTTGCAGTCTTTGCGTCACATCAACGTAGAAAAACGACAGCACTGCTTGACAATTTATTTTTTGATTTCGTAATTCAACAAACTCTTTGAGAACACAGTTTCCCAGACTTACAAATCCAAACTTCTGGTCTGAACAAGCTTCAAGAGTTTATTTCATTTCATCCGCAGAGCAAATCACCAACGCATACACAAAGCGTTCACTTTTTTCAACTTTCAACTTTTTTTTTTCAGCTCTAGCGGACCACATTCAACCTTTGATTTCGAGTCAAGTCAGATCACCTACTGTCGCTACAATTCTACTTATCGCATGGCTCTATTTCACTCCTTTCTCAATCATATTAATAAGCAACTTTTCTTCAACAACTTTTAACCCAATAATCCTAAAATTGTGACAAAACACTGTAACCCTTATATAGGATCGCAAGTGAAACATTGCCAAGGGAGACAGCTCAAGTCTATATCCTCGCTTTGCACCTGGATCTGAGTATTTGGTTTACATGAGCACTTCTAACAATTACATATTCTTCAACAACTTTTCAACCCAATAACACTACAATTGTGACAAAGCACTGTTACCCTATACAGGATCACAGGTGAAACATTGCCTAGGAAGACGCTCAAGTCCATATCCTCGCTTTGCACCTGGACCTAAGTATTTGATTGCATGTGTAAATCTCACAATTGCTTATTCTTTAACTACTAACCCTGTCCAACGCCCACCAATATTCTCTTAGAATGTGAATTTTTATGTCATCATTTTATTTTAATCATCTTTTTTGTTAATCAAACAAAATGTCATTTTTATTTCACTTTTATATATCCAACAAATATCATCTTGTTATAGCCTTTTTAACCCTCACAGTTTGAATTAATTAAAAGAAATTTTAATTACTTACCTGTGTTAGAGAGGCTTTACCCGCCTAAACCCGGATAAACCCTTTCACTCCCGGGGCCCATCTATGGTAATTTAAAACAACAACCTCATATGGTGTAGATAACTTATAACAAGATTGCCATGTTGTATATAGAAACACATCTATAAATAATGATGCGCATGATTAATCTGTGTCATTGCATCACCTATGTAATGTAATTTGTACAAAGTGGATAAATAAATAAAATCTGTAATAGATTTAATAGTTGAGCTAAAGCAGAGATCGAGCATAGAATTGCCAAAACAACAGAGTCTAAAGATGGGAGTCATAAATCAGGTAGATTCACAGTTCCCACGACAGGCCACCCACACTGTCACATGTGGTGGAATGCAGAGACCCCTCTCACACCTGGACAGGTAAAGGCGCCCTTTCTCAAACGCCCCTGTCACATAAGGTCACCCCGTCTTTAACCTATAAATCATCACCTTACAGTGGCTTGACAGCTCAGTACAGTTCAGTCAGTTGAGTTTAGTTCACCCTTAGCGTCAGCTCACGTCGGTCGTACCTTATGTCGATCTCAACTATCATGTAGACGAGTAAGAAACTTCTATGTCTCCATCTTGCGCTTCTAGCTCAGCTTTTATCTGTTAACGGAACTTTCTTAGTGTAACTGTGTCTTCGTTTTTTGTGTGGATATCCCCAGCTTTCCACTCTGCCTCGACCACGACTGCCTGTATTTTGTGAGAACTTTTAAAGGTCTTCCAAGGTGCAGAGAGGTACTGGAAAACTCTACATCCTGACTGTTCCTCTTGGTCAACACAGTACAACAAGAGCTACCAGGACTTCAACTTATTTCAGTAGTCGACATCAAACTCAATAATCATTTCAGTAGTCGACAGGATCTCTACAAAAGCTACTGGAATTCTCATCTCATCACAGATAAGTCGACAGCAACCCATCATCACATATATATATATATAATAAAGAAGGCATTTCCTGACCAGAGCACATGTGCTTTTTAGATGGCAGAGCGCCATCTTGTGGAGCTAAAATAAACTAAACGTTTATTCAGTTTGCTCCGTGATATTTGGCCAACCCAATTTCGTGATAAATCAAGAAAAGCCATCCACGAACGCATTTCGCGCTGTTGGCGCCGTCAGCGTGGAGTAGGCTGTAACCACCGCGACCAAAAATATTTTTGGTCCTAGAGGCCTCTTGAGAAATCAAGAAACCGGTATTCGAGGCCAAATTTGCGTAAATACGCTTAACACATGAAAAAAAAAAACAATGGAAAAATAAAAGAAAAGTGGGTCAGATGTTGATATTTAAAATAAAGAAAGCATTTCCTGATCACGAGCACATTTGCTTTTTAGATGGCAGAGCGCCATCTAGTGAAGCAAAAATAAACTAAACGTTCATTTAGCTTGCTCCGTGATATTTGGCCAACTCAATTTCTTGATAAACCAAAAAAAGCCATCCTCGAACGCGTTTCGCGCTGTTGGCGCTCGTCAGCGTGGAGTAGGCTGTAACCACTGCGACCAAAAAGATTTTTGGTTCCAGAGACTTCTTGTGAAATCAAGAAATGGGTATTTAAGGCCAAATTTGCGTAAATACGATTAACACATGAAAAAATAACAGAAAAAAATAAAAGATAAGTGGATCAGGTGTTGATATGCTGAAAAGCACATGAACTCCTGATCAGGAAATACCTTCTTTATTTTTAATAACAACACCTGACCTACTTATCTTTTTTTTATTTTTGTATATATATTGTTGCACCAGGTTGCGGCTTGGCAGACTCTTCAACCTTGATTCTCTCCTGTGCCGGGTCTTGCATCTTACCAGAGTGTATTTCAACCATCCTACAAATTTATATAAGGGAATAATGAGATAACTCTGCTTTAAGTAGCCTCCAGAATTATTTATTTATTTCTCACATCAAAGAGAGCAGTGAAGTCACACAGTGTGCCAAAATACAAATGGTGATTTTATAATACATATATTCTGTTTATAATACATATATTCTCTTTAATAAAATAAGTAAATATAAAATATAAATTTGAATTTAAAATATATGAAACATAATGTTACGAATTAAAATAAAATAGGTTCATTAGCCATGATGCAACACTTCCCCCTCTCCAGAGGTCGTACGTCCTCGTGAGGTACCTCATCAATTCTCTCAAAATAGGGTTTGAGTCTTGAGACATGGACAATCAATGGGTCTTGGCCAGGATAATCTTTCGGATCAATTAAGTAATTTACGTTAGACAGCTTCTTTAATATTCGATATGGGCCAAAATATTTTCTCAATAGTTTTTCCCATTTTCCGATTTTTCTGACTGGTGTCCAAACTGCCACTAAATGTCCCGGTTCATACATTTCCTTATTGTGTTTTTGTCATAGTTTCTTTGCATTCTTTCCTGAGTCTTCTCTGTGTTGTTAATGACTACCTGTCTCGTCCTTGCAATTTTATCTAAGTAGTTTTCTATATATTCGTCGTAATCATCCATGTTACTGTCCATTATAATATTCTCGTTGTCTAAGAGGGACATGGGTTCCCTCCCAAACAACAGGAAAAATGGAGAGTAGCCTGTGG
Source organism: Cordylochernes scorpioides (assembly GCA_030710605.1). Lineage (NCBI taxonomy): Eukaryota > Metazoa > Arthropoda > Arachnida > Pseudoscorpiones > Chernetidae > Cordylochernes > Cordylochernes scorpioides. The sequence continues at coordinate 43,451,579 of CP092874.1, forward strand.
TTTCTTGAATCGTGGTATTATACGCGTGGGTGATAAAAGGGAGGATTTCGTCCCAGTTCTTCTGGACTGTGTTCACATACATGCTGATCATATTGATTAAAGTTCTATTTAGCCGCTCCATTAGTCTGGGGGTGGTAGCTCGTTGTGAAGCAATGTTTAACTTTGCACATTTTCATTACCTCCTTCATCAAATTGCTAGTGAATTGTGAACCTCTAAGAAATCTTGGGGCCCCGTGACTTAAAATAATATGTTCGATTAAAAATGTAGAGACTTCTTTCACGGTTGCTTCTGATACTGCCTTTGTTTCAGCATACTTGGTATAATAATCAGTCAACACAATTATCCATTTCCTTCTTCTTCTCGTTGATGGCAAGGGGCCAACAAAGTCAATTCCGATTCTTTCAAAAGTATAGTTAGTTGAGGGAATAGGTTTTAAAAGTTCAGAAAACAAGTGATTTGAACCTTTCCGACTTTTGCAAAGATGGCACGTCTTTACAAATTCGGAAACATCTTTCAGCATGGAAGGCCAATAGTATTTATTCTTCAATCGGTAAGTGGTTCTGGCGACCCCCAGATGGCCATTCAGCATATGGTTGTGGTATTCACTCATGATTTCCTTCCTTCTCTTTTTTGACACTACCAGCAACCATGCCCTACCTTCAGGATTTGGATTTTTCTTGTAGAGACACCCATTTTCTTCTTTAAAATTATGTGTAATTGAACGCTTGTTTCCACTAAGGTGTTCCTTAATGTTCTCAATAAAATCATCCTTTTCGTCTATTATTTGATTCAGAAATAGTTTTTCATAATCTTCGTCCCATTCGTTTTCTGGTAAGGGTCCTCTAGATAGACCATCAGCGTCCAGATGTTTTTACCCGATTTGGGTATAATTTCGAAATTATATTCCTGAATCTTCAGTGCCCTTCGTGCTAATCGGCCGGTCGAATCTTTCAGATTCTTAAGCCAGCATAGTGCATGATGATCAGTTATGATCTTGAAGTGCCTTCCATTTAGATAGGGTCCTAACTTGGACATTGACCACACAACAGCTAGACATTCTTTTTCGGTAGTCGAATAATTTTTCTCAGGTTTGCTCAGTGTTCGACTTAAATATGAGATCACCTTTTTTTTATCGCCGAATTTTTGGACTAATGTTGCACCCAGGCCTATGTTAGATGCATCAGTATGAATGTAAGTAGCTGCATTCGGATCAAAGTGCCCTAATATTGTGGGATTTATCAATGCTACTTTAAGGGTTTGAAATGCTTTTTCTTGATTTTCTGTCCAGGTAAAAGGTACATTCTTTTTTATAAGACTGGTTAATGGATCAGCAATTTTCGAAAAACCTTTGATAAATTTTCTATAATATGAGCACATTCCTAAAATGATTGAACTTCTTTTATCTTTTTGGGTCGAGGAAAATCTCTAATAGCCTTGATATTATGCTCCGCTGGTTTTATACCATGTTGACTAGTTATATGGCCAAGAATCTCCAGTTCTTCGAAAGCAAATTGGCATTTTTGTTGTCCAATTTTAAATTAGCCTCGCGAAAACATCTTAAAACAGATTCTATTCTTTTGAGATGTGTTGAAAAATTCGAGCTATATATGATTACGTCATCTAGATAACATAAGCAAATTTGCCATCTAAGATTACAAAGCATATTTTCCATGTTACTCTCAAATGTAGCAGGGGCATTGCATAGTCCGAAGGGCATTACGTTGAATTCTTTTAGGCCATGTGCTGTAGTGAAGGCTGTCTTTTCCTTATATTTCTCCTCAACCTCTACTTGCCAATATTCTGATTTAAGGTCAATTGCTGAAAGGTATTTGGATCCTTGAAGTGTGTCCAATACCTTATCAATTCTGGTAATTGGGTAAACATCCTTCACTGTCACCTTATTCAATTTTCTGTAGTCAACGCAGAATCTGTACTTACCATCTCGCTTCTTGACCAATATTACGGGGAAGGACCATGGACTCGAGGATGGTCTAATTATGCCGTCTCTGAGCATTTGATCAATTTGCTCTTTTATGATTTCTCGCTCTTTAACGCTCACCTTATACGGTTTGTGTTTGATCGGTTTCGCGCCTTCTGTATCGATCCGATGTTTCGCTAAGTTGGATCTTCCTAATCCCGACGAAAACAAACCCGCATACCTTTCCAAAACTTGTTTCAATTGCTCCTTTTCCTTATATGATAAATTTTCGTTTATCTGAAATTGAGGTTCTTCATGCTCCTTTTGTTCACTTTCTTCGATATGATTCACTTTGGCTTGCTGGCTTCCAAAGCACAATGTTTGGTTTTTAAATATTTTTTAATGGTCGAGGGTAAGGGTTTGTTATCCAGATATATGTTTCCTTATTCGCAACATTTATTAAGCTTCTCCCTAGTCGAAGTCCATTTGTTTGAAACATATTAAGATTCTCCTCGAATATGTATTCGCCATCCTCTGCTTCTACAAATGCCCTAATCAATTTAATAGGAAGTTCTGGTATAATGGCATCCTTTGCACTTTTTATTTTCTTCTGTTGATATTTGATTACGTCACGATTTCCTGTCAAGTCATATTTGATTATTTCATGCTGACAATCAATTTTTGCGTTCATTTTCTTAAGAAAATCTCGTCCAAGTATAAATATTCGCAATAGTGTTCTCATTATCACAAATTGATGCGTAATTGCTTTGTCATCAAATTTTATATTTAAAACAATATTTCCTACGATGTCTAATTCTTTGCCATCGGGTCCGGAACACATTTTATCAGGGTTTATTATTTCAAGACCTGTACTAAGGTCGACCACTGAAAGATCAGCGCCTGTATCAATCAAAGCTTTGCAAATACCGATTCTATCCACAATAATGTTCATTTTATATTTTGGGTCCAACTTTTCAATTTCATTTATTGGCGACTTGCTTTGATTGACGGACTCAGGCGCGATGCTTAGTTTAAATCTTCCAATGCGGCATATGTATTCCTTGTAGGGATACTCGAGTGCGTGCTATTACTTACGTCAGCGTAGAGCAGAGGTCTCGACTTCTCAGTTCCATTATCCATTCGGATTTTTCTTCGACCTAGTCTTGTATAACTATGGGGTCCTCTTCCACAATTCTTACAAACTTGACTCTGCAATACCGCGCAATGTGTCCTGGCTTGTTACACTTGAAACATATTGGTATCTCTTCTTCTGTCCTATTCCTGTTTGAATCTGGACTCTTATTGTATGTTTTCCTTGGGTAGACCGGTTTTGGCTCAGGATTGGGAGTGTAAGATCGTCTAGGGGCAGATACCTGGGGCAGAGGCTTGTTCTGGTAGTACCTAGGAGCGGGGCCTGGGGCTTTGGGGTGTTCTGGTAGTACCTCGGAGCGAGGGCCTGGGGCTTGGAGGTGTTTTGGTATGATTTTCTGAACGACGGAGCGTTCTTCCATTGCTCTTGATGATGGGGACGAGGGGAGCGTGGTCCATTATATAGAGCTTTTCATTTTTCTACACGTTCTTGGTAATTATTTTCAAACAAATCCAGCTTTTTACAAATTTCTAGAAGTTCGTTGGTATTTTTAGGAGGGTTTAGGTAGAGGGCAAAAGAGTATTCTTTCTTTAACCTTCCAATAACCCAATTCATTTTAGTCTCTTCTTCCATTTGGGGGTCGACCTTGTTGCACAGTACAAGGATATCCTCTGCGAACCTGATTGCAGGTTCATTCCACTGTTGTATCCTGTTCAGTCTCATCTTCATTTCTTCTTTGTTGGCGTCTGAGGCAAAATCCTCAATTAGGCGGCTCTTGAAATTTTCCCAGCTGGTGAAACTTATCTTGTGTAGGTTCAGCCAGATTTTGGCTCTACCAATCATATTCATGGCAGCATAATGGGAAATAATGTAGTCTGACCAATGGTACAGAAAGCCAATTTCTTCAAGAGATTCAATCCATGGGCGAGGGTCTTCTGTTCCATCGTACTTGGGGATGTCTATGCTTGATAGACTCTTCAACCTTGATTCTCTCCTGTGCCAGGTCTTGCATCTTACAAGAGCTTTTTTCAACCATTCTACAAATTTATATGAGGGAATAATGAGATAACTCTACTTTAAGTAGCCTCCAGAATTATTTATTTATTTCTCACATCAAAGAGGGCAGTGAAGTCACACAGTGTACCAAAATATAAATGTGATTCTATAATACATATATTCTGTTTATAATACATACTAGACGAATGGCCCGGGCAACGCCCGGGTTTTACCCGAGTGCGTATATATTTTAAAAATGTTTTATTTAAAATACTATTTGTTACAATTATAAATTGGCGCCGTGGATGTCTCTTTTGTGAAACGTCCCGCCCCAAACTGTGTGTGTCTTGAAAATATAAAAATAAAAATGTGAACGGAAAAATATGTCCAGGATAGCCTAGTGGTCATGGCATCTGCCCGGTAAGCGGAAGGTCGTGGGTTCGATTCCCATCCCTTGACACTTTTTTTATTTTATCCATTCTGACCAAAATCTATCCGTGAACTTCACACAGTGAACTTCACAGAGACAGAATAAGGCAATTATATAAGTAGATAATCCAAATTGTGCCTTATCACACACTATTTTTTTTATTTGGCCTTATTACCTTGTGTTTATAATCTATGACGTAATGCCGGCGGCGCGCGCCCGTTGGCTGCCGGCGAGCACGTGACCTCCCTGTGCGCGCGCATCCGTGACAGAACCGGCCCATGACGGTCGTGACTATATATAGGGATAATAATAATAATAATATAATAATGATTATTATTATCATTAGATAATGATAATGATCATAATGATGATGCGCGCGCATCCGTGACAGAACCCATGATGGTCGTGACTATATATGTTGATATTCTCTTTAATAAAATAAGAAAATATAAAATATAAATTTGAATTTAAAATATATGAAAAATATTATTACAAATTTTAAAATTAAATAGGTTCATTAGCCATGATGCAACAATATATATATATATATACACTGCGTGACATTGAAAATGGAGCACCAAGAAATAGTGGCCAGAAAGTGATGAAACTCGGCAGACAGAGAGAGACAGGGACGAACAATAAGTGATCTTTATTTCAAAATGATAGTCATAATACAGAGCGAGAACGGCGTCGGCTTAGTAGCAAGTAGGACCACCGCGGACGGCGATGCACGCAGCAACACGTCTAGGTAGAGAGTCAATCAGAGTACGGATGGCGTCATGAGGGATGGCTCTCCATTCCCTCTCAACCATTTGCCACAGTTCTTCTTCTGAACGCGGCTGTGGCAAGGCATGCAAACGGCGTCCAATGATGTCCCAGACGTGCTCGATTGGTGAGAGATCAGGAGAGTACGGTGGCCAGGGAAGCATCTGTACATCTTGCAGAGCTTGTTGGCTAATGCGAGCAGTGTGCGGTCGGGCGTTATCCTGCTGATAAAGAGCATTGGGTACCCCCTGAAGGTAGGGGAGTGTCACCGGTCGCAGCACATCATCAACGTATCGTTGAGCCGTCATAGTGCCCTGAATACGAAGTAAAGGTGACCTGGAATCATACGCGATTGCGCCCCAAACCATGATTCCACGTTGTCGCACGGTGGGGCGTTCCACAATTGCTGCCGGATTGGACCTTTCTCCACGTCGACGCCACACGCGGACACGGCGACTATCACTGGACAAGCAGAAACGCGACTCATCTGAGAACACGACCCTGTGCCATTCCGTCATCCACGTCGATCTAGCCCGGCACCATTCCAAACGTCGGCGCCTATTCGGTGGGGTCAATGGCAGTCTTCTTAGCGGACGGCATGAGTGCAAGCCATTAGCAACCAATCGACGGGAAATGGTTCTGGTCGAGATGGAATGATCTAGGGTGTCTTGCACATGTTGCAGGATGGCGGTACAAGTGGCTTGTGGGGCCGCCACTGCTTGTCGAAGGATACGCCGATCCACACGTGCTGACGTCACTCTGGTTGCACCGACATTCCTATAAATTGCCACATTTCCTTGTTCCAACCATCTTCTCCACAGTCGGTGCCCTGTGGACGCACCAAGGTGTGTATCAGCTGCGATTTAACGTATGGACCAACCTGCCCTTTTCAGTCCGATCACCATGCCCCTCGTAAAAGCGTCTGTCTGCTTGAACTGCCTCCGTTTACGATGACCTGGCATTCTCTGTTATTACACGTGTCTTTTGACACAAGAACAAAATTTCTACAATGATTTTCCTTGAAGAAATAACGACACGAATACTGTCCTTTTTGCAAGTTCCTTCCCTTATATCTTACTCCATGTGCGCACGAGAGCTGCGCATTTTACATCATTTGCATAACTCGGTTAGGCGCGTCTACCATGAAATTTGCATAATTTTCTGGCCACTATTTTTTGGTGTTCCATTTTCAATGTCACGCAGTGTATGTGTGTTAACAAATAATAGAAAAATAAAAAATAAAAGGTCAGGTGCTGATATTAAAAACAAAGAAGGCATATCCTTATCAGGAGCTCATGTGCTTTTCACCATATCAACACCTGGCCCACTTATCTTTTATTTTTTCTATTGTTTTTTCATGTGTTAAGCGTATTAACGCAAATTTGGCCTTAAATACCCATTTCTTGATTTCTCAAGAAGCCTCTGGGGCCAAAAGTATTTTTGGTCGCAGTTGTTACAGCCTACTCCACGCTGACGAACGCCAACAGCGCGAAACGCGTTCGTGGATGGCCTTTCTTGATATATCAAGAAATTGGGATGGCCAAATATCACGGAGAAAGTTAAATAAACGTTTAGTTAATTTTTGCTCCACTAGATGGCGCTCTGCCATCTAAAAAGCACCTGTGCTCGTGGTCAGGAAATGCCTTCTTTATTTTTAATATTGATTTCAACACCTGACCTTTTTATCTTTTATTTTTTTCTTTCATTTTTTCATATATATACATATATACATATTCATATTCATATAAACAGAAATCAACTAAACATTGATTTAGCCTGTTCCCTGATATTTGGCCAACTATTTAGCGTGATCATATACTTTTTCAAATGAAACAACTACTATAACTATCTCATTTCGATGGAAAATATTAGGAAGGTCTGACTCATTAGTGGTGAATCTTCCCATCATTTTAACCATTCTTATTCAACAGATTGTTCTAATATTGTCTTAGGATGATCTGCCCATATTTTAGATTATGATGGAACTCGAGCCGGCCTGAATAGAGAAACGTCATTCAGTCCTAAACGTGCCCTGACACGAAAAAAGACACATAACCTCCCGAATTATTCAATGGACTGAATATTGAACTTTCTTCAACACAACTAAATTAATGTTTAAAAGAAATATCTCTGGCTCCTTTCTAAGTAAATATCATATTGTCCACATTTTTCACAAATATATTCACCAAGAATAATCTAAAGTGCGGCAGATCATCCTAACACAATATTAGAACAGTCTTTTGTTCAATTATCCCATTGTATGATTAAACAAAGCATGGAGGCTAAATTCATAAATATAATTTACAATCTTGGTAGGGTTGGAATATAGGTCCTGTCTTGAGGCTCCCATGCATTCCAAGAGGTGGTCTGGTGAGCCCTCTTTGGTTCTGCAGATGGTGCATTGTGGGAAGGTCTTTACACCATCCTGGAAAAGGAGCGGTCTTGTATGGCCAGTCTGATAGATAAGAATGGTTAAATTCATGGGAAGATTCATCCCTAATGATTCAGACCTTCCTAATGTTTTCCATCGTAGCTTTTTTACTTCAAAAAAAGTAAAAATATATGGTCACGCAAAATAGTAACTTCTATACAGAGTAAGTACAGTGGTACCTCGACATACGAGTTTAATTCGTTCCGCAACCTTGCTCGTATCTTGAATTACTCGTATCTCGAAGTAAATTTCCCCATACAAAACAATTGAACTACCATTAATCCGTTCCAACCTCCAAAATGTCACCCCAGTTATTTTTGTTACGTGGTTTTAAATAATAAATACGTATCTATAAATATCAAATATTTATTGCACAAAAACAAAAAAGAAAATGTAAAGAAATAAATTAGATATCCTCACTGGTTTTTGCCTTTTTCGCTACATTTTTCTCGCTTTCACCTGTAGGCCGTTTAGAAAAAAACATGTCCAAGGCGGTTTGTTTCTTCCTCCCTCTCAGACTGTTCCGGAAATGAGTTAGGCAAGTGTCATTAAAAAGGGCAGATGCATGACCTATTGCAACTTTTTCTGGGTGTTTTTTTCCGTGAACTGTGAAACTCTCTCCCACATTCCTAAGATATCCTTTATCTCACTTGTAGAAATAACCTCCTCCTCTGACTCCTCAAAACCAATGTAACCATCGTAAGGCCCTTAGCCGGCGTTACACTCTTTATCGACTCCTTCCGTTTAAGCACAGAACATATCATGGACGTACTACGGCCATACTGCCTCGACAAGTCAACAACTCGAACACTTTGCTCATCTTTTTCTATAATTTCACGTTTTAATTCAATACTCATAATATTTTTATTAGCACTTGACTTTTTACAAACTTTCTTCCTATCCATAGTTATAAAAATAAATGAACTAAAACTGTAAATGTAAACGCAACACAAAACACAACTTATCACAGCGGAAGCACGCTGCTAACTGATCGTGATGACGCGACTGCGTGTTACTACCGAACCGAACTCGTATCTCGAATTTCGCTCGTGACTAAAAGCAAAAAATCACTTGCTCGTCGGCTCGTATCTCGAAAAACTCGTATGTTGGGGCGCTCGTATGTCGAGGTACCACTGTAATAATACCTCATATAAATGTGTATTCAAAAATTCGAAACTATTATAGACGCGTATGATTCTTTTTAAAATTAAACAATATATACTACCCTTACTGCCATGGAAAATTAATGGGAGGGCCTGGCTCATCAGTGGTGAACCCACCCAGCGGTTTCGCCAATTTAATCTACCATACCGCTGTTAGATTGCATTTTTCGATCTTCCTTTTATAGTGATACTGATGTTAGACTCTAGGAATGGATATTTTAGATGAACTATGGACATAATCTTTGAGGACAGTAGAAATACATACAATTATAAATATATATTTAATGCTTCGAGCAATGTGAATTTAAATAAATAAAATATCTGAGCCTGCACGCTAGACATGTGCAAATATGTTCGACGACACTCTTCTCTTAGAACCACAGGTACAATACATGTGTCTACTAATTGTATCACTATGGAACAATAATGAATCAAGTCTAGTTTGATATTTTAAAAGTTTCTTAAATGTTGAATCTATTTACATTATAGTGTTCTAGGATATTTGTGTGCTCATTAAATCGTTAAATACATATTTATTCAGAAAGCTCATCTATATCAAAATATCATAATTTATTTAGATAGAAATTATGTTTACTTCCATTTTTGAAGAGGTATCTTACGAGGGTTGTCCCATAGGTCGGTGGCCCGATATATAAAGAAAATGACTAATAAAATGATTATGATTTATTTTTCAACATAATCCCCTTCAAGGTCTATACACTTTTTCCAGCGATGTTTTAATGCTTTTATTTACTCCAAAAAGAACGATGTTTCAAGTGACTAAAAAAATGAGGTTACAGCATCAATGACCTCTTCATCTGACCTAAAAAGAATGCCAGAAAGTGATTTTTTCAAATGAGAAAATAGGTTGAAGTCAGACGGAGCTAGATCTGGTGAATAGGGTGCATGTGGTAAAAGTTCAAAGCCAGAATCATAAAAAGCAGCCATGGCTTGCAGCGACCGATGACTCGGAGCATTGTCTTGATGGTAAACAATCTTCCTGGACAACTTTCCTCTTCTCTTTTTTTTTAATAGCTTCTCGTAGTTGCTACACAAGATTTCATAATAATTGCCAGTGATGGTTTGACCCTTATTTAGAAAGTCTAGAAGAAGTACACCTTCGGAATCCCAAAAGACAGACACCATAACCTTCCCTGCTGATGGAACTGTCTTGGCTTCATTGGGGGGGGAAGGGAACCGGAGTGTCTCCATTGCATGGATTGTTGCTTGGACTCTGGTGTAAAGTGATGGGCCCAAGTTTCATCCATGGTAACAAATCTATTAACAAATTCCTCTGGATTGGCTTCCAATAACGCAAGATTGTCCGAAGATAACTTTCTCCTTACAGCCTTTTGATCGGGTGTCAAAAGTTTGGGAACCCAACAGGCAGAAAGCTTCCTGAGACCCAAGCGTTCTCTCATGATCCGATCTACTGTTGTTTTTGGAATACCCAAGGTCTCTTCTATCTGATGAACTGTCATTCTTCTGTCCAATATAACCAAATCATGTATCTTGTCGATGTTTTCTTGAGCAACTGACTCAACAGGTTTTCCTAGTCGATGTTCGTCTTCGGTGCTGATTCTCCCTAATTTAAACGCAGCTACCCATTTTTTTACTGTGCTATAGGAAGGAGCATCTTCCCTTAATGTATATCAATTAAGAAGGATCAGAAGATGAGTTTCTTTTATTGTATGAATGCTACGAGCTTTCGGGCAAAAGCCCTTCGACAGGCAAAAATATAACTATACTAAGAAAGATAGAAAAACACACCTATTCACCTGTTCCTATCAACCCTCCTGCAACTTACAAATCCACATGTGTGATCCCATTCTCTCCCCTCTCAGTTAACCTCTCCCGTTTCCTCAAACCCTTTGGCATCCGTACCTTTTTTACTAACACACCTAACCTCCACTCACTCCTTAGGCATCCCATCACAAAAACCGACTCCTCCACTGATCCTCTAACATCTTCTGGGGCAGTCTACTCGGTCTCGTGCCAACAGTGTCCTGCCACCTATGTGGGAGAGACCGGTAGAACCATCGCCATCAGAATGTCCGAACACACACGCAACATCACCAACCGAGATACCCGTTCCCTTATTTTCCAACACATTGCATCTTCTGGCCATTCCTTTGACACTGCTAACCCAACCATTCACTGCAAAAATATCTCCAACCTACACCAGAGATTGGTTCTGGAATCCATAGTTTCATCCAAGCTACACAGCATAAATAGAAAAAAATTGACATCCCCGCAGCATACACAAACTACATTTAAACCTCCCACATGTTTATTTCAATAGCCCAAACCACGCGCCGTCTCGTGGTTTCAGACTGCAGATTTAATATTTACTTTTCTCAAAAAACGGTCTTCTGTTAAGATTAACATATATAAATCGCTATCTTTCTTAGTATAGTTATATTTTTGCCTGTCGAAGGGCTTTTGCCCGAAAGCTCGTAGCATTCATACAATAAAAGAAACTCATCTTCTGATCCTTCTTAATTGATATACCTTACTAGAAGAGTCTTTACCTTTAATCATTCCCTTAATGTATCCACCATATCCTCATAGATTTCCTTCGACGACATTCCTTTCTTACAAAGATATTTTATTACAGCACGAATCTCGTCTGTCTCCGTTTTAGATTATTCCTGTTTCTTGTCCTCTTTCAGAACCAATAACAAAAAAAAAACGGTTAGTTGTAGAAATTTAAAAATATAAATATATTTATACAAGGATTTAAGGTATATATAGTAAAATTTATTAGTTTCTAATATTTCGTTTTCATGGTCGGGTCACGGACTTATGGGACACCACTCGTAGTAAAGCTTTTTAAAAAGTTTTTATCACTTTATTTTAAAGGTAAAAATTAAATAAATTTACTTTGAAACTACTGGCTTGAAGAATTGAATAGATCAAAAGTAGTTTATGAGAAGCACTTAAATGGTAAACGTTGCGCATAATGTCCTCGTGGCACAGTACAAGTGGAAGTTCATTTATTTGATCAAATCTATATTGCCACGTGGAAAATTAGGGAAGACCAACTTCGAGATGAGACAACAATTTATTTCAGGCAAGAACCAACTATGAGTGATAAGCAAAAGAGGGAAGTGTACAGAGTATAGAAAAATATAAACATAAAAAATAATACTCTGCTAATAAAATAATGGATACTTTGTTAGATAGCTCCTTCCCTATGGGAGCTGTGACCCACAACTAGGAATTATTGTAGTTACTGACATGGATCTGACATGCTTATGCCAAGGATTCCATCGAAGTCTTGGAACTTTGTCCCTAGTACCTTTGCGTCCTTTTTCTTGCGGTGTGAAGAGCGGCTTTGTCGTCGTATCGTCTGTAGGGACATCGTCATCTTAGAGGGAAGTCTTGGCTTTGACACGGCGGTGGAATCCTGGAGCCATTCTCCGAAAATGTAGATCACAGCACCCATGGCCTCTAGGTCTTTTCGGCGGTCTTCAGTTTGGCTTCCCTAAATTACCCAGCATCTCCACCAAAATGCCACGTGGAAAATTAGGGAAGACCAATTTTGGGATGAGACAACAATTTATTTCGGGCAAGAACAAACTATGAGTGATAAGTAAAAGAGGTAAGTGTACAAAGTATAGCAAAATATAAACATAAAAATAATACTCTGCTAATAAATACTTTGTTACAATATGATAAATTCGGAAGTGTCACTTTCATCGAAAGCAAAACTGTGGGCTCTTCATTCAAAATAATTTTCTGTCAAGTATTTATATATTTTTGGAATTAACGCGCTCCTTGCGGTCAAGCTTTTTATCTTTTTCTTTAAGGAAATTCATCAAGTGATGCGATTCGTGATATTTATTTATAACAAAATATTGTATGTGTCCAGTACACAAGTAGAGAGGATTTTAATTAGCTAAGTTTGTCTGTCTTAAATAAGTAATACTAGATACGAAAGAAAATGAGTTCGATGCAAGAATGTTTTGCATAACAATCAAGAAAGAAAATGTATCAAGATATAAAATACAATGAAATAAAATTCACCCCAATTTCTGAAAACATTGAATTCCATAGAAATATAGTTGATTATTCAAGAAATGAAATATAAAATTAATTTCAAGCTCAAGATATTCAATAAAGAGAGAATCAAGAAAGAAAAAAATTCGGAATGATTGAGAATACAATTTCCAGTGGTGTAAAACATAAGAAAATATCTTAATATTGAATTTTAAAGAATCGAATACGAAGCCTATACAGTGAATGAAAGAAGCTATTTTTTTAGAAGTCTGAATTATTTTTGAGTGAAGATGAAATATCTGGTGATGTATAAAGCAAAGAAAGAAACTTATTCGACCATCCTAGCTGACTGGCTGGGCTGTGGTCGATTTTACTGTCTGAAATTTGCTGGTCGACTTGATATGGCGCTGGTTAAAATACTTTACACTGAGGTAAGTTGGCTGTCGTTTACTTTTGAGAAAAACATTTCTCTTTTTTTTTTTTTCGTTTATATACTGGCACTCTTAAAGATGTAATGAGATATTTATATTTTTTCTTTGCAAAGGTGGCATATTGTAGCTCTTCACTGGATATTTTGTTATGGCTTTTATGAAAAATGGAGTATTCTTTGTACAATATTGCGTTTTACTGGAAATGGAAGGTCGTTTAATGCAAAGATGAAATATTGTATCCCCCTCACTGAAGATTTTGATTTGTTTTTCCTAAAAAAAATAGAGTATTCTCTGTTGTGCAATATCGCGTTTTACTGGAAATGTCAGGTCGCTAAGTAAATAGCTTTCAGTCAAAATAAACCATGAAAGTACTTCTAGTGAGGAAATAATTTAGAATTTTCTATTTTAACCTGATAATTTTGAATAAATTGTTTTGGTACTATCTTGCTTATTGTTGGAATTTCCCTCTGAACCATGCTTATATCATTGTAGTTAATTAACCAAGAAAATCCAGTTGAATTGAGTATGTTGGTTAAACTTTCCGCAAACCCGATATAGATATTTTTATTCTCGATATCTCCAGTAGTTGAGCCATACATATATGGGAAAGTCGGCTATTGTACACTTTCAGAATTCTAAGCCAGAACCTGAGCTTTAATTTGAACGCTGTAACTCCCAGTGACGTTCGTACACATTCCATGCGCAGAATATAACCGGGAATATATCTAGGTAAATTTAAAAGCCGCCGGAGAAAATTGTCTTGAACTCTCTCCACCAAGATTTTATGGTTATGGGCCCAAATCGAGTAAATAGTTGACAGAACTATTGAATCCAAGAACATACAATGTTTTCTCCTGTAGTGGGGCGTTTTTGCCCCAAAGCTATAGATTAAAGTTTTTTGAAAAGATACATTTCCCTGGAGACCTGATATTTTTGCTTTATAGTGATATAAGGGATATTTTTGAACATTTGGTAATATTTAATCGTATGTATTTGAAAAAATGTTTCTGGATTTCTGGCCAGGATGGCCAGGGCGTCATCGTCTAGGCCATGCCCGAAGACCCAGCCCTGCAGGTCAGGGGCCCGCCTGATTATGGTAAATGCCTCCTGGATTAGAGGCCTGATGTAGCGGGAGGACCAGTATCGGTGAACCAGTGACAGGTCGCCGGACCCAAAGGCGACGCAAGACTGTTGTGCCGATGCTGGATGTGCTGGATGGGGCAGGGCTACAGAGCTAGCCTCACTGCCACGTCCGCGTTGTGCCCGGAGAAGGCGCAGCGCCGGAGCGATGACCAACCGATGTTGATTTATATGTTCCTCCCACCTTCTAGCGAACTGGACGATGGGTAGGGCAGTCAGGTGTGGGCGCTCTAATATGCGGCGGGCAGTTCGGGTGATGACTCGCAAGAACGGCGTAGTCGTCCCACGCAGCACTACGGCCTGGCCGATGGTGTTTACTCGGTAGGTCCCGCGTAGATTTTCGTCGATAAGACGACGGCAGAAGCTGGTCAGCGACACAGTGTCAGCCAGGGCGCATCGCGTAGTCCGAGTGAGGGGCGGGGAAGGGCCAGCGAATTCCCCAATGTAGGCACTGACCCACCGGGTAGGAGTCAGAAGGTCGAGTGGCCGGAGAAAGGGAGGTTCAGTAGCAGAGGCGGTGTAAGCGCATAGTGGTCCAGCGTGAGGATGTCAGCGACCGCCTCCCAGATCTTTAGAAGCCGGAGACGCCGTGGCGAGAGCCAGGACCCGGATGGAGGTGGATATAGCCACGCACCGCTCTCGACCAGCCAAGAGTAGGCATTACGGCTTCCACGCAATGCGGCCTGTACGCCCTTGAAGCACGACAACCGCAGCTGGGTCTCGATGTCAATGAGGCCGAATACTCCAAGAGAGACAAGTCTCGCCAGGACGCTACCACGAAACCGGGCAGTGCGCTCCGGCCCCCAGATGAACCGCGCAAGACGTGCCTGGATCTTATGGATAGTACAGTCGGTAGGCAGGTAGCCGTGGATGTGATTGACCACCGAGGAGAACACCAAGGAGTTGGCGGCTCTGGCCCGGCCGAAGAGAGAGAGGCCACGGGTGTAGAGATACCACCTCATTATAGCAGTTTCGATCAGGACCAGGATATGTCGTTCTTGGGCTGAGTTTTGATTTCCTGGCGTCACATTGTAGCCCAACACCTACAGTTCGACCGACGACCAGGAGATGCCGAGTGGAGCGTCGTTGCGAGCACCATAGACCTTTGCTCTTGGTGAAATTTCCCTTTATGCCGGAGGCGCGCCGGAAGTTCTCGAAGATAGAGGTCACCACGCCGAACTGATCCTCACTGCGGATGAGCAGGACGATGTCGTCGGCGTAGGTGAGGACATTACCGGTGCCGAGAGCTTGCTCAAGGCGAAGTAGGAGAGGGCTGGTGGCGAGGCTGAACATTGCGGCGCTGATGGCGCAGCCCTGTCTCACGCCGTTCAGAAGCTGGAAGGGTTTGGTGTGGAGGCCTCCGGCTCGGATCGTTGCGTCCGCTCCGGCATAGAGGAGGAGAAACCACCCGATGAAGACCAGTGGTAGCTGCAGCGAGACCATCAGGGACACCAAGAAGTCGCGGTCTAGGGTGTCTAAGGCAGACTCGAGGTCGGTGGAAATGACGGCCAGCGGCGAGCCAGTCCTCACAGCCGCGTCGACCTCGTCGCAAACACGCGCGATGTTCAAAGAAGGGGACCTACCGAGAACGGCGTAGGTCTGGCACTGAGGTACCAGAACCGGAAGATGGGGCCGCAGATGCCGGAGGAGGACATTACCCAGATCCGTTAGTTCGCCGTGGGGAGCTAGATAGGCCTGTAACCGCAGAGCCTAGAGCCGCCGTAAGAAGTGAGAACCAGGCAGATGGTGCTGCCCCGCGTCGATGTAGGCAAAACCCCGCCGAGTTGGGAGGCCTCGCAGACGCGCTTAAGAGCGTTGACGAAGAAGTCCTCGTAGGCCATGTAGAACTTGCAGGGCAAGTCGTCCCATCCGGGGGCCCTTCCGAGCGGGAGGCGGCGGATAGAGGTGGCGATCTCTGTCGCGGAGATCTCGGAGCGGAGCAGGGGATCGTCATCTTCGAGGATGAGGGGGGTCGTCGTCCCCCGGATGAATTCTGTAGCGGCGTTGGAGTCGCACGACTGGTTGGCGAAGCGGCGCTGGAGGGTAGATTAGACCCTGCGTCGTAACTCCGTGCCCTCGATAATATTATTTAGATCTAAATTATTTTCTCCTGGACATATAAATATATATAACTAGCGGATGAGTACCCAGCTTCGCCCGGGTTTTATCCGAGTGAAAGTTTTCTTAACGAATATTATTGGTAATAATATTTCGGAACACACAGAATATTATGATAATAATGATAATAATATTCGTTACATTATATATTTATATAATATATAAAATATATTTTTTAAGCAAACATACCCACTCTCTCTACTGAATAGATTTTAAAAAATATAAATATAAATAAAAATATCTAGAGATATACAACATGATCTTAGCCAAAAGGCCGAGAAACGATATTTTATATATAGAGGTGACCTGGCTTCGTGTGTCTTCTGCTCGAGTGAATGTTTCGATGGTATAATTTTGTTCCTGCCTACTAAAAATTATTATCTGGCTTCGCCCGTGGTCTGCTTTAGTGAATATATCCCTAAAGAATTTTGTTTATGTGAATCAAGCATGATACAGAATTATTGTCATCATCATTTCTGACTAAAAAAAAATATAGTTACTCAGTACTTGGTTAATTATAATTTTTCTTGGTTACTGTTACCTTGAATTGAGTGAATGTGTATATAGGTATATATATATATATATATATATGGTAATTTAAACCAACAACCCTATATTATATACTACTTATAACAAGATTGTCATGTTGTATATAGAAACACATCTATAAATAATTATACGCCTGATTAACCTGTGTCATTGCATCGCAATATGTAATGTACTTTGTACAAACTGAGGACAAATAAATAAAACTATGTAATAGATTAAGAGCTGAGTTAAAGCAAGATTGAGAAGTTCAAAAACGTCTAAAATCGAGACAACCCTAAATGAATTCGGCAGCCCGTCGCCATCAAGGTCAAAGGGTGCAGACGTCCAAAGTCCACATTCTCAGACATCTCCAACCCCCCTCCTCGGGAATGGTATATAAACCTCGGTTTTTAGCCGAGCTTAGTTAGTCAGCAGTCACCCCTTTCACTGTCGGCGTGATCCCTTGTTGGTCGTAGCCAGGACCACCTTACCGCCATGTAAAACAGTAAGAACCCTTCTATCTCCATCTTGCTCTTAACTCGACTCCTATCTGTTCATGGAACTTTCCTACTACAGCTGTGTCTCTTCGTTTTATGTGTGTGGACATTCCCAAGCTTTCCACTCTGCCTCGATCACGACTGCCTGTACTCTGTGAAAACTGTTAAAGGTTTCCCAAAGTGCAGAGAGGTACTGGAAAACTCTCCGCGCCCTAACTGTCCCTCTCGGTTACTACAGGTTTGACCACCGGTTACCACATATATGTTATTTTTAATTCACTTCTTTATCTCTTTCTTACTTTGCTTCTTGGATCCTGCAGTCGAGTCTTTTGTAAGACTTTGGGTCTTAATTGGGGGCTTTTGTTGTTATGTTGTATATATGTATGTGTATGTATATATCATACTTATATAATCTTTATTTTTCTTCTTCTGTATATGCCCCACTTTCACAGGCCTATCTCTCTTGTAATCTCGAGGAGAATCCTCTATTAGACCAATGTGTCTTAATAAAGGCTTTTGTGTGTGTGTGTGTGTGTGTGAATTTTCTTGGTTAAAATTGCGACAAAAACCTCTACCAGATTTAACTCTCTGTCCTGTTCAAATTTCAACGAGATTAGTTACATATTGAGGGCGTGCATAGCCGACAAACATATATATATATATGTTCCCGGCTTCGCCCCGTTTTTACCCGAGTAAAAGTGTGCCTAACGAACATTTGTTAAAACGATTCCAGCAAACATCCAATCCCTACTGAATCTATACTTGTCTATAGTCTCGATAATTTGAAAAATTTTCCCTGTCCCTTGAAAAATACTCGATAAGTTGAATAAAATCAATATTAATTGGTACACTCGGTAATCTTGTCTGTATCTTGCCACAAACGAACATTTGTAAATAACTGTATTTAGCGAATGTTCCCGGCTTCGCCCGGTTTTTACCCGAGTAAAAGTTTGCCTAACGAACATTTGTTAAAACGATTCTAGAAAACATCCAATCCACCTATATATAGATTTATAAATTTCAAAATAATATGACATAAACGAAAATTACAAGCAACATAATATTCATAAAAAATAATTCATATAACCACATATTAATTAGAATTGATATTTCCCAAATTATACAACCTATAGGTAAATCTAAATATGTTAATTATTCAATCAGGCCAATATGCAAAATAATAGCTACATATATAAAATGTAATCTCAGATTAGATGGTTAGTCGTTTAATAACTCCTGTAGAAGGTCGTATGGGCCCGAAAGCTTGTGTTATAATCACATATAATAAAACATCTGTTCGTTGAAGCCGAATAGGATTGGTCCATTCTGTGTGACGTGTTCAAACCTGATTGGCTTGGCCGCCCCCCCCCCCCCCCCACTTAAGTGACGTGGCCGGCTGAGATGGTACTGACCACGGGATGAGATGGGACTGACCACGGGTTGAGATGGGACTGAGCACGGGATGAGATGGGACTGAGCACGGGATGAGATGGGAATGATCACGGGATGAGATGGGAATGATCACGGGATGAGATGGGACTGAACACGGGATGAAATGGGACTGAGCACGGGATGAGATGGGACTGAGCACGGGATGAGATAGGACTAAGCACGGGATGAGATGGGAATGATCACGGGATGAGATGGGAATGATCACGGGATGAGATGGGACTGAGCACGGGATGAGATGGGACTGAGCACGGGATGAGATGGGACTGACAGCGGGATGAGATGGGACTGAGCACGGGATGAGATGGGACTGAGCACAGGATGAGATGGGACTGAGCACGGGATGGGATGGGACTGAGCACGGGATGAGATGGGACTGAGCACGGGATGAGATGAAACTGACCACGGGATGAGATGGGACTGAGCACGGGATGAGATGAAACTGACCACGGGATGAGATGGGACTGGCACGGGATGAGATGGGAATGATCACGGGATGAGATGGGAATGATCACGGGATGAGATGGGACTGAACACGGGATGAGATGGGACTGAGCACGGGATGAGATGGGACTGACAGCGGGATGAGATGGGACTGACCACGGGATGAGATGGGACTGAGCACGGGATGAGATGGGACTGAGCAAGGGATGAGATGGGACTTAGCACGGGATGAGATGGGACTGACAGCGGGATGAGATGGGACTGAGCACGGGATGAGATGGGGCTGAGCACGGGATGGGATGGGAATGACCACGGGATGAGATGGGACTGACCACGGGATGAGATGGGAATGATCACGGGATGAGATGGGAATGATCACGGGATGAGATGGGACTGAACACGGGATGAGATGGGAATGAGCACGGGATGAGATGGGACTGAGCACGGGATGAGATGGGATTGAGCACGGGATGAGATGGGAATGATCACGGGATGAGATGGGACTGAACACGGGATGAGATGGGAATGAGCACGGGATGAGATGGGACTGAGCACGGGATGAGATGGGATTGAGCACGGGATGAGATGGGGCTGAGCACGGGATGGGATGGGACTGACAGCGGGATGAGATGGGACTGACCACGGGATGAGATGGGACTGAGCACGGGATGAGATGGGACTGAGCAAGGGATGAGATGGGACTTAGCACGGGATGAGATGGGACTGACAGCGGGATGAGATGGGATTGAGCACGGGATGAGATGGGGCTGAGCACGGGATGGGATGGGACTGACCACGGGATGAGATGGGACTGACCACGGGATGAGATGGTACTGACCACGGGTTGAGATGGGACTGAGCACGGGATGAGATGGGACTGAGCACGGGATGAGATGGGACTGAGCACGGGATGAGATGGGAATGAGCACGGGATGAGATGGGACTGAGCACGGGATGAGATGGGATTGAGCACGGGATGAGATGGGAATGATCACGGGATGAGATGGGACTGAACACGGGATGAGATGGGAATGACAGCGGGATGAGATTGGACTGAGCACGGGATGAGATGGGGCTGAGCACGGGATGGGATGGGACTGAGCACGGGATGAGATGGGACTGACCACGGGATGAGATGGTACTGACCACGGGATGAGATGGGACTGACCACGGGTTGAGATGGGACTGAGCACGGGATGAGATGGGACTGAGCACGGGATGAGATGGGAATGAACACGGGATGAGATGGGAATGATCACGGGATGAGATGGGACTGAACACGGGATGAGATGGGAATGAGCACGGGATGAGATGGGACTGAGCACGGGATGAGATGGGATTGAGCACGGGATGAGATGGGAATGATCACGGGATGAGATGGGACTGAACACGGGATGAGATGGGAATGAGCACGGGATGAGATGGGACTGAGCACGGGATGAGATGGGATTGAGCACGGGATGAGATGGGACTGAGCAAGGGATGAGATGGGACTTAGCACGGGATGAGATGGGACTGAGCACGGGATGAGATGGGGCTGAGCACGGGATGGGATGGGACTGAGCACGGGATGAGATGGGACTGAGCACGGGATGAGATGAAACTGACCACGGGATGAGATGGGACTGAGCACGGGATGAGATGAAACTGACCACGGGATGAGATGGGACT
This sequence comes from Cordylochernes scorpioides, assembly GCA_030710605.1. Lineage (NCBI taxonomy): Eukaryota > Metazoa > Arthropoda > Arachnida > Pseudoscorpiones > Chernetidae > Cordylochernes > Cordylochernes scorpioides. The sequence continues at coordinate 43,472,653 of CP092874.1, forward strand.
GGCACGGGATGAGATGGGAATGATCACGGGATGAGATGGGAATGATCACGGGATGAGATGGGACTGAACACGGGATGAGATGGGACTGAGCACGAGATGAGATGGGACTGACAGCGGGATGAGATGGGACTGACCACGGGATGAGATGGGACTGAGCACGGGATGAGATGGGACTGAGCAAGGGATGAGATGGGACTTAGCACGGGATGAGATGGGACTGACAGCGGGATGAGATGGGACTGAGCACGGGATGAGATGGGGCTGAGCACGGGATGGGATGGGACTGACCACGGGATGAGATGGGACTGACCACGGGATGAGATGGTACTGACCACGGGTTGAGATGGGACTGAGCACGGGTTGAGATGGGACTGAGCACGGGATGAGATGGGAATGATCACGGGATGAGATGGGACTGAACACGGGATGAGATGGGAATGAGCACGGGATGAGATGGGACTGAGCACGGGATGAGATGGGATTGAGCACGGGATGAGATGGGAATGATCACGGGATGAGATGGGACTGAACACGGGATGAGATGGGAATGAGCACGGGATGAGATGGGACTGAGCACGGGATGAGATGGGATTGAGCACGGGATGAGATGGGGCTGAGCACGGGATGGGATGGGACTGAGCACGGGATGAGATGGGACTGAGCACGGGATGAGATGGGACTGAGCACGGGATGAGATGGGACTGAGCACGGGATGAGATGAAACTGACCACGGGATGAGATGGGACTGACCACGGGATGAGATGGGACTGAGCACGGGATGAGATGGGACTGAGCACGGGATGGGATGGGACTGAGCACGGGATGAGATGGGACTGAGCACGGGATGAGATGAAACTGACCACGGGATGAGATGGGACTGAGCACGGGATGAGATGAAACTGACCACGGGATGAGATGGGACTGAGCACGGGATGAGATGGGAATGATCACGGGATGAGATGGGAATGATCACGGGATGAGATGGGACTGAGCACGGGATGAGATGGGACTGAGCAAGGGATGAGATGGGACTGAGCACGGGATGAGATGGGACTGACAGCGGGATGAGATTGGACTGAGCACGGGATGAGATGGGACTGAGCACGGGATGAGATGGGACTGACCACGGGATGAGATTGTACTGACCACGGGATGAGATGGGACTGACCACGGGTTGAGATGGGACTGAGCACGGGATGAGATGGGACTGAGCACGGGATGAGATGGGACTGAGCACGGGATGAGATGGGACTGACAGCGGGATGAGATGGGACTGAGCACGGAATGAGATGGGACTGACAGCGGGATGAGATGGGACTGAGCACGGGATGAGATGGGGCTGAGCACGGGATGGGATGGGACTGAGCACGGGATGAGATGGGACTGAGCACGGGATGAGATGGTACTGACCACGGGATGAGATGGGACTGACCACGTGTTGAGATGGGACTGAGCACGGGATGAGATGGGACTGAGCACGGGATGAGATGGGACTGAGCACGGGATGAGATGGGAATGATCACGGGATGAGATGGGAATGATCACGGGATGAGATGGGACTGAACACGGGATGAGATGGGACTGAGCACGGGATGAGATGGGACTGAGCACGGGATGAGATGAGAATGATCACGGGATGAGATGGGAATGATCACGGGATGAGATGGGACTGAACACGGGATGAGATGGGACTGAGCACGGGATGAGATTGGACTGAGCACGGGATGAGATGGGACTGACAGCGGGATGAGATGGGACTGAGCACGGGATGAGATGAAACTGACCACGGGATGAGATGGGACTGAGCACGGGATGAGATGGGAATGATCACGGGATGAGATGGGAATGATCACGGGATGAGATGGGACTGAGCACGGGATGAGATGGGACTGAGCACGGGATGAGATGGGAATGATCACGGGATGAGATGGGAATGATCACGGGATGAGATGGGACTGACCACGAGATGAGATGGGACTGAGCACGGGATGAGATGGGACTGAGCACGGGATGGGATGGGACTGAGCACGGGATGAGATGGGACTGAGCACGGGATGAGATGGGACTCAGCACGGGATGAGATGGGACTGACCACGGGATGAGATGGGACTGACCACGGGATGAGATGGGACTGACAGCGAAATGAGATGGAACTGACAACGGGATGAGATGGGACTGACAGCGGGATGAGATGAAACTGACCACGGGATGAGATGGGACTGAGCACGGGATGAGATGAAACTGACCACGGGATGAGATGGGACTGAGCACGGGATGAGATGGGAATGATCACGGGATGAGATGGGAATGATCACGGGATGAGATGGGACTGAACACGGGATGAGATGGGACTGACCACGGGATGAGATGGGACTGAGCAAGGGATGAGATGGGACTGACCACGGGATGAGATGGGACTGACCACGGGATGAGATGGGACTGAGCACGGGATGAGATGGGACTGAGCACGGGATGAAATGGGACTGACTACGTGATGAGATGGGACTGAGCACTGGATAATAAAGCGTCTGTTCGTTGAAGCCGAATAGGATTGGTCCATTCTGTGTGACGTGGCGTGTGACGTGACGTCGGCAATTTATTCGGTGAATATTTGAGGAATAATATTTTTTAAATAATTTTTTTTAATTTAGCTTGATTATTTTATTTTTATAAACAATGTCTCCTAAAAGAGCCCTTTCTATTGTTGAGGCCATCGAAGCAAAGCAACGTCGTATTGAACAGCAGCGACAAAGACGTTTAAATTCACCCGTAAGAGAACGGCATAATGAACAACAACGGCAATACCGAATGAATATGAGCGAAAATCAAAGAGCCCTTCAAAGGGAAAACAGTAGGCTGAGGATGCAAAGAATTCGACAGGGAGATAATCTACCTTTGCCAACAGGGACATGTTTCGAGGAAGATCAAATTCCCCTGCACTTTTGTGGCCAACTTGATCAAGTTTGCCCAAAATGTAGAGCAAAGTATTTTGAATTGGAACAAACGACATACAGTAAAACTTTTCATAAATGCTGTTCCAAAGGAAAAGTCGAACTTGAACCGATTAACACCTCTCAAACCACCTGCTCTAGCCGATCCCGTCCTTGGACGGGCTTTTCTACTAGTCATGAAATAAAAGATACGCAGCCCTAGATGCTTTGTTCTGGCCTATTTATATATAGATTTATAAACGTATATAAATATTGTTGTATGCGTATAAATATATTTTTAAAACACATACCTTTTTTGTAAAATTTATTAAATTTTAAATAAGATATTTTCTTTAAATGTATATTTATGGTAATTTAAACCAACAGCCCTATATTGTATAATACTTATAACAAGATTGTCATGTTGTATATAGAAACACACCGATAAATAATTATACGCATGATTTACATGTGTCATTGCATCACCATATGTAATGTACTTTGTACAAACTGAGGATAAATAAATAAAACTATGTAATAGATTAAGAGCTGAGTTAAAGCAAGATTGAGAAGTTCAAAAACGTCTAAAATCGAAACAATCCTAAAGGAATTCGGCAGCCCGTTGCCATCAAAGTCAAAGGGTGCAGACGTTCAAAGTCGAACTCCCCCCCCCCTCGGAAATGGTATATAAAAACCTCGGTTTTAGCCCAAAATAGAGAGTCACTTCACCGTAGGTGTGAGCCCTTGTCGGTCTTAGCCAGGACCATCTCATCACCATGTAAAACAGTAGGAAATATTCTTTAACACCATCTTGCTCTCTTAGCTCGACTTTTATCTGTTCATGGAACTTTCCTACTACAACTGTGTCTCTTCGTTTTGTGTGTGGACACTCCCAAGCTTTCCACTCTGCCTCGACCACGACAGCCTGTACTCTGTGAGAACTGTTAAAGGTCCTACAAGGTGCAGAGAGGTACTGGAAAACTCTCCATGTCTTGACTGTCCCTCTCGGTTACTACTGGTTTGACCCTCGGTTACCACAGCTATAGCGAGAGTCGACAGGATCTCATCACAGAAGAGTCGACAGAATCTTATCACATATTGATATTGAAATTCCCAGTTTTTTTTACAACGTCATTGGAATATTATATTACTTAATCCTCAAATTAAATATTAAATTTATTATACTTGAAGCATATTTTAGTATTTTTACAATTTATAAATGTAATATCACCAGATACCGCGAGAGGCGCTGCTTGCGAGTGAAAGTAGAAAATTTGCGAATAAAAATTCAAGCCAGAAACCTTCCCAGTAGTATAGTAAATAACTTCCTAAAGTTTCACGGCGATTGGATAATCTTACCTTTTAAAAACAATCATCGTGTAAACAAACTACGTGTAAAATTATTAACCAATCAAATTCATTTATCGTCGCGACCAGTGCTGCGCAAAGTGGTAAAAAGCTGGAACTAAGGCTTTTTGGTTTTACATTTTTCAAAAGAACAATAACCTTTTTAGTTTTTGAATAGCCTATATGTTAAACAAAATATTCAGCTACCTACATGTGAAATTTCATAATGATTGATTCGGTAGAATTTGCGCAACGCGATAACAAACATCGATTTTTGATTTCATTTTTATAGATATATGAAAGGAAAAGGATTTAAAAATTATAAATACTAGATATATCTAAAATATTTATTTAACCTCCAAATATAGTCATTTGATTTGAAATTACTACAATAAATATAAAACAAAGTTATTTCGATTGTGTGAGAATAGTTAGAATATATTCATTGCGTTCATAAATATCGCAATATATATTGTCACATCGATATTTAAACAAAAAATGTATATCTTTATTTCTCACATGATTATCTTAGATCGCAGAGCGCCATTTAGTGGAACAAAATAAACTGACATTGATATAACTTATTTCATAACTTGATATTTGGCCAACCCATTTGCTTGATAAATTAAGAAAAGCCAACCACGTACGCGTTTAGGGCTGTATAATCAGTATTAGTTGTGTACAGGGAGTTCTCTCTCTCTCTCTCTCTCTCTCTCATCACACACACATATATATATATAATATACATATGTGATGAAGTCTGGTGGCTTCTTGTAGAATCCTGTCGACTAGATGTAATGTGGTGTGGTCTGGTGGCCTCTTGTAGAATTCTGTCGACTATATCTGTGATGAGGTTTTCAGTCGACTTAAACTATGGTGTGTGACCGAGAGGAACAGTCAGGATAAGTAGTTTTTTCAGTACCTCTCTGCACCTTGGAAGACCTTTTACAGTTCTCACAAAGTACAGGCAGTCGTGGTCGAGGCAGAGTGGAAAGCTTGGGAATGTCCATACACAAAAAACGAAGACACAGTTGCACTAAGAATGTTCCGTGAACAGATAAAAGTTGAGCTAGGAGCGAAAGATGGAGAGATAGAATATTTCTTACTGGTCTACATGATGGATGAGATTAACCTGGGTTACAACCGACGAGGGCTTGCGCTGAGGGTGAACTGACTGTCTGTATTTTTAGCTAGGACGGGGGCTTTATACACCTTTTCTGAGAAAAGGGGTTTTGCATTTGACCAGATGTGAAGAGTGTGGGTCGTCTGGTGACATTCTAAACTAGAGCCGTCCTGACAGCTTCCAATCTATCTTTAGATGCTGTTTGTGACTTCCATATATCTCGAATTTAGACGCTTTTTGACTTCTATCTCTCTAGCTCAAATCTTAATCTATTACAGAGTTTTATTCATTTATCCTCAGTTTGTACAAAGTACATTACATATGGTGATGTAATGACACATGTCAATAATGCGTATAATCATTTACAGATGTGTTTCTATTATACAACATGAAAATCTTGTTTTAAGTTATATACAATATGGGGTTGTTGGTTAAATTACCATAGATGGGTCCCGGGAGTGAAAGGGTTTATCCAGGTTTAAACGGGTAAAGCCTCTCTAACACAGGTAAGAAATTAAAATTTCTTTTAATTAATTTAAACTGTGAAGGTTTAAAAGGGCTATAACAAGATGATTTGTTTGGATTTATAAAAGTAAAATAAAAATGACATTTTTGTTTGATTAAAAAAAAAGATGATTAAAATAAAACGATGACATAAAAATTCACATTCTAAGAGAATATTGGCAGGCGTTGGAAAGGGTTAATAGTTGAAGAATATGCAATTGTAAGCATTACACATGCAACCAAATAATCATATCCAGGTGCAAAGCGAGGATATAGACTTTAGCGTCTTCCTTGGTAATGTTTCACTTGCGATCCTATATAAGGGCTACAGTGCTTTGACACAATTTTAGGGTTATTGGGTTAAAAGTTGTTGAAGAGAAGTTGCTTATTAATATGATTGAAAGGGGTGGTAGAGCCATGCGATAAGTAGAATTGTAGCGACAGTAGGTGATCTGACTTGACATGAAATCAAAGGTTGATTGTGGTCCGCTAGAGCTGAAAAAAAAGTTGAAAGTTGAAAAAAAGTGAACGCTTTGTGCATGCGTTGGTGATGTGCTCTGCGGATGATTGAAATTAACTCTTGAAGCGTGTTCAGACCAGAAGTTGGGATTTTTAAATCTGGGGAACTGTGTTCAAAGAGTTTATTGAAATACGAAATCCAAAAAAAAAATTGTCAAGCAGTACTGCCGTTTTTCTACGATGGTTTGAAGCAATGGCTGAAATAGATAGTGATGAAAAAGTATAGGGAATTGGTTAAAAAATATGATGGTTGTAAGCGTTTGTTGCATGCCCGATAGTTGATGATATACATTGTCCTATTATAAAGGTATTTAAAAAAATACAAAATGAATAAAATATAGTAATATGATTGTGGGAAAAAAGTGTAAGTGGACAACATCAAACATGTAATATATAAAAAATATAATAATGAATTAAAAATGATTTTTAAAACAATAAATGTTTTATAAAACTAAAATAATATCATGAAAAATAAAAGTAAATTTGATTAAAGTTTTTAATAATGTTGGACTAAAAATTGATTATTAAATTGAAAGTAAAATAAAATGTCTGGTGGCCTCTTGTATAATCCTGTCGACTAACTGTAATATGGTGTGGTCTGGTGGCCTCTTGTAGAATTCAGTCGAATATATCTGTGATGAGGTTTCCAGTCGACTTAAACTATGGTGTGTTGACCGAGAGGAACAGTCAGGATAAGTAGTTTTTCCAGTACCTCTCTGCACCTTGGAAGACCTTTACAGTTCTCACAAAGTACAGGCAGTCGTGGTCGAGGCAGAGTGGAAAGCTTGGAAATGTCCATACACAAAAAAAGAAGACACAGTTGCACTAAGAATGTTCCGTGAACAGATAAAAGTTGAGCTAGGAGCGAAAGATGGAGATATAGAAGATTTCTTACTGGTCTACATGATGGATGAGATGGACCTGGGGTACAACCGACGAGGGCTTGCGCTGAGAGTGAACTGACTGTCTGTATTTTTAGCCAGGACAGGTGCTTTATACACCTTTTCTGAGAAAGGGGGTTTTGCATTTCACCAGATTTAAAGAGTGTGGGTCGTCTGGTGACATTCTAAACTGGAGCCGTCCTGACAGCTTCCAATCTATCTTTAAATGTTGTTTGTGATTTCTATCTATCTCGAATTTAGACGTTTTTTGACTTCTTATCTCTAGCTCAAAACTCTTAATATATTACAGAGTTTTATTTATTTATTCTTAGTTTGTACAAAGTACATTACATATGGTGATGTAATGACACATGTCAATAATGCGTATAATCATTAACAGATGTGTTTCTATTATAAAACATGAAAATCTTGTTATAAGTTATATACAATATGGGGTTGTTGGTTAAATTACCATACATGCATATTAAATAATATTTACAATCTCTATCTTTTAAATCCGGCATTGTACCATCTGCTGTATGTTTCTATCCGTAGTGTTAGGAAATTATCTGGCTAAATTAAGGTTTTGACAGCATTTGTTTTTTTCTTCTTATTCTTGAAATCATATAGACCTTGTCTTGGTCTGAGGCGTCCGATGAGGGGTACTAGCAGACCCCACACGGGGTACAATAAACAGTACATATTCAATAAGACCATCAACCTAATAGAGAAGTCTGAAGGTTTAACTAGCAAAACCTCTTCGAGTGTATACGAGGTGTCTTTGACGATTATAATTTTTTAAATTTACAGTGAGATCTAAAGTATTTCCATTATAATATCAGTATTTTTAGTTGAGCATGACATCAAAAGCTAGATTTTCCATGGCACACCAACGAGAACTTACCTTTCCTAAGAACTTCTAGATTCCAGGGCGTCAGGACACCGAGAACATATTCGAAAAAGACTGAAACACAATCCTGTTAGGAGGCAAAGTTAGATGGCTCGTGTGAGGTGACAGCCAACCATGTTTACAATGTTGTTTAGGTATCTACATATCTACAGCTACAAACGAAGGGCAGGTCAAGAAGTTGGAGATAGTCTCAGAGCTACCTAAGTATTCCAACATAGGTAATTAGTATTAGAAAGTTTTCTAAAATTAATTTTAAAAAACTCTCCGTAACATAAATTAAGAAAAGGGATAATCTTAATCGGGCATCTAAAAGTTGCTGATGGCTTTCGCTATCTGACGGAATAAATAGCAATTTATTGTGGATTTTTAATTATTCAAGAATTAGTCAAATACCCTTTCTTGATTAATCAAGAAAAGCTAACCAGATGCGCTTTTCAATCTGTTGGCCCTTATAAGCGTGGTTGTAGCTGTACCTCAACGATAAAAAAGTTAGTCTTTGGGGGATATTTAAAAATCTTGAAACGGGTATTTAATCATATTTATTCCGATTTAATTGATATTTATTCCGAAAGATGGCACAAACAACTTTTATTTGCACGATCAGGAGATGCCATTTTCTTAATTTATCTACCTGATACTATTACAATTTCACTTTTTTGTACTATTTTTTCACTTTTGTACTATTTTCACTTTCCTTAAAAACTTGAATTATTCAACGAACAGAATTTAATAAATGTAAAACGTGGGAGAATCTACGTGTGTTTATTTATTGATAACACCAGCTATTGGATACGATGGAACTGCTCTGTTGAAGATTGAAAGCTCGAATGCTCGGGTTTTGTTTAATAAACAAACTCATTGCGAAAACGTTATTATCTTTCAAAATTTTATTTCGCGTAATTTTTCTTATATTTAATTATAAATTATCTTCACTCACAAGAATTAATATGGTGGAGGATTAAAAATAATTTAACTGAAATCATTACTGGAGGCATGGATATACATTTGAAGAAACCTCCAGAATTGAACAAAAGATGCTAAAACACGAGGAATGGTTCGTCCTCGACCACAAAAGAAGCAATCAAAAACAATGCTAGAATATTTTTGTCCACTCAATATAAAATAAATAAAATATATAAAAAACGCAAGATAGGTTTCTTGTAGATCAAAAATAAAATCCATTGTCTCGTATCATGCGTCATTGATGGTTGTTTATAGAAAACCTTATGATGCTGTAACTGCCGTCTATTTGTGTAAAAAAAAGAGTAGGAAATTCTAAAATTTATCAGAAGACCATGTCTAATTCAAAGTTGGTTATATATTGATTATTATATGTTATATTATATATTTTTCTTTTTTTTTCTATTGTTTTTCATATTGATTTATGTAAAGGTCATTTATTTTACATGAATATAGAAAATTTTAAAACTTTCCTTTGTCGTCCATGATTTCACAAAAAAAAATAATAATGAATAAATAAAGAGTAAAAATAAATAACAGAATACGCCAAACATGAAAATGATTAATAAAACTGAAATCCAAATTTATATATATATATATATATATATCAATCCAATGAACCATAATATATAACAAAATCGTTGACCAATACTCTCTTCGAAGATAAAAAGTGAGTCTACAAACAGAATTAAGTCCTTTCCTAAGAATCACACAGAATTGGTTGTCAGCCAATGTTGACAAATGTACAGTAGAACCTCCATGAGAGGACACTCGCGCTAGATGACACCTCTCTACAAAGGACAGTTTTCATTTACAAAATTACCATTTTACACACACAAAGTTTTTATTAAGACCCCATTGGTCTTGCACAGATTCTCCAGAGTGTAGACAACAATGACCAGGATGAGTGGAGTTTTATATGTACAATATTGCATGAAATGCAATAAAAAGCGTGGTCTAACAAAAGAAGAAAAAAAATGAAAAAAGTTTTGAAGATTAATTATCATTATTTTAACGGAAAGACTAATTTATCAGATCCGCTTTCTTCATAACTCTTCTGAAAATATTATATACAGATAAAGCAATATATCTATTATCTATCCGACTTGATAGAAGATAGTGCATGGTGAAGTTCAGGCGGCCTATCTCAGAAACAAGAGTTTTTCTCTCCGTCTTCAGATATATACATTCAAATATATGGTGTTCTATTTCTGCCTTTATTTTATTTGTGCATAATAGGCAATTTAGTTATTCTGTTTTCAGATTTTTCACATGGCTTTCTCAATGAGAAACAAACAATATTCTTAATTTATCTATTAGGCGCTTAGTTGACAGTGGCAGATCTGTAAATAGGTAATTTTCCGTGGCTATTGATTTGTGTAGGTATTTATAATGGGGATACATCGTTGAATTGACAATTCGTACTTGATCTGATTGAATAGATTATTCTATTGTAATCTTAATGATGTTGGGAATTTCATTTTGTATAACTGTGGGATCTGAGCAGTACTTTAGCCAGGTAAATCCCGGGGAATTTAATATCTGTACTAACATTTTTTGAAAGCCAATAGAGGCTTCCAAGCTAGAAGAGATGTTTCGTAGTTGGTCTTAGTAGATTGTTGGTAGTCTTGATTCTTCCACTTTTAGCAATCTAAGGCAGAACTTCAACGTTAATTCGATTGCAGTGACCCCAAGTGTGAAGCGTCCAGTTTAAATGCGTAGTATATAGCTTGGTGTATTTTTGGCGGGTTCAGCAGTCGTCGGAGAAAATTATCTAGGATTTGTTCTATCGTCTTATTTTGGTCAGTTGTCCAGATCAGAGTGGTATACAACAATTGTGATAGAACAATTGAATCTAAGAGTGTAATCGTTGAATCAAATGTATTCATTTTTGCTTTTTCTAAAATTTTCCATACTGCGCCAGTGGCTTCAAGCTCCCTGCCCTTGAAATGTAAGGCAGCTTGGCCAAATGAGTTTGATGTTGTGAGGAGATACCCAAGATAGAGGTATCTTGATGTCACCGTTATGGGTTGTTCTCCCCAGAACCATTTGTCAGATTTTGCCGAGCGACCCCCATTTCGGAACACCATTATTTTGGATTTTGTTTGGTTGAGTGTTAGATGAATCGCTTCAAAGTATTATCTCAGCATGTTTATTTTCTGTTGGAAATTAATCTTTGATTCACCTATGAGGACAATATCGTCTGTATACAGCAGGAGGTGGACAGTTCCAAAGTTAGGGAGATATATTCCATGTAGATCAGATTCGTTAAGGATATTGATTATGTCGGTCATGAAGAGTATGAACAGATAAGGTGACAAGGGATCTCCTTGTAGCACTCCCGAGCAAATTTTAATTGGTTCCGTAAATGATCCGTTCCATCTCACCGCCGCTGTCATTTGCTCGTAATAATTTCTAATTAGGTTGATGAAGCGAAGATCTATGCCTTGTTCGGCTAGTTTTACCATAGAAGCGCGTGAGGAACGGTATCGAAAGCCTTTTTCGGGTCAACAAAGAAAATATGAAGTTTTCTTCTTTTATGTCTCAGCGTCAATTGTATCAGAGAAAACACGAGTAAATATATGGTCTTGGCAAGAGTAGCTCTTTCTAAATCCAGCCTGGATCTCAGGAATGACTGATCTGCTCTCAATACACTCACTCAATCTGGTTTTTAGTATCGAAGTGAAAAGTTTAGAAAGGTTGCTAATAAGGGCAATTCCACGGTAATTTGATGGAATGTTTCTGTCACCGCTCTTAAAGATGGGATGGTTAATGGATTTATACACCACCCCGAGGGAAAATAAACAGAATTAATAATTCTGTTGAATATGTTTTTCAAAGTAGTTAGGTATGAAATGGGCAAGTTCTTCATTGCTTCGTTCGGGATTTCGTTAATTCCACAGGCTTTTCTATTTGCAAGGCAATATATTTCTTTAATTATTTCTGCCATGGAAACCTCACGCTTAAGTTCAGGATCAATTGGTGAGATAGTAATTTAGTGCATTTGCTGTCAGTGTTGGAGCAGAGAGTATTATGTTTTTGTGAAGTTTTGCCATTCTAAGATGGTTATATTCCCTTGTATATAGTTTCTGCCTTTTAGAGAGGCAATAGTTTTCCAGAAATTAGCGGAGTCGCAGGGTCTTTTGAGAAGTTCCTGAATATTTTGAAAATGTTTTTTCTTGTTAAGATTTATTAGAGCCAAATATCTTTTCCTACTCTCTCTCAATATATAAACCTTATGGTCTGTCTGAGTATTCGTCTCCTTGAATATAGCAAGATTTATCTTCGCAGACTTTTTGGCTAAGTAGCACTCTCTATTAAACCATGGTTTGGATTTGGGACGATCGGGTCTGATCTTAATCCGCATATTGGCCGCGGTCATTGCTTTCTGACTTAGGGAAGAGAAGCCATCTACCTGTTGATCAAGGGTTAGATCAGTGGAGGCCTGGGTACTGCCGAGGTTCTGCTTGAAGATGTTTGAGTTGTCCGATTTCCATCTGCATTTCTCGAAACCAGTATAATTCATATTTTTAATTTGCTTTGTACGGAGTAAGCCAGCTGTTTTTATTGTGAGAGGGAAATGGTCCGAATGTAAATTATTGTTGACCTCAATATCAACCACACCTTCCATCAAGACACAGACAACAAGTAAGTAATCAAAAACAGATGAACCACTGTCAGAAAAAATATAATGTTTTCGCTTTCATCGCTCATAGTTCTACCGTTAGCGATATTGTTAGAAGGTTGTTGTCTAAAATATTTACTAGTTGTTCACCGTGAGAGGAAACCGTTGTGTCATTAGATTTGCGTTTGCCTGTGAGTTACGAGGGACGGTCTAGCGGATTGTGTAAATGTCCTCGAGAGCCAGTTCGAGTATTTAAGTCACCTACTATTGCTATTTCATAACCTTCGGTTAATCTGTCTTCAACATATTTAGATAAATTATAAAGATTTAATGATTGATGTTCATTTGGAGGAATGTATGCAAATATTTGACAAATTCGCATATCTAAATATTTTTTTTAAAGAATACTGCTATCCATTATTTCACTATATCCGCCTTTTTAGTATTTTTTGTTGTTTACAGTTGATCCCTACTATGATTCCGCACGAGCACCTTCCTTGTCTTGAAGTTCTGGTGGCGTGTGATTCGTATAGATGGAATTCCTTCAGTTTATTTTTCAAGCGGTGGTCGCATCAGGTTTCAATTAGGGCAAAAATGTCGTATTTCTGTATATGGTTGTAAAGGGGGAAAACTCAGTCAAGTCTGTAAACACCATTTACATTCCAGCTCATTAATATACACATATCCTCAGCAGAACTCTTCAAATGTTTGCTTACATGTGATATTTCTTCGTTTGTTTGTTATAATGTAACGTTTTTGGGATCCACGACTTGACCTTCAGATACTATATATAGTATCGTTCACTATTAGTTTGTTGTATCTGAGCTTAGCTCTGATGCCCTTCTCCCCTAATTCTCGTCTTTTAGCCAACAGCACGCGTCTCTGTTCCCTCACATTTTCTCTATAGTCTTTAGATAAATATATTTTGGAACCTTTCGGGTTGAAGGCGGCCTTTAGAAGTGTTAATCTTTCTTTGTGTTCTGTGACCTCAATCAGGATGGGTGCGTGAGGTTTCCTAGATAGGCGGTAACAGCGGGCTATGTTTATTTTTTCAGTTATTTGCATTTTCTCCTCAATAACATTTTAGACACATTGCAAACCGTATTAATTCGATTCTTCCTTGATTCCATAGAAATAAGATTTTTCTCGGTGCTCTTCTCCTCCAAAAATTCTATTCGTTCTTCCAGTTTTTTTTTATTTTTTGGTATTTCGCGACACTGCTGCGCTTGAAGTCACAAACGAACTTTCCAGTTCTGTCAATCTTTGGTCTATTTTTTGAACTTTGTCGTCTATTGAAGAAAGCCGAGTTTCCATTTTTTCTCGCCAGCAATCCAGCATTTTGGCAAGGGGGCTTATCAGCTCCTTAACCTCTTCATCCCTATCCAAACTTGTTCCCAACATAGCCTGTCTAGATATCTTAGGCCCTGGATTTTGTTCAACTCCAGAAATAATCAAAAGTAAAAAGATAACACAAGCTAAGTTAGCACCTTTGTTTTCAGTAATATGATTTTTATTCAAACTATCGATCTCTAAATAATAAATGATATTATTTTGAACAATTTTATATAGTTATTACACCAATATTTTCTAATTTTGCATATGGGGTTTTCTTCTAGAATTATTTTCTGCATTCATACTATGGTGTATATATGGTTCCTTTAATAAAATCTTTATATCATTGTGCATAGCAAACCCACATAAACATATATGCATACAACATATATTTATGCACACACAAAATAAAACTGTTTTAGTTATACACAATAATATAAAGATTTTTATTAAAGTATGCATATACCATAGTATACTTTTACAATGTTATAAATGCTGAAAGGGAGACTATTTCTACTGTAGTATACAGATGGCGTGTTATTGCATCATACTTATTTTATTATTACGAGTAGATGGTTATTTGCGATTTGTTTGCGGAAGACAAATGATCGATGCATGTATTTATATATAATAACCCAAAAAATGCATTATTTCATCATTTTTTAAAAGGCAGAGGTGCCACTTTTTGTGCATGAATATCATCCTCCCGCACTTTATGTTGTATTTTAGCCTGAAAATCGGCCTTGCCACTTCATTAGCGTAAATATATTTTTAGCCAATTCGACCGATTTCATAACTCCCCTCGTAATGTTATGAAATCGAAACAACTCCTGTACTGATGAAGGGCAAAGCCCGAAACCATGGAATATAGGTTGGCTTTTTGTTAAAAATTTCCAAAACTGGTATTGTGGCTTATTCTTTATCACCAACTCTACGTTTTGTACAGGAATGATAACACAAAATTCATTGTTTCAATAATTCAAAGCATTTTAAAAGGGAGAGGTGCCACCTTTGGTGCATGAATATCATTCTCCCGCAACTTTACGTTGTATTTATATTGTCACAGTGTTGAAGTTTGGATAGAATAAAATAATAATTTATTATAAGACTTTAAATAGTTAGTTTGAGGGATAAAAAGGAGAAGAGATAAACTAAGTTAAATGGATAAAAATAATGATAAATTAAGGAAGTAATGTCAAAGACCCAAACGGCTGGGGTTACACCCCTAAAGATGGCGGTTAATGTTTTCGAACTTCTCGCCTAGCGCGCGCCACCAGCCGACCGAGCTGCCGATGTATTATGTACAGTCACACGCTATGTACATTTTTGCTAATGACATTACTCCCTTTTTCAGAAATAAGCAGCGACCCGCTGTTTAAAAAAAAAAAAAAAATTTACACTATGAGATCAGTCCTGTGTTTGTTCTTCTGGGCTTCTGTATGGTTTCATCAGCAGGACGTGGACGATGTCTTTGATTTTCCGTTGTCGGGGTCTCCTCTCCAAGGCCTCTACTCCATAAGTTACTATTACTTCTATTCGTTCTTCCAGTTCGTTTATTTATTTGGTATTTCGCGACACTCTGCGCTTGAAGTAACAAACGAACTTTCTAGTTCTGTCAATCTATGGTCTATTCTTTGCACTTTGTCGCCTATTGAAGAAAGCCGAGTTTCCAATTTTTCTCCCCAGCAATCCAGCCTTTTGGCAAGGGAGCTTATCAGCTCCTTAACCTCTTCATTCCTATCCAAGCATGATTTCAACATAGTCTGTCTAGACATCTTAGGCCGTGGATTTTGTTCAACTCCAGAAATAATCAAAAGTAAAAAGATAACGCAAGCTAAGTTTTATTTTAGGTGGCATCTCATTTTAGAAGGGTAGTCATTTAGTATGCAAATTTTTGTAACGTTGCAAGCAATCGACCTGGGTATATGGAAATTTGAATCCAAGTCATTGTCTAGCCGGGACAACATTATAAAATTGAAGTATATCAAGTAGAGGATCGTCATCTTAAAATTTAACTTTTAATTATTTTAAAAAATATGAAAATTAGTTTACTTACGAAGAGCGGCGTTATCCGTGACCAGCTTATTTGGCCTCCTATCGGAGAATAAAATTACCATTTTAACTATTTAGCAACTCTCCGGTAAGAGGACACCTCTCCCTAAAGGCCACTTTGGCCCTGTAATTAGGTGTACTTTACAGGGAGATTCTACTGTATCTCTTAGGGGGTGGGGGGATTGAAGCAGAAAAAAATGTGCTTGATATTCGATCCTGGGTCGTAATTATCAAAATTTAACAGTGGGCAACAATCCTTCATCAACTCCGCTCTTGGTAGATATTGAACCTTGGTATTAAGGGACTTTCACTTTTTCTCTAAGTGCAATCAATCGACACAAAATTTATCCAAACCTTCCCTATTGTGAATATAAAGCAATATAATGCTCCATCTATATATACCAAAGAAAACATTAAGGCACGAATGTTTCTTTTACACATAAATCAAATTTCTACTATCCTTACTGCGATTAAAAAATATATTGGGAGGCCTTATCTCATCATCGGTGAACCCTCCCAGCGGTTTCGTTAATTTAATCTAACAGACCGCTTCTTTAGAGCTCTAATTTATATTGGATCATTCTGCTTATATATGTTACACTGAAGAGTGGAATCTCAGAAATGGTATTTGAGGAAACTATGGACATAAGCTTTTAAGACAGGAGAATTACATTTAAATATTTGCATCGATACAATAAAGGCAAGAAAAGTTAGGCATAATATAATATAATAATAATAGCAATATAATTCCAACTTTAAAAAAAAAAAAAAAATAGATTATGATAAAATCATAATTTACTCCGCGGTTAAATGAATCTCTATAAAATATCGTTTTTATGTAAAATTGAAACATATCTGTGAAAATATTGATTCACGTTTTGTTTTTTATTGAGGGTAATTTGTTTTTGATCATGAAACAACGGATAAGACGCACATCTTTACCATTGCCAAATATGTAATGTACAAATTCTGGATAAGCAACTATTTTAACTATGACAACAACATCGAAACCGAGTTTGACTCACTTTTAGAGGCTCATGTCTAATGTATATATATTTATAAATTCTGTAAATATATATTCTCTATTGCTCTATATTCAACAATATTTGTTAAACTAAAATTTGCCTCATGTAAAACTGACTTTACTATGTGTATATAGCTATGGATATTTTCATATGTAACTAGAACTATGTAGATAAGTCTATGTTGTTAACAATAATGTCTGAAAAAAGAGTTTTGAAACGTTAGATAGTTTACTCACGTGTGAAAACAATTCCTGCCAGAAAGAGAACTATCATCCCCTCGCCAGCCATCTCTATTCTAGAGAAATTTTGAAATCTACTGCAAAAAAAAATAATTTACAAGTTGTGCAACAGAATGTATGACATCTATGCCAGATGGGGCTTAATTTTAATATAAATCATTTTCTTTATTTAGATAACACCTGCACACATGTGTCGTCGTTCATTGCGCTATTACAAAAGTGCGCGGGGGTCGGTGGAAGTGTGGTCTAAACTGTTGGTTTTCGACCGCCACGACCCGGGATCGAATCCCGCATTGGACACTTTTTTCGGATAACAAATGCCCCAATGGCCCCCGATTCTTGCAAAAGTCTAACCCCACCAGCGATTACAAGAAATCAAACGGGACTCTGGCACATTTTTAAGTCGAACTGCATTTCACATGTGAAGACATGTGGTGCACTTACATAAAGGATATCGCCAATTTCTACCCACAATGATAATCATGGACTGTACCACGTCTACTAGAGATAATAATAATAATAATAGTAAAAAGTGCGAATAACTCTAAATAAACCCATCGCTGCTAAAACACGAGGAATGATTCGTCCCCCAACCACAAAAGAAGCAAGCAAAAACAGTGCTCGAATATTTTTGTCCACTCAGTATAAAAGCTATCTCAGAAAACTATAAGAAATCTTTCGGACAAAATAAAAAAGGCATGCATAGATAGATTTCTTGTAGATCAAAAATTAAAATCCCAAGTTTTACAAAAATATCTTAATATTTTGTACTTATTGCAAATTTAATTTTGGCATTTATATTTTTATTCTTTGTTGCTTAATTATATTTTAAGTATTCCATCTTATTTTCAAATTTATATTTGGTCTTAGTCATATTTTGCCATAATATTTTCAATATTTGCCCAAATAGCCTTAGGCTCTATAATCACAATTAACATTATTTTATTGATATCTTGTCAACACATGCAAAAATGCACAGTCTGCACTATTTAGATATTCTATAGAATGCTTAGGCAATATGTCATATTAAAAAATCATTTTACATTTTGCCTAAACCACATATAGATAGATGAAAAACAATACAAAAGTGAAATTGTACTAGGATCAGGTTGATGCATTAAGGGAAAAGCATCTCCTGATTGTACAACTAAAAGTTTCTAATAGCTTACGCAATCTGTCGGAATAAAAAAAAACAACTAATCATATATTTTTTTAATTATTCCAGAATTGGCCCAATACTCTTTCTTGATTAGTTATGAAAAGCTAACCACGTACGCGTTTCAGGCTGTTGCTCTCATCAGCGTGGTGCAAGCTGTACCTCAACTACAAATAATATCTGGTCTTTGAAGCTTTCCTGATCGCTGAGGTACAGCGGCGGTTAGCTTTTCATGACTTATCAAGAAAGGGTATTTAGCCAACTCAGGAATAATTAAAAATCAATAATTAGTTGATTTTTATTCCACAGATGGCGCAAAAGCCATTAGCAACTTTTAGTTGCACGATCACGAGATGCCTCTCTCTTAACATATAGATATATTTTTCTGCTGTACTTTCTCTTCTAATATTTCTCTCAAAATACATAAATATTCATTTTTTAAAATATATTTTTATTTTTAACTGTAATAAAATATTTTTATTATAATCACTATTATACATTTGCTTTAAGTTTGAAGATAAACTCTACCAACAGTTATGTGGCTCTCCTATAGGAAACCTGCTTTCATTGGTTGCGGCGGAGATGGTCATGTCTGATTTAGATAGATGGATCAACAGTTTTTATGAATTAGGTATAAAAAAATGGTATGGTATATGAATGGAGAATTTTGCGAATTCACAAAAAAGAAACGAGCATCTCAAATTTTAAATACTTTAAATAGTTAGAACTCCCAAATCAAATTTAATATGGAATTAGAAACCAAAAATCAGTATTGCCTTATTTGAATATCCTCATTTTAAAAACAGAACAGAAATTCCACTCCACAGTCCCCCGGCATAGAACCTTCGTATTTAAAATTTAAATCATACAGCCCAATAGGACAGAAAATATTTATAGTGAAAACGGTAACTAAACGAATATGGACACATTGTTCCCTACCAATTTTAAAGAAAATTGAGAAACGAAATATCATCCAATAGCTAAGAAATATTGGATTTCCAATAGATTTTATATATAAACATTTCTACAATCCATCCCTCCCTAAAAAACAAACAATATCCCGGGCAAATAGTTATCTACAATATTCACCTGCTAATGAAAGATTATCTCATGAATTGAGGAAATATGGCATAAAATGCTTATTTAGAAATTCTCGAACCATAGGCTAGATCATTAGAAACCCCATAACCAAATCCAATAATAATACAGAGTCGATAGACAAGTACAACGTTATATACTACATCTCCTACCGACAACGTCTCTTACATAGGAGAGACCAGCAGATCAATATACATAAGAATTAAAGAACATAACCGTAATATCAGAAATCAAGATAACAAATCCTTAATATTTCAGCATGAAAATTCTACAGGCCGTTAATTCAAATGACAAAATGTTACATGTAACTTCTATAACATATTCCCCGAATACAATAGACTCATTCTGGAATCTTTTAATATCCAAAGACAATAACAGCATAAACAGAATAATTGATCTACCCCAACAGTTCCAGCATATTCAACGCAGATAATCCCACCCTCATTGGAACTCCCCTAACCCTCTACAACTGGAAACTATATTTATATTTGATTTTTTTCAATGTATTTCTGTGAATCGCCTTTGCGGAGCCAGTGGCCTGATGAAGCGCGACCGCGTGAAAGCTTGTATCCCAATTTCTCAGTAAAGAAATTCTTCAAATGTTTTTATATTTATTTAATTCAATTATAATATTATTTGCATCTATATTTCAAGAACAAATTACATCTTTACGTGTAGTAAAATTGTAATTAGTAAACTAGACGGGTGACCCGGGCTTCGCCTCGGGATTGACCCGTGTGCATATCTACCCGAGTGATATATATTTAGATAAGATTTTTTTTATAATTGTTTGTTATTAGCATTATCTATTTGTTTGCATCAGCATAATTTAATCTAATCTTTGATAGAGGGCGCTGTTCGTGAGCTAAGTAGAATAATTTGAATATATAGTTTTAATAATTGATTTATATATTTTTTTAAAATAGCCTATCGTCTTCCCCGTATTTTTTTACCTATGTATGGAAATTTTGGTTTGAATTATTGAACTACTGCGAATTTGTATACCGGACATACAAACAAACAAACAAACATACAAACATTCATTTATATATATATAGATGTAATCATAATTACTTGTAACAGTGTAATTATATCAAGTGTAACTATAATTACTTATTATTGTAATTAGAGAAAATCTGTAAATATATAACACTCTACTTGTAATTGTAATTATAGCTCTCTCTAATGTAATTAAAATTACTTGTAATTATATAGCTAACTAGCCGAATGACCCGGGCACCCATACTATTCGTTACAATTATAAATTGGCGCCGTGTATGTCACTCTTGTGAAACGTCCCGCTCCAAACTTTGTGTCTGAGAAGCGATATTTTATAGCCGAATGACCCGGGCAACGCCCGGGTTTTACCCTATTAAATGTACCCTATTCAAATACTATTCGTTACTTTTATAGCCGAATGACCCGGGAAACGCCCGGGTTTTACCCTATTAAATGTACCCTATTCAAATACTATTCGTTACATGTTTTCTGCTCGAATGAATGTTTTTCTGTTAGAATTTTGTTCCTGCATGACCCGGGCAACGCCCGGGTTTACACGATTAAATGTATATTACATATGGAAGATGGACGTAGTTCCCGGAGGTCACCCGCGAGGTCACTCTGCCCCCGCGCGCCAGGACCTCTTGATCGGTGGTCGGTGGGAACTTGGACTGTCCAACCGGCCGGCAGCCGGGCGATCACATTTACTCGGCGTGGGGGGGGGGGGGGGGGGGGGGCAGGGGGCAGAGAAGTCACGTGCGCGCCGGCAGTCAATGGGCGCCCCCCGCCGTCAGATCCCCACGCGTTCTAGAGGGCGCTGCTCGTGAGCTAAGTTGAATAATTTGAATATATAGTTTTAATAATTGATTTATATATTTTTTAAAATTGCCTATCGTCTTCCACGTATTCTTTCACCTATGTATGGAAATTTTGGTTTGAATTAGTGAACTACTGCGAATTTGTATACCGGACATACAGACAAACAGACAAACAAACATACAAACATTCATTTTTATATATATAGATATATAAATACATTTACTTGTGTAATATTATAATTATAGAGAAAAAAAAGGTCATTATAATTAGAGAAAATGTAATTGAAATTACTTGTACTGTAGAAACCCATGAGAGGACACTCGCGCTAGAGGACACCTCTCT
This sequence comes from Cordylochernes scorpioides, assembly GCA_030710605.1. Lineage (NCBI taxonomy): Eukaryota > Metazoa > Arthropoda > Arachnida > Pseudoscorpiones > Chernetidae > Cordylochernes > Cordylochernes scorpioides. The sequence continues at coordinate 43,494,514 of CP092874.1, forward strand.
ATAAAGGACAGTTTTCATTTGCAAAATGACCATTTTTTACTATTTAGCAACTCTCCGATAAGAGGACACCTCTCCCTAAATGACACTTTGGTTCTGCAATTAGGTGTCCTTTCTTCTTCTGTAATTGTAATTTTAGAAATATAATATTATAATAACATTTTGCCAAAAACTGATGGCCTATAATTTGGTTTAATAGCTCCGAATTTTGTGAATAAGCGATTCAAATAATTATTCCTAAAAGTCTTTACGCCGCGAATTGAGACAATACCTTTCAGCCACACACTTGATAAAAATACATTTACTATTCTTAGAAATGAGCATTTATATGAAGTTAAAATTACATTCTTAACTATATGAATATGATAGTCTTTAAAATGGCTTGTAAAATTTACCCATTGTTGTTACTTAGACGATTAATAATCTTGAATATTTCATTTTTTAAATTTTCTCCACATTTAAAAACTTATTTTAGCGCAATTTGAAGTTATACATTTTAAGGGTATTCAAATTTCATCAAAAATACGTTAAAATTGTCACTTTTGTTAATAAACAACTAATATCAAACGCAATTTTTTATAAAATTCAAAAAGGTATTTTAATTTTGAACGATATATCGATTAAAGAATGCCCGAAATAACATTAAAATATGTGGAAAATGAATGTTTTCCTTAATGGTGTAGATTAAGAAGATTCTCTAAAAGCTCGTCTCTTTCGTTTTAAAAGAAACAAAAGAATTTGATGCGATCGAAACTGTTGTATATATAATAATTAATTGTTTTCACAGAGTGTGTGTAATATCAAAAGTTAATAGGCGCTAACCGAAAGAAATAAAGGTTCCTTTGTTTAATATTAGTTTCTCTTTTATATTTGTTCTCACTCTCTCTTGTAATTCAATAAATATAATGTTTGATTAATATATATGGAATCAGTTTCATTAAAATTTCTATGCAAAGTCAACAATTGGTAGCAGAGCGTGGTTGTTTGATATAAAGCTCAAAATCGAAAATATTTAATCAGAAGATTAGGAAAGAAGCTTATTCTGATCGGTAAACTGAAGCACATTAATTTAAATTATATTTATATATTGCATGTTTAAAAGCTACCTAATATTTAAATAAATTTTAAAACATTTAATTGTATTTAAATTATATTGGTTTGTTTATATTTGTTCAAAAGGGGAAAATGTCTGAATCTAAGTTTCTATCTCAAACGAAAATTGAACTATTTACAGGAACAAATCATCAAATTTGGTCGTTGAGAATCGGCGCAGTTCTTAGAAGTATGAAATTATTCAAATGTGTAATTTATGATCCAGAACCTGATATGGAAGACAAAGGTTCTTGGGAGATTTGGAGTGAGAAAAATGATGAAGCATTTGGGATAATCATACTACGTTGACAAATGAACCAGCTGGGATGTTCATAGTAGAAACAAATGCGAAGAAAGTCTGGGACTCGCTAAAAAAACAAAAAACAGGCAATTTGGAAGATAAAATAATTGATATAGGCTTAGAATTAAAGAACATAAGAATGAAAGATAATGAAATTGTAGATGAATATATAACAAGGGCAGAAAATATTGCTGCGAGAAGTTCATCATTAGGGGGGGGGGGGGGGCATCAATTTCCTTCAAGAGAAAATTCATTTCATATTGTCAGAGGCATACATCCAAGGTATTAAAATATTGCTATTGTATTACTATCTAAGAGAAAGGCAACACACACAACACACAATTGAAGAGATTCAAAAAACTCTGAAATTTTAGAATGGGCATGAAAAAGAATACAGAATTAAAGATAGAAAAGTTAAATAATTTCAGCCAAAAATATGTTTTGTTTATAATAAAAAGGGACATTTAGCTAATGATTGCTGGTTTTGAGATAAACAGAAACAAAGATATCAAAAGAAATGGACACCTGATTATAGAAATCACAAATACAGTAGAGAACATTCAAATAACCTAGTGTATACTATGAAAAGTGTAATTAATGAGCAAGCATTTGAAACATATGTAAGAGAATTTAAAGATTCACCAGATGGGAGAAACGATAAGCAAATATGGTGTATAGATTCAGGATGCACCGCACATTTAACCTCAAACCTAACTTTGATGGAAATTGTGACAGAGTTCAAAAATGAAATCATCCTAGCTGAGAAGGGCAAAACTATCCAAGCCATAGCCAAAAGAGATATGAGACTTACTACATGCACAAGTGTAGGCCAAGAAGGTATTCGCAATAAGGATATCTTACATGTACCAATTTCAAGGAATAATTTCCTGTCAGTATACGAATTAGTCAACAAAGGAAATTTCAGTCATTTTCAATAAGGATGGAGCAAATATTTTTAATGAAGGGAATAATTTAGTTGCGGAGGCAAATATTAAAGATATAATGTTTATGATGGAAACAAAACTAAGAAATGTACTAATAGAAAAAAAACGAAAATGTCATGGTTATAAATACACATTTCTCTCAAATAAAAATAGCAATATAAGTTTATGGCATAAAAGATTAAACCATTAAAATGAAGATAACATGAAAATATTATTCAAGGACGTATTATAAGAGGATTGTATCTAAATTTCGAAAGGTTATCAGAGTGTGAAGCATGCATAATGGGAAAACTGGTTCAGAAGCCATATAATATTACGGAAATTATACAGTTAAGCCTCTGAATTTGATTCATATGGATTTATGCGGACCAATTCCATGCAAATTTTAGGAGGATCTAAATATTTTCTTGTTATCGTAGATGATTACAGTAGAAGAATCTTTGTATATTTCTTGAGATCAAAATATGAGACCTTTGAGAGATTTGAAGAATTTAAAGCAAGAGCCGAAAGCGAATTAAGTCTTAGAATAAAAGATGTAAGAGCCGACAATGGAACTGAATTTTGTAACTCTAAATTTAGAGGACTTTTCAGGTGGAATGGGATCCATCACCAACTTACCACCAATACTCAACACAAGTTAATGTAGTCGCAGAGAGAGTGAATAGGACTCTTATAGATATAGCGAGAATCTTACTAATTTACTCAAAATTATCCATGAAGTTTTGGTCCGAGTCAATTTCTACAGCTGTATATATTAAGTATTGCATTCCCCACAGGTCTATCAAGCACCATACACCTATGCAGAGATGGAATGGCAGAAAACCATCGGTCAAACACATTAGAATATTTAGGTGTTTAAAAAACATTGGTTTGAGAGCAAACGAAGAAGAAACAAGTTTTCACCCAAGGGTATAAGGGGAATATTTATCGGTTATTCCAAGAAAAGCCTACAGAATATATGATATAATGACAAGGATAATTTATGGAGTCAGATC
>CP092874.1:43497942-43659353 GCA_030710605.1 Cordylochernes scorpioides
ACCCCCCCTCTCGTTATTTTCTTTAATCATTATATCTTTTTTTTAAACTATTTATCACCTTCCTCTCTGCCCATATTATTTTCTTCACAGGGGGAAATGTTAAATTAAAATATTTTATTTAAAAATTGTTATTTAAAATATTATTTTATTTAAAATTAATATTTCAAAGATAAAAATATTCAGTAAATCGGCCCCAGAGGTCATGCTTCCCATATAAATCTCATGGTTGTTCTTCCCCGATGGTTGGCTCAAACAGTTTGTAATTAATGTAAAAATATTTTGTTTTATTTATATTACGGCCTTAAGCCAGGCTGTACTTTATATCCAAGTATGTTTTTATATTTCTTAGCTCAATTAAAGCAATTTCTAATCTTCAGTATTTTATTATTTTCAGGATTCTAGCCACGACCCGCACCACCCTAGCATAATCATCATATGAACCCAAAACAACAAAAAATCAATATATTTTTATTAAAATAAAAATATATAGATGATATGTTTTAATGTCCATCCATACAGAGTGTCAAAACAACAACTGACTCACTCCGTGCAGGCAAGGTCCAGCTCCGCTGCGTCACGTGGGAAACATACGTACATGTTTTCTTACATGTTCTCAGCACATCCCCCTTTTTAGACTTGAAATATATATATACATTACAAACTTTAAATGCATAATATAATGAATAATGAAGGCGATCCACAGGTTTAACAATTCGTCCACTCTCCGGGTTCTTAATCTGGCCGTCTTCTGAGTCGTTAGAGGGATAATCCACAACTGGGTCTTTTCATTTTCAACCAGTTCCTCCCCCGAAAAGGTCGGCGTCGATGGGTCGGCTGGATATTGCACTGTAACTCCTTTTCGTAGATGGAACCTGTTTCGACGTAAAGTCCCAACTGGAGTATCAACCATATATGACCTTGGTGTCGATGCTTCTGCTTTACAATCCCCCAGGGTCGCATATCTGTAATCCAAACCGTGTCACCTTCGGATAGCCCTCCATGTCCGTAGCTCCGCAGCGTCGATCATATCTGGATTTCATATCCTTTCTCCTTCTCCCCTCCTTTCTTTTCAGGGTCAGAGAGTCCACCAACTTTGGATTAAGATTCTCTGGTGCAATTGCAAGTCGTTACGGAGTTTACGTCCCATGAGAAGCTCGAGCAAGGGGGCGTAACCGTTCTCCAAGGGGTCGATCGATACTCCAGGAGTCCAAGCGATGGTCTTGATTTTTCTTAGGACAACTTAACAATTATTCACACCTGCTTCTGCCATCCCATTGCTCTGCGGGAATCGAGGACTTGAGAGTACATGTGTGAATCCGTACTGCTTGCGAAATTTGCAAATTCACGACACTCCAAATTGGCGTCCCATTATTCGCTTACAACAGTTTCTTATTCCATGTCGGCAAATGGATTTGCAACTACGCACCACCACATTGGCTGTGAGCCGATCCAGCTGAACCACTTCAGGAAAACGAGAATAATACAATGACGACTAATACCACTTATTCTCGAACTTGAACAAATCCATTCCAATCTTTGCCACGGTCGTGTAGGAAAGTTGGTTGGTATCAAAGGTTCATGTTTTGAAACGGCTTCCTTGATACAGACACTGCACTTTCTGACCGTTTCCGCGATCTCCCTCCGAAATTCCAGGCCACCATACCGTCTCACGTGCGCGAAGTCTTGTTTTTGTAATCCCGAAGTGCCCAGCGTGCAACTTATCTAGATCTCCATTTCATACTTGCAGGAATAACAAGACGACATCTACGCATCAGTAGTCCATTTTGAACGCCGATTCATCCTCGACAGGCCAATAAAGAGCAGAGCCGGTGACATCTTATCTTATCTGGCCAGCCTTGCTCAAGGTATGACTACTGCTTCAGGTCGTATCCTCTTGTTGAGCTTCAAAATCTTCGTCAACATCTCGTCTTTGTCGTTTAAACTCGAGAGAACTGCATTATTATGCGCTGAGGTTTGCCGTTCGTTGCACCTCCCTCGGTTGTAAGAATTGGTTGTCTGGATAATGCATCGCGTCGAGGACTCCTTTCCAGGATGTCTAATCTTGTTTTGAGCTTCTCCATCAAAGTACTGTACCCGTCGAGAGTATGCACAGCATATGGTTTGCTCCATGTTTCAATTTGATTTCGTAGGGTTTCCGACTGTCCCAGTCCTTCAAATAGTTCAGGAATTCCTTGATCGGTTTAATTCTCGTCCGCAACCACTTCAAATCCGCCTCGCCAGATCAAGAGCTCACATGCCCGGCGACTCAGAAGAGTTTCACATCAAACGACGATGACATAAATCTTTCCTTGATTTCATAATTGCCATTTCGCAGCGTTGATATAAACATACCCACAGTCTGAAGTTCGGAGAAATCAGCAGCTCTAAATGTTGATAATCACTTTTCACTAGTCGTTGCTGTCCCATTATCTCTGAAGAGACACAGAGGAACACATGTAACATTCCGCCTGGGAGTCGAGCTTGAACTTCAGCTGTTTCCCGTTCACTTGATTACTGCTGTCCAATCGCCTCCTGCACTCGCCTTCATCATCATCGAGATTAGATGAATCCTCCACAGCTGAGACCTCCAGGAGAAAACCAATTTCTTCATCAAGTTTCAGAAACAGCTTTGACTTCCGCAGTCTTCGCCTGCTTATCGGGCAGCAATTTCAAAATGGCCAGCTTTTGAACATAGGTTACATCTTTGCCTTCAGCACGGCAGGCCTGTCCTTCCCTGTGGGTGAAACCTCCGCATTTTGGACATCGTGATCTTGTTTTGGCTGACTTCTCCTTCTTCTCGAAGGCTGCTGTTGTTGTTTCGGTGATTGTTTCTTCGAGTTGAACTTCACCTTATTGACCTTTGGCTTGTTGAGGGACGCTGCAGGTCGACTTGCTGCTGTCGAACGGCTTCCTGCTGTCGAACCATTTTCACCGGCCTTTTCCAAAGTCAGTTTCGCTGTCCAACTGCATTCTTTCAGATAAAGCTTTGTCCCTCACTCCAACCACTATTCGGTCACGGATCAACAGCTCATGAAAACCCTCAAATTCGCAACTATCAGCCAATTTGTTGCAATGAAGTGATGAATTCGTCCACTGGCTCCCGATCCTCTTGGATTCTTGAATTAAATTTCGCACGTTCGTAGATAATATTCTTTCTGACACAGAAGTGGCTGTCGAACGCCTTGAGGGACGGAATCAATTTTCGTTGCCTCTTCCTCCTTTTCGAACTTGAAGGTCCTGAATATATCATCCGCGCGGTCACCCATCAAGTACATGAACAAATCGATCTTGTCCGCCTCCTTCTTTCTTCTTTATTCCACTGACCACGAGGTATCGTTCGAATCTCTTCCTCCATTTGGGCCATTCGTTGGGAGTCGAGAAGTCGAAAGTTTCTGGAGGTTGAATCTGAGCCATGTTGAATTATCTTCCAAGGTACACAAAAATCAAAATTTTGCAATAAACGGGTTCGGTATTTTATCTAGTTATCGCTGCCACCATGTTTTAATGTCCATCCATACAGAGTTCAAAATAACAACTGACTCACCCGTGCAGGCAAGGTCACGCTCCGCTGCGTCACGTGGGAAAACATACGTACATGTTTTCTTACATGTTCTCAGCACAGAAATCTTGCCGGAGGAAAATGATCTAAAGAGACAAGGGTCGCCTCTCCCGTCAAAAATAGACGTCTAAAACAGACGCCATCTATTGACCGTCGCCGCAACTAGCGGCCTCGATCGGTGACAAAGCCACAACACCAGCTTGGCAAACTGAAAAGCGTCCATCTAGAGACCATGGTTTCGGGCTGATGGCCCTCGTCAGTCTAGGGCGGACTTATTCCATGAGATCCATACGGGATCTAATGGAATCTTGACAATCTGCCAAAGAGGTGTTTTGCTGGGCAAAGTGGCTGGGCCATATCTATGGCCAAAATATAGATGGAAATCTTGCCGGGAGGAAAATAATCTAAAGAGACAAGGGTCGCCTCCCCTTGTCTCTTTAGATATATATATATATATATATCATATATGGAAATATGTAAAATTAAAATGGCCTGTGTGGGAGTACAAGGAAAGAGGGAAGATAGCGAGGTTAACAAACAACCCCCCTTGGTAAAACAAGTATCACGACTTCATTATCTCCCCTAGGGGACTTATCTTACTTAAAGCGGCTTAAAAGCGGCTAGACGGGATGATCAAAGTTCAGTTCTCACCGAGGTGGCCTCGACGCCAGTTGTTCTAGGGTTGTTCTGGGACCTTCTATCTTCCCCCCCCCCCCCCCCCCCGATCTATTTCCTCACGGGTTTTGGCCTCTGGATCCTGTCTCCTGTGTGTCCTTACCACCCATCGCTCAACAACCACGACTGCTTCTAGCCAACATGCCACACTGCATTCATCCAACAGCATAAACTACTACTACATTACCACATCGAAAGCCGACAGGATAAGACCTGACCGGGAAACAAATCCCTCGTATACCAGAGTATGAAGAAAACAAGAAGCAATACCACGATGATCGAACAAACCCACAACCAAGTTCCACAAGAACCAACGACCGACTCTACTGTAGCCGCTTCCCTTCGAACTCTCACCCTCTGTCTCGACCAACTTTTAAACCGTGAGTCTGAAGAAACAATCACCTACGACGGAGATGAACCTGCCGCACACTTCTTCTCACAACTTGAGTCTCAGCCGAACTTCCACAACTTAGAGCCAGCACGCCAAGCTCGAAAGGCTCTATCATCACTCAGAGGCGAACCTCGCAAAATTGCACAAGATTTAGCGCTACTCAATAAGACTTATGAAGAGGTCAAAGAGTCACTCTGCGCCGTCTATCCCCGACGCCCTAGCTTCACCCTTCAAGAGTTCTATGAACTTAAATGCACGTCGATGGCCGAGATCGAGACCTACTACAAGAACAAGGTCCGAATAGGATTGGCGATCAACCTCCCTAAGAGTGCCATCGTGCAAGCACTATCCAACGGTGTGCCACGTAACTATGGCAACCTTTTAAAGATGGCACAACCCTCGGGACCAGAAGAATGGTTGTGCTTAGCCCAACAGCTGACCTACGAAGGGGATAACACCAGCACTAAAGCTGCCCAACAACGATCACCGCGCCAGAGCAGAACACCTTCCACCACCGTGGACAAGACCCCACCATATCCTTGCCGTTACTGTGGCGGACAACACTGGCACGCACAGTGTCAGCAGCGAGGGCCCTACCAGCGGACTTTTCGGACCTTTACACCTGCGGTCCACAGCGTCGAGCAACCCCAAAGATCGACTGGGCCTGCAGGTGTCTACGAGACCGCAGCAACGACGAGCTCGGGAGAAACCAAGTAATGCCAGCTTCGGCAGCAGAACTCCTCCGAAGCTCAATGAACCTACCTGCACCCTAACCAGCATACGCCTGTAAGTGCAATTATTTTAACCCCTATCATTCATTCTTTAAAGATGCCATTCCTAATTGACTCTGGAGCCAATGTTTCCATAATTAGTTTAAACCAATTTGAATATATTAAAAATGTTAATAGTTTCATTTGTTCCACCCCTATTAACAATGATGTTATTATTCATACTATATCTAGTCATGCAAACCAATCGGATTATTTACCTTACCAATACAATTTAATAATTTTAATTTTAATGAAACATTTTATATTTTAAATTCACCCCTTGAACATGGTATCCTATCTATTCATGTTATGCAATTCTTAAGATTAACAATAGATTTTCATAATCAATTGATACTTCAAAATAGTGTTCCAGTACCTAAACATTTGTACCATTTTGTATGTGACCTTCCCACTTGTAAGCACGGCTCGCGAATAATAACTTCTAACCCTAAACGACCCATAATTCACTCGGTTAACTTAGGCTTTGACAATTTTCAACCTCCACGTGAGCCTTACTTACAAACAACCTTTAGTAATATTTATCAACCTTCCCCTGAATGCCCCTCTCACCCTTACAACCTTAATAGCATTCCTACCAGCCCATGCGCCTCTAGAGAATTAATGATTAAAGAATTTATCGAACAACGCCCAGAACTGACTATCCCTTATCAGCAATTATTGTATTCTTTTAAAGATATTTTCCCTATCAATAAATTCAATGTATTACCACTCAACATAACCCCTGTAAAACTCAAAATTATTTCTGATAAGGTTATTTCCCTCCGACCATACCGAACTCCCTATGCCTACCAGAAGGAAATTCAGGACCAGATATCTCAACTTCTAAAACATGACATAATCACCCCCTCCTCTAGCCCATATTCCTCCCCTGTGACACTCGTTCGCAAACGCGATAAAACCATGCGTCTCTGCATTGACTTCCGTCGCGTGAACGAACTAGTACCCTCGGATTTGCATCCTTTGCCATTGATAGAAACGGTACTGGATAACCTGTCGAAAGCCAGAGTATTTAGCACCGTTGACATAAGCAATGCATACTATCAAATCCCCATCGTGGAGGAGAGTCAACCACTACTCTCTTTCGTGACTCAACAAGGGCAATATAATTTCAAACGCTTACCCTTTGGGTTCAAATCAGCACCCCAAATTTTCGAACGTGTGATTACCCAGTTGATCCACAAACACCACCTCTCTTTCATAGCCCATTATTATGACGACTTCGTTATTTTTTCTGACTCCTCAGAACAACACCTTACGCACCTTCGACTTTTCTTTAAATTCTGTTTAGAGGAAAATCTCCAACTTAACCTTAAAAATGTAATTTTTATCAAAATGAAATAGATTTTCTCGGCTACCACATCACCGCAGGGACTTACACACCTAATATTAAAAATACCGAAATCATCAACGCTATTAGAACTCCTATCAACGTTAAAACCCTACAATCATTTTTAGGAGCCGTCAACGTATATCATAAATTCATCCCAGAATATGCTAGACTTCGCCACCCCTTAAATCAATTACTAAAATAGAACGCCAAATGGCTTTGGAGCCCGAATTGTCAACAAGCCTTTGATAAATTGAAGCAACACCTCGCAACACAACCTGTGTTACATCTATTTCAAGAAGGGCTCCCATGCCAGGTCTATTGCGACGCTTCCACGCAGGGCATCGCAGGTGTACTCAAACAAGTACATCCTGACGGTAACATCTACCCTGTACAATATTACAGTCGCGCGTTGCGTTCCTATGAGCGTAATTACACTATATCTGAACTGGAGTGCTTAGCCATTGTAGAGTGCGTTGACAAATTCCGAGTGTACCTCCTAGGTACAAGGTTTGTCATCTACTCAGATCATCACGCCTTACAATGGCTAAAGACCATAAAAGACCCCACCGGACGCCTCTTTCGTTGGAGCCTTCGACTCTCAGCTTAAGCCTATGAGGTCAAATACCTCAAGGGCTCGCGTCAGTACGAGGCGGACCTACTCTCCCGTAACCCTTTCTGCGGATTCCTATCCACAGGTCAAATAAAAGATCATCAGGGCGAATTACGGAGGGACACAAGGTATATCCTCAATGACAAGGACCTTATGACCATCATACGACGGGGTGTCACTAAAATAATTGTTCCACCATCACTCCGTGGCACCCTACTACAACGAGCCCATCGCGATTTCAATCACCCCGGCATTTCGCAGATGACCAGACTGATCGCAGCCCAATACTATTGGGACGGCATGACAAATGACATCAGGACACATGTAAGAACCTGTTCAGTATGCCAATTGGTCAAACCACCAAAAGGACCTATCTACGGAGAATTGGGACAACTCCCCCCAGCGGTCCTGCCGTACGAACTAGTGTCACTAGATACTATTTCTGGATTCGCGAAATATGGGAATTCTCAGACCTTCTTACATGTCGTAGTGGACCATGCCACACGGTACGCGTGGGCATTTCCATCGCGGTCCACCAGCATTCTCATCTATACCCAAGTGATTAAAAAGGTGATGCAGTTTGGTTCGCCTAAACGACTTTTGACGGATAGAGCTCCTGCCTTCACCTCTCCGAAATTTCGTAGATTTTTGATTAGACATAACATTGGCCAACTTTTCACGACAAGCAACAACCCTCAGGCCAACGGATTAAGTGAACGACTAAACGCCACGATTACTGGCAAACTTAAACTGTTGCGCCTCCAACAACCTAAGACGGCCTGGACCAAACTACTACCTCAGGTCCTTCAGGCTTATAACCATACCCCACATTCGGTGACCGGGTTTCCACCGTCATACCTTTTGTTAGGTAGTTTCCCGCTACAACTATCCGAGCATGTACAAAACTACCCAAAAATCGACGACGCCAGAGAATTGGCCTATCAAAGGACACACGAACGACACTTACGCGACAAAGCGAGATTCGACCAAACACATAGAGCTTCCGATTATGAAGTAGGCGATCTCGTTTTGGCAAACACATACCACCATCCAGACACTGGTAAACTGGCACCTTTCTTCTCAGGACCTTATGAAATACTGGAGATAATTTCCCCTCGAATCGTACGGATCAACCGCTCCAACCGACCTCTAAGTCGTGAGACAGATACAATTCATGTCAACAAATTAAAACACTATACGGAAAACGAACAATTTATTTCACCGCCCGTAAATGATCGAGACCAACCCAAAAATACCTTCAATTTCCCATATAAACACTTCAATCACACTCTAATCCATACTAAAACGGCTATTAACTCACTAAAGCAACATGACTACACTTACAATCAAGATGATCAAAGATATTTGAACCACTTATCCCCTGAAATCTTTACCAATTACTAACCTGACAACAAGACTTTACGAACCCAGTAGTATCTAAATAATTAAGGTAGAGTGGCCCAAAGCAAGTTTCCCCTCGCTCTGTCCGCCTATATTCTACCTTTGCATCTAGAACTATTTTATCTTCGAAAATTAAATATAAGTCCATTCGACTTCCTCACCTACACGCGGGACTTTTCCCCTCGGACTCGCTACACAAGTAACTACATAGATAAGTTAGATTGGCCCAGGGCAAGTCTCCCCTCGCTCTGTTCGCCGAGGTTCTAACATTGTATGTAGTTTTATATTTACCTCAGTCCTGAGCTCACACAATTTTCAACCTCAATCTCATTTCTCGTACTCTACACTTATAGCATAGAAAGCCCATGACAAGTTTCCCCTTGCCATGTCCGCCTGAAAAATATCTTAAAGTGTAGAGTTCCCCAGTCTTAATGATCTTCAGAATTTCACCTCGACCAACTTTTATATTTTATTATTATTTATTGTTAATTTTAAAATCTCTTTTAATTTAATCCCCACCACACACACACTTTTTTCAAATTTCAAACTTTATTTCAACTTTTATGTCACTTTTACTTATGTTTTTTTTTTTGTTGGTGGTGTTTTAAAAACTTTGCCTTTTATATTTAACATACATATCTCCCATTTATAATTCAATTAATGGACAATTTTCAGATATCATGCCACAACCTTTCAAGCTTACAATGCCTTATTTTCTTCTCAATAACATGTTCTCTCGAAATCTTTTTCTTATCTTTCACCATCGCTCTTGAAAAAAAAAAAAAACTCTTGTTTTTAATTTTTCGTATATCAACTTATGTTTTTTATGAACCAATGACCAAATTTTCGCTGAACCTCTCAGTCTTTCTGCAGTGTATCTATTCCTACATTGAAACTTAGGTTCTGAAATCAAGGCTTTTTTTTTCAACCATTCGACCTCAGAGGTCTTATTTTTGTCAATTGACCGCAAAGGTCCACTTTTTTTTTCTCACTCGACCCCGAAGATCTTTTTCACGTACGTGCATGTCCATGATTTGTTAATTTTAGTGTCATCAAGAGAACCGCACATAAGTTGTCTGCCTAATCAATCTCCTTCATTCTAAAGTATCTCTGTAAAATGTCTCAATACGTTTTGTTGACGAATGCTGCAGAGATGACTATTTGCTCCAGCCTCTTTCTAATGGCTTCCTTTGTTCATTTTAGAATGTTGAACCACTTACTTTACAGCTCTCTTACTTTCCACCTTTCCATTCTCTTCACCTCCTCATTCACGTATCCATATTGTACATATCAATTATTGTCCATACCTACACTCTATACCATATTAACCTACACATAAAATTAATTTGTACATAGCCAAATTATTTCCCACCCTCAAAGAATTTCCTGCACAAATTCTTCTTTGAAAGGGGGGACATCTGTCATAATATTTGGAAATATGTAAAATAAAATGGCCTGTGTGGGAGTACAAGGAAAGAGGAAAGATAGCGAGGTTAACAAACAACCCCCTTGGTAAACAAGTATCACGACTTCATTATCTCCCCTAGGGGACTTATCTTACTTAAAGCGGCTTATAAGCGGCTAGACGGGATGATCAAAGTTCAGTTCTCACCGAGGTGGCCTCGACGCCAGTTGTTCTAGGGGTTGTTCTGGGACCTTCTATCTTTCCTCCCCGATCTATTTCCTCACGGGTTTTTGCCTCTGGATCCTGTCTCCTGTGTGTCCTTACCACCCATCGCTCAACAACCACGACTGCTTCTAGCCAACATGCCACACTGCATTCATCCAACAGCATAAACTACTACTACATTACCACATATATATATATATATATGTTGTATTGAAATATTTTATTTAAAAATGTTATATATTGTTGTATTCCAATTGATTACACACAGCGCTCAACGTTAATTATACTTTAATTAACTATAAGGTAAAGGGAATATATATATATATAGATTAAAAGTAAACACACATGGAGAGAAGGAATGGCGTGGCAACGCCGCAGGTAGGGTTACAACATCGGCAGGAAGTGAGTCAGCTCTAGTGTTACCGAAGCCAACCGTCCGCCGCCAGGGTTCCAGCAATCTCCTCCCTCGAAGTGACCTCCTATTCATGGATCACTTCGCCGCTTAAGAGTCTCGAACGATGAAGTTCGTGCAGGTTTCTCCCCAGTGGCTTGGTCAAAATGTCCGCTAGGTTTCTTCCACTTATTTACTTCAGTACTGAGGAGTGCAATTGAGTTCTGAGCATTTCTCTGGTTCCTTAGGATCATTGGATGAGATCGAGTAGGAGAAGGCTTCACAGTATCTTCATTATGGCTGTCCTCTTCTGTAGGTATCACGTCTTCTTGATCTAATAAAGACACTGGATTCTCTTCAATCTCCCGTTGAGTCCCATAGCTGTAGTGTTCAACAGATGGAAGCACCTCCCGGTTGCTGTCGTTCCTCGATACATCACTCTCTTTGAAGACACAGTCCCGAGATTCCACCACTTTCTTCATCTCAGGAATCCACACTCTGTAGCCACGTCCTCTGAGTGCATATCCAACAAGGTTACCTTTGACAGCTCTCCTTTCGAGTTTGGATTTACGGACTTGTCTTGGAATATGGACAAATACTTGACAGCCAATAGCTTTTAGGTGTTTAAGACTAGGCTTGTTCCCTGTCCACAGTTCATATGGCGTGCTTTCACCATTGTGATTGTTGAGAACTCTGTTTCTGACATAGGCTGCGGTGTAAGTCAGCTCCGCCCAGGAAGCCTTTGGCAGACCACTTCCAGATATAGTGCTCCTGACAAGATCTAGGAGTGTCCTATTCATTCTTTCTGCCACACCATTCTGTTGAGGTGTATACGTCATAGTGTGTTCATGAACTATTCCAACGCTCTTGCAGAAAGTGTCCCATTCTTTGGAACAGAATTCCAAGCCATTATCCGTACGTATCCGTTTTAGTTTCCGGCTGGTTTGTTTCTCAGATTCTTGAATCCACTCTTTGACTTTTCCCAGGGTTCCGCCTTTGTTTTTCAGGAAAAATACACTTGTATATCTCGTAGATTCATCAATGATGGTTAAGACGTACTTGGCTCCTCCCCAGCTCAATACGTCGAGTGGACCCATCAAGTCCGCATGCACCAAGTCCAACGGCATGATTTCTTTTTCCTCCTTGTGTGAGTGTTGAAGGAATGGCAGACGGTAATATTTGCCGATCAAGCAGTCTTCGCACTTTTCTGGCTTTGCCGGGCTGCAATCAAGTCCTCTTACGCTTTGGTTCTTGGCCATCTTTGCTATTGTATATGCGTTTACATGCATCAGCCTTTTGTGCCAAAGTTCCAGTGTAAGCTCTTCCTTGCATTCAGATGCAAGAGAAACACGATCATTCTGATCTATCGGAGAGGATGGAGTAGTCTGGACGTAGTAAAGTCTACCCAACTTCTTTCCCTCTATCAAGAGTTTACCTTTCATGTCCATAATGTGGCAACCATTCTTATTGAAGACAACTTTTCTACCGTTTTCTATCATTTGGAACACAGACAGAACACTGTGACTCATATCTGGAACATACAAGGTGTTCTGGGCAACCATTTTGCTGGCATCTCCCTTGTGTCCAACAATATTGGCACTGACAGTACCGATACCACATGCTTCTATAGAAGAGCCATTCGCAACAGTGATGGAACTCATATTGCTTGTGCACTCTTTCAGACATGTGAGGTAATCTCTCTTGGGAGTCATATGGTGCGTCGCTCCAGAATCTATGATCCAGGTCTCGGCGGTAGCTCCAAACAAAGTGTTGCACATTGCCGACATATTTACGCCTTTGTTTTGGTCAAACCTCTTTGGTCTTTGTTCATTCTTTCCTTTCATCCTGCATTCCCTTGCATAATGGCCTTTACTTCCACATTTGAAACAAACAACCTTTGCTTTAAATTGTTTTATTGTTTCAATGGGCTTCGAAGAGGCATTAACGACCATGGCACCCACTTCTTTTGGTAGATTAGACGAACGCCTTTCTGCTTCTGCCAACAGCCGTCTTTTAACTGTGGCGGTCGTGAAGTCTGAATCAGGCAAGTTACATATTGTTGAGACAACGGTGTCCCAATCCTCTGGTAATCCACCCAAAAGAACCATAGCCAAATCGCCATCATCAATTTTGTCGCCAATTTGGGCCAGTTCGTTTACAATGTAGTTTATCTTCCCCATATACCCTTCCATATTGCTGTGCTGAGTCAACCTTTCGCCATATAACTGCCTTCTTAGTTGTACGGCTCGATATCTACTATCCTTTGGTGCGTATAATTTTTCCAGTTCCTCCCAGACCTCTTTCGGAGTATTCAAATGTTGAACATGCAATTGTTGTTCATCATTAATCCCGAGGCAAATTTTTGCAAACGCCTTACCCTCCCGCGACAAAAAAAGTTTTGTTGCAACAAGGTCACTAGGGTCAGGCTTAGCCTCTCCTGGATTGATCAAACTCCACAAATCGTTTTCGATTAGAACGAGTTTCATCTGGAAGCTCCAGCTGGAGTAATTAGCACCATTTAATTTTGTAATCGTTGTGTTTGCCATTTTACAAAATATTTGGTAAGTAGAAAAAAGGATGTTCCAAGTAATCAAAGGAAATTTGTTTACTCACGTTTTAGGCTTCGCGCTTCTTCAGTCTGACGTTTTAATCCTTGCGCTTCTTCAGTCTGACGTTTTATTCCTTGCGCTTCTTCAGTCTCATAATCTTTGTTGTATTCCAATTGATTACACACAGCGCTCAACGTTAATTATACTTTAATTAACTATAAGGTAAAGGGAATATATATATATATATATAGATTAAAAGTAAACACACATGGAGAGAAGGAATGGCGTGGCAACGCCGCAGGTAGGGTTACAACATCGGCAGGAAGTGAGTCAGCTCTAGTGTTACCGAAGCCAACCGTCCGCCGCCAGGGTTCCAGCATATATTAAAATGTTATTTTATTTAAAATTATAATTTCATAGATATAAATACTCTGTTTTAATCGACCGCCAGAGGTCACGCTTCTACTTATATATTTGTCTTATTCTGTCTGTTTGTCTGTTTGTCTGTTTGAAGCTCACGGATGGGATTTTTCATAACCATCGGTGGTTCAGTGGTAGAATGCTCGCCTGCCACGCGGGCGGCCCGGGTTCGATTCCCGGCCGATGCATTTTTTTTTTTTACAATTTTTTAAACTCATTTATATATTATACAAGAATGACATCCACGGCGCCAATTTATAATTGTAACGAATAGTATTTGAATAAAAGCATTTAATCGGGTAAAACCCGGGCGTTGCCCGGGTCATTCGTATATAATAATTGTATAAACGAATGCAAGACAAAATCACCGCGAATGTTTCTTTTTTTTAAGGCAATTTCTTTATAAGGCAATTATCGTTATTTATCGTTAATTTTTGTTTCGATTTTATTGAAAAAAAAAACGATATGATGCCTTTAAAAAATGATCTTTATTACTATGCAGTTTTCTATTTAGTCAATATACCTAAGTTCATGTTGCAAATGTAATTATCTCTATCGATTTAGTAGGTGAAATGCAAAAAAAAAAAAAAATCGACATGATGAAATCTTTATGAAAATTCACATTTTTATTTTTATATATTCAAGACACACACAGTTTGGGGCGGGACGTTTCACAAGAGAGACATCTACGGCGCCAATTTATAATTGTAACGAATAGTATTTTAATTAAAACATTTTAAAAACACACAGTTTGGAACGGGACGTTTCACAAGAGTGACATCCATGGCGCCAATTTATAATTGTAACGAATAGTATTTGAATTAAAACGTTTTTAAAATATATACGCACTCGGGTAAAACCCGGGCGTTGCCCGGGCCATTCGTCTAGTATATTATAAATACTCATTGTTGTTCTTCCCCGTTGGCCGACCCAAAACTTTGTAATTATGTAAATAATCTTTTCATTTTTTATTCTTACGCCTTAAGCCAGGCGGGACTTTTACAGAATTATGTTTATCTTATAGCTCAATTAAAGCAATTTTTAATCTATACTATTTTTATTATTTCACTTTCAAGAAGATTCATGCCACGACTGCACCACCATAGTATAATCATTCATCATGATCAAAATTTAAGCAGAAAATCATCTCATTTTTTGATATAATATTAGCCGGCAGGATATCTGAAACTTGTGTGAACAATATCCCAAGAGCAAAATTTTTCAAACTCAGGTATGCAAATATTCCAATCAAAAATAGCTTTCTCAATCAAAAATAGCTTTCCCAATCCAAAATAGTTCATTTCAACCAAAAATAGCTCATATTCAACCAAAAATAACCTACTTTAAATAGACATAGCCTAATTCCTACAAACATAGCTCATTTTTAATTATGCAAATCAAACATAACCTACCCTAATCAAAAATAGCCTTCTCCATCGAAAAATAGTCACCTACAAGTAACTATGGTCATCATCAAGCCATAGACAAGCTACAATCAAACATAGCCTTCTACAATCAAAAATAGCCATCTCCAAACAAGCATAGCCTTCTCCAAACAAACATAGCCTTCTCCATACAAGCATAGCCATCTCCAAACAAACATAGCCATCTCCACAAGCAAATGTAGCCATCTCCATCTCAAGAAGTTCCAAGCAGCCTTCTCCCATCTCCAGCCATCACATCTTCCGCCCAACACCAGCCATCTCCCGAGAATTCAACTCCAGCCGGAATCATCCATTTCAAGGTACTTTGTATTAAACATTTTCCGCAGTTTACCTAATTTTAACTTGTAATTTTCACCCATGCTTCTAAATAGTTTTCAATCGCTTATTTGCTTAAATTTACCCTTTTTGTCAAATTATTTTTCTGTATCAATTTTACCATAGTTGTTTTGACCTTTAAATTTTATCACACCCTTTAATCCTTTTAATCCTTAGTTTTTCTTTGTATAGTTAGCTCCTAAATGCCATAATATACCTCATGCCATTTTTTATCTTCAAACAATTTAAACCATTTACAAATATCATTTTTTTAAAATTCTATATGTAAAACAGTCGGCCGGGAGGACAACAACAAAATAACATTACCTATTTCTCACATCTTCAATATTTTTTAAACTAGTCTTAAACCTTGTTAATCATATTTCCACTATATTTTTTCGTTAATGACAACAATACCTTATAGCTTCACATTTCTATCTTATATCTGAAATTTCATAACTTTTAATATTTTGATAGTTTAATTTCATTTCTTAATATGTTATTATTATAAAAAAAAATAGTTTTCCCCCCTTTTTGATTTCTTTTTAAATGCCATAATTTTCTAATGTTTCTCATTTCGCCTAACAAATATGTAAATTTACCGTAGTAGACATATGTAAATTTCAACTTTTGTTTTGTTCACCTTGAATATTTTTCTTCAAATGATCATTCTTTATTCTTACCATTAATTTTTCTCAACATGCTCATTCCTTGTTTTTGCATTTTGCCTTTTTTTTACATATTACCCTTGCCTTTTATTACTTTTTCACAAATGCTCTTTTTCTTATAATGATCCAATGTTTTTTCACAATGCTATCATATTAATATTTTTCATTCATGTACATTTTAATAATTCATGCATTTTATTTTTCCTTCCTCATTTTAATATTATATTTGTGCATTTTTTCTTGTGTCTATTTCCAATCTATTGGTTAATAACAAACCTATATGATTAGGGAATACCACAATTTTCACTCTTTACCACAATTTTCATTCTTTATCACAATTTTCATTCTTTACCACAATTTTCACTCTTTACCACAATTTTCAATCAACCACAATTTTCACTCTTTACCACAATTTTCAATCAACCACATTTTCACTCTTTACCACAATTTTCACTCTTTACCACAATTTTCAATCAACCACATTTTCACTCTTCACCACATTTTTGTTATCATTATTCACATTATCATTTTTTGTACTTTCCTGTCTATTGGTTACCATATTTAAAACCAATATGATGAGTGAATATCACCTCTCACCTTTCTTTCTAATAATTTTATCTTTTTTTTAAGCTAAATTTTTATCACTTTACTCTTAATAACCCATATTGTTTTTTTCACAGGGGGGAAATGTTGTATTGAAATATTTTATTTAAAAATGTTATATATTAAAATGTTATTCTATTTAAAATATAATTTCATAGATATAAATACTCTGTTTTAATCGACCGCCAGAGGTCACGCTTATATTATAAATACTCATTGTTGTTCTTCCCCGTTGGCCGACCCAAAACTTTGTAATTATGTAAATAATCTTTTCATTTTTTATTCTTACGCCTTAAGCCAGGCGGGACTTTTGCAGAATTATTTTTATCTTATAGCTCAATTAAAGCAATTTTTAATCTATACTATTTTTATTATTTTACTTTCGAGAAGATTCATGCCACGACTGCACCACCATGGTATAATCATTCAACATGATCAAAATTTAAGCAGAAAATCATCTCATTTTTTAATATAATATAATATATATATGAAATGTAAATAATAAAGTTTATATATTAAAAATTAAAATCTCAAATATAATTTGAATTAAGTTTATATTATAGAGTATGTTGGATAACTGAATGCTACGACAGCTAGCGCCACACTGGACCTATCATCATCACAACTGTTTGTTTACCTTCTTCTCTATACTTCAATAACTGTTCGCTACCATAACTTTGTCTTTTCTTGCTAAATGGATAATAAAGATTATTATAATATAACCCTCAACGTCCTCATGCCTTCCTACAAGCTGTAAGTACCTAAATCTTACAACAATTAGATTATGAGACTGAGTATTGCATGAAATTCAACTAACGAGTTAAGACAAAGAAAAAAGGCTTAGCAAAAATGGCGTCACTCCCGAGCCACGATGTAACCCTAAATAAGCTCGACGGCTATAACTACTCACTATGGTCTTTCAAAATTGAAATGCTCTTGCAAAAGGAAGATCTTTGGGAAGTTGTCACCGAAAATATTCCAGATGAACCTAAAATCGAATGGAAAAAGAAAGACTCAAAAGCTAGAGCTATCATTAATCTAAGCATCGCCGACTCACAAATAGTGCATGTCAAAAACCTACTAACAGCCAAAGCTACCTGGGACACTCTTAAAAATATCTATGAAAGAAAAACACTCTCAGGAAAAATTTATTTGCTAAGGAAACTATACAGCTTAAAACTCGAAGAAGACAAAGACATGCAACAGCACATCACTACCATGATGGAACTTGTTGACAAACTGCGAACCATTGGCGAAACACTAAGGGACTCTCACATCACGGCTATACTGCTTTGCTCGCTTCCAAAGAGCTACTCCAATCTCATCACGATGTTGGAATCAAGGCCTGATGACGAGCTAACGCTTGAATTCACCAAGAACAAACTCCTTGATGAACACACACGCAGAGTAGAAAGCTCGAAAGACGAAAGCACCGAATCAAAAGCCTTAAAAAGCCTCCACAGTGCTTCAAGCCAAAGAAGAGAAAAAGAGAAGAAATTCTGTTCTTTCTGCCACAAACCAAACCACTCCAAAGAAGAATGTTGGCACTATCAAAAGCGAAACAACAGCAACAAAGAGTACAAATATGAAAACCTCAGAAGAGGAAACGTACCAAAGTACACAAATCAGTCGAGTGTCACCCAAGAACAACCAACAAATCAGAGAACAACAAAAGGACCAAACCCAAAAGCTCTCAATTGCACTCAACGAGAAGCAAGTGTACACAACTGGTTCGTCGACTCTGGAGCCACATCTCATATGGCGTACGATGAAAGCTTCTTCACTGAACTTAACAGAGAACAAACACAAAATGTTGTGGTTGCTAATGGCAATAAGCTGCAGGTCAAAGGGATAGGACAAGGAGAAATAAAAGTCATCACACCCCAAGGAAAGACTGACACCTTACTTCTCACAAAAGTTCTCTACATCCCGGAACTAACAGACAACCTTCTGTCAGTGAGTGCGGCCACCTCCAACGGATGTAAAGTAACGTTCAACAGAGATTGGTGTACCATCGAAAGAGACAACACAGCCCTCGCGAACGGTATACTTGACAATGGAATGTACCGACTCCACCTGGATGACAACCCCCAAACTCGCACATTCAAAGCAAATGTTGCAAAACAAAACCACTGCAAGAACAAAAATTGCCTCATGCTCTGGCACGACAGACTAGGACACAGAAATATAGAATCAATTAAGAAGATTCGAAATGAGAACCTAGCAAGAGGACTAAGTCTAAATAACTGTTCGCACAGCACAGACTGCGTTCAGTGCATTCAAGGAAAACTCACCGAAACCCCATTTCCAAAGAAGACAGAGTACAGAGCAACTGAAACGCTTCAACTCGTCCACAGTGATGTCTGCGGTCCATTACCAACTAACTCTCTTAGCGGTAAGAGATACTTCATCACCTTCATTGATGACTACAGCAGATACACGAAGGTCTACCTCCTGAAAGGAAAAGACGAAGCCTATGAAAAAATAAAAGACTACGTCATCTCAGCACACACGGAATTTGGAAAAAATATCCAAACCATACGGACAGACAACGGTCGTGAGTACGTAAACCGACAAGTCGAAGATTTCCTGAACCAAAGCGGAATCAAACATCAGCTAACAGTCCCCTACTCACCAGCCCAGAACGGAGTAGCAGAAAGGAAAAATCGATCACTAATGGAGATGACAAGATGCATGCTGTTTGACTCAGGACTCCCACAATCTCTATGGGCGGAAGCTGTTACCACAGCTAATTACCTACACAACCGAATACCCTCGAAAGCTACAGACAAGACTCCATTTGAACTATGGACCAACAGGAAGCCCAGTCTGAAGCATCTAAAAAGATTCGGATGTAAAGCCTTCGCCTATATTCCCAAGATAAAAAGAAACAAGTTGGATAGCAAAGTTATCGAAGGGATCTTTCTTGGATACGATGATCGAAGCAAAGGATACAGAATCCTGCACGATACAGACAACATCACAATCAGCAGATCCGTAAAATTTATAGAAAAAGAAAATGGGTTTCACCTCGCTTCCACAAAAACAACTTCACCACAAGTACTAAGTACAGATCTAACTTCCTCCAATCATATTGGTAATGCAGAGGAAAGTCAGGAACCAGGAACACAACCCGAAAACCTTGAGGACTCAGAAACCGAGGATTACCTTCAACCCGGTACAAGCACAGGAACACAAGTGGTCACACAAAGAAGATCCACGAGACCAACAAAGGGAATACCTCCCATAAGAAATGACTACATGCTGTACAAAACTGAAGCTCAAGACATTCCGACACCCACCAGCTACTCGGAAGTCCTACAATTACCAAAAATAGAAAGAGAAAAATGGCTACAAAGCAATGAACGAAGAACTAAATTCTCTTGAGAAAAACAATGTATGGGAACTAACGCCTCTACCTAAGGACAAAAAGATCATAGGATGTAAATGGACCTATAAACAAAAACTCAATTCCAAAGGAGAAATAGAGCGGTACAAAGCCAGACTCGTAGCAAAAGGGTTCAATCAGAAATTTGGCCGAGACTACGAAGAAACCTTTGCACCAATTGTGAAGCATTCTACAATTAGAGCCTTCCTAGCTGCATCAGTCTACAAAGAGATGCAAGTGATCCACCTCGATGTGAAGACAGCGTTCCTACACGGCGACCTAGATAAAGAACTCCACATGGAACTCCCAGAAGGACTCCATACAAAACAAACAAACAAAGTCTGCAAACTAAAGAAGGCAATTTACGGTCTAAAACAAGCCGGAAGATCTTGGAACACAAAAATTGCAAGCACTCTAATTAAAAATAACTTCAAACAGAGCATTGTAGACCCATGCCTATTCACCAAGAATGAAGAAAACCATTCCATCTACTTGATTCTATATGTGGATGACATGCTCCTCGCAAGCGATTCCGAGATAATCATCCAAAACACTGTAAAAACTCTCGAAAAAGAATTCGAAATAAAGAACCTTGGAGACCCCACTCAATTCATTGGTATAGAAATCTCAAGGAACAGAGAAGGTGAACTCCTTCTGAGCCAAAAGAATAAAATCCAAGAATTAGTTGAAAGGTACAATCTACAAGAAGCGAAACCTACTTTCACTCCCATGGAAAGCGGATACCCCGGTATATCTGATGTAAAACTTCTACCAAACAACGTCCAATACCAACAACTGATAGGCTCACTATTGTACCTAAGCGTAGTATCCAGACCAGATATCGCAGCTCCAGTCTGCATACTTAGCAGCAGAAACCAGAATCCTAGAAATTGTGACTGGAATGCAGCAAAAAGAATCGTAAGATATCTAAAAACTACTAAAGAACTCGAGCTACGCATATCTAACCAAAAACCTCCCACGCTGGAAGCATACAGCGATGCCACATGGGCAAGCGACAACACCGACAGAAAATCACTAAGCGGAAACTTGTTCCTACTGGGATCAAACCCCATCTCATGGATGACTGGGAAACAAGGTTGCGTATCTCTCTCATCCACCGAAGCGGAACTTATCTCCGCAGCTGAAGCCTCACAAGAACTGTTATGGCTTCTCGACTTGCTAAAGGATCTCGAACTGGAACAGAAAGCTCCAATCTACTTCCACCAAGACAATCAATCATGTCTCAAGATATGTTCATCCGAAAAAGTGTCTTCTAGAACCAAGCACATCGCAACCAAGATCCATCACCTGAAGGATCTTCAGAAGAAGACAGTGATAAAAATGGTCTACTGCCCAACTGGCGACATGAAGGCGGACATTCTGACCAAGCCGCTACCAAGGCCGACATTTGAGAAGTTACGCTACAACCTCGTGATGTCTCCACATTCATGCCGGGGATTTGTTGGATAACTGAATGCTACGACAGCTAGCGCCACACAGGACCTATCATCATCACAACTGTTTGTTTACCTTCTTCTCTATACTTCATTAACTGTTCGCTACCATAACTTTGTCTTTTCTTGCTAAATGGATAATAAAGATTATTATAATATAACCCTCAACGTCCTCATGCCTTCCTACAAGCTGTAAGTACCTAAATCTTACAACAGAGTAAAAGTTCACATGGATTTATATATTGACAAAACTATATTTAAAACTTGTAATAATAGAAATATTTAATATATAAATAGGGAATTGTATAAGATTAGCAAGCTAAATCTAAATTAAATATTGAAGATAAAAGTTAATAATTTTTTCGTGATTAAGTTAGATGATTAAATAGTTGTTTATTTGTATTATATTTATATCCCATTAAGGAGAGAAAAGGTAATAAAAGTAATAATATTGGTTAGAATCAGGTTTATATTGATTTTTTTTAATTTTAAATAGAAAAAAATGTAAAAAATAAAAATAAAATTTAACAAAAAAAAATTAAAAACATAACG
Source organism: Cordylochernes scorpioides (assembly GCA_030710605.1). NCBI lineage: Eukaryota > Metazoa > Arthropoda > Arachnida > Pseudoscorpiones > Chernetidae > Cordylochernes > Cordylochernes scorpioides. The sequence goes on from CP092874.1 coordinate 43,520,115, forward strand.
TCTTTTATAATCGGCGTTTACCCTTCATTTAGACATACTCTGATAGATATATAGGAATAAAGGAAGATATTTATGATGATTATATATTTATTTTTTAGTAAAAGAGAGAAAAGAGATAAGAAAGAACCATACACTTTTATTTCAAACAAGGTAGAAGAATTGATAGGGTGTTAGTATTTTATAGTTAATTAATAGAGTTTTTGTAATGTTTTTATATATATAATATTTTTATAAAGTTATAATAATATATAATAGTTAAAGAAAGATAAACATATTTTAAATCTTTGCCAATTATAAATTATTTTTTGGAACCTTAATGGTAGACCAGGACAATACAAAAAAGAGGAGATTGGATATTCTATTGGAAAGAGAAATCTGGGGTATCAGGGCTCTTCAGATGAAAATACCACACCATTTCACCCTTACTTAATTATGGTTTGATTTCTCTTCGACCATTATAGTGTATAATTAAGTTAATATTAGCTAACATAGAATAAAAATGTTCACTTACCTATTCAAAGTGACGCCTGTTGTTCTCTAGAGACAGTGCACATGTGGTTGTCAACTTTGTTCTAAAGGTAACCTTTCTTCTTCTAGGAAATTTTATTTTTAAAGTTGTTCAAAACTAGAAAAGCTGTCAGAAAATAATCATTAGCAATTTTAAAGATTGTGAAAATATATATTAATTTCTTGTTTCCATTGATTTAAGTCAAAAAATATATTTGAAATTATAAATTAATTGAATAATAAAACATTTATTATGCTTCAAATATATTTATATTTGGTTTCCAGTTCCTCCCACAGTAACTGGAGATAAAATTGAATGAATTTAGGCTTTATAATTGTTATCAGATAATTAATTTATTTAAAGTCATAGAAAATATAATAAGTTCTTCTATCATTTGTTTTACTATAAGAGTAGAATATGAGTTGTTAGTTAGATTAATTGGAGAAGCTTGAAGTTTCAAAAATTTATAATTATATTTATTATTACTTGGGTAATTGTGTATTGCTAGTTTATTGTAAAACTTTACTGTTTTGTATATATGCCAATATACATTGTTCTGTAGAAATAATTCTCTTTCATACCAGAAAAGTAATAAGTTGGCTAGTGGAGGACTGGATGAATTTCCAATAGGAACAACTTTAGACTGATTTTGTTTTTAAAATTGATACAATTGAAATTTAGGAAAGTTTTCAAGTAATGTTTTCGCTGTATTATTATCTAACTTAAATGTTTTATATTTGTTGTGAATAATTTGAATATGGAATGTTTTATCATTAATGAATTCGTTTATTAAGCTGTGAATTTTATAATTAAGGTCTTCTAAATGTATGTAGAGAAAAGATCTTCAAAATCAAATGTATGAATTGTATTGATCTTTGGTAGATTATTCGTTAAGAAGTTAATATTTTTTTTTTATTAGAATCGATGAATTTATAATCATGTTTGTGAGCTATTTTATTTATGATGAATTGAAGTGTTGAAGCTAATCTCAAATCTATATTTTTTATTACTGAGTTTATTCCTGATGTGATTGTTCTAAAGGAGATTGGTGTTTTGTGTAATTTAGGAAAAATATAAAATTTCGGTATGTTTGTGTGTTTGTTGTAATTTATAATTTTTAGTGAGTTTTCTACATTTTTAATATCTTTTTTTGATTTTAGTTTCAGTTGTTCTTATAAAAGTGTATTTACGTATGTTATTAATTTCATTTTTTAGAAGGCATGATATAAATTTTTAGATATAATAGATAGATTATTTGATCATTTATCTATTGGACATATGATAAAATCTTTTTGTAAGCCTTAAAAAGTGTCTTTCAAGGAAGTAACTTCCGATTCATTATTAGGTTTAGTGTATTTTAGTGTGTTGTTATAATATAGTTTTTTTTTCTTTACTTAATTTATATTTCCATTCTAGGAAAGCGAATTCAGGAATTTTGTGTTTTATACTAGAGTTATTAATGAATATAGCGATGTCTTTTAATATAGATTTAATTGTATTATTGAAATTGTGTTTGATCTGAGGTATATATTTATATCCTCTATTGAAAATGTTTTGGAGTTTTCGTTCCAAAAAAGAATAATCGCTAATCAAAATATGTCCTGTAAATTCATATTTATCTAGAACATTGTGGCAATTACATTTAGATTTTTTAAAATTTGTGAGATTATTAATAAACGGGTTATAATTGCATAATATTCTGCCTATAATATTGTTATATTTCCAGGTAGTTTTAAAATTTAAACCCTTTATAGGAAATAAACTGTTAATAGATTGGTCAATAAATATATCATTAAATTTGAATGATCAAATAATTTGTTATTTATAAAGAAAATTTAACAACAAAAAAAAAAAACGTAACGTATTTTATAATCGGCTTTTACCCTTCATTTAGACATACTCTGATAGATATAGGAGTATAGGAATAAAGGAAGAATTTTATGATGATTATATATTTTTATTTTTAATAAAAGAGAATAAAGAAATGAAGAAAGAACCATACACTTTTATTTCAAACAAGGTAGGGTGTTAGTATTTTATAGTTAATTAATAGAGTTTTTGTAATTTTTTTATATAATTTTTTTATATATAATTTTTAATTTTTTATAAAGTTATAATAATATAATATAGTTTTTTACCTAGTTAAAGAGAGATAAACATATTTTAAAATTTGCCAATTATAATTTTTTTTGGAACCCTAATGGTAAACCAGGACAATACAAAAAAGAGGAGATTCGATAATCTATTGGAAAGAGAAACCTGTGGTATCAAGGCTCTTCAGATGAAAATATCACACCATTTCCCCTTATTTCATTATGGTTAGATTTCTCTTCGACCATTATAGTGTATAATTAAGTTAATATTAGATAACATAGAATGAGGTTGTTTACTTACCTATTCAAAATGACGCCTGTTTTTCTCTAGAGACAGTGCACATGTGTGGACATGTAACATGTGGTTGTTTGGGGTGCACATGTGTGGACATGTAACATGTGGTTGTTTGGGTCCTGTCAACTTTGTTCTAAAAGTAACCTTCCTTCTTCTAGGAAATTTTATTTTTAAAGTTGTTCAAAGTTAGAAAAGCTGTCAAAAAGGAATCATTAGAAATTTTAAAGATTGTGAAAATATATATTAATTTCTTGTTTCCATTGATTTAAGTCAAAAATATATTTAAAAATTAAATTAAAATTAATTTGATAAAAGTAATGCCTGGCTTAAGGCGTAAGAATCTAAAAAATAAAAAACTTATTTACATAATGTACAAAAGATTTGAGCCGGCCATCGGAAAAGAGTAAATATCTTTATTTACGGGGCTGCTAACCAAAATGAATGATTTTTGTGCCCCGATGGACGTATAAAGCGGAATATAGATAAAGCACAGTTGGAGGGGCCTGGGGATGGGTGGCCAGGGGATCATCGCCAGGTGAGGCCAGGAGAGCCAGGATGTAGAGGAGGATCAGGCAGGGGCAGGGTGGTGATCCGCGGAGTTCAGGGCGAGGCAGAGACGGGTACAATAGTGTTGAACCAAGGGGTGACCGTGGAGAGCAGACATACCGCAATGATTAAAGTGTATGATTTTTAAGCCCAAAATAATGTAGCAAGCAGACAAGCCGCAATGTACTATATCAATTTACCAAGGTGCTGCACGGAGCCAAGGCTGTTCAAAAAGGTTAGATTCCCCAGGGCCAGGGTAAATAAAAGAAAGACAGCTGTTATTTAAATAAGAATATTAGATAAAGCGAGAATGATTCATCTTTGATGGGAAAAGATAGATTTTCTTTTTGTAAAAATGAATATATATAAAAGTTTTAGATAAGATTACTGGTAAGGGTACCAGCACTAAGACAACCAACCAGAAAAGTACACCATAGATTGCATAGCGCGTTCAAATACATCGCTGCGTAAGTCGATTTCTCGAGCAGCCCGCGCCGTCGAATCGCCAAACCTTTTGCCCTCTGTCCTTGGGTTACAGAGACAGCATCAGGGGCGATCACATACGCAGGGCAGGTCGTGAAACCGATCTTAAACAGCGGCACATGCCAGAGTTACGTCTACGAGCGGCCGCCAATGACCGGTGTTAACCATGAAGTGAGGAGTCCGAGTCACTCAGGTGATCGGAATCCTCCGCGCGTACGCGTGGCTTAAGTCTACCAGAGGCCTTTAAGAACTCCAAGCAGGCTCGCCAAGTGCTCCTGTTGAAAATAAAGTCTTTGAGTGACCGCGGAGTGTACCCCGATTCTTCTGCACAGGTGGAAAGAAGGGGGAATCTAAGGGCATCGAGGCTGCTGCACTCAAGCACGATGTGAGACAGAGTGTCTTCCCTGTCAGCGTCGCAGTAAGGGCAAGAAGGATCGTCAATGAAGCCTATCCTGTGGGCGAAACTGTCCGTCCACGTGTGTCCCGATAGCAGGCCAAACACAATGTGCTCGTAAGGACGATGTACGCATACCTTTTGTCTTAACACAAAGCAATAACGCGCCATCTATACATATAAAATAAAAGAATTTAAAAGCGCGAATGTTTCTTTTATACATAAAAAGAACTTCTACTGTCCTTACTGCGATGAAAAAATATATTGGGAGGGCTTGGCTCATCAGTGGTGAACCCTCCCAGCGGTTTCGCCAATTTAATCCACCAGACCGCTTCTCAGAGCTCTAATACTGTATTGGATCATTCTGCTTTTATATGCTACACTGAAGGATGGAATCTTAGAAATGGTTTTCAAGTAAACTATGGACATAAGCTTATAGGACAGTAGAATTACATTCAAATATTTGCTTCGAGCAATGCTCTTCAGCAAACTATAAAGTCTAAAAGACTCATTGGAGTAAGGCCAAAGCGGGTGTGGATAGAAGGAGCTAGAGAGAGGAATCTGCTTTCCCATGCTTCACGCGCCCGGCCGTAGATTGCCGATTTTACAAACGACAAAGGAGCGAGTTAGTAACAGCTTGGGTCAGCAGACTCAGCACCCCGCTTTGCGAGTGTGTCCGCAATGTCATTACCCACGTTCCACTGTGGCCCATGATCCATTGTATGGTGAATCTGTTCCCATTGCGATTCAATCGCGAAATCAGTAGTAGAGCTCTGTCGATAAGGTAATTACCAGTCTTAGAGTTCAGAACTGACTTCACGACTGAGAGGTTGTCCAGGAAAAATCCTAAGGTTAGATGATTTGGTAAAGTGGTTGCGTTTTCAAGTGCCTTAACCAATCCAAGCGCTTCCGCCTGAAAGACAGAACAATGAGGGGACAGAACATGAGATTCACGTATTTCAGGTGCACAATCGAGACAAGAGAACCTGTACACGCCGGCGCCAACTCCATCTCTGGTTTTGGAATCATCTATATAGTATCAGACATGACGTGGCCACGCAATAATATTAGAAACGAAGGCGATAAAAACGTGGTAATTTTCTTTTATTGATAAAATACAAGCCTTCAGGCAAGAATGCCCTTCCTCAGGTTACAACTGGGCAGGAAACAAAAGTGCCAATTTTATAAGCGAAAGAAGTAAAATAAATTTACATGCTATGAAGAAGTATGGGAAATTTACATACTATTAAAAAGTAAAAAGCAAAGGATTTACATATTTACAGATGAATGCAGAATATTTTAAAAAACTATGGACATGAAAAATAGCTCATACCGTAAGGAGCACCAGAAAAATAAAAAGAGAAAAAGGGACGAAAGGAACGCAAAGCATGAGAACACGGTAGAGCGGGATAAAAGACTAAAAGATACAGTAGGTAAAAAGTTCAGCTGGGGGGAATGGCGGGGTAAAACACGGAGTACTGGGGTTGGAGGTCGATTTTACGGTTAAAACTGGGCGTGCAGTGAGAAACCAAAGATTCAAGGACCAAGCGCTGATACTTGTTCCCGACGCCCTTGTAAACGCATACCGCGCTGTCCAAATTAAACGAGTGGCGGAATTCTGTGATGTGTTGGCATAAGAGAGATTTGCGGTCGTTGGTGCGTATGTTGCGGCTGTGTTCTGATAATCTGGTGCGGATAGATCGACCGGTTTCTCCGATGTAACACTGTTCGCAATCGAGACAGGGGATTTTGTAAATTGCGTTGGTGGCGGTTAGGGGATTAGTTTTGATCGAACTTTTTGTAATCGGATGGCGTAAGGAAGTATAGAGGGAAGGGGTATTATTAAAATAGGTACGTATTCCGAATTTGCGTAAAAAGAAAGAAATGTCGGAGTTCCTGGCAGAAAACGGGAGAACACAAAGGTCTTTGTAGGGGGGGAGGGACTGTTTTGGTGGAATTGGGAGAGTAAAAATGATGACTGATAAAATCATGGGGATAACCGGCGGATGAGAGATGATTATATACAATACGTTTCTCATTCATTTTGAAACAGTCGAGGGAACAGTGAATGTAAATTCGCTTGGAAATGGTTTTAACAGTGGTGATTTTGTGGGAAACCGGGGCGTGGGACTTGAAATGTAAGTAGGAGGGGGCGGAATTTGGTTTACGGTAAATGGTTGTGTGAAAGGTGTGTTCAGTATTTACAATTAAAACATCTAAAAACGGGATGCATTTAAATCGTGACGGATTGTGTGTAAAACGAAGATCAGGATTATAGGAATTTAGAGCATTAAGAATGGGGAGGTGATCTGTGTCGCGGTGGAGGCAGAAAATGTCGTCGACGTACCGTGACCACAACTCGATCCCTGCCCTCCATGCTTTTTTCTTAGCCAGTCTCCTCGCACGGCGATATATTGCCTTCAGTCTCTTGTAAAAGACCTCCAGCACACCCTTTACGACACCGCGTGCCTTTATAAAGGCCCGCTGTGCCTTTTGAGTGGCCCTTATGAGAGGATTCAAATCAGATTTCCACCAAGATGGACTTGAGGTATTTTCACTTCTAGGACGGGATGGAATGGTGTTTAGACATGTGTGTAAAATCTCTTCGCCGAGTGAATTAATTACATCGTCGAGGGAGGATGAGTCACGCACGTTTTCTAAAAAAGATTAATATTTTCTATTTTTTGACTGAAATGTTCAAAAACTCTATCCCAGTCAGCGCGACCAAAGCTGAAGTATATTTCGCTAAATATATTTAATTTAAATCTGGTGTTGTCCTGTGAAGAGGGAGAGAAATTTAGATTAAAGACGAGGCGTTTGTGGTCAGACAACTCCTGGTACTCAGGATGCCAATCGGTAACGCTATTTACAAGGCCAGCACTACAGCAAGTGACGTCGATGGAAGAAGAGCGGTTGCCCTCCTCCCACGTCACCGCGCCGTGCGTGTTGAGCACATACAAATAGTTGGCATATATAAAGTTTTCAACTAGATCTCTCTTAGTTGAGTGATGCCTGAGGAGCAGAGGTTTATCCGACCACCTAAAAGATTCAACATTTAGATCGCCGCAAAATATTACCTCGTCATAGTTCAGAGAATTAAGGCTATAATTTATCTTATCTAGAAGAGGGTAGGGGTCACATGATGGCGGAAGGTAAACATTACAAAGAAGAATACATTTACCACTTAATTAACATTTGACAAACACGACATTAACACTGGACAAATGAGACAAATGGACAAATTTAAGGCTAGGATTTACTACCATGACCATAGCTCCCAACCTAGAGTTTGCAATAGGGCCATAGCAAACTCTGTTAGATGGGATTGGCAGCGATGGGATTTTGCCGCGCGCGGCTGGGAGCTCTTGTAAAAGTAGTAAATCTATGTTCTCCTCACGACAATCATTCAATACTGAATACAAACAAGGCTGAGAGCGTCTTATATTGATTTGTAGGCATTTGAAAACATTCATTTGACCATCAACTTATTGAACTGATCCTGGGCATCTCGCATGTGCTTGCACATCATAGAGTTGGCATTATGCTTGTCACCGCACCTGTGACCCTTAAGCACACTTTTATTTTCACAGGCAGTGGTAAAATGTGCACCTGCACAATTAGCGCACTTGGGCGCTGTGGTGCACTTTTTACCATCAGTGTGCGTCCTGTGAGAGAGGCTACCGCAGATACCACATGGAAAGACGCGTTTCGCCCGGGCGAGCCTGAGGGACAGGAAGTCAACCTTGACGCGACCGCGTGCAAGGAGAGCTTCCTCGATACCCTTAGGGACCTCTATGATAGCGGTGGAAGGCGAACCTTCCTTCCTAATCAATTTAACCAGCTTCAAGCCGCCGCTGTTATTAATTAACTGCGGGGCTATCACAGGGTTTTACATCAGATCAGACACCAGATCAGATTCAGATTTTTCGACAGGGATGCCGAAAATTGCCAACCTGGGCCTGAATGTCGGGTTTGGTAAGACTTTAAGACCGTCAATGTTGGCGGTCTTAATTCCGTCCACAAACTGCTTTGATTCTGCAGAATTGAGGAAGTTATGGACAAGTTTTTGTCCTTCACAGTTACCGCTGTCACATCACAACTCTTCAACTGTGGAGTCTTGGCAATTTTGGCTCTGATGGCCTCGAAAGATAAGTTGTCTGAGGCAATTTTTACATGGTTTACACTGTTCTTTAACGTCTGCGCGTAGGTTGAACGCGCTGGCACTCTAGGGTGTACAGTATTTGGTTGGTTGGACCTAAGTTGGATGGTAGAAGTATCTAGTTGGGGGATCATTTTAACGGGGTTAGTAGGAGAGGGAGGCTTGGCCAACCTTTTCATAAGTTGGGTGACCTCATTTTCAACTATTTTTACATTTTTTAAAAGATTCTTAACACTTCAGTTTGTAAAGCGTTAAAATTACGTCTTGCATCGTCTTTCACTGAGTCAGATAACCCAGTGCGGGTGGTAGCAGGAAGGTTAGAGGCAGCGATATCCGCTACCTCGTGAAAATTTTGTTGAAAAGAGAATCTATCTCTTCCCAGCAGTCAGAGGATCCAGAATGGGTGCAGAAATGGCAGTCCTATTAATAGGAGCGGAGACCTCTTCGGCCACGGTCCCAGGACTTGTGGAGGGCTCCAAAGGTGGGAATGGGTCGTCAGCTGACATGGCCCGCGTCTGCAGGCGAGTGTAGACCATCTTGTATCTAGTCTCCTTGTGGTTGTTATGGTATTCAATCGTTGTAAGAAAAAATTATATATATATATATATTATTATTTCTAAATAGATAAATGAGAATAAGCAGAATTTTTGAGACTAACTTCAGGTTGACGGCCATCGAAAAACAACAACAATAAGTTTTTATATGGGAAGTGTGACCTCTGGCGGTCGATTTAGCACAGAGTATTTGAATCAATGAAATATAATTTAAAAAACATAATATTTTAATATAACATATATATATTAATAGTATTTTTTATTTTTGGAAAAAATAGGAAAAGTAAAATATTAAGAACTACAGATTTTGAATTAATTTTGAGTCAGAACAGCAAGCTAATTCTGCATCAAATAGTATCGTTATGAGAATTTCAAGATTTATAAAATTTGTTATTTAGTTTAAACATGTGAGGTTTTTTTTTAATTTTTTGTAATAACTAATTAGTTAGAATATAGTAGTATTAAAAAAAAAGAAAAAAGTAACACCAGCAAAGCATCGGCGGTTAAGCGTCATAGGCTGGGTAAAAAAAAAGGAATAAGCGAAGAGAAAGTTTTATAGAAAAAAACAAATACAGAACCATGATAATAATTTTCCAAATATAAAATTAAGCTAATTAGAGAAAGAGAAGTATTTTTTAGCTCTATTTTCTCTCTTGATGAAAGATGATAGATTTTTGTGATTTTTTTTATAAGCTTATTTTAAAAACAATCTAGTGTACCACTGGAGGACACGATATAAGATAGTATATTAATTTAATGTACCAATTAGGAAGGATGAAAACCTTAAAGGTTAGACCAAATGTAAACCATAAAAGTTAGACCAGATGGAAAGAGGATGGTACTCAGGCGGGCCTCTTCAGATGAAGACCCGAGCAGCAGTTTCAGCCCTACCCTCATTACTGCTAAACCATACCTCTTCGAACAAATATAGAGTAAATTTAGGTTGGAATGGAAATGAGGTAATAGCTAAGCTGCAGATACAACACAAATCAACTAATGAAACTGAGCAAGTATCATTTTCTGTATTTTCAAACCTAATTTAAAAAAGTGTTTTTTTTTTTTCATTTTAGAAGTTAAAACTGTAAGAAAATAAGATATTGTAACTATAAGAAAAGGATAATTTTTTTATAATACTATCAAATTAAAAATTGTGTGTGTTAATATGGGAGAAAGGAAGCTAAATTTATTAGATCAAAGGACTAAATCCCTTATCTGATAATTTCAATTAACCTGTCTTTGAAAGGGCAGATACTATCAACTTAATCGTATCCAAACTTACATTTACGTAGTTTAAAACTATAATCCAAGATGTACTTTTTTTCTACAATATTTTATGAACTATAAAAAATAATAAAATCTTAGAACTATAAGTTAATACGTCTTGATCCCCTCAATTCAGATGTATGCGTCAATAATGAATCAAAGAAGATAGTGTCGACAGACCAGGGATTGAAAAGTTTGTCTAATTTAGGTAACTTCAGTAGATTCAAAACAAATAGAACCAAAGGATTTTTTTATAGGATCAAGTCTACCTATACTGTAATTACTATTTATAATCTAGTAAACATATATATATATGGTAATTTAAAACAACAACCTCATATGGTGTAGATAACTTATAACAAGATTGCCATGTTGTATATAGAAACACATCTATAAATAATGATGCGCATGATTAATCTGTGTCATTGCATCACCTATGTAATGTAATTTGTACAAAGTGGATAAATAAATGAAATCTGTAATAGATTTAATAGTTGAGCTAAAGCAGAGATCGAGCATAGAATTGCCAAAACAACAGAGTCTAAAGATGGGAGTCATAAATCAGGTAGATTCACAGTTCCCACGACAGGCCACCCACACTGTCACATGTGGTGGAATGCAGAGACCCCTCTCACACCTGGACAGGTAAAGGCGCCCTTTCTCAAACGCCCCTGTCACATAAGGTCACCCCGTCTTTAACCTATAAATCATCACCTTACAGTGGCTTGACAGCTCAGTACAGTTCAGTCAGTTGAGTTTAGTTCACCCTTAGCGTCAGCTCACGTCGGTCGTACCTTATGTCGATCTCAACTATCATGTAGACGAGTAAGAAACTTCTATGTCTCCATCTTGCGCTTCTAGCTCAGCTTTTATCTGTTAACGGAACTTTCTTAGTGTAACTGTGTCTTCGTTTTTTGTGTGGATATCCCCAGCTTTCCACTCTGCCTCGACCACGACTGCCTGTATTTTGTGAGAACTTTTAAAGGTCTTCCAAGGTGCAGAGAGGTACTGGAAAACTCTACATCCTGACTGTTCCTCTTGGTCAACACAGTACAACAAGAGCTACCAGGACTTCAACTTATTTCAGTAGTCGACATCAAACTCAACAATCATTTCAGTAGTCGACAGGATCTCTACAAAAGCTACTGGAATTCTCATCTCATCACAGATAAGTCGACAGCAACCCATCATCACATTTAAGTCGACAGGATGACCAAAACGAAGGATGACACAACTAAGAGGTAAGAAGACTGTTCAGATAGGAAGCGAGAAAGAGCGAAGATGGAGGAACAAGCCCGACCATTCCAACGAAACGTCCAAGCAATCTCTCCCCAAGATATTTACGGAAGAAACGCCGCCCCAACGGACTTCCGCATACCCGCTAACCGATCGCCAACGTCGGGAGCAAGCTGACCGCGACAACGACAGCCCCGATATTCCCGCAAGTCATGGAAACCGAGCAGCGATGTGGCCCAAACCCTGTGACAAGTTCCACACCGTCGACTTGACATCGTCGAGACAATGCTCAAGGCAACAAGCCACAATCAACTTCACAGAAGCTACAAGCGTCTACAAGCTCTACATGGAGCGTCTTCAACGTCAGCAGGAATACAAGCCAAGACCAAGTTTCCTGACTGAACTTTCACACAACTGTAAGTTTAAAAAAAAAAAAAAAAACCTACCTTAACTTTATCCTCAAGTTCAAAACTTGATTCCCTATAAATTTTGTATTTATATTTTCACTTTAAGCATTTTAAAATCAATTTTTACCTTTTTTATACCATTTTTTAATTCAATTTTTAAAACTTTCACATTTTCATTGATCAAATTTACTTTAATTTTTAATCAGATTATAAATTTCAAGTTATTACTCTCAATTTTACTTAAAAAAAAAAAAAATTCGCCCATCACGCATTTTTACTAATTTACTAATCTTACATGCCTTTCCTAAATTTACCTAAAATGGCATTATCCAAAGCTACGACTTGGAAAAAAAAATTCATTATTATTATTTTTTAAAAAATCTCATTCATCATAATTCTCAACTTATTTTTGTTTTACTTATTAGTTATCTTTATATCAAAAGACCAATATCTTTATCAATTCTTAAAATTTGGTAATGTTCACCATTTTAAGTAAGCGCCCAATTCAAATTATTTGTAACTCTCACGACATTGCCCTTTTATAAGAATCATTTTAACTAACATAATCAACGATTTAAAAAGTATATTCAAATTTTAAATATAATTTAATCACAGCCTTCCAAAACGATTACAATCGTTAATATTCGAGGATAAATACACTCCCTCATCTTTCCTTTTACATGCATATTTAATCATCAACAAATCTCTCTCTCTCTCAAAGATGCTCCTTCGTAAAACTTTTGATTCGTTATACAAATCTCTTTCAACAAACGTTACAACACTCACACATCACTTTATCCAATTGGCAACAATTTTTAGTGCGCGACTTAACACACAAATCCAAATCTTGAGCCACACAAGCCTCCACTTAGCTCTATATCGTCGCCACAATAAAATAATTTCACATTAAGCATGCCACATCCACTAACAGTCAAATATTCTCTCGATGTGTTTCATACAACAACCACCCATGACTTTATTAAATTTGTTATTCATGGTGAAACAGGTTAGATTTGTACCAAACTAAGACTTCACGTGACACCTTTTCATTCACATTTCTCACTTCGTGTCACGGTGCCACACCACAAAACTTTTTCACTTTTCAGGCCAAAGACGCCTTCATGCCTGTGACACCACATCTCAACTCAAAGCGTGTCCACGTTGAAAGTCGAACTTTCACCACACATCTAAACCTGACAACACTGAATAATATTTTTTCTAAACTAACTTCGAAACACAACAACTACGAACACCGAGAAAATCATATATTTCAATTATACCAGAAATATGCCAATCTCAACAAAAGAGAAAGTCAGTTTCGAGTAAATCTCAAACATAGCAAGCCATCCCACATGTGTGACCACCCCAAAAATAGAATTTCCGTGAAAAAAAAAAAAAAGGGGGGGAAGTGGACGCCCTTTATGACGTCGCTCCCTTGGTCACTACTATCTTTTGAGAATATCTTTGGACATGCCCTCTCTTCCCCCTCAAGGCAGATCTTCTTGACCGCTAGCTTCATGACGCCATTTTGAACACATGTGTCACACTACTCATTTAGATTTCCTCGAGAATCTCACAAATCTCACCAACGAGATATCACAACACAACATACTTTAAACATTTAACATGTTAATTGATAACACCAATTAAAACAATTTGGTTAAGTCTTATATAGACTTTTTAACGCGAAAGAGAAATCATTCTCTACATACCAGCATTGAGGACAAACGAAAAGATCATTTCACATATTCCCAGTTTCAGAGTCATAGAAACACCGATGTTACCAAAGGGATATAATCTAGTCACACACCACAACTGTAACTTTTCGTCAAAAGAGACAATTTTTGTTCAATTTTACACTACTTAAAATTTATCCAATCATTAATAACCTTCAATTATATTATAAATTTTGTATAAAATCTTGAATAATTATTCTTATTCTTACCTTTCAATTATATAAACAAATTTTTTAATCCAACATTAAAAAAAAAAAACCTTTAATCAAATTTACTTTTATTTTTCATGATATTATTTTAGTATTGTAAAACATCTAATTGTTTCAAAAATTATTTTTATTTTATTATTTATTATATATTTTATATATTACAGGTTTAATTTTGTCCACTTACACTTTTTGTACCCGCAATCATATTTCTATATTTTTATTCACTATATTTTTTATATTTGCTTAAATACCTTTATTATCTGACAATGTTTATCATCCACTATCGGGCATCTACAACAATCGTTTTCAACAATCATATTCTTTAACCAATTCCCTATATTTTTCATCACTATCTTTGCAGTCTTTGCGTCACATCAACGTAGAAAAACGACAGCACTGCTTGACAATTTATTTTTTGATTTCGTAATTCAACAAACTCTTTGAGAACACAGTTCCCCAGACTTACAAATCCAAACTTCTGGTCTGAACAAGCTTCAAGAGTTTATTTCATTTCATCCGCAGAGCAAATCACCAACGCATACACAAAGCGTTCACTTTTTTCAACTTTCAACTTTTTTTTTTCAGCTCTAGCGGACCACATTCAACCTTTGATTTCGAGTCAAGTCAGATCACCTACTGTCGCTACAATTCTACTTATCGCATGGCTCTATTTCACTCCTTTCTCAATCATATTAATAAGCAACTTTTCTTCAACAACTTTTAACCCAATAATCCTAAAATTGTGACAAAACACTGTAACCCTTATATAGGATCGCAAGTGAAACATTGCCAAGGAAGACAGCTCAAGTTTATATCCTCGCTTTGCACCTGGATCTGAGTATTTGGTTTACATGAGCACTTCTAACAATTACATATTCTTCAACAACTTTTCAACCCAATAACACTACAATTGTGACAAAGCACTGTTACCCTATACAGGATCACAGGTGAAACATTGCCTAGGAAGACGCTCAAGTCCATATCCTCGCTTTGCACCTGGACCTAAGTATTTGATTGCATGTGTAAATCTCACAATTGCTTATTCTTTAACTACTAACCCTGTCCAACGCCCACCAATATTCTCTTAGAATGTGAATTTTTATGTCATCATTTTATTTTAATCATCTTTTTTGTTAATCAAACAAAATGTCATTTTTATTTCACTTTTATATATCCAACAAATATCATCTTGTTATAGCCTTTTTAACCCTCACAGTTTGAATAATTAAAAAAAATTTAATTACTTACCTGTGTTAGAGAGGCTTTACCCGCCTAAACCCGGATAAACCCTTTCACTCCGGGGCCCCATCTATGGTAATTTAAAACAACAACCTCATATGGTGTAGATAACTCATAACAAGATTGCCATGTTGTATATAGAAACACATCTATAAATAATGATGCGCATGATTAATCTGTGTCATTGCATCACCTATGTAATGTAATTTGTACAAAGTGGATAAATAAATAAAATCTGTAATAGATTTAATAGTTGAGCTAAAGCAGAGATCGAGCATAGAATTGCCAAAACAACAGAGTCTAAAGATGGGAGTCATAAATCAGGTAGATTCACAGTTCCCACGACAGGCCACCCACACTGTCACATGTGGTGGAATGCAGAGACCCCCTCTCACACCTGGACAGGTAAAGGCGCCCTTTCTCAAACGCCCCTGTCACATAAGGTCACCCCGTCTTTAACCTATAAATCATCACCTTACAGTGGCTTGACAGCTCAGTACAGTTCAGTCAGTTGAGTTTAGTTCACCCTTAGCGTCAGCTCACGTCGGTCGTACCTTATGTCGATCTCAACTATCATGTAGACGAGTAAGAAACTTCTATGTCTCCATCTTGCGCTTCTAGCTCAGCTTTTATCTGTTAACGGAACTTTCTTAGTGTAACTGTGTCTTCGTTTTTTGTGTGGATATCCCCAGCTTTCCACTCTGCCTCGACCACGACTGCCTGTATTTTGTGAGAACTTTTAAAGGTCTTCCAAGGTGCAGAGAGGTACTGGAAAACTCTACATCCTGACTGTTCCTCTTGGTCAACACAGTACAACAAGAGCTACCAGGACTTCAACTTATTTCAGTAGTCGACATCAAACTCAACAATCATTTCAGTAGTCGACAGGATCTCTACAAAAGCTACTGGAATTCTCATCTCATCACAGATAAGTCGACAGCAACCCATCATCACATATATATATATATATATATAATAAAGAAGGCATTTCCTGACCAGAGCACATGTGCTTTTTAGATGGCAGAGCGCCATCTTGTGGAGCTAAATAAACTAAACGTTTATTCAGTTTGCTCCGTGATATTTGGCCAACCCAATTTCGTGATAAATCAAGAAAAGCCATCCACGAACGCGTTTCGCGCTGTTGGCGCCGTCAGCGTGGAGTAGGCTGTAACCACCGCGACCAAAAATATTTTTGGTCCTAGAGGCCTCTTGAGAAATCAAGAAACGGGTATTCGAGGCCAAATTTGCGTAAATACGCTTAACACATGAAAAAAAAACAATGGAAAAATAAAAGAAAAGTGGGTCAGATGTTGATATTTAAAATAAAGAAAGCATTTCCTGATCACGAGCACATTTGCTTTTTAGATGGCAGAGCGCCATCTAGTGAAGCAAAAATAAACTAAACGTTCATTTAGCTTGCTCCGTGATATTTGGCCAACTCAATTTCTTGATAAACCAAAAAAAAGCCATCCTCGAACGCGTTTCGCGCTGTTGGCCTTCGTCAGCGTGGAGTAGGCTGTAACCACTGCGACCAAAAAGATTTTTGGTTCCAGAGGCTTCTGAGAAATCAAGAAATGGCTATTTAAGGCCAAATTTGCGTAAATGCGATTAACACATGAAAAAATAACAGAAAAAATAAAAGATAAGTGGATCAGGTGTTGATATGCTGAAAAGCACATGAACTCCTGATCAGGAAATACCTTCTTTATTTTTAATATCAACACCTGACCTACTTATCTTTTTTTTATTTTTGTATATATATTGTTGCACCAGGTTGCGGCTTGGCAGACTCTTCAACCTTGATTCTCTCCTGTGCCGGGTCTTGCATCTTACCAGAGTGTATTTCAACCATCCTACAAATTTATATAAGGGAATAATGAGATAACTCTGCTTTAAGTAGCCTCCAGAATTATTTATTTATTTCTCACATCAAAGAGAGCAGTGAAGTCACACAGTGTGCCAAAATACAAATGGTGATTTTATAATACATATATTCTGTTTATAATACATATATTCTCTTTAATAAAATAAGTAAATATAAAATATAAATTTGAATTTAAAATATATGAAACATAATGTTACGAATTAAAATAAAATAGGTTCATTAGCCATGATGCAACACTTCCCCCTCTCCAGAGGTCGTACGTCCTCGTGAGGTACCTCATCAATTCTCTCAAAATAGGGTTTGAGTCTTGAGACATGGACAATCAATGGGTCTTGGCCAGGATAATCTTTCGGATCAATTAAGTAATTTACGTTAGACAGCTTCTTTAATATTCGATATGGGCCAAAATATTTTCTCAATAGTTTTTCCCATTTTCCGATTTTTCTGACTGGTGTCCAAACTGCCACTAAATGTCCCGGTTCATACATTTCCTTATTGTGTTTTTGTCATAGTTTCTTTGCATTCTTTCCTGAGTCTTCTCTGTGTTGTTAATGACTACCTGTCTCGTCCTTGCAATTTTATCTAAGTAGTTTTCTATATATTCGTCGTAATCATCCATGTTACTGTCCATTATAATATTCTCGTTGTCTAAGAGGGACATGGGTTCCCTCCCAAACAACAGGAAAAATGGAGAGTAGCCTGGGGTTTCTTGAATCGTGGTATTATACGCGTGGGTGATAAAAGGGAGGATTTCGTCCCAGTTATTCTGGACTGTGTTCATATACATGCTGATCATATTGATTAAAGTTCTATTTAGCCGCTCCATTAGTCCATTAGTCTGGGGGTGGTAGCTCGTTGTGAAGCAATGTTTAACTTTGCACATTTTCATTACCTCCTTCATCAAATTGCTAGTGAATTGTGAACCTCTAAGAAATCTTGGGGCCCCGTGACTTAAAATAATATGTTCGATTAAAAATGTAGAGACTTCTTTCACGGTTGCTTCTGATACTGCCTTTGTTTCAGCATACTTGGTATAATAATCAGTCAACACAATTATCCATTTCCTTCTTCTACTCGTTGATGGCAAGGGGCCAACAAAGTCAATTCCGATTCTTTCAAAAGTATAGTTAGTTGGGGGAATAGGTTTTAAAAGTTCATAAAACAAGTGATTTGAACCTTTCCGACTTTTGCAAAGATGGCACGTCTTTACAAATTCGGAAACATCTTTCAGCATGGAAGGCCAATAGTATTTATTCTTCAATCGGTAAGTGGTTCTGGCGACCCCCAGATGGCCATTCAGCATATGGTTGTGGTATTCACTCATGATTTCCTTCCTTCTCTTTTTTGACACTACCAGCAACCATGCCCTACCTTCAGGATTTGGATTTTTCTTGTAGAGACACCCATTTTCTTCTTTAAAATTATGTGTAATTGAACGCTTGTTTCCACTAAGGTGTTCCTTAATGTTCTCAATAAAATCATCCTTTTCATCTATTATTTGATTCAGAAATAGTCTTTCATAATCTTCATCCCATTCGTTTTCTGGTAAGGGTCCTCTAGATAGACCATCAGCGTCCAGATGTTTTTACCCGATTTGGGTATAATTTCGAAATTATATTCCTGAATCTTCAGTGCCCTTCGTGCTAATCGGCCGGTCGAATCTTTCAGATTCTTAAGCCAGCATAGTGCATGATGATCAGTTATGATCTTGAAGTGCCTTCCATTTAGATAGGGTCCTAACTTGGACTTTGACCACACAACAGCTAGACATTCTTTTTCGGTAGTCGAATAATTTTTCTCAGGTTTGCTCAGTGTTCGACTTAAATATGAGATCACCTTTTTTTTATCGCCGAATTTTTGGACTAATGTTGCACCCAGGCCTATGTTAGATGCATCAGTATGAATGTAAGTAGCTGCATTCGGATCAAAGTGCCCTAATATTGTGGGATTTATCAATGCTACTTTAAGGGTTTGAAATGCTTTTTCTTGATTTTCTGTCCAGGTAAAAGGTACATTCTTTTTTATAAGACTGGTTAATGGATCAGCAATTTTCGAAAAACCTTTGATAAATTTTCTATAATATGAGCACATTCCTAAAATGATTGAACTTATTTTATCTTTTTGGGTCGAGGAAAATCTCTAATAGCCTTGATATTATGCTCCGCTGGTTTTATACCATGTTGACTAGTTATATGGCCAAGAATCTCCAGTTCTTCGAAAGCAAATTGGCATTTTTTGTTGTCCAATTTTTAAATTAGCCTCGCGAAAACATCTTAAAACAGATTCTATTCTTTTGAGATGTGTTGAAAAATTCGAGCTATATATGATTACGTCATCTAGATAACATAAGCAAATTAGCCATCTAAGATTACAAAGCATATTTTCCATGTTACTCTCAAATGTAGCAGGGGCATTGCATAGTCCGAAGGGCATTACGTTGAATTCTTTTAGGCCATGTGCTGTAGTGAAGGCTGTCTTTTCCTTATATTTCTCCTCAACCTCTACTTGCCAATATTCTGATTTAAGGTCAATTGCTGAAAGGTATTTGGATCCTTGAAGTGTGTCCAATACCTTATCAATTCTGGTAATTGGGTAAACATCCTTCACTGTTACCTTATTCAATTTTCTGTAGTCAACGCAGAATCTGTACTTACCATCTCGCTTCTTGACCAATATTACGGGGAAGGACCATGGACTCGAGGATGGTCTAATTATGCCGTCTCTGAGCATTTGATCAATTTGCTCTTTTATGATTTCTCGCTCTTTAACGCTCACCCTATACGGTTTGTGTTTGATCGGTTTCGCGCCTTCTGTATCGATCCGATGTTTTGCTAAGTTGGATCTTCCTAATCCCGACGAAAACAAACCCGCATACCTTTCCAAAACTTGTTTCAATTGCTCCTTTTCCTTATATGATAAATTTTCGTTTATCTGAAATTGAGGTTCTTCATGCTCCTTTTGTTCACTTTCTTCGATATGATTCACTTTGGCTTGCTGGCTTCCAAAGCACAATGTTTGGTTTTTAAATATTTTTTAATGGTCGAGGGTAAGGGTTTGTTATCCAGATATATGTTTCCTTATTCGTAACATTTATTAAGCTTCTCCCTAGTCGAAGTCCATTTGTTTGAAACATTTTAAGATTCTCCTCGAATATGTATTCGCCATCCTCTGCTTCTACAAATGCCTTAATCAATTTAATAGGAAGTTCTGGTATAATGGCATCCTTTGCACTTTTTATTTTCTTCTGTTGATATTTGATTACGTCACGATTTCCTGTCAAGTCATATTTGATTATTTCATGCTGACAATCAATTTTTGCGTTCATTTTCTTAAGAAAATCTCGTCCAAGTATAAATATTCGCAATAGTGTTCTCATTATCACAAATTGATGCGTAATTGCTTTGTCATCAAATTTTATATTTAAAACAATATTTCCTACGATGTCTAATTCTTTGCCATCGGGTCCGGAACACATTTTATCAGGGTTTATTATTTCAAGACCTGTACTAAGGTCGACCACTGAAAGATCAGCGCCTGTACCAATCAAAGCTTCGCAAATACCGATTCTATCCACAATAATGTTCATTTTATATTTTGGGTCCAACTTTTCAATTTCATTTATTGGCGACTTGCTTTGATTGACGGACTCAGGCGCGATGCTTAGTTTAAATCTTCCAATGCGGCATATGTATTCCTTGTAGGGATACTCGAGTGCGTGCTATTACTTACGTCAGCGTAGAGCAGAGGTCTCGACTTCTCAGTTCCATTATCCATTCGGATTTTTCTTCGACCTAGTCTTGTATAACTATGGGGTCCTCTTCCACAATTCTTACAAACTTGACTCTGCAATACCGCGCAATGTGTCCTGGCTTGTTACACTTGAAACATATTGGTCTCCCTTCTTCTGTCCTATTCCTGTTTGAATCTGGACTCTTATTGTATGTTTTCCTTGGGTAGACCGGTTTTGGCTCAGGATTGGGAGTGTAAGATCGTCTAGGGGCAGATACCTGGGGCAGAGGCTTGTTCTGGTAGTACCTAGGAGCGGGGCCTGGGGCTTTGGGGTGTTCTGGTAGTACCTCGGAGCGAGGGCCTGGGGCTTGGAGGTGTTTTGGTATGATTTTCGAAACGACGGAGCGTTCTTCCATTGCTCTTGATGATGGGGACGAGGGGAGCGTGTGTGATGTAAATGTACATATTCAGATGTAAATATGTAAATATGGTTTTGCATATAGACGCTCGAGTTAGGTTATAAATAGAGACAAATGAATGTTGTCAGTTTTTAGTTAGAAAGTTCCGTTCTTGAAGAAAGAAGTGTTCACCATCGTAGCCCGATTCCTCTTGAAGAAACAAAACATGGTGGCAGCGTAAAAGCGGTATAAGCGTAAAAGCGGTAAAAGCGTAAAAGCAATTTTCATAATTATAAAGTTGAAATATAAGAATTTTTTTTAAGAAAAGGAAAAAAAATGGCTAATTATATACAAGTAGCTGCTCCAGAAGGATTCAATTTCGGCAAACCTAATGAATGGCCAATATGGTTCAAAAGATTTCAAAGATACAGAATCGCTTCAGAACTTTCAGAGAAAGGTGAAAATGAGCAAGTAAATGCTCTGATTTACATAATGGGCGATAAAGCAGAAGAAATCTTGATCTTATTTAATTTAAGTGAAGCGCAAATTAATGACTATAAACTAGTGGTGTCCAAATTTCAGGACTATTTCATAGGAAAAAGAAATGTTATTTATGAAAGAGCGAAATTCAATAGAAGAAGCCAAGGGGAAACGGAACCTGTAGAGGAATTCATAACCAATCTCTATGTGCTGGCAGAAACCTGCAGCTATGGTATCTTAAAAGAAGACTTCAGGGAATCCGAGGACGACGTTGAAAAGTACAGTTCATCGGCACATATGGAATGGCCAAAAATCTTGAAGAAAGAAGTCTTGAGACCCGAAGCTTTAGAAAAGGCAGTCAATCTGGAAGATTCTGTGAAGGCGGCAGAAGGTCAACAACTCTCCAAAGAACATTTAGAGAAATCGAACAAACAAGGCTCATGCATAAAAGCTGATTTAAAAACTTGGGAAGATCCTATTGAATCCAACTTAGTAGCTGCAGAGTCTGATAATCCAGCAAGTTTCGAAAAAGAGTTGGCCGAAGGATCTGAAGGAATTATTCAAGTTAACAAGCAGTACGTGTATACACCAGACTATTCTAATATTATACTAAGGCCTTGTACAGACCAGGAAACTATCGAAGAAATGCCTGAAATTATTGAAATGTAAAACCAAGTGGAGCTCGATCTAACTTATTTAGAAAGCTGTTTAGAATTAAGCACGGTTAAAATTCTATTTACTTTTCGATCTATTTTGGAAGATAAGTATGATAAAATTGAATTAAAAGGACGTGGCCGTTTAAGTAATTGTTACAAAATCTCTGATACGGAGGTATATAAATTTGTAATGGTGGCTAAAAATGATGCAAATAAGTATGCATCCTATTTGTATGCAACATATAGCTCAGAAGGATTTAATTTTGATGACGTTTCAAATGGAATTCTTGAATTACTCAATATTGAAGTAGGAAAGGTGAAATACAAGGATACGAAATATTGTAGAAAATGCAGGTTAAACAAGGAAGAAATTGGTTTGCCATGTCACAGGCTATGTAAGACCTGCTGGATCGGTCATGTGAGTGAACATCTTTCTTCTGAGAAACTTGAAGATTCTATAACGTGTCCAAATGAAGAATGCAAAGAAACTTTGAATTCTGAACAAACAAAATGTATAAGTGATCTCTGCAAAGGAACCAGTTTGATTTTGGAATATTACATTTACAGAAATCCAAGAATTTCCAAATGTTTTGGATATGGAAGAAAATATAATGCAAGTATTCAAAGTCTTCAACCAATTCAATGCGAATGTAAAACAACGATATGTTCAAAATGTCGCACTAAAATCTCGCACATGTACTGGAAATAGTACAAAAGTAAAATAGTACAAAAGTAAAAATGTACAAAAGTGAAAATTGTACAAAAGTGAAAATTGTACAAACGTAAAATTGTACAAAAGTGTAATTGTACAAAAGTGTAATTGTACAAAAGTAAAATTGTACAAAAGTGAAATAGTACAAAAGTAAAATAGTACAAAAGTAAAATTGTACAAAAGTAAAATTGTACAAAAGTAAAATTGTACAAAAGTGAAATAGTACAAAAGTGTAATTGTACAAAAGTGAAATAGTACAAAAGTAAAATTGTACAAAAGTGAAATAGTACAAAAGTAAAATTGTACAAAAGTGTAATTGTACAAAAGTGTAATTGTACAAAAGTAAAATTGTACAAAAGTGTAATTGTACAAAAGTGTAATTGTACAAAAGTGAAAATTGTACAAAAGTGATAATTGTACAAAAGTGAAATAGTACAAAAGTAAAATTGTACAAAAGTAAAATTGTACAAAAGTAAAATTGTACAAAAGTGAAATAGTACAAAAGTAAAATTGTACAAAAGTCTAATTGTACAAAAGTGTAATTGTACAAAAGTGTAATTGTACAAAAGTGTAATTGTACAAAAGTAAAATTGTACAAAAGTGTAATTGTACAAAAGTGTAATTGTACAAAAGTGAAATTGTAATTCCTGTGGAATTCCTTTGAAGGTGCGGAGTGACAATTCGGATCACTATGGCAAATCAAAGGAAGCTTGTTCTGCTCCCTCTATAATAGGTGTTGTGAATGCTATTGATGAAAAGGAGTAAAGGATTCTGAAGCGAAGCCAAAGGGCGACGGATTAAAGGATTCTGATGCGAAGCCTAAGGGCGCAGGAGTACGAGAACTGCCTCCATTGGAAGTAAATGATCGAGTTTGGCTGACGGACCTTAACGGGGAGCCATATGTAAATTACCCAGAGGCCAACCCACACACTTCGGATGCTGCTGCGGATGTGGCCGGATCATCAACATCTCCTGGAAGAACAGTTCGTCCGCCCAGACGTTTTGGAGAGGTCTAGAGCTAATCTCTAAGAGGGGAGATGTGATGTAAATGTACATATTCAGATGTAAATATGTAAATATGGTTTTGCATATAGACGCTCGAGTTAGGTTATAAATAGAGACAAATGAATGTTGTCAGTTTTTAGTTAGAAAGTTCCGTTCTTGAAGAAAGAAGTGCTCACCATCGTATCCCGATTCCTTGAAGAAACTAAACAGCGTGGTCCATTATATAGAGCTTTTCATTTTTCTACACGTTCTTGGTAATTATTTTCAAACAAATCCAGCTTTTTACAAATTTCTAGAAGTTCGTTGGTATTTTAGGAGGGTTTAGGTAGAGGGCAAAAGAGTATTCTTTCTTTAACCTTCCAATAACCCAATTCATTTTAGTCTCTTCTTCCATTTGGGGGTCGACCTTGTTGCCCAGTACAAGGATATCCTCTGCGAACCTGATTGCAGGTTCATTCCACTGTTGTATCCTGTTTAGTCTCATCTTCATTTCTTCTTTGTTGGCGTCTGAGGCAAAATCCTCAATTAGGCGGCTCTTGAAATTTTCCCAGCTGGTGAAACTTATCTTGTGTAGGTTCAGCCAGATTTTGGCTCTACCAATCATATTCATGGCAGCATAATGGGAAATAATGTAGTCTGACCAATGGTACAGAAAGCCAATTTCTTCAAAAGATTAAATCCATGGGCGAGGGTCTTCTGTTCCATCGTACTTGGGGATGTCTATGCTGGGATTCAGGACAACTGGGTCGGAACTTGCATCTCGACCAATTGTTGAACCTGGTTGCGACTTGGTAGACTCTTCAACCTTGATTCTCTCCTGTGCCAGGTCTTGCATCTTACAAGAGCTTGTTTCAACCATTCTACAAATTTATATGAGGGAATAATGAGATAACTCTACTTTAAGTAGCGTCCAGAATTATTTATTTATTTCTCACATCAAAGAGGGCAGTGAAGTCACACAGTGTACCAAAATATAAATGTGATTCTATAATACATATATTCTGTTTATAATACATACTAGACGAATGGCCCGGGCAACGCCCGGGTTTTACCCGAGTGCGTATATATTTTAAAAATGTTTTATTTAAAATACTATTTGTTACAATTATAAATTGGCGCCGTGGATGTCTCTTTTGTGAAACGTCCCGCCCCAAACTGTGTGTGTCTTGAAAATATAAAAATAAAAATGTGAACGGAAAAATATGTCCAGGGTAGCCTAGTGGTCATGGCATCTGCCCGGTAAGCGGAAGGTCGTGGGTTCGATTCCCATCCCTTGACACTTTTTTTATTTTATCCATTCTGACCAAAATCTATCCGTGAACTTCACACAGTGAACTTCACACAGACAGAATAAGGCAATTATATAAGTAGATAATCCAAATTGTGCCTTATCACACACTATTTTTTTATTTGGCCTTATTACCTTGTGTTTATAATCTATGACGTAATGCCGGCGGCGCGCGCCCGTTGGCTGCCGGCGAGCACGTGACCTCCCTGTGCGCGCGCATCCGTGACAGAACCGGCCCATGACGGTCGTGACTATATATAGGGATAATAATAATAATAATATAATAATGATTATTATTATCATTAGATAATGATAATGATCATAATGATGATGCGCGCGCATCCGTGACAGAACCTATGATGGTCGTGACTATATATGTTGATATTCTCTTTAATAAAATAAGTAAATATAAAATATAAATTTGAATTTAAAATATATGAAAAATATTATTACAAATTTTAAAATTAAATAGGTTCATTAGCCATGATGCAACAATATATATATATATATATACACTGCGTGACATTGAAAATGGAGCACCAAGAAATAGTGGCCAGAAAGTGATGAAACTCGGCAGACAGAGAGAGACAGGGACGAACAATAAGTGATCTTTATTTCAAAATGATAGTCATAATACAGAGCGAGAACGGCGTCGGCTTAGTAGCAAGTAGGACCACCGCGGACGGCGATGCACGCAGCAACACGTCTAGGTAGAGAGTCAATCAGAGTACGGATGGCGTCATGAGGGATGGCTCTCCATTCCCTCTCAACCATTTGCCACAGTTCTTCTTCTGAACGCGGCTGTGGCAAGGCATGCAAACGGCGTCCAATGATGTCCCAGACGTGCTCGATTGGTGAGAGATCAGGAGAGTACGGTGGCCAGGGAAGCATCTGTACATCTTGCAGAGCTTGTTGGCTAATGCGAGCAGTGTGCGGTCGGACGTTATCCTGCTGATAAAGAGCATTGGGTACCCCCTGAAGGTAGGGGAGTGTCACCGGTCGCAGCACATCATCAACGTATCGTTGGGCCGTCATAGTGCCCTGAATACGAAGTAAAGGTGACCTGGAATCATACGCGATTGCGCCCCAAACCATGATTCCACGTTGTCGCACGGTGGGGCGTTCCACAATTGCTGCCGGATTGGACCTTTCTCCACGTCGACGCCACACGC
Source organism: Cordylochernes scorpioides (assembly GCA_030710605.1). Classification (NCBI taxonomy): domain Eukaryota; kingdom Metazoa; phylum Arthropoda; class Arachnida; order Pseudoscorpiones; family Chernetidae; genus Cordylochernes; species Cordylochernes scorpioides. Next base: position 43,546,562 of record CP092874.1, read on the forward strand.
GGACACGGCGACTATCACTGGACAAGCAGAAACGCGACTCATCTGAGAACACGACCCTGTGCCATTCCGTCATCCACGTCGATCTAGCCCGGCACCATTCCAAACGTCGGCGCCTATTCGGTGGGGTCAATGGCAGTCTTCTTAGCGGACGGCATGAGTGCAAGCCATTAGCAACCAATCGACGGGAAATGGTTCTGGTCGAGATGGAATGATCTAGGGTGTCTTGCACATGTTGCAGGATGGCGGTACAAGTGGCTTGTGGGGCCGCCACTGCTTGTCGAAGGATACGCCGATCCACACGTGCTGACGTCACTCTGGTTGCACCGACATTCCTATAAATTGCCACATTTCCTTGTTCCAACCATCTTCTCCACAGTCGGTGCCCTGTGGACGCACCAAGGTGTGTATCAGCTGCGATTTGACGTATGGACCAACCTGCCCTTTTCAGTCCGATCACCATGCCCCTCGTAAAAGCGTCTGTCTGCTTGAACTGCCTCCGTTTACGATGACCTGGCATTCTCTGTTATTACACGTGTCTTTTGACACAAGAACAAAATTTCTACAATGATTTTCCTTGAAGAAATAACGACACGAATACTGTCCTTTCTGCAAGTTCCTTCCCTTATATCTTACTCCATGTGCGCACGAGAGCTGCGCATTTTACATCATTTGCATAACTCGGTTAGGCGCGTCTACCATGAAATTTGCATAATTTTCTGGCCACTATTTTTTGGTGTTCCATTTTCAATGTCACGCAGTGTATGTGTGTGAACAAATAATAGAAAAATAAAAAATAAAAGGTCAGGTGCTGATATTAAAAACAAAGAAGGCATATCCTTATCAGGAGCTCATGTGCTTTTCACCATATCAACACCTGGCCCACTTATCTATTATTTTTTCTATTGTTTTTTCATGTGTTAAGCGTATTAACGCAAATTTGGCCTTAAATACCCATTTCTTGATTTCTCAAGAAGCCTCTGGGGCCAAAAGTATTTTTGGTCGCAGTTGTTACAGCCTACTCCACGCTGACGAACGCCAACAGCGCGAAACGCGTTCGTGGATGGCCTTTCTTGATATATCAAGAAATTGGGATGGCCAAATATCACGGAGAAAGTTAAATAAATGTTCAGTTTATTTTTGCTCCACTAGATGGCGCTCTGCCATCTAAAAAAGCACCTGTGCTCGTGGTCAGGAAATGCCTTCTTTATTTTTAATATTGATTTCAACACCTGACCTTTTTATCTTTTATTTTTTCTCTTATTTTTTCATATATATATATGTGTGTGTGAAAAAAATATAGAAAAAATAAATAATAAAAAGGTCAGGTGCAGATATTAAAAATAAAGAAAGCATATCTTGATCAGGAGCTCATGTGCTTTTCATATGGCAGAGCGCCATCTGGTGAAACAGAAATCAACTAAACATTGATTTAGCCTGTTCCCTGATATTTGGCCAACTATTTAGCGTGATCATATACTTTTTCAAATAAAACAACTACTATAACTATCTCATCTCGATGGAAAATATTAGGAAGGTCTGACTCATTAGTGGTGAATCTTCCCATCATTTTAACCATTCTTATTCAACAGATTGTTCTAATATTGTCTTAGGATGATCTGCCCATATTTTAGATTATGTTGGAACTCGAGCCGGCCTGAATAGAGAAACGTCATTCAGTCCTAAACGTGCCCTGACACGAAAAAAGACACATAACCTCCCGAATTATTCAATGGACTGAATATTGAACTTTCTTCAACACAACTAAATTAATGTTTAAAAGAAATATCTCTGGCTCCTTTCTAAGTAAATATCATATTGTCCACATTTTTCACAAATATATTCACCAAGAATAATCTAAAGTGCGGCAGATCATCCTAACACAATATTAGAACAGTCTTTTGTTCAATTATCCCATTGTATGATTAAACAAAGCATGGAGGCTAAATTCATAAATAAAATTTACAATCTTGGTAGGGTTGGAATATAGGTCCTGTCTTGAGGCTCCCATGCATTCCAAGAGGTGGTCTGGTGAGCCCTCTTTGGTTCTGCAGATGGTGCATTGTGGGAAGGTCTTTACACCATCCTGGAAAAGGAGCGGTCTTGTATGGCCAGTCTGATAGATAAGAATGGTTAAATTCATGGGAAGATTCATCCCTAATGATTCAGACCTTCCTAATGTTTTCCATCGTAGCTTTTTTACTTCAAAAAAAGTAAAAATATATGGTCACGCAAAATAGTAACTTCTATACAGAGTAAGTACAGTGGTACCTCGACATACGAGTTTAATTCGTTCCGCAACCTTGCTCGTATCTTGAATTACTCGTATCTCGAAGTAAATTTCCCCATACAAAACAATTGAACTACCATTAATCCGTTCCAACCTCCAAAATGTCACCCCAGTTATTTTTGTTACGTGGTTTTAAATAATAAATACGTATCTATAAATATCAAATATTTATTGCACAAAAACAAAAAAGAAAATGTAAAGAAATAAATTAGATATCCTCACTGGTTTTTGCCTTTTTCGCTACATTTTTCTCGCTTTCACCTGTAGGCCGTTTAGAAAAAAACATGTCCAAGGCGGTTTGTTTCTTCCTCCCTCTCAGACTGTTCCGGAAATGAGTTAGGCAAGTGTCATTAAAAAGGGCAGATGCATGACCTATTGCAACTTTTTCTGGGTGTTTTTTTCCGTGAACTGTGAAACTCTCTCCCACATTCCTAAGATCTCCTTTATCTCACTTGTAGAAATAACCTCCTCCTCTGACTCCTCAAAACCAATGTAACCATCGTAAGGCCCTTAGCCGGCGTTACACTCTTTATCGACTCCTTCCGTTTAAGCACAGAACATATCATGGACGTACTACGGCCATACTGCCTCGACAAGTCAACAACTCGAACACTTTGCTCATGTTTTTCTATAATTTCACGTTTTAATTCAATACTCATAATATTTTTATTAGCACTTGACTTTTTACAAACTTTCTTCCTATCCATAGTTATAAAAATAAATGAACTAAAACTGTAAATGTAAACGCAACACAAAACACAACTTATGACAGCGGAAGCACGCTGCTAACTGATCGTGATGACGCGACTGCGTGTTACTACCGAACCGAACTCGTATCTCGAATTTCGCTCGTAACTAAAAGCAAAAAATCACTTGCTCGTCGGCTCGTATCTCGAAAAACTCGTATGTTGGGGCGCTCGTATGTCGAGGTACCACTGTAATAATACCTCATATAAATGTGTATTTAAAAATTCGAAACTATTATAGACGCGTATGATTCTTTTTAAAATTAAACAATATATACTACCCTTACTGCCATGGAAAATTAATGGGAGGGCCTGGCTCATCAGTGGTGAACCCACCCAGCGGTTTCGCCAATTTAATCTACCATACCGCTGTTAGATTGCATTTTTCGATCTTCCTTTTATAGTGATACTGATGTTAGACTCTAGGAATGGATATTTTAGATGAACTATGGACATAATCTTTGAGGACAGTAGAAATACATACAATTATAAATATATATTTAATGCTTCGAGCAATGTGAATTTAAATAAATAAAATATCTGAGCCTGCACGCTAGACATGTGCAAATATGTTCGACGACACTCTTCTCTTAGAACCACAGGTACAATACATGTGTCTACTAATTGTATCACTATGGAACAATAATGAATCAAGTCTAGTTTGATATTTTAAAAGTTTCTTAAATTATGAATCTATTTACATTATAGTGTTCTAGGATATTTGTGTGCTCATTAAATCGTTAAATACATATTTATTCAGAAAGCTCTTCTATATCAAAATATAATAATTTATTTAGATAGAAATTATGTACTTCCATTTTTGAAGAGGTATCTTACGAGGGTTGTCCCATAGGTCGGTGGCCCGATATATAAAGAAAATGACTAATAAAATGATTATGATTTATTTTTCAACATAATCCCCTTCAAGGTCTATACACTTTTTCCAGCGATGTTTTAATGCTTTTATTTACTCCAAAAAGAACGATGTTTCAAGTGACTAAAAAAATGAGGTTACAGCATCAATGACCTCTTCATCTGACCTAAAAAGAATGCCAGAAAGTGATTTTTTCAAATGAGAAAATAGGTTGAAGTCAGACGGAGCTAGATCTGGTGAATAGGGTGCATGTGGTAAAAGTTCAAAGCCAGAATCATAAAAAGCAGCCATGGCTTGCAGCGACCGATGACTCGGAGCATTGTCTTGATGGTAAACAATCTTCCTGGACAACTTTCCTCTTCTCTTTTTTTTTTAATAGCTTCTCGTAGTTGCTACACAAGATTTCATAATAATTGCCAGTGATGGTTTGACCCTTATTTAGAAAGTCTAGAAGAAGTATACCCTCGGAATCCCAAAAGACAGACACCATAACCTTCCCTGCTGATGGAACTGTCTTGGCTTCATTGGGGGGGAGGGGAACCGGAGTGTCTCCATTGCATGGATTGTTGCTTGGACTCTGGTGTAAAGTGATGGGCCCAAGTTTCATCCATGGTAACAAATCTATTAACAAATTCCTCTGGATTGGCTTCCAATAACGCAAGATTGTCCGAAGATAACTTTCTCCTTACAGCCTTTTGATCGGGTGTCAAAAGTTTGGGAACCCAACAGGCAGAAAGCTTCCTGAGACCCAAGTGTTCTCTCATGATCCGATCTACTGTTGTTTTTGGAATACCCAAGGTCTCTTCTATCTGATGAACTGTCATTCTTCTGTCCAATATAACCAAATCATGTATCTTGTCGATGTTTTCTTGAGCAACTGACTCAACAGGTTTTCCTAGTCGATGTTCGTCTTCGGTGCTGATTCTCCCTAATTTAAACGCAGCTACCCATTTTTTTACTGTGCTATAGGAAGGAGCATCTTCCCTTAATGTATATCAATTAAGAAGGATCAGAAGATGAGTTTCTTTTATTGTATGAATGCTACGAGCTTTCGGGCAAAAGCCCTTCGACAGGCAAAAATATAACTATACTAAGAAAGATAGAAAAACACACCTATTCACCTGTTCCTCTCAACCCTCCTGCAACTTACAAATCCACATGTGTGATCCCATTCTCTCCCCTCTCAGTTAACCTCTCCCGTTTCCTCAAACCCTTTGGCATCCGTACCTTTTTTACTAACACACCTAACCTCCACTCACTCCTTAGGCATCCCATCACAAAAACCGACTCCTCCACTGATCCTCTAACATCTTCTGGGGCAGTCTACTCGGTCTCGTGCCAACAGTGTCCTGCCACCTATGTGGGAGAGACCGGTAGAACCATCGCCATCAGAATGTCCGAACACACACGCAACATCACCAACCGAGATACCCGTTCCCTTATTTTCCAACACATTGCATCTTCTGGCCATTCCTTTGACACTGCTAACCCAACCATTCACTGCAAAAATATCTCCAACCTACACCAGAGATTGGTTCTGGAATCCATAGTTTCATCCAAGCTACACAGCATAAATAGAAAAAAATTGACATCCCCGCAGCCTACACAAACTACATTTAAACCTCCCACATGTTTATTTCAATAGCCCAAACCACGCGCCGTCTCGTGGTTTCAGACTGCAGATTTAATATTTACTTTTCTCAAAAAACGGTCTTCTGTTAAGATTAACATATATAAATCGCTATCTTTCTTAGTATAGTTATATTTTTGCCTGTCGAAGGGCTTTTGCCCGAAAGCTCGTAGCATTCATACAATAAAAGAAACTCATCTTCTGATCCTTCTTAATTGATATACCTTACTAGAAGAGTCTTTACCTTTAATCATTCCCTTAATGTATCCACCATATCCTCATAGATTTCCTTCGACGACATTCCTTTCTTACAAAGATATTTTATTACAGCACGAATCTCGTCTGTCTCCGTTTTAGATTATTCCTGTTTCTTGTCCTCTTTCAGAACCAATAACAAAAAAAAAAACGGTTAGTTGTAGAAATTTAAAAATATAAATATATTTATACAAGGATTTAAGGTATATATAGTAAAATTTATTAGTTTCTAATATTTCGTTTTCATGGTCGGGTCACGGACTTATGGGACACCACTCGTAGTAAAGCTTTTTAAAAAGTTTTTATCACTTTATTTTAAAGGTAAAAATTAAATAAATTTACTTTGAAACTACTGGCTTGAAGAATTGAATAGATCAAAAGTAGTTTATGAGAAGCACTTAAATGGTAAACGTTGCGCATAATGTCCTCGTGGCACAGTACAAGTGGAAGTTCATTTATTTGATCAAATCTATATTGCCACGTGGAAAATTAGGGAAGACCAACTTCGAGATGAGACAACAATTTATTTCAGGCAAGAACCAACTATAAGTGATAAGCAAAAGAGGGAAGTGTACAGAGTATAGAAAAATATAAACATAAAAAATAATACTCTGCTAATAAAATAATGGATACTTTGTTAGATAGCTCCTTCCCTATGGGAGCTGTGACCCACAACTAGGAATTATTGTAGTTACTGACATGGATCTGACATGCTTATGCCAAGGATTCCATCGAAGTCTTGGAACTTTGTCCCTAGTACCTTTGCGTCCTTTTTCTTGCGGTGTGAAGAGCGGCTTTGTCGTCGTATCGTCTGTAGGGACATCGTCATCTTAGAGGGAAGTCTTGGCTTTGACACGGCGGTGGAATCCTGGAGCCATTCTCCGAAAATGTAGATCACAGCACCCATGGCCTCTAGGTCTTTTCGGCGGTCTTCAGTTTGGCTTCCCTAAATTACCCAGCATCTCCACCAAAATGCCACGTGGAAAATTAGGGAAGACCAATTTTGGGATGAGACAACAATTTATTTCGGGCAAGAACAAACTATAAGTGATAAGTAAAAGAGGTAAGTGTACAAAGTATAGCAAAATATAAACATAAAAATAATACTCTGCTAATAAATACTTTGTTACAATATGATAAATTCGGAAGTGTCACTTTCATCGAAAGCAAAACTGTGGGCTCTTCATTCAAAATAATTTTCTGTCAAGTATTTATATATTTTTGGAATTAACGCGCTCCTTGCGGTCAAGCTTTTTATTTTTTTCTTTAAGGAAATTCATCAAGTGATGCGATTCGTGATATTTATTTATAACAAAATATTGTATGTGTCCAGTACACAAGTAGAGAGGATTTTAATTAGCTAAGTTTGTCTGTCTTAAATAAGTAATACTAGATACGAAAGAAAATGAGTTCGATGCAAGAATGTTTTGCATAACAATCAAGAAAGAAAATGTATCAAGATATAAAATACAATGAAATAAAATTCACCCCAATTTCTGAAAACATTGAATTCCATAGAAATATAGTTGATTATTCAAGAAATGAAATATAAAATTAATTTCAAGCTCAAGATATTCAATAAAGAGAGAATCAAGAAAGAAAAAAATTCGGAATGATTGAGAATACAATTTCCAGTGGTGTAAAACATAAGAAAATATCTTAATATTGAATTTTAAAGAATCGAATACGAAGCCTATACAGTGAATGAAAGAAGCTATTTTTTTAGAAGTCTGAATTATTTTTGAGTGAAGATGAAATATCTGGTGATGTATAAAGCAAAGAAAGAAACTTATTCGACCATCCTAGCTGACTGGTTGGGCTGTGGTCGATTTTACTGTCTGAAATTTGCTGGTCGACTTGATATGGCGCTGGTTAAAATACTTTACACTGAGGTAAGTTGGCTGTCGTTTACTTTTGAGAAAAACATTTCTCTTTTTTTTTCGTTTATATACTGGCACTCTTAAAGATGTAATGAGATATTTATATTTTTTCTTTGCAAAGGTGGCATATTGTAGCTCTTCACTGGATATTTTGTTATGGTTTTTATGAAAAATGGAGTATTCTTTGTACAATATTGCGTTTTACTGGAAATGGAAGGTCGTTTAATGCAAAGATGAAATATTGTATCCCCCTCACTGAAGATTTTGATTTGTTTTTCCTAAAAAAAAATAGAGTATTCTCTGTTGTGCAATATCGCGTTTTACTGGAAATGTCAGGTCGCTAAGTAAATAGCTTTCAGTCAAAATAAACCATGAAAGTACTTCTAGTGAGGAAATAATTTAGAATTTTCTATTTTAACCTGATAATTTTGAATAAATTGTTTTGGTACTATCTTGCTTATTGTTGGAATTTCCCTCTGAACCATGCTTATACCATTGTAGTTAATTAACCAAGAAAATCCAGTTGAATTGAGTATGTTGGTTAAACTTTCCGCAAACCCGATATAGATATTTTTATTCTCGATATCTCCAGTAGTTGAGCCATACATATATGGGAAAGTCGGCTATTGTACACTTTCAGAATTCTAAGCCAGAACCTGAGCTTTAATTTGAACGCTGTAACTCCCAGTGACGTTCGTACACATTCCATGCGCAGAATATAACCGGGAATATATCTAGGTAAATTTAAAAGCCGCCGGAGAAAATTGTCTTGAACTCTCTCCACCAAGATTTTATGGTTATTGGCCCAAATCGAGTAAATAGTTGACAGAACTATTGAATCCAAGAACATACAATGTTTTCTCCTGTAGTGGGGCGTTTTTGCCCGAAAGCTATAGATTAAAGTTTTTTGAAAAGATACATTTCCCTGGAGACCTGATATTTTTGCTTTATAGTGATATAAGGGATATTTTTGAACATTTGGTAATATTTAATCGTATGTATTTGAAAAAATGTTTCTGGATTTCTGGCCAGGATGGCCAGGGCGTCATCGTCTAGGCCATGCCCGAAGACCCAGCCCTGCAGGTCAGGGGCCCGCCTGATTATGGTAAATGCCTCCTGGATTAGAGGCCTGATGTAGCGGGAGGACCAGTATCGGTGAACCAGTGACAGGTCGCCGGACCCAAAGGCGACGCAAGACTGTTGTGCCGATGCTGGATGTGCTGGATGGGGCAGGGCTACAGAGCTAGCCTCACTGCCACGTCCGCGTTGTGCCCGGAGAAGGCGCAGCGCCGGAGCGATGACCAACCGATGTTGATTTATATGTTCCTCCCACCTTCTAGCGAACTGGACGATGGGCAGGGCAGTCAGGTGTGGGCGCTCTAATATGCGGCGGGCAGTTCGGGTGATGACTCGCAAGAACGGCGTAGTCGTCCCACGCAGCACTACGGCCTGGCCGATGGTGTTTACTCGGTAGGTCCCGCGTAGATTTTCGTCGATAAGACGACGGCAGAAGCTGGTCAGCGACACAGTGTCAGCCAGGGCGCATCGCGTAGTCCGAGTGAGGGGCGGGGAAGGGCCAGCGAATTCCCCAATGTAGGCACTGACCCACCGGGTAGGAGCCAGAAGGTCGAGTGGCCGGAGAAAGGGAGGTTCAGTAGCAGAGGCGGTGTAAGCGCATAGTGGTCCAGCGTGAGGATGTCAGCGACCGCCTCCCAGATCTTTAGAAGCCGGAGACGCCGTGGCGAGAGCCAGGACCCGGATGGAGGTGGATATAGCCACGCACCGCTCTCGACCAGCCAAGAGTAGGCATTACGGCTTCCACGCAGTGCGGCCTGTACGCCCTTGAAGCACGACAACCGCAGCTGGGTCTCGATGTCTATGAGGCCGAATACTCCAAGAGAGACAAGTCTCGCCAGGACGCTACCACGAAACCGGGCAGTGCGCTCCGGCCCCCAGATGAACCGCGCAAGACGTGCCTGGATCTTATGGATAGTACAGTCGGTAGGCAGGTAGCCGTGGATGTGATTGACCACCGAGGAGAACACCAAGGAGTTGGCGGCTCTTGCCCGGCCGAAGAGAGAGAGGCCACGGGTGTAGAGATACCACCTCATTATAAGAGTTTCGATCAGGACCAGGATATGTCGTTCTTGGGCTGAGTTTTGATTTCCTGGCGTCACATTGTAGCCCAACACCTACAGTTCGACCGACGACCAGGAGATGCCGAGTGGAGCGTCGTTGCGAGCACCATAGACCTTTGCTCTTGGTGAAATTTCCCTTTATGCCGGAGGCGCGCCGGAAGTTCTCGAAGATAGAGGTCACCACGCCGAACTGATCCTCACTGCGGATGAGCAGGACGATGTCGTCGGCGTAGGTGAGGACATTACCGGTGCCGAGAGCTTGCTCAAGGCGAAGTAGGAGAGGGCTGGTGGCGAGGCTGAACATTGCGGCGCTGATGGCGCAGCCCTGTCTCACGCCGTTCAGAAGCTGGAAGGGTTTGGTGTGGAGGCCTCCGGCTCGGATCGTTGCGTCCGCTCCGGCATAGAGGAGGAGAAACCACCCGATGAAGACCAGTGGTAGCTGCAGCGAGACCATCAGGGACACCAAGAAGTCGCGGTCTAGGGTGTCTAAGGCAGACTCGAGGTCGGTGGAAATGACGGCCAGCGGCCAGCCAGTCCTCACAGCCGCGTCGACCTCGTCGCAAACACGCGCGATGTTCAAAGAAGGGGACCTACCGAGAACGGCGTAGGTCTGGCACTGAGGTACCAGAACCGGAAGATGGGGCCGCAGATGCCGGAGGAGGACATTACCCAGATCCGTTAGTTCGCCGTGGGGAGCTAGATAGGCCTGTAACCGCAGAGCCTAGAGCCGCCGTAAGAAGTGAGAACCAGGCAGATGGTGCTGCCCCGCGTCGATGTAGGCAAAACCCCGCCGAGTTGGGAGGCCTCGCAGACGCGCTTAAGAGCGTTGACCAAGAAGTCCTCGTAGGCCATGTAGAACTTGCAGGGCAAGTCGTCCCATCCGGGGGCCCTTCCGAGCGGGAGGCGGCGGATAGAGGTGGCGATCTCTGTCGCGGAGATCTCGGAGCGGAGCAGGGGATCGTCATCTTCGAGGATGAGGGGGGTCGTCGTCCCCCGGATGAATTCTGTAGCGGCGTTGGAGTCGCACGACTGGTTGGCGAAGCGGCGCTGGAGGGTAGATTAGACCCTGCGTCGTAACTCCGTGCCCTCGATAATATTATTTAGATCTAAATTATTTTCTCCTGGACATATAAATATATATAACTAGCGGATGAGTACCCAGCTTCGCCCGGGTTTTATCCGAGTGAAAGTTTTCTTAACGAATATTATTGGTAATAATATTTCGGAACACACAGAATATTATGATAATAATGATAATAATATTCGTTACATTATATATTTATATAATATATAAAATATATTTTTTAAGCAAACATACCCACTCTCTCTACTGAATAGATTTTAAAAAATATAAATATAAATAAAAATATCTAGAGATATACAACATGATCTTAGCCAAAAGGCCGAGAAACGATATTTTATATATAGAGATGACCTGGCTTCGTGTGTCTTCTGCTCGAGTGAATGCTTCGATGGTATAATTTTGTTCCTGCCTACTAAAAATTATTATCTGGCTTCGCCCGTGGTCTGCTTTAGTGAATATATCCCTAAAGAATTTTGTTTATGTGAATCAAGCATGATACAGAATTATTGTCATCATCATTTCTGACTAAAAAAAATATAGTTACTCAGTACTTGGTTAATTATAATTTTTCTTGGTTACTGTTACCTTGAATTGAGTGAATGTGTATATAGGTGTATATATATATATATATATATATATGGTAATTTAAACCAACAACCCTATATTATATGCTACTTATAACAAGATTGTCATGTTGTATATAGAAACACATCTATAAATAATTATACGCATGATTAACCTGTGTCATTGCATCGCAATATGTAATGTACTTTGTACAAACTGAGGACAAATAAATAAAACTATGTAATAGATTAAGAGCTGAGTTAAAGCAAGATTGAGAAGTTCAAAAACGTCTAAAATCGAGACAACCCTAAATGAATTCGGCAGCCCGTCGCCATCAAGGTCAAAGGGTGCAGACGTCCAAAGTCCACATTCTCAGACATCTCCAACCCCCCTCCTCGGGAATGGTATATAAACCTCGGTTTTTAGCCGAGCTTAGTTAGTCAGCAGTCACCCCTTTCACTGTCGGCGTGATCCCTTGTTGGTCGTAGCCAGGACCACCTTACCGCCATGTAAAACAGTAAGAACCCTTCTATCTCCATCTTGCTCTTAACTCGACTCCTATCTGTTCATGGAACTTTCCTACTACAGCTGTGTCTCTTCGTTTTGTGTGTGTGGACATTCCCAAGCTTTCCACTCTGCCTCGACCACGACTGCCTGTACTCTGTGAAAACTGTTAAAGGTTTCCCAAAGTGCAGAGAGGTACTGGAAAACTCTCCACGCCCTAACTGTCCCTCTCGGTTACTACAGGTTTGACCACCGGTTACCACATATATGTTATTTTTAATTCACTTCTTTATCTCTTTCTTACTTTGCTTCTTGGATCCTGCAGTCGAGTCTTTTGTAAGACTTTGGGTCTTAATTGGGGGCTTTTGTTGTTATGTTGTATATATGTATGTGTATGTATATATCATACTTATATAATCTTTATTTTTCTTCTTCTGTATATGCCCCACTTTCACAGGCCTATCTCTCTTGTAATCTCGAGGAGAATCCTCTATTAGGCCAATGTGTCTTAATAAAGGCTTTTGTGTGTGTGTGAATTTTCTTGGTTAAAATTGCGACAAAAAACTCTACCAGATTTAACTCTCTCTCCTGTTCAAATTTCAACGAGATTAGTTACATATTGAGGGCGTGCATAGCCGACAAACATATATATATATGTTCCCGGCTTCGCCCCGTTTTTACCCGAGTAAAAGTGTGCCTAACGAACATTTGTTAAAACGATTCCAGCAAACATCCAATCCCTACTGAATCTATACTTGTCTATAGTCTCGATAATTTGAAAAATTTTCCCTGTCCCTTGAAAAATACTCGATAAGTTGAATAAAATCAATATTAATTGGTACACTCGGTAATCTTGTCTGTATCTTGCCACAAACGAACATTTGTAAATAACTGTATTTAGCGAATGTTCCCGGCTTCGCCCGGTTTTTACCCGAGTAAAAGTTTGCCTAACGAACATTTGTTAAAACGATTCTAGAAAACATCCAATCCATCTATATATAGATTTATAAATTTCAAAATAGTAAACCCGTTGTGGAATGTGCTGGGCAGTCGTGGTAGTGGGTGCGTGATGTGGGATTCCCGCACTGGGACAGCAAGAGACAGAGGCAGGTCTAGATGGTAACTCCAAGAAGGTGAGGTAGACCACGGACGAAGGCAGTCGGACCATGGGCGTCACGGATGCCCTACATCGCGGATAGGGGTGAGAAACCCGACCGTCTAATGGCGTGGTTCTGAAAACAACTACCTGAATCACTCTCTTTGTCCCATTGCTGGCCTCTTTATATACTCTGGGACGCTCGCATATGTGGCGATTCCTCATTGGCTACTGTAATCACGTTACTTTATGGCGCCAGGTTGTTTTTCGTCTGGCCTTTGTCATCTGGTCTGCCTTTGTCGTCTCTGGTCTACCTCTTTCTTTGTTTTATTTGCTTCCATTGTTCGATACATATTTTAATATATAGATATGGGGTTATATAATGAATATCAGAAGAAGGTTGTGAACCATATAACTCAAAATATACTACATATATATATGTTCCCGGCTTCGCCCCGTTTTTACCCGAGTAAAAGTGTGCCTAACGAACATTTGTTAAAACGATTCCAGCAAACATCCAATCCCTACTGAATCTATACTTGTCTATAGTCTCGATAATTTGAAAAATTTTCCCTGTCCCTTGAAAAATACTCGATAAGTTGAATAAAATCAATATTAATTGGTACACTCGGTAATCTTGTCTGTATCTTGCCACAAACGAACATTTGTAAATAACTGTATTTAGCGAATGTTCCCGGCTTCGCCCGGTTTTTACCCGAGTAAAAGTTTGCCTAACGAACATTTGTTAAAACGATTCTAGAAAACATCCAATCCACCTATATATAGATTTATAAATTTCAAAATAATATGACATAAAACGAAAATTACAAGCAACATAATATACATAAAAAATAATTCATATAACCACATATTAATTAGAATTGATATTTCCCAAATTATGCAACCTATAGGTAAATCTAAATATGTTAATTATTCAATCAGGCCAATATGCAAAATAATAGCTACATATATAAAATGTAATCTCAGATTAGATGGTTAGTCGTTTAATAACTCCTGTAGAAGGTCGTATGGGCCCGAAAGCTTGTGTTATAATCATGAAATAAAAGATACGCAGCCCTAGATGCTTTGTTCTGGCTTATTTATATATAGATTTATAAACGTATATAAATATTGTTGTATGCGTATAAATATATTTTTAAAACACATACCTTTTTTGAAAAATTTATTAAATTTTAAATAAGATATTTTCTTTAAATGTATATTTATGGTAATTTAAACCAACAGCCCTATATTGTATAATACTTATAACAAGATTGTCATGTTGTATATAGAAACACACCTATAAATAATTATACGCATGATTGACATGTGTCATTGCATCACCATATGTAATGTACTTTGTACAAACTGAGGATAAATAAATAAAACTATGTAATAGATTAAGAGCTGAGTTAAAGCAAGATTGAGAAGTTCAAAAACGTCTAAAATCGAGACAATCCTAAAGGAATTCGGCAGCCCGTTGCCATCAAAGTCAAAGGGTGCAGACGTTCAAAGTCGAACTCCCCCCCCCCCCTCGGAAATGGTATATAAAAACCTCGGTTTTAGCCCAATATAGAGAGTCACTTCACCGTCGGTGTGAGCCCTTGTCGGTCTTAGCCAGGACCATCTCATCACCATGTAAAACATTAGGAAATATTCTTTAACACCATCTTGCTCTCTTAGCTCGACTTTTATCTGTTCATGGAACTTTCCTACTACAACTGTGTCTCTTCGTTTTGTGTGTGGACACTCCCAAGCTTTCCACTCTGCCTCGACCACGACAGCCTGTACTCTGTGAGAACTGTTAAAGGTCCTACAAGGTGCAGAGAGGTACTGGAAACTCTCCATGTCTTGACTGTCCCTCTCGGTTACTACTGGTTTGACCCTCGGTTACCACAGCTATAGCGAGAGTCGACAGGATCTCATCACAGAAGAGTCGACAGGATCTTATCACATATTGATATTGAAATGCCTAGTTTTTTTACAACGTCATTGGAATATTATATTACTTAATCCTCAAATTAAATATTAAATTTAATATACTTGAAGCACATTTTAGTATTTTTACAATTTATAAATGTAATATCACCAGATACCGCGAGAGGCGCTGCTTGCGAGTGAAAGTAGAAATTTTGCGAATAAAAATTCAAGCCAGAAACCTTCCCAGTAGTATAGTAAATAACTTCCTAAAGTTTCACGGCGATTGGATAATCTTACCTTTTAAAAACAATCATCGTGTAAACAAACTACGTGTAAAATTATTAACCAATCAAATTCATTTATCGTCGCGACCAGTGCTGCGCCAAGTGGTAAAAAGCTGGAACTAAGGCTTTTTGGTTTTACTTTTTCAAAAGAACAATAACCTTTTTAGTTTTTGAATAGCCTATATGTTAAACAAAATATTCAGCTACCTACATGTGAAATTTCATAATGATTGATTCGGTAGAATTTGCGCAACGCGATAACAAACATCGATTTTCGATTTCATTTTTATAGATATATAAAGGAAAAGGATTTAAAAATTATAAATACTAGATATATCTAAAATATTTATTTAACCTCCAAATATAGTAATTTGATTTGAAATTACTACAATAAATATAAAACAAAGTTATTTCGATTGTGTGAGAATAGTTAGAATATATTCATGGCGTTCATAAATATCGCAATATATATTGTCACATCGATATTTAAACAAAAAAGGTATATCTTTATTTCTCACATGATTATCTTAGATCGCAGAGCGCCATTTAGTGGAACAAAATAAACTGACATTGATATAACTTATTTCATAACTTGATATTTGGCCAACCCATTTGCTTGATAAATTAAGAAAAGCCAACCACGTACGCGTTTAGGGCTGTATAATCAGTATTAGTTGTGTACAGGGAGTTCTCTCTCTCTCTCTCTCTCTCTCATCACACACACATATATATATATAATATACATATGTGATGAAGTCTGGTGGCTTCTTGTAGAATCCTGTCGACTAGATGTAATGTGGTGTGGTCTGGTGGCCTCTTGTAGAATTCTGTCGACTATATCTGTGATGAGGTTTCCAGTCGACTTAAACTATGGTGTGTGACCGAGAGGAACAGTCAGGATAAGTAGTTTTTTCAGTACCTCTCTGCACCTTGGAAGACCTTTTACAGTTCTCACAAAGTACAGGCAGTCGTGGTCGAGGCAGAGTGGAAAGCTTGGGAATGTCCATACACAAAAAACGAAGACACAGTTGCACTAAGAAAGTTCCGTGAACAGATAAAAGTTGAGCTAGGAGCGAAAGATGGAGAGATAGAATATTTCTTACTGGTCTACATGATGGATGAGATTAACCTGGGTTACAACCGACGAGGGCTTGCGCTGAGGGTGAACTGACTGTCTGTATTTTTAGCTAGGACGGGGGCTTTATACACCTTTTCTGAGAAAAGGGGTTTTGCATTTCACTAGATGTGAAGAGTGTGGGTCGTCTGGTGACATTCTAAACTAGAGCCGTCCTGACAGCTTCCAATCTATCTTTAGATGCTGTTTGTGACTTCCATATATCTCGAATTTAGACGCTTTTTGACTTCTATCTCTCTAGCTCAAATCTTAATCTATTACAGAGTTTTATTCATTCATCCTCAGTTTGTACAAAGTACATTACATATGGTGATGTAATGACACATGTCAATAATGCGTATAATCATTTACAGATGTGTTTCTATTATACAACATGAAAATCTTGTTATAAGTTATATACAATATGGGGTTGTTGGTTAAATTACCATAGATGGGTCCCGGGAGTGAAAGGGTTTATCCGGGTTTAAACGGGTAAAGCCTCTCTAACACAGGTAAGAAATTAAAATTTCTTTAATTAATTTAAACTGTGAAGGTTTAAAAGGGCTATAACAAGATGATTTGTTTGGATTTATAAAAGTAAAATAAAAATGACATTTTTGTTTGATTAAAAAAAAAAGATGATTAAAATAAAACGATGACATAAAAATTCACATTCTAAGAGAATATTGGCAGGCGTTGGAAAGGGTTAATAGTTGAAGAATATGCAATTGTAAGCATTACACATGCAACCAAATAATCATATCCAGGTGCAAAGCGAGGATATAGACTTTAGCGTCTTCCTTGGTAATGTTTCACTTGCGATCCTATATAAGGGCTACAGTGCTTTGACACAATTTTAGGGTTATTGGGTTAAAAGTTGTTGAAGAGAAGTTGCTTATTAATATGATTGAAAGGGGTGGTAGAGCCATGCGATAAGTAGAATTGTAGCGACAGTAGGTGATCTAACTTGACATGAAATCAAAGGTTGATTGTGGTCCGCTAGAGCTGAAAAAAAAGTTGAAAGTTGAAAAAAAGTGAACGCTTTGTGCATGCGTTGGTGATGTGCTCTGCGGATGATTGAAATTAACTCTTGAAGCGTGTTCAGACCAGAAGTTGGGATTTTTAAATCTGGGGAACTGTGTTCAAAGAGTTTATTGAAATACGAAATCGAAAAAAAAAATTGTCAAGCAGTACTGCCGTTTTTCTACGATGGTTTGAAGCAATGGCTGAAATAGATAGTGATGAAAAAGTATAGGGAATTGGTTAAAAAATATGATGGTTGTAAGCGTTTGTTGCATGCCCGATAGTTGATGATATACATTGTCCTATTATAAAGGTATTTAAAAAAATACAAAATGAATAAAATATAGTAATATGATTGTGGGAAAAAAGTGTAAGTGGACAACATCAAACATGTAATATATAAAAAATATAATAATGAATTAAAAATGATTTTTAAAGCAATAAATGTTTTATAAAACTAAAATAATATCATGAAAAATAAAAGTAAATTTGATTAAAGTTTTTAATAATGTTGGACTAAAAATTGATTATTAAATTGAAAGTAAAATAAAATGTCTGGTGGCCTCTTGTATAATCCTGTCGACTAACTGTAATATGGTGTGGTCTGGTGGCCTCTTGTAGAATTCAGTCGAATATATCTGTGATGAGGTTTCCAGTCGACTTAAACTATGGTGTGTTGACCGAGAGGAACAGTCAGGATAAGTTGTTTTTCCAGTACCTCTCTGCACCTTGGAAGACCTTTACAGTTCTCACAAAGTACAGGCAGTCGTGGTCGAGGCAGAGTGGAAAGCTTGGAAATGTCCATGCACAAAAAAGAAGACACAGTTGCACTAAGAATGTTCCGTGAACAGATAAAAGTTGAGCTAGGAGCGAAAGATGGAGATATAGAAGATTTCTTACTGGTCTACATGATGGATGAGATGGACCTGGGGTACAACCGACGAGGGCTTGCGCTGAGAGTGAACTGACTGTCTGTATTTTTAGCCAGGACAGGTGCTTTATACACCTTTTCTGAGAAAGGGGGTTTTGCATTTCACCAGATGTAAAGAGTGTGGGTCGTCTGGTGACATTCTAAACTGGAGCCGTCCTGACAGCTTCCAATCTATCTTTAAATGTTGTTTGTGATTTCTATCTATCTCGAATTTAGACGTTTTTTGACTTCTTATCTCTAGCTCAACTCTTAATATATTACAGAGTTTTATTTATTTATTCTTAGTTTGTACAAAGTACATTACATATGGTGATGTAATGACACATGTCAATAATGCGTATAATCATTAACAGATGTGTTTCTATTATAAAACATGAAAATCTTGTTATAAGTTATATACAATATGGGGTTGTTGGTTAAATTACCATACATGCATATTAAATAATATTTACAATCTCTATCTTTTAAATCCGGCATTGTACCATCTGCTGTATGTTTCTATCCGTAGTGTTAGGAAATTATCTGGCTAAATTAAGGTTTTGACAGCATTTGTTTTTTTCTTCTTATTCTTGAAATCATATAGACCTTGTCTTGGTCTGAGGCGTCCGATGAGGGGTACTAGCAGACCCCACACGGGGTACAATATACAGTACATATTCAATAAGACCATCAACCTAATAGAGAAGTCTGAAGGTTTAACTAGCAAAACCTCTTCGAGTGTATACGAGGTGTCTTCGACGATTATAATTTTTTTAATTTACAGTGAGATCTAAAGTATTTCCATTATAATATCAGTATTTTTAGTTGAGCATGACATCAAAAGCTAGATTTTCCATGGCACACCAACGAGAACTTACCTTTCCTAAGAACATCTAGATTCCAGGGCGTCAGGACACCGAGAACATATTCGAAAAAGACTGAAACACAATCCTGTTAGGAGGCAAAGTTAGATGGCTCGTGTGAGGTGACAGCCAACCATGTTTACAATGTTGTTTAGGTATCTACATATCTACAGCTACAAACGAAGGGCAGGTCAAGAAGTTGGAGATAGTCTCAGAGCTACCTAAGTATTCCTACATAGGTAATTAGTATTAGAAAGTTTTCTAAATTAATTTTAAAAAACTCTCCGTAACATAAATTAAGAAAAGGGATAATCTTAATCGGGCATCTAAAAGTTGCTGATGGCTTTCGCTATCTGACGGAATAAATAGCAATTTATTGTGGATTTTTAATTATTCAAGAATTAGTCAAATACCCTTTCTTGATTAATCAAGAAAAGCTAACCAGATGCGCTTTTCAATCTGTTGGCCCTTATAAGCGTGGTTGTAGCTGTACCTGAACGATAAAAAAGTTAGTCTTTGGGGGATATTTAAAAATCTTGAAACGGGTATTTAATCATATTTATTCCGATTTAATTGATATTTATTCCGAAAGATGGCACAAACAACTTTTATTTGCACGATCAGGAGATGCCATTTTCTTAATTTATCTACCTGATACTATTACAATTTCACTTTTTTGTACTATTTTTTCACTTTTGTACTATTTTCACTTTCCTTAAAAACTTGAATTATTCAACGAACAGAATTTAATAAATGTAAAACGTGGGAGAATCTACGTGTGTTTATTTATTTATAACACCAGCTATTGGATACGATGGAACTGCTCTGTTGAAGATTGAAAGCTCGAATGCTCGGGTTTTGTTTAATAAACAAACTCATTGCGAAAACGTTATTATCTTTCAAAATTTTATTTCGCGTAATTTTTCTTATATTTAATTATAAATTATCTTCACTCACAAGAATTAATATGGTGGAGGATTAAAAATAATTTAACTGAAATCATTACTGGAGGCATGGATATACATCTGAAGAAACCTCCAGAATTGAACAAAAGATGCTAAAACACGAGGAATGGTTCGTCCTCGACCACAAAAGAAGCAATCAAAAACAATGCTAGAATATTTTTGTCCACTCAATATAAAATAAATAAAATATATAAAAAACGCAAGATAGGTTTCTTTTAGATCAAAAATAAAATCCATTGTCTCGTATCATGCGTCATTGATGGTTGTTTATAGAAAACCTTATGATGCTGTAACTGCCGTCTATTTGTGTAAAAAAAAGAGTAGGAAATTCTAAAATTTATCAGAAGACCATGTCTAATTCAAAGTTGGTTATATATTGATTATTATATGTTATATTATATATTTTTCTTCTTTTTTCTATTGTTTTTCATATTGATTAATGTAAAGGTCATTTATTTTACATGAATATAGAAAATTTTGAAACTTTCCTTTGTCGTCCATGATTTCACAAAAAAAAAAAATAATGAATAAATAAAGAGTAAAAATAAATAACAGAATACGCCAAACATGAAAATGATTAATAAAACTGAAATCCAAATTTATATATATATATATATATCAATCCAATGAACCATAATATATAACAAAATCGTTGACCAATACTCTCCTCAAAGATAAAAAGTGAGTCTACAAACAGAATTAAGTCCTTTCCTAAGAATCACACAGAATTGGTTGTCAGCCAATGTTGACAAATGTACAGTAGAACCTCCATGAGAGGACACTCGCGCTAGATGACACCTCTCTACAAAGGACAGTTTTCATTTACAAAATTACCATTTTACACACACAAAGTTTTTATTAAGACCCCATTGGTCTTGCACAGATTCTCCAGAGTGTAGACAACAATGACCAGGATGAGTGGAGTTTTATATGTACAATATTGCATGAAATGCAATAAAAAGCGTGGTCTAACAAAAGAAGAAAAAAAATGAAAAAAGTTTTGAAGATTAATTATCATTATTTTAACGGAAAGACTAATTTATCAGATCCGCTTTCTTCATAACTCTTCTGAAAATATTATATACAGATAAAGCAATATATCTATTATCTATCCGACTTGATAGAAGATAGTGCATGGTGAAGTTCAGGCGGCCTATCTCAGAAACAAGAGTTTTTCTCTCCGTCTTCAGAGATATACATTCAAATATATGGTGTTCTATTTCTGCCTTTATTTTATTTGTGCATAATAGGCAATTTAGTTATTCTGTTTTCAGATTTTTCACATGGCTTTCTCAATGAGAAACAAACAATATTCTTAATTTATCTATTAGGCGCTTAGTTGACAGTGGCAGATCTGTAAATAGGTAATTTTCCGTGGCTATTGATTTGTGTAGGTATTTATAATGGGGATACATCGTTGAATTGACAATTCGTACTTGATCTGATTGAATAGATTATTCTATTGTAATCTTAATGATGTTGGGAATTTCATTTTGTATAACTGTGGGATCTGAGCAGTACTTTAGCCAGGTAAATCCCGGGAATTTAATATCTGTACTAACCTTTTTTGAAAGCCAATAGAGGCTTCCAAGCTAGAAGAGATGTTTCGTAGTTGGTCTTAGTAGATTGTTGGTAGTCTTGATTCTTCCACTTTTAGCAATCTAAGGCAGAACTTCAACATTAATTCGATTGCAGTGACCCCAAGTGTGAAACGTCCAGTTTAAATGCGTAGTATATAGCTTGGTGTATTTTTGGCGGGTTCAGCAGTCGTCGGAGAAAATTATCTAGGATTTGTTCTATCGTCTTATTTTGGTCAGTTGTCCAGATCAGAGTGGTATACAACAATTGTGATAGAACAATTGAATCTAAGAGTGTAATCGTTGAATCAAATGTATTCATTTTTGCTTTTTCTAAAATTTTCCATACTGCGCCAGTGGCTTCAAGCTCCCTGCCCTTGAAATGTAAGGCAGCTTGGCCAAATGAGTTTGATGTTGTGAGGAGATACCCAAGATAGAGGTATCTTGATGTCACCGTTATGGGTTGTTCTCCCCAGAACCATTTGTCAGATTTTGCCGAGCGACCCCCATTTCGGAACACCATTATTTTGGATTTTGTTTGGTTGAGTGTTAGATGAATCGCTTCAAAGTATTATCTCAGCATGTTTATTTTCTGTTGGAAATTAATCTTTGATTCACCTATGAGGACAATATCGTCTGTATACAGCAGGAGGTGGACAGTTCCAAAGTTAGGGAGATATATTCCATGTAGATCAGATTCGTTAAGGATATTGATTATGTCGGTCATGAAGAGTATGAACAGATAAGGTGACAAGGGATCTCCTTGTAGCACTCCCGAGAAAATTTTAATTGGTTCCGTAAATGATCCGTTCCATCTCACCGCCGCTGTCATTTGCTCGTAATAATTTCTAATTAGGTTGATGAAGCGAAGATCTATGCCTTGTTCGGCTAGTTTTACCATAGAAGCGCGTGAGGAACGGTATCGAAAGCCTTTTTCGGGTCAACAAAGAAAATATGAAGTTTTCTTCTTTTATGTCTCAGCGTCAATTGTATCAGAGAAAACACGAGTAAATATATGGTCTTGGCAAGAGTAGCTCTTTCTAAATCCAGCCTGGATCTCAGGAATGACTGATCTGCTCTCAATACACTCACTCAATCTGGTTTTTAGTATCGAAGTGAAAAGTTTAGAAAGGTTGCTAATAAGGGCAATTCCACGGTAATTTGATGGAATGTTTCTGTCACCGCTCTTAAAGATGGGATGGTTAATGGATTTATACACCACCCCGAGGGAAAATAAACAGAATTCATAATTCTGTTGAATATGTTTTTCAAAGTAGTTAGGTATGAAATGGGCAAGTTCTTCATTGCTTCGTTCGGGATTTCGTTAATTCCACAGGCTTTTCTATTTGCAAGGCAATATATTTCTTTAATTATTTCTGCCATGGAAACCTCACGCTTAAGTTCAGGATCAATTGGTGAGATAGTAACTTAGTGCATTTGCTGTCAGTGTTGGAGCAGAGAGTAATATGTTTTTGTGAAGTTTTGCCATTCTAAGATGGTTATATTCCCTTGTATATAGTTTCTGCCTTTTAGAGAGGCAATAGTTTTCCAGAAATTAGCTGAGTCGCAGGTTCTTTTGAGAAGTTCCTGAATATTTTGAAAATGTTTTTTCTTGTTAAGATTTATTAGAGCCAAATATCTTTTCCTACTCTCTCTCAATATATAAACCTTATGGTCTGTCTGAGTATTCGTCTCCTTGAATATAGCAAGATTTATCTTCGCAGACTTTTTGGCTAAGTAGCACTCTCTATTAAACCATGGTTTGGATTTGGGACGATCGGGTCTGATCTTAATCCGCATATTGGCCGCGGTCATTGCTTTCTGACTTAGGGAAGAGAAGCCATCTACCTGTTGATCAAGGGTTAGATCAGTGGAGGCCTGGGTACTGCCGAGGTTCTGCTTGAAGATGTTTGAGTTGTCCGATTTCCATCTGCATTTCTCGAAACCAGTATAATTCATATTTTTAATTTGCTTTGTACGGAGTAAGCCAGCTGTTTTTATTGTGAGAGGGAAATGGTCCGAATGTAAATTATTGTTGACCTCAATATCAACCACACCTTCCATCAAGACACAGACAACAAGTAAGTAATCAACAACAGATGAACCACTGTCAGAAAAAATATAAAGTTTTCGCTTTCATCGCTCATAGTTCTACCGTTAGCGATATTGTTAGAAGGTTGTTGTCTAAAATATTTACTAGTTGTTCACCGTGAGAGGAAACCGTTGTGTCATTAGATTTGCGTTTGCCTGTGAGTTACGAGGGACGGTCTAGCGGATTGTGTAAATGTCCTCGAGAGCCAGTTCGAGTATTTAAGTCACCTACTATTGCTATTTCATAACCTTCGGTTAATCTGTCTTCAACATATTTAGATAAATTATAAAGATTTAATGATTGATGTTCATTTGGAGGAATGTATGCAAATATTTGACAAATTCGCATATCTAAATATTTTTTTAAAGAATACTGCTATCCATTATTTCACTATATCCGCCTTTTTAGTATTTTTTGTTGTTTACAGTTGATCCCTACTATGATTCCGCACGAGCACCTTCCTTGTCTTGAAGTTCTGGTGGCGTGTGATTCGTATAGATGGAATTCCTTCAGTTTATTTTTCAAGCGGTGGTCGCATCAGGTTTCAATTAGGGCAAAAATGTCGTATTTCTGTATATGGTTGTAAAGGGGGAAAACTCAGTCAAGTCTGTAAACACCATTTACATTCCAGCTCATTAATATACACATATCCTCAGCAGAACTCTTCAAATGTTTGCTTACATGTGATATTTTTTCGTTTGTTTGTTATAATGTAACGTTTTTGGGATCCACGACTTGACCTTCAGATACTATATATAGTATCGTTTACTATTAGTTTGTTGTATCTGAGCTTAGCTCTGATGCCCTTCTCCCCTAATTCTCGTCTTTTAGCCAACAGCACGCGTCTCTGTTCCCTCACATTTTCTCTATAGTCTTTAGATAAATATATTTTGGAACCTTTCGGGTTGAAGGCGGCCTTTAGAAGTGTTAATCTTTCTTTGTGTTCTGTGACCTCAATCAGGATGGGTGCGTGAGGTTTCCTAGATAGGCGGTAACAGCGGGCTATGTTTATTTTTTCAGTTATTTGCATTTTCTCCTCAATAACATTTTAGACACATTGCAAACCGTATTAATTCGATTCTTCCTTGATTCCATAGAAATAAGATTTTTCTCGGTGCTCTTCTCCTCCAAAAATTCTATTCGTTCTTCCAGTTTTTTTATTTTTTGGTATTTCGCGACACTGCTGCGCTTGAAGTCACAAACGAACTTTCCAGTTCTGTCAATCTTTGGTCTATTTTTTTAACTTTGTCGTCTATTGAAGAAAGCCGAGTTTCCATTTTTTTCTCGCCAGCAATCCAGCATTTTGGCAAGGGGGCTTATCAGCTCCTTAACCTCTTCATCCCTATCCAAACTTGTTCCCAACATAGCCTGTCTAGATATCCTAGGCCCTGGATTTTGTTCAACTCCAGAAATAATCAAAAGTAAAAAGATAATACAAGCTAAGTTAGCACCTTTGTTTTCAGTAATATGATTTTTATTCAAACTATCGATCTCTAAATAATAAATGATATTATTTTGAACAATTTTATATAGTTATTACACCAATATTTTCTAATTTTGCATATGGGGTTTTCTTCTAGAATTATTTTCTGCATTCATACTATGGTGTATATATGGTTCCTTTAATAAAATCTTTATATCATTGTGCATAGCAAACCCACATAAACATATATGCATACAACATATATTTATGCACACACAAAATAACACTGTTTTAGTTATACACAATAATATAAAGATTTTTATTAAAGTATGCATATACCATAGTATACTTTTACAATGTTATAAATGCTGAAAGGGAGACTATTTCTACTGTAGTATACAGATGGCGTGTTATTGCATCATACTTATTTTATTATTACGAGTAGATGGTTATTTGCGATTTGTTTGCGGAAGACAAATGATCGATGCATGTATTTATATATAATAACCCAAAAAATGCATTATTTCATCATTTTTTAAAAGGCAGAGGTGCCACTTTTTGTGCATGAATATCATCCTCCCGCACTTTATGTTGTATTTTAGCCTGAAAATCGGCCTTGCCACTTCATTAGCGTAAATATATTTTTAGCCAATTCGACCGATTTCATAACTCCCCTCGTAATGTTATGAAATCGAAACAACTCCTGTACTGATGAAGGGCAAAGCCCGAAACCATGGAATATAGGTTGGCTTTTTGTTAAAATTTTCCAAAACTGGTATTGTGGCTTATTCTTTATCACCAACTCTACGTTTTGTACAGGAATGATAACACAAAATTCATTGTTTCAATAATTCAAAGCATTTTAAAAGGGAGAGGTGCCACCTTTGGTGCATGAATATCATTCTCCCGCAACTTTACGTTGTATTTATATTGTCACAGTATTGAAGTTTGGATAGAATAAAATAATAATTTATTATAAGACTTTAAATAGTTAGTTTGAGGGATAAAAAGGAGAAGAGATAAACTAAGTTAAATGGATAAAAATAATGATAAATTAAGGAAGTAATGTCAAAGACCCAAACGGCTGGGGTTACACCCCTAAAGATGGCGGTTAATGTTTTCGAACTTCTCGCCTAGCGCGCGCCACCAACCGACCGAGCTATTGATGTATTATGTACAGTCACACGCTATGTACATTTTTGCTAATGACATTACTCCCTTTTTCAGAAATAAGCAGCGACCCGCTGTTTAAAAAAAAAAAAAAATTTTACACTATGAGATCAGTCCTGTGTTTGTTCTTCTGGGCTTCTGTATGGTTTCATCAGCAGGACGTGGACGATGTCTTTGATTTTCCGTTGTCGGGGTCTCCTCTCCAAGGCCTCTACTCCATAAGTTACTATTACTTCTATTCGTTCTTCCAGTTCGTTTATTTATTTGGTATTTCGCGACACTGCTGCGCTTGAAGTAACAAACGAACTTTCTAGTTCTGTCAATCTATGGTCTATTCTTTGCACTTTGTCGCCTATTGAAGAAAGCCGAGTTTCCAATTTTTCTCCCCAGCAATCCAGCCTTTTGGCAAGGGCGCTTATCAGCTCCTTAACCTCTTCATTCCTATCCAAGCATGATTTCAACATAGTCTGTCTAGACATCTTAGGCCGTGGATTTTGTTCAACTCCAGAAATAATCAAAAGTAAAAAGATAACGCAAGCTAAGTTTGATTTTAGGTGGCATCTCATTTTAGAAGGGTAGTCATTTAGTATGCAAATTTTTGTAAC
The DNA here is from genome assembly GCA_030710605.1 of Cordylochernes scorpioides. Lineage (NCBI taxonomy): Eukaryota > Metazoa > Arthropoda > Arachnida > Pseudoscorpiones > Chernetidae > Cordylochernes > Cordylochernes scorpioides. The sequence continues at coordinate 43,573,566 of CP092874.1, forward strand.
GTTGCAAGCAATCGACCTGGGTATATGGAAATTTGAATCCAAGTCATTGTCTAGCCGGGACAACATTATAAAATTGAAGTATATCAAGTAGAGGATCGTCATCTTAAAATTTAACTTTTAATTATTTTAAAAAATATGAAAATTAGTTTACTTACGAAGAGCGGCGTTATCCGTGACCAGCTTGTTTGGCCTCCTATCGGAGAATAAAATTACCATTTTAACTATTTAGCAACTCTCCGGTAAGAGGACACCTCTCCCTAAAGGCCACTTTGGCCCTGTAATTAGGTGTACTTTACAGGGAGATTCTACTGTATCTCTTAGGGGGTGGGGGGATTGAAGCAGAAAAAAATGTGCTTGATATTCGATCCTGGGTCGTAATTATCAAAATTTAAAAGTGGGCAACAATCCTTCATCAACTCCGCTCTTGGTAGATATTGAACCTTGGTATTAAGGGACTTTCACTTTTTCTCTAAGTGCAATCAATCGACACAAAATTTATCCAAACCTTCCCTATTGTGAATATAAAGCAATATAATGCTCCATCTATATATACCAAAGAAAACATTAAGGCACGAATGTTTCTTTTACACATAAATCAAATTTCTACTATCCTTACTGCGATTAAAAAATATATTGGGAGGCCTTATCTCATCATCGGTGAACCCTCCCAGCGGTTTCGTTAATTTAATCTAACAGACCGCTTCTTTAGAGCTCTAATTTATATTGGATCATTCTGCTTATATATGTTACACTGAAGAGTGGAATCTCAGAAATGGTATTTGAGGAAACTATGGACATAAGCTTTTAAGACAGGAGAATTACATTTAAATATTTGCATCGATACAATAAGGGCAAGAAAAGTTAGGCATAATATAATATAATAATAATAGCAATATAATTCCAACTTTTAAAATAATAAAAAAATAGATTATGATAAAATCATAATTTACTCCGCGGTTAAATGAATCTCTATAAAATATCGTTTTTATGTAAAATTGAAACATATCTGTGAAAATATTGATTCACGTTTTGTTTTTTATTGAGGGTAATTTGTTTTTGATCATGAAACAACGGATAAGACGCACATCTTTACCATTGCCAAATATGTAATGTACAAATTCTGGATAAGCAACTATTTTAACTATGACAACAACATCGAAACCGAGTTTGACTCACTTTTAGAGGCTCATGTCTAATGTATATATATTTATAAATTCTGTAAATATATATTCTCTATTGCTCTATATTCAACAATATTTGTTAAACTAAAATTTGCCTCATGTAAAACTGACTTTACTATGTGTATATAGCTATGGATATTTTCATATGTAACTAGAACTATGTAGATAAGTCTATGTTGTTAACAATAATGTCTGAAAAAAAGAGTTTTGAAACGTTAGATAGTTTACTCACGTGTGAAAACAATTCCTGCCAGAAAGAGAACTATCATCCCCTCGCCAGCCATCTCTATTCTAGAGAAATTTTGAAATCTACTGCAAAAAAAATAATTTACAAGTTTTGCAACAGAATGTATGACATCTATGCCAGATGGGGCTTAATTTTAATATAAATCATTTTCTTTATTTAGATAACACCTGCACACATGTGTCGTCGTTCATTGCGCTATTACAAAAGTGCGCGGGGGTCGGTGGAAGTGTGGTCTAAACTGTTGGTTTTCGACCGCCACGACCCGGGATCGAATCCCGCATTGGACACTTTTTTCGGATAACAAATGCCCCAATGGGCCCCGATTCTTGCAAAAGTCTAACCCCACCAGCGATTACAAGAAATCAAACGGGACTCTGGCACATTTTTAAGTCGAACTGCATTTCACATGTGAAGACATGTGGTGCACTTACATAAAGGATATCGCCAATTTCTACCCACAATGATAATCATGGACTGTACCACGTCTACTAGAGATAATAATAATAATAATAGTAAAAAGTGCGAATAACTCTAAATAAACCCATCGCTGCTAAAACACGAGGAATGATTCGTCCCCCAACCACAAAAGAAGCAAGCAAAAACAGTGCTCGAATATTTTTGTCCACTCAGTATAAAAGCTATCTCAGAAAACTATAAGAAATCTTTCGGACAAAATAAAAAAGGCATGCATAGATAGATTTCTTGTAGATCAAAAATTAAAATCCCAAGTTTTACAAAAATATCTTAATATTTTGTACTTATTGCAAATTTAATTTTGGCATTTATATTTTTATTCTTTGTTGCTTAATTATATTTTAAGTATTCCATCTTATTTTCAAATTTATATTTGGTCTTAGTCATATTTTGCCATAATAATTTCAATATTTGCCCAAATAGCCTTAGGCTCTATAATCACAATTAACATTATTTTATTGATATCTTGTCAACACATGCAAAAATACACAGTCTGCACTATTTAGATATTCTATAGAATGCTTAGGCAATATGTCACATTAAAAAATCATTTTACATTTTGCCTAAACCACATATAGATAGATGAAAAACAATACAAAAGTGAAATTGTACTAGGATCAGGTTGATGCATTAAGGGAAAAGCATCTCCTGATTGTACAACTAAAAGTTTCTAATAGCTTAGGCAATCTGTGTCGGAATAAAAAAAAACAACTAATCATATATTTTTTAATTATTCCAGAATTGGCCCAATACTCTTTCTTGATTAGTTATGAAAAGCTAACCACGTACGCGTTTCAGGCTGTTGCTCTCATCAGCGTGGTGCAAGCTGTACCTCAACTACAAATAATATCTGGTCTTTGAAGCTTTCCTGATCGCTGAGGTACAGCGGCGGTTAGCTTTTCATGACTTATCAAGAAAGGGTATTTAGCCAAAAACAATTAGTTGATTTTTATTCCACAGATGGCGCAAAAGCCATTAGCAACTTTTAGTTGCACGATCACGAGATGCCTCTCTCTTAACATATAGAACTTTCTCTTCTAATATTTCTCTCAAAATACATAAATATTCATTTTTTAAAATATATTTTTATTTTTAACTGTAATAAAATATTTTTATTATAATCACTATTATACATTTGCTTTAAGTTTGAAGATAAACTCTACCAACAGATATGTGGCTCTCCTATAGGAAACCTGCTTTCATTGGTTGCGGCGGAGATGGTCATATCTGATTTAGATAGATGGATCAACAGTTTTTATGAATTAGGTATAAAAAAATGGTATGGTATATGAATGGAGAATTTTGCGAATTCACAAAAAAGAAACGAGCATCTCAAATTTTAAATACTTTAAATAGTTAGAACTCCCAAATCAAATTTAATATGGAATTAGAAACCAAATCAGTATTGCCTTATTTGAATATCCTCATTTTAAAAACAGAACAGAAATTCCACTCCACAGTCCCCCGGCATAGAACCTTCGTATTTAAAATTTAAATCATACAGCCCAATAGGACAGAAAATATTTATAGTGAAAACGGTAACTAAACGAATATGGACACATTGTTCCCTACCAATTTTAAAGAAAATTGAGAAACGAAATATCATCCAATAGCTAAGAAATATTGGATTTCCAATAGATTTTATATATAAATATTTCTACAATCCATCCCTCCCTAAAAAACAAACAATATCCCGGGCAAATAGTTATCTACAATATTCACCTGCTAATGAAAGATTATCTCATGAATTGAGGAAATATGGCATAAAATGCTTATTTAGAAATTCTCGAACCATAGGCTAGTTCATTAGAAACCCCATAACCAAATCCAATAATAATACAGAGTCGATAGACAAGCACAACGTTATATACTACATCTCCTACCGACAACGTCTCTTACATAGGAGAGACCAGCAGATCAATATACATAAGAATTAAAGAACATAACCGTAATATCAGAAATCAAGATAACAAATCCTTAATATTTCAGCATGAAAATTCTACAGGTCATTAATTCAAATGACAAAATGTTACATGTAACTTCTATAACATATTCCCCGAATACAATAGACTCATTCTGGAATCTTTTAATATCCAAAGACAATAACAGCATAAACAGAAGAATTGATCTACCCCAACAGTTCCAGCATATTCAACGCAGATAATCCCACCCTCATTGGAACTCCCCTAACCCTCTACAACTGGAAACTATATTTATATTTGATTTTTTTTAAATGTATTTCTGTGAATCGCCTTTGCGGAGCCAGTGGCCTGATGAAGCGCGACCGCGTGAAAGCTTGTATCCCAATTTCTCAGTAAAGAAATTCTGTAAATGTTTTTATATTTATTTAATTCAATTATAATATTATTTGCATCTATATTTCAAGAACAAATTACATCTTTACGTGTAGTAAAATTGTAATTAGTAAACTAGACGGGTGACCCGGGCTTCGCCTCGGGATTGACCCGTGTGCATATCTACCCGAGTGATATATATTTAGATAAGATTTTTTTATAATTGTTTGTTATTAGCATTATCTATTTGTTTGCATCAGCATAATTTAATCTAATCTTTGATAGAGGGCGCTGTTCGTGAGCTAAGTAGAATAATTTGAATATATAGTTTTAATAATTGATTTATATATTTTTTAAAATAGCCTATCGTCTTCCCCGTATTTTTTTACCTATGTATGGAAATTTTGGTTTGAATTATTGAACTACTGCGAATTTGTATACCGGACATACAAACAAACAAACAAACATACAAACATTCATTTATATATATATAGATGTAATCATAATTACTTGTAACAGTGTAATTATATCAAGTGTAACTATAATTACTTATTATTGTAATTAGAGAAAATCTGTAAATATATAACACTCTACTTGTAATTGTAATTATAGCTCTCTCTAATGTAATTAAAATTACTTGTAATTATATAGCTAACTAGCCGAATGACCCGGGCACCCATACTATTCGTTACAATTATAAATTGGCGCCGTGTATGTCACTCTTGTGAAACGTCCCGCTCCAAACTTTGTGTCTGAGAAGCGATATTTTATAGCCGAATGACCCGGGCAACGCCCGGGTTTTACCCTATTAAATGTACCCTATTCAAATACTATTCGTTACTTTTATAGCCGAATGACCCGGGCAACGCCCGGGTTTACACGATTAAATGTATATTACATATGGAAGATGGACGTAGTTCCCGGAGGTCACCCGCGAGGTCACTCTGTCCCCGCGCGCCAGGACCTCTTGATCGGTGGTCGGTGGGAACTTGGACTGTCCAACCGGCCGGCAGCCGGGCGATCACATTTACTCGGCGTGGGGGGGGGGGGGGGGGGGGGGGGGGGGGGCAGGGGGCAGGGAAGTCACGTGCGCGCCGGCAGTCAATGGGCGCCCCCCGCCGTCAGATCCCCACGCGTTCTAGAGGGCGCTGCTCGTGAGCTAAGTTGAATAATTTGAATATATAGTTTTAATAATTTATTTATATATTTTTTAAAATTGCCTATCGTCTTCCCCGTATTCTTTCACCTATGTATGGAAATTTTGGTTTGAATTAGTGAACTACTGCGAATTTGTATACCGAACATACAGACAAACAGACAAACAAACATACAAACATTCATTTTTATATATATTTATATTATATATATATATTTTTTTATATATATATTGCCAGTAAATTTATTTGTGTCAAATTTTAACGATAGAGGGCAATAAAATTTAATTTACTAATATATAAATACATTTACTTGTGTAATATTATAATTATAGAGAAAAAAGGTCATTATAATTAGAGAAAATGTAATTGAAATTACTTGTACTGTAGAAACCCATGAGAGGACACTCGCGCTAGAGGACACCTCTCTATAAAGGACAGTTTTCATTTGCAAAATGACCATTTTTTACTATTTAGCAACTCTCCGGTAAGAGGACACCTCTCCCTAAATGACACTTTGGTTCTGCAATTAGGTGTCCTTTCTTCTTCTGTAATTGTAATTTTAGAAATATAATATTATAATAACATTTTGCCAAAAACTGATGGCCTATAATTTGGTTTAATAGCTCCGAATTTTGTGAATAAGCGATTCAAATAATTATTCCTAAAAGTCTTTACGCCGCGAATTGAGACAATACCTTTCAGCCACACACTTGATAAAAATACATTTACTATTCTTAGAAATGAGCATTTATATGAAGTTAAAATTATATTCTTAACTATATGAATATGATAGTCTTTGAAATGGCTTGTAAAATTTGCCCATTGTTGTTACTTAGACGATTAATAATCTTGAATATTCCATTTTTTAAATTTTCTCCACATTTAAAAACTTATTTTAGCGCAATTTGAAGTTATACATTTTAAGAGTATTCAAATTTCATCAAAAATACGTTAAAATTGTCACTTTTGTCAATAAACAACTAATATCAAACGCAATTTTTTATAAAATTCAAAAAGGTATTTTAATTTTGAACGATATATCGATTAAAGAATGCCCGAAATAACATTAAAATATGTGGAAAATGAATGTTTTCCTTAATGGTATAGATTAAGAAGATTCTCTAAAAGCTCGTCTCTTTCGTTTAAAAAGAAACAAAAGAATTTGATGCGATCGAAACTGTTGTATATATAATAATTAATTAATTGTTTTCACAGAGTGTGTGTAATATCAAAAGTTAATAGGCGCTAACCGAAAGAAATAAAGGTTCCTTTGTTTAATATTAGTTTCTCTTTTATATTTGTTCTCACTCACTCTTGTAATTCAATAAATATAATGTTTGATTAATATATATGGAATCAGTTTCATAAAAATTTCTATGCAAAGTCAACAATTGGTAGCAGAGCGTGGTTGTTTGATATAAAGCTCAAAATCGAAAATATTTAATCAGAAGATTAGGAAAGAAGCTTATTCTGATCGGTAAACTGAAGCACATTAATTTAAATTATATTTATATATTGCATGTTTAAAATCTACCTAATATTTAAATAAATTTTAAAACATTTAATTGTATTTAAATTATATTGGTTTGTTTATATTTGTTCAAAAGGGGAAAATATCTGAATCTAAGTTCACAAAAGAATCACGAAAATTGAACTATTTACAGGAACAAATCATCAAATTTGGTCGTTGAGAATCGGCGCAGTTCTTAGAAGTATAAAATTATTCAAATGTGTAATTTATGATCCAGAACCTGATATGGAAGACAAAGGTTCTTGGGAGATTTGGAGTGAGAAAAATGATGAAGCATTTGGGATAATCATACTACGTTGACAAATGAACCAGCTGGGATGTTCATAGTAGAAACAAATGCGAAGAAAGTCTGGGACTCGCTAAAAAAAAACAAAAAACAGGCAATTTGGAAGATAAAATAATTGATATAGGCTTAGAATTAAAGAACATAAGAATGAAAGATAATGAAATTGTAGATGAATATATAACAAGGGCAGAAAATATTGCTGCGAGAAGTTCATCATTAGGGCATCAATTTCCTTCAAGAGAAAATTCATTTCATATTGTCAGAGGCATACATCCAAGGTATTAAAATATTGCTATTGTATTACTATCTAAGAGAAAGGCAACACACACAACACACAATTGAAGAGATTCAAAAAACTCTGAAATTTTAGAATGGGCATGAAAAAGAATACAGAATTAAAGATAGAAAAGTTAAATAATTTCAGCCAAAAATATGTTTTGTTTATAATAAAAAGGGACATTTAGCTAATGATTGCTGGTTTTGAGATAAACAGAAACAAAGATATCAAAAGAAATGGACACCTGATTATAGAAATCACAAATACAGTAGAGAACATTCAAATAACCTAGTGTATACTATGAAAAGTGGAATTAATGAGCAAGCATTTGAAACATATGTAAGAGAATTTAAAGATTCACCAGATGGGAGAAACGATAAGCAAATATGGTGTATAGATTCAGGATGCACCGCACATTTAACCTCAAACCTAACTTTGATGGAAATTGTGACAGAGTTCAAAAATGAAATCATCCTAGCTGAGAAGGGCAAAACTATCCAAGCCATAGCCAAAAGAGATATGAGACTTACTACATGCACAAGTGTAGGCCAAGAAGGTATTCGCAATAAGGATATCTTACATGTACCAATTTCAAGGAATAATTTCCTGTCAGTATACGAATTAGTCAACAAAGGAAATTTCAGTCATTTTCAATAAGGATGGAGCAAATATTTTTAATGAAGGGAATACTTTAGTTGCGGAGGCAAATATTAAAGATATAATGTTTATGATGGAAACAAAACTAAGAAGTGTACTAATAGAAAAAAACGAAAATGTCATGGTTATAAATACACATTTCTCTCAAATAAAAATAGCAATATAAGTTTATGGCATAAAAGATTAAACCATTAAAATGAAGATAACATGAAAATATTATTCAAGGACGTATTGTAAGAGGATTGTATCTAAATTTCGAAAGGTTATCAGAGTGTGAAGCATGCATAATGGGAAACCTGGTTCAGAAGCCATATAATATTACGGAAATTATACAGTTAAGCCTCTGAATTTGATTCATATGGATTTATGCGGACCAATTCCATGCAATTTTTAGGAGGATCGAAATATTTTCTTGTTATCGTAGATGATTACAGTAGAAGAATCTTTGTATATTTCTTGAGATCATAATATGAGACCTTTGAGAGATTTGAAGAATTTAAAGCAAGAGCCGAAAGCGAATTAAGTCTTAGAATAAAAGATGTAAGAGCCGACAATGGAACTGAATTTTGTAACTCTAAATTTAGAGAACTTTTCAGGTGGAATGGGATCCATCACCAACTTACCACCAATACTCACCACAAGTTAATGTAGTCGCAGAGAGAGTGAATAGGACTCTTATAGATATAGCGAGAATCTTACTAATTTACTCAAAATTATCCATGAAGTTTTGGTCCGAGTCAATTGCTACAGCTGTATATATTAAGTATTGCACTCCCCACAGGTCTATCAAGCACCATACACCTATGCAGAGATGGAATGGCAGAAAACCATCGGTCAAACACATTAGAATATTTAGGTGTTTAAAACATTGGCTTGAGAGCAAACGAAGAAGAAACAAATTATAAAACTATTTTAGTGGCGTATTATTCTTTTTAAAATAAAACAATTTCTACTGTCCTTACTGCGATGAAAAAATTAAAGGGAGGGCCTGGCTCATCAGTGGTGAACCCTCCCAGCGGTTTCGCCAGTTTAATCTACCATACCGCTGTTATATTGCATTTTTGGAACTTCCTTTTATAGGTGACCGTTGTAAGAATCTTGGAATGGGTATTTTAGAAGAACTATGGACATAAGCTTTTAGAATTAAATATAATTATAAATATATAATATGCTTCGAGCAATCGCTCTTCCGCAAATATCAAATTGTGTCTTTTATTAGAACAATAATGTTATGATGTACTAGAGCGCCATCTGTTATCAAATTATAAAACTATTTTAGTGGCGTATTATTCTTTTTAAAATAAAACAATTTCTACTGTCCTTACTGCGATGAAAAAATTAAAGGGAGGGCCTGGCTCATCAGTGGTGAACCCTCCCAGCGGTTTCGCCAGTTTAATCTACCATACCGCGGTTATATTGCATTTTTGGAACTTCCTTTTATAGGTGACCGTTGTAAGAATCTTGGAATGGGTATTTTAGAAGAACTATGGACATAAGCTTTTAGGACAGCAGAATTAAATATAATTATAAATATATAATATTCTTCTAAAATACCCATTCCAAGATTCTTACAACGGTCACCTATAAAAGGAAGTTCCAAAAATGCAATATAACAGCGGTATGGTAGATTAAACTGGCGAAACCGCTGGGAGGGTTCACCACTGATGAGCCAGGCCCTCCCTTTAATTTTTTCATCGCAGTAAGGACAGTAGAAATTGTTTTATTTTAAAAAGAATAATACGCCACTAAAATAGTTTTATAATTTGATAACAGATGGCGCTCTAGTACATCATAACATTATTGTTCTAATAAAAGACACAATTTGATATTTGCGGAAGAGCGATTGCTCGAAGCATATTATATATTTATAATTATATTTAATTCTGCTGTCCTAAAAGCTTATGTCCATAGTTCTTCTAAAATACCCATTCCAAGATTCTTACAACGGTCACCTATAAAAGGAAGTTCCAAAAATGCAATATAACAGCGGTATGGTAGATTAAACTGGCGAAACCGCTGGGAGGGTTCACCACTGATGAGCCAGGCCCTCCCTTTAATTTTTTCATCGCAGTAAGGACAGTAGAAATTGTTTTATTTTAAAAAGAATAATACGCCACTAAAATAGTTTTATAATTTGATAACAGATGGCGCTCTAGTACATCATAACATTATTGTTCTAATAAAAGACACAATTTGATATTTGCGGAAGAGCGATTGCTCGAAGCATATTATATATTTATAATTATATTTAATTCTAAAAGCTTATGTCCATAGTTCTTCTAAAATACCCATTCCAAGATTCTTACAACGGTCACCTATAAAAGGAAGTTCCAAAAATGCAATATAACAGCGGTATGGTAGATTAAACTGGCGAAACCGCTGGGAGGGTTCACCACTGATGAGCCAGGCCCTCCCTTTAATTTTTTCATCGCAGTAAGGACAGTAGAAATTGTTTTATTTTAAAAAGAATAATACGCCACTAAAATAGTTTTATAATTTGATAACAGATGGCGCTCTAGTACATCAGAAGAAGAAACAAGTTTTCACCCAAGGGTATAAGGGGAATATTTATCGGTTATTTCAAGAAAAGCCTACAGAATATATGATATAATGACAAGGATAATTTATGGAGTCAGATCAGCAAAATATAGTGAAGAAAGGAATTGATTATGCAAATGATATTCAGGAAGATACTTATTGTGATAATTTCACCTATAAAGGAAATTGTGAAGAAATAGTTGCTGAAGACTTTCTTATCTTGAAAGAAGACAATCCTGTCACAGAGAGTGAAATGAAGTCTCAGGAGGATACTTCAGTAAAACCAGGTGCTGACATTGAAAATGACTCAACACAAACTGAACCGATAGAGGAAAGATGCGTAAAAGGAGGAAGAAAGAAAGGAGAAGCAAAGAGCATCTTAGAAGAACAGCACAAAGCAAATATTCAAGAATAAGAAAGGAAATTGATCAAAGAAGGAGAAGGAGAATGAGAAAGAGTTCGACGCTCACAAAGAATGAAGCGAATTTATTTATGGAAATAGATAATTATATTCTGGAGAACTTTAAAGAAACAATGGATAGTGGAGAAAGAAATGAATGGCTCAAAGCAATGGAAGAAAATCTCAGTGAGATAGAAAAACATAAAGCATGGACACTAGTACCAAGTGAAAATGGTATGAAAGTCATCAACAGTAAATGGGTCTACAGTACGAAGAAAACCTCAAATGATGGCATATATAAAAGAAAGGCCACACTGGTTGCTGTTGGATGCAATCAAAGATATGGTGTGGACTATAACGAATCTTTTTCACCTCTACTCAAAAAGGAAAGCTTGCGAACAATAGTAGTTTTCGCAACGCATCAGAATTTAATCATAAATACTTATGATGTGAAGACAGCTTATCTCTATGGTGAGTTAGAAGAGACAGTATACATGAAACAACCAGATGGTTTTATGCAAAAATAGAAGAAAACAAAGTGTGAAAATTGGAAAAAGCCTGTATGGTCTACCACATACAAGGAAATGTTGGAACAAAAGGATCGATGAAATTTTATACCAGTTGGGAATGATTAAAACCAAATGTGATCCATGTGTCTATAAACTCCAGAGAGGAGAAGAGTATGAAATACTGGGTCTATATGTAGATGATATCATCATTGCTGGTACCAGTAAGAAAATTAATGACAATCTAGCCTCAGAAATAGAAATTTTATGTAGCTCTAACAGAAAAGAAAAATAGCGAAACATTTATTGTAATTGAAATAAAATGGGAAGATGGATTTTATCTATCTCAGACTCATTATATTGATATAATTCTTCACAGATTTGGACTGGAAGAATGCAACAGAATACAGATACCTGGAGATCATAATCAAATTTGGATGAGTATGATGTTTGAGTATGAGGAATGATTGGATCACTTATGTACCCTTCTACGGGTACTCGACCGGACATATCCTTCAAAGTCAGCAATTTATTGATTCAAGAGAAATACACTTAACTGGTGTTAAAAGGATCTATAGATACCTGAAGGGAACAAGAAATAAAATGTTGGTGTTGGAAAAGAAGGAGTTCGAGGCAGCCAATGAATCAACTGAATTCCTGCCTAGTAGGTCATCAACCTTCAAACCTAATTTTGTAAACAAAGATCTAAAGACCAGATTCTGAAACGACAAACCAATTGAGAATAACTTTTGAATTCAGTTCACAAATCGAATCAATGTGTATTTTGTGGTAAAGACAATCATAGAACCCCTAAGTGTGACTTTGCCGCTAATTTGACTTTACACAAAAAGAGATCACTCATGAGGAAAAAGGGTGTTTGTTATAAATGTCTTCGGCCTTATCATTTAAGTAAAATTTGCTCAAATTTAGTTCGTTTTTCGATCTGCAACAATTCTTCCCACCTGGATGTCATGTCTCCAAAAACGAATTTTAGATCGAGGTGAGTCTTCAGAGTCTCCAACGGTGCAAGATGAAACTCTCGCCAACTTACCCACCCCTCATCTGTGGAAGCAGTGTATCCTAGATCATTTTTAGAAGGGAGTGAATAACTCGACGTATTTGATTTGATGAGAGACCGTATATAAGTCCATATAGGTGCGGACATCGCCGGGTAATTGCTAACTGACGATCAGAGAAGAATCTCATCTGGACTTGTGGCAATCCATGGAAGGAAGGTGATGGGAAATATTCCTCCAACAGAGGTGAGAGATGACACCAGCTCCCTTTGCGTGACCACACTTCTATCTTTGGATTTAGAAAACTTGTGGAAATTAGATGCGATTGGAGTCTCTGACGCGGAGGTTGAGAAGAATACTCAGTCATTACAAGCTGAAATGGAGGAACATTTCGCCCACACCTCGACACGAGATATTGAGATTTAGCTCTACCCTGGGTGCAAGACAAGGAAAGGATTTCTACTGATAGAGACAAATTAGTTTGGAAGATTTTGAATTAATTGGACCAACCACCAAGAGAAAAGTACTTTCAATTGCGAGCAAGATATTTGCTCCATTAGGAGTTGCTTGTCGTGTGACTTTAACTCCCAAGCTGATATTACAGGAGACTTGAACACAGAAGTTAACGTGGGACGAAGTCCTACCTGGATGCTAAGTACAAGGATTTTGGAAGTGGTTTAGCAAACTGAAACACTTGCCTAACATAGAAATTCCTAGATGGCTTTGTTTTAAAGACTCCTATGTAGAGAAAACCACTCTCCACAGCTTTTGCGACGCCAGTTAGTTTGCCTATGCAACCTGTATTTTCCTCCATATTGAATGATAGAGTGGACATCCAATTAATACAGTCTCGAAAACGAGTAGCTCCACTGAAGAAACTCACCATCCTAAGATTGGAGCTTTTGGCTTGTCTGATTGGAGCTCGTTTGGCAGCTAACGTCATACAAGATCTAGATTTTGAGGAAATTCCAAGATTTTATTGGACCGATTCGACCAATGTTCTCTGTTGGATCCAAAGGGAAGACAACTGGGCAGCCTTTGTGATGAACTGTGTTAAGGAAATTCATAATCTTAGCTTCCCCTAATCTTGGCGCCACATACCAGGCCGATTAAACCCGGCAAACCTCCTATCTCGGGGATGTTCATCAGGAACACTTAAGGAGACAAGATGGTGGGAGGGACCTGCACGGTTAAAGGTATCTCAAGAAGAGTGGCCCAAATCAAACATTCTCCCTGATTTGGAGATTGTTTATTCTGAAAGGCGCAAAACCATCCTGAAAAACTTGTGTACGACAAGAGAAAATGAAAATTTATTTAAACGTTATTAAATTTTTTTGAGAATAGTACGAATTACCGCCTGGATATACAGATTCTTCAACAACGCCAAGATTGATAGAAGAAAGCTAATTTCAGAAGTTCTCAGTACAGAATGAATCACGAAGTCAGAAATAATACTGATGAGACTTATCCAGAGAGAATTGTTTTCAGGGCATAAAGATAAGAAACTACAAGGCTTTAAGTTGCTAGTAGACTCTTCAGGGATTTTGAGAATAAAAAAACAAAAATTTGCAGAAGAGATAATTTCTCTAATTTTAGAATGCCCATTTTATTTCCCTCAGATCACTTCTTGGTCTCTTTGCTCATCAGATGGAACCATGAAACGCACGGGCACGCCGGCCTACAACCACTCCTCGGTATTTTGAGAGAAAACTATTGGATACTAAGATCCAGGAAAACCGTCAAGAAGATCATCAATCAATGCTTTCGCTGTAAACGATTCACCGCGACACCAGCTATTGCCGAATCAACTTCATTACCAGAAGACAGAGTAAAATATGCTGAAGTTTTCGAAATAGTAGGAGTTGATCTATCTGGACATCTTATCATAAATAATAAGAAGAAAGAATGGATTATCATCTTCACATGCGCAGTGTATAGAGGAGTTCATCTGGAACTTGTGACATCTTTGTCTATGGACGCCTTCCTCCAAGCTTTCCGTCGATTTATTGCTCGAAGAGGCCGACCATTAATTATGTATTCGGATAACGGGACTAATTTCCAAGGCACGGCTAATACGTTGAAGAAGATTGATTTTACGAGATTAAAATATGATCCCACATTGAAAAACATTACCTGGAAATTCATACCGCCTGGTGCCCCTTGGTGGGGCAGATGGTGGGAGCGTTTGATTAGAATGATGAAACAAGTGCTCTTTAGGATTCTCGGTCAAACCTCCTTGGGATATGAATAACTGTCCATGGTAATGTGTGACGTCGAAAGCTTAATGAACTCACTGACCTACCTAACTGAAGAAAGTGAGGATCTCGTTCCATTGACACCTTCGTTGTTCTTACAGGTCAGAGAGGTTGGCGTACCAGACCTGAACTTGATTGATAACCAGACCCTCTCCCGCAAATATCAATATATCAAACGTGTACAAGAAGATCTTAGAGAACGATTTCGTATCGAATATTTTGTATTCCTTAGACAAGAAACGAGACGCCTGAAGACTACCATACCATTCAAGGTGGGAGACATGATACTCATTGGACAAGAAAGTTTAAAGAGACTACACTGGCCGTTAGCCAGAATAATCCAACTCTATCAAGGAAAAGACGGACTTATGAGGGTTGCGAAAGTGAAAACTTCATCAGGTGATAAAATACGACCTATTAAAAAAAAAACTCTGCAATTTAGAGATAACACCCGAGATAAGATGTCGAGACTTTCTAACGGAGCGATCTCCCACACAAGAAGTTCGACTGAAACCTGAAGAGGACCCTTTGATTTCGCAGCATGAGCAACATCACATTGGAACCCCGAATGTTTCGTCAAGATACGGACGGCCCATCAAGAGACCCAACCGATTGGATCTACTGAACATTTCCCTCCCATGTTTAAGTCGTCGAGGCGCCAACTCAAAGTGGGATAAATGTTGAAAAAGAAGGAGTTCGAGGCAGCCAATGGGAGGCCGACGGAGGGGGATGCAGCGGCTGGAATGAGGAAAAACGAATAAACAAAAAGGTAAGAACTTGAAAATAACTTCCAACGGGACGGTTTGCCCTGATCTCCTATTCTCATAGTGTAAATACATTCAAATATATAATTCATTAAATAATCCTTTATATTTTCTTAATTGATAATAAATATAATTTTCCCTTCTGTTTTCGTCGTATATTTTAAAAATTGATACAAGCAGCGACACCTCCGCTTTGAACCTTCAACCCCGCCGACCAAGAATAGAGGTAAGTGACTCCTTCTATAGAACTTAAATCGTGGTCACAACACAGAGTGGCGGTGAAATTACAGTAGTTGGAATATAAGCCAAAAGACAACAATATCACAATAGGTACTGATGCGAGCTGGTGCACAACCAGATATGAAAATTCCTACACAGGATAAACAGTCAAACAAAAGGCGACAACTTAATAAACTGGAGAAGTATAAAGCAAAATTTAGTAGCCTTGTCTTCATGTGAAGCAGAACTTATTTCAATATGTGAAGGAATTTTAAAAGTATTATGGTTAAAGGGATTACTAGAGGAACTTTGTGAAAATGTAACTTTCCCAATTACCATGAAAAGTGACAACCAGGCTTCAATAAACTGGATACAATATGACAAAATTACTTCAAACAAAGCACATAAACCAAAAATATTATTTTGTGAAAGAGGAAATACAAAATGGAATCAAACTGGCATACAATAAAAGTGAAGACATGAAGGCGGATATACTAACAAAGAGTCTACCTAAGGACAAATACGGAAATGTGCAGATAGCCTTGGACTTGATGATTAGGACTTACACAAAGGGAAGCGTGTGTTGTATATATATTAATTAATTGATTGTTTCCACAGAATGTGTGTAAGATCACAAGTAAATAGACGCTAAGCGAAAGAAAAAAAAAAGTTCCTTTGTTTAATAGTAGTTTCTCTTTTATATTTGTTCTCACTCTCTCTTGTAAATCAATGAGTATAATGTTTGAGATTAATATTCTTGGAATCAGTTTCATTTTTAATTAAGAACATAAAGTTTCTCTGTTGACTCCGCATAGAATTTCTAATGACTGAATCGACAAATAAGAGTGTTTATTCCTTTTAAAAATTGAAAATTAGTGTTGACTTGAAATTTTTCAAAGATACTGATTCCAAGAAGAATAATCAAACATTATCTTTATTTATTTACAACAGAGAAAACAAAATATAAAATAGAAATTTATAACGCACACACATAGTGAATAGAGAGAAACTCTCAGTCTTACGGTTAGCATCTATTTACTTGTGATCTTACACATATAATCAGTGGGAATAATTTATTAAGTAAACTTAAAATATATATACAACATTAGTTATCTAACTTTCAAAGAATGATCCTTTCAGAAGCTTCAATTATTATTATAATCGGTAACAATCCCTTTCTCTTTGAAAGAGTTATAAAATCCGTCCAAAGCGCTTCAAATTGGATGGTCACAGTTATGCTTTTGAGTTTCAGCAATATCCGATTTATAGTGAGAGTAAATCAGTTGATGTAATTTTCTCAGCTATTCGGGATGAAAGAAACACTTTATATATGGTCCTCCACATGTAATCTTGTTACTAGCGAATGCAGACGTCCTAGTAGAAAATCTATAATTAAACAAACTATCCATTGCTGAAATTTTGACGACACTATAGCCGAAAGATTAGTCTTTAATCTTATTCTGAATTAAGAATTGATTCCTTTATTATGAAACCAAAAGTTCAAGATGTTTTGATTTAACTCTCTTATATCAATTACTTTGTTTATATAAATTTTATGAACTCTGTTGGTTAATACATGTAAATTGGTAAATATTTAATTCTTTGTTTTGTTTGTTTTCTCTGTAATAGGCGCGAATATTTCAATATCCTGGTTGATTAATAAATATTCAAAAAATAATAAGTCCAAGATGTTCTTTTGCTGAGATAGTTAATGGAGTCCCTACAAAACACTCTGGTAAATCTCAGCCAAAGTCATGCACTACTAATCCAAGTCTGTCAAATGAAAATCACATGCTGATGTACGAGTCAATACGCCGGTACCTGAATCTGCCAAAATACACCCCTGGCTACATACTTAGAGCTGAAACCAGAAGAGTCTTACTGGGTGTAACAGCGTTGAAACTATTTTTAAAGTACTGGCTTAAAATCCTAAAGATGGATGAAACTAGATTACCAGCAATATGTTTATCGGAACTCTGGGAAACCACCATATCGTTGGAACAAGACATAGGATTCACTGGAACTTTAACCAATATCTTAAACATCACTGGATTTTCATGGCTCAAATTTTGTAACGATTACAGGCTTTTACAGAGATAAATTCCCTTGATTGTCAGGAAAGCAATTGATAAATCTATACAAGTGGACCACACGACAATGGTAAATTCAAAATTTTCCCCGCATTACAAAAATTTGGATTCAGCTCCCATGGCAGAATTTTATTTAACTAGTGACTTCCGGTCAAACGATGCATGTGGCAACACGTAGATGTTGTTCTGCCTTCGAACACAATAATCCTGTTTAGATGCTGGTAGTGATGATATAGCCATATAGAAGGTCCATGACTATAATTCTCTTTCTTGTCAGCTGCTATCCACCATTAACTTCATTAACCCCAAAACGGAATATCTGTAAATTTTGGACACAGATAAAATGATGTGGAAATTTCAGATACAAAATAGGTGAACTAAGAATAATTTCAAAACTATCAGACACTTTAAAACAATTTACTATTTTGAATTTGAGTTTATATCTCTTGCACACACACAGAGAGAAGCAATGAAATTAACCACATAAGTTTATTGATATCTTGCCATTATGCATTAGAAATTATTCGCATTAATTAACTTATATTGTTGCATCATGTTTAATGCGCCCTCCATTTATTCAAAACAATCTATGATATTTTACATTAATTTTAAATTAATATTAACAAAATATGTAGTATCATTCCTTTTTATACTATCATTTTTTTTATAAGATGGTTATTGTTTATATCTTGATTATTTATTTTGGAGAGAGGACCGACACGAAGACTCAAGATCACTAACTACGAAGAAAACAACAAATAAATAAACACATCAACTTTTAATAAGTGAATATTTCAATATTTACTTTTTATTTACATTTATTAAAGAAATCCTCTCAGGAAACATACAGAACACACGCAAAATACGCACACAAACACACAACAACATACAAAACACACACAAAAACCTACAAAACACACACACACAACCTACAAAGCACACACACAATTCTCACAACAACATGCAAAACACACACACAACCTACAAAGCACACACAAATACTCACAACAACATATATATATAACACCAAGAAGGAGAAAAACAAAGTCGATTGCCTTGTATTTTTGAAATGTTTTTATATGTTTTATAGCGCTTTGTTGTTAAATATTCTCTAGCTGAAAATAATTTGTTAGTTTCAATTAGGGCCGTACCTCACCGGGACGCCATGGCAACGTAGCCACAACGTTTCCAATTAACTATTTTTAAATGAATGGCAGGTATCTCATTTGGCTACCCCTTGGTGACGGGCCCGAATTGGAGGCGTCGCCGCTGTCTACCGCTCCTCGTGTGGAGACTAGCCACCCTGGTCACTTGGCGGAGACAGCAGCAATTTAAATGAGAGTCAAAACACCGTCAGGGACGTACCTCACCGGGCGCCATGGCGACGTAGCCAGCAACTGCGACTGAGGTATTTGCGACCTTGCGGGCGATGTTCTTGACGACGTGTTTTAGCGACCCACGATTTCCAGGAGTAGCCGCGGTGACGTCCTTGGCTACGTCGCCGTGACGTCTCGGTGAGGTATGGCCCTTATAGTTGCCTAGTCGTCATAAATAAAATATTTTCTGCTTTATCATTGCGATCAGCTTAGTCATCCATTACTACGTTACAATATACATGACATTTCAGCCTCCGTTTAGAAGATCCCAGGTCTTCAGGTCTCATCAGCAGGTCTCTGTTGACGATGTAGACGTAGATCACAAGAGCAGGTAGATAAATTAATGCCATTTTGAAAGACTGTCAAGGTCTTGCATATTGATGCACGCAATGCGGAAGCTAATCGCGTGTCTGATACAAGTAAGATGTTTAAAGATAACTGTTGACTTTGCTTAGAATAGTTTTAATGAAACTAATTCCAAAAATTATTAATTAAACATTATATTTATTCATTTACAAGAGAGAGAACAAAATATAAAAGGGAAACTAATATTGAACAAAGGAACTTTTTTCTGTTTCGGTTAGCGCCTATTTACCTATGAGCTTACACACACTCTGTGGAACAATTAATTAATATATATACAACATACGCTCCCCTGAGTGTAAGCTCTAACCAGCGAGTCCAAGGCTATCTGCACATTTCCATAGTTTATCCTTATAGTCCACATCATATCTTTGATTGCATCCAACTCTCTGGAGTTTATAGACACATGGATCACATTTGGTTCTAATCATTCCCAACTGGTATAAAATTTCAATTATTTTTTTGTTCCAACATTTTCCTGATTGTGGTAGACCATACAGGTTTTTTTCCAATTTGCACATTTTGTTTTCTTCTCCTTTTTGCAAAAAACTATCTGGATGTCTCTTGTATACTGTCTCTTCTAACTCACCATAGAGATAAGCTGTCTTCACATCATATGTAATTATGATTAAATTTTGTTGTGTTGCAATAGCTACTATTGTTCGTAAGCTTTCCTTTTTGAGTACAGGTGAGAAAGATTCCTTATAGTCCACACCATATCTTTGATTACATCCAACAGCAACCAGTCTGGCCTTTCTTTTATATGTGCCGTCATTTGATGTTTTCTTTGTACTGTAGACCCATTTACTAGTGATGATTTTCATACCATTTTCCCTTGGTACTAGTGTCCATACTTTATGTTTCTCTATCTCACTGAGATATTCTTCCATTGCTTTGTGCCATTCATTTCTTTCTCCACTATCCATTGCTTCTTTAAAGTTCTCCGGGATATATAGATCTATTTCCATAATTAAGTTTGCATCATTCCTATCTTTTATTCTTTGTGAGCGTCGAACTCCTTTTTTGATCAATTTTCTTTCTTGTTCTTCAAGTCTTGCTTTGTGCCGTTCTTCTAAGATGCTCTTTGTTTCTCCTTTCTTTCTTCCTCCTTTTACGCATCTTTCTTCTATTGGTTCAGTTTGTGTTGAGTCATTTTCAGTTTCACCACCTGGTTTTACTGAAGTATCCTCCTGAGACTTCATTTCACTCTCTTTGACAGGATTATCTTCTTTCAAGATAAGAAAGTCTTCAACTATTTCTTCCCAATTTCCTTTAGGGTCAAATTATCACAATTAGTATCTTCCTGAATATCATTTGCATAATCAATTCCTCTCTTATCTTCACTATATTTTACTGATCTGACTTCATTGATTCTCTTTGTCATTATATAATATATTCTGTAGACTTTTCTTCAAATGGAATAACCAATAAATATTCCCTTTCTACCCTTTGGTGAAAACTTGTTTCTTTTTGGTTTGCTCTCAAGCCAATGTGTCAAACATCCAAATATTCGAATGTGTTTGACCGATGGTTTCCTCCCATTCCATCTCTGTATATGTGTATGGTGCTTGATAGACCTGTGGGGGGTACAATTCTTAATGTATGCAGCTGTAGCAATTGTCCTTGCCCAAATCTTCATGGGTAAATTTGAGTCAATTAGTAAGGTTCTCGCTGTATCTATAAGAGTCCTATCCACTCTCTCTGCGACTCCATTACTTTGTGGTGAGTATGTGGTGGTAAGTTGGTGATGGATCCCACTTCTCTTGAAAAGTCCTTCAAATCTAGAGTTACAAAATTCAGTTCCATTGTCGTTTCTTACATCTTTTATTCTAAGCCTTAATTCGTTTTCGGCTATTTCTTTAAATTCTTCAAATCTTTCAAAGGTCTCATCTTTTGATCTCAGGAAATATACAAAGATTCTTCTACTGTGTCATCTAATATAACAGTAAAATACTTAGATCCTCCTAAAAATTGACATGGCATTGGTCCACATGAATCCATATGAATAAACTGCAGGGGCTTAACTATAATTTTCCATAATATTATATGGCTTCTGAACCAGTTTTCCCATTATGCATGCTTCCGACTCTGGTAAACTTTAAAATTTTAGATCCAATCCTCTTACAATATGTCTTTGAATCCTTTTTTTCACATATATTCATCATTTATAAGGTTTAATATTTTATGCCATGAACTTATTTTGCTATTTTTATTTGATAAATGGGTATTTATAACCATGACATTTTTATTATTTGCTAATGGTACATTTCTTGGTTTTGTTTCCATCATAAACATTCGATCTTAAATATATGTCTCAGCAACTGAATCATTCCCTTCATTATAAATTTTTGCTCCATCCTTATTGAAAATAACTGAATTTCCCTTGTTGACTAATTCGTATACTGACAAGAAATTATTTCTTAGATTTGGTACATGTAAAATATCTTTGATGCGATAATTTTCTTGGCCTTCACTTGTGCACATGTAGTAAGTCTCATATCTCCTTTGGCTATGGCTTGGGTAGTTTTGCCCTTCTCAGCTAGGTTGATTTCACTTTTGTACTCTGTCCCATATTCCATCAAAGTTAGGTTTGGGGTTAAATGTGCGGTGCATCCTGAATCTATACACCATATTTGCTTATCATTTCTCCCATCTGGTGAATCTTAAAATTATTTTACATATGTTTCAAATGCTTGCTCATTAATTCCACTTTTCATAGTATACACTAGGTTATTTGAATGTTCCCTACTGTATTTGTGATTTCTATAATCAGGTGTCCATTTCTTTTGATATCCTTGTTTCTGTTTATCTCAAAACCAGCAATCATTAGCTAGATGTCCCTTTTTATTACAAACAAAACATATTTTTGGCTGAAATTGTTTAACTTTTCTATCTTTGATTCTGTATTCTTGTTCATGCCTATTCTCAACCGATTGATTTAATGTCATATTTCTTCTTGACTCCTCTTCTCTTAGAGTTTGTCGAATCTCTTCTAATGTTGCCTCTCTCTTAGATCGTAAGACAATAGCAATATTTTTATACTTTGGATGTATGCCTCTGAAAATATTAAATGAAAGTTCTCTTGAGGTAAATTGATGCCCAAATGATGAACTTCTAGCAGCAATATGTTTTGCCTTTGCTATATATTCATCTACAGTTTCATTTTTTATCTTTCATTCTAATGTTCTTTAATTCTAAGCCTATATCAATAATTTTATCTTCCAAATTGCCTGTGTATGTTTTTTTCAGTGAGTCCCATACTTTCTTAGCATTTTTTTCTCCTATGAACATTCCAGCTTGTTCATTTGTTAACGTAGTGATGATTATTTCAAAAGCATCATCATTTTTATCACTCCAAATCTCCCAAGAACCTTTGTCTTCCATATCATGTTCTGGATCTGAAATTACACATTTAAATAATTTTCTTCCTCTCAGAACTGCGCCTATTTTCAGCGCCCATATTTGATAATTAGTTCCTGTTAATGGTTCAATTTTTGTTTGGGATAAAAAATTATATTCAGCCATTTTCGCCTTTTGAGCTAATATAAACAAACCAATATAATTCAAAAACAAATATATATATTTAATTTATTTAAATATTGGGTAGCTTTTAAACATGCAATACATAGATATAATTTAACTTAATCTATATAAATACCTTTAATCTTCTCAGAAGTGCTTCAGTTTACCGATCAGAATAAACTTCTTGCTTAATTTTCATATTAAATATTTTCGCTTTTGAGCTTTATATTGAACAATTGCGCTCTGCTACCAATTGTTGACTTTGCTTAGAATATTTTTAATGAAACTGATTCCAATAATTATTAATTAAACATTATATTTATTGATTTACAAGAGAGAGAACAGAATATAAAAAGGAAACTAATATTGAACAAAGGAACTTTTTTCTGTTTCGGTTAGCGCCTATTTACCTGTGAGCTTACACACACTCTGTGGAACAATTAATTAATATAAATACAACAATAACACTGATCAAAATTCCTCTCTCTCTATCTAACTATTTTAAATATTACTGCGCCGCGCTGTCAAAATTTCCCACTAAAGAGAGGATAAAATTCACATTAAAAGTAACTTACAATTTTTAAATATAACATCTATATTCACTGTAAAAAAGTTTAATATATAGAGAAAATATATGTATATGTTTGTCTCGCATATGTTTCCACTATATTTAATTTACACTCAAAAACAAACTTAGGGAGTTAAGGAAGTTTACTTTTAGCATGTATATCGGGATTCAGACAATGTATATGTCTTTTACTGACAGTACAAGCTATCATTTCTATCCACACCCCATGTTAATCATGATTTACTACTGCATGTGCAGACATTACAATACAAGCTCTTCCAATCCAACCTCTACCTACCCAGTTTACCAAGGCTTGATACTACGTAAATAATCTATAAATAGGACGACACCATATGTGTGGATAGATGACAATACGTGATCACACCGCTGTGTCAACTGTCGCGCCATCTGGGAACGGAAGCGGCCGCTACCTATAGGAAAGATGGATTGTCGCCTGATAGCAGCGGTGTTGGTGCTCTCCACGTCCTGGGCTGGTGAGTGGGCTCCTCCTCTTGTACAGCTCTCTCTTTGGCGGGACACGCATACACAATTCAATTAGAGGTAGTTTTATCTTTTCACGTTAAACTTCTTAAAGCAACGTTTTTTTTTTCTTTTAAACAAAATATTATTTTCACAAATAAATCACACTTCCACCGACCTTACTGCGATGAAACAAAATTGGGAAGGCTTGGCTCATCAGTGATGAACCTTCCCACCGTTTTCGCCAATTTAATTAAATGCTGCCTTCATGTGCTACACTGAAAGGTGGAATATTAGAAATGTAATTTAAGCAAACTATGGACATAAGCTTTTTAGAAAGCAGAATTACATTTAAATATTTGCATCGAGCAATGCTTTTCTAAGATTCCACCTTTCAGTGTAGCATATGAAAAAAATAATTTTGTCTTCGTCAGGAGAAATAAAAATAAAGCATTTGGCAAGGCGTTAAAATTATTCTCAGAGAAATAATTCTAACGCCTTGCCATATGCTTTATTTCTCCTGACGAAGACAAAATATTCTTGTGGAAACTCAACGTTAACTGGCCGAAGTGTATATTTTTTAAAGAAATATAAATGCCGGCCAAGCAACTTCTATCTTCAAGAAAATATTGTAAAAAAAGTATTTATTATTTTATTAGCAGAGTATTATTTTTTATGTTTATATTTTGCTACTCTGTACACTTCCCTCTTTTGCTTATCACTCATAGTTTTGTTCTTGCCTGAAATAAATTGTTGTCTCATCCCGAAGTTGGTCTTCCCTAATTTCCACGTGGCAATATTATTTGTGAAAAAATAGTACAAAAGTGAAATTGTACTGGGATTGTCGAAATTTTTTAAAACATAAGCAGATTAAGGCTTCTCATTTTTGTGGGAAAAATGTTGTTTATTTGTTAAGTGAACTGATCTCCCATGCTTTCTTATTGGACGAATGTGGCCATGTTTGTACGTAAAGAGGGTTCAAAGGGAATATGAGGACTCTGCCAGAGGTTTATTGTGTGGAGACGCTTAAAGCGTTCTCTCTGTCCGTATCTGGTGATCTCCTCGCATTCCTGTGTAACCTCCGTTCGATCCCCCCTACTATGGAATAAAGATAAGTACTATTTTTGATATAATTTATCGTGGTTTTTATTTAAGTTTTTCTTGTTCTTTTTTTTTACCTATTAGCGTATACAGGTGTTTTATTTTTTACTACCTTTTACTTCTGTGTAAATTCGTAAAAGTTAGTTTCTGTCAGGAGAGATCAGATGGATAAATAATGAAAAAGGCAACTGTGCAACTATCAGCAACAGTAAACTTTTAATTGCACGATCAGGAGATGTATTTTTCTTAGAATATTATTTGTTGGAAATTTCAACTATTTATGACGCGCATCATCCTTTTAAATGAAACAATTTTCTAATATCCTTACTGCAATGATAAAATAATAGGAGAGTCTCTGGCTCATCAGTGATAATTTCACATCTCCAGTTATCGTGAATGTCATGATTACCATAGAGATGAGATGATCTTTTTTTTTTTTCAAATTGTGGATAACATAAGTTAGACATTTTCTGACAATTTAAAAGCCGTTTTCAACAATATGGTCATTAGTATATAGTTTTTGAAAAATAATTACAGTTTCTTCGGCTCAGCCAGGAAGGCTCCAGGAAAGAGTATTTTTCCAGACAAAGAAGTGATCGTCTTGCGATCCCCTCACTTCTGCGTTGATAAACGCGAATTCTCTTCCGAAGACCCAGTCTTGAAGCCAGGAGGCAGCTTGATCATGGTGAAGGCCTCCTGGATGAGAAGCTCAGTTAAAGTTAGAAAAACTTTATTCATACTCTTATCGTGATTTGAGGCGGACATATCAAACATGTGACACAGGACACATTGACATCGTCCTAGTTATCTCAGTTCCCAACAGAGGTCAACCAAGTTCTGTAGATTGGTGTTAGAAAACTGCGTTGGTAACACACATTTAACCAATACTCTAGAGATTTTATTATTAGCATTCACACTTTTTTAATATTCCACTCCAACGATTTAATATAATTATATATGGTAGACGTTTTTATATATTATAGTTAAAAATTCAAAAAGAATTCTGGAGAATTGCCAAGGCTAAATGCCAAAATATAAAAGTCGTATGACCAATACTGACATTGAAGAAAAATACTGGTAAACATTTCTTAGAATACTCGTACACCCGTCTTCATAGTTTTCCCGTCTGAGGAGTTGAATTTCAGTGGGAGCCGTTTGTTCTTATATTTATTTAATTTTCTTTAACATCTGACCTTGTTTAACGCGTTCACGTCTAAGTATTTCAAAACCTTTTCTTTGAACGAAATAGAAACAAAGACAAGTTTTACTGTATATTTCTCAATGCAAAATGTATATCCCTGATTTATCTATTATATATTTTATCAAGATTAAAAATATATTGAATTATTCTGCTAATGATTATAAATTTTTTTCTCCCTCTAATTTTAATGTCAGTAAGAAATTAGCAAATAGGAGATTTTTACAAGATATCTGGATAAAAAGAGATTGGGATTGAAACTACTTTATTTCAAAGTCCAAATAAGACTATATAAGGTTAAATACACAATAAATATAAATATGAATAAATATGATTATATGATGATAAATATGTAAATAAATATATAAAATAATTGATATATATACATATATATCGTATATTTTAAACTGTATGACACTTTTAGTATATGTCACATATCTTACAATTAGTTAAAGCCGATACATTATAATATCCTACCCTTCTATTAAAATGTACACTATTTCTATTTACTACCACCCCATATTTTGTATATAAACTATTTGTATTTAAACCCCCTACTTGTATGTGAAACTAAAAATGTTGACGTCAAAACAAAGAACCAAAGAGTGTTCGGTCAGCTGGTGGCAGGGACAGAGGGGAGGAAAAAGCCAACGCCCAGCCCATGTGGGGACCCCAGGGACTCTTTATAGACGACCCCTGAAAACAGGCCAGGTTTTGGCGGGGGGTAAGCAGCAGATGTTCTAGGGTGTGGCCATCGACATACGGCTTCTGTCTCAGACACTCTCTCTCCATGTCTCGGTGATAAGCATCCAAGTTTGTGTCATGGCCTCTACCTCTGTCCCGTGGGCTGTCCCCGATCACGCTCTGTGCTAACATCTAACCCTGCCTCTGTTTCCTGTTGTCCGAGTGTAGGAAGAACATCAACACTCGCCTCACGTACACGACTGCCAGCATATCCATACATCGATATTTGCAACAATATTACAGAAAGTCGACAAGATTACTGAGGAAAGCGGCATGCAGAGGATGACAGAGACAACGGTGGTCAACGGCGCATTCGTGTGGATGCTCCTTCTACTTGCCCTCCACCTCGAGGATTCAGTGGACCATCTCAAAGACAACATGCGAAGACTAGCTGTACCTCGCACCGAGGAGTTCATCATCGCCCCATCGACAACTCCTGCGCCACGAGCACCTTCCTCCATCGGCTCGAACAAGCTGACAAGATCCATCGAGGAATCCTGGCATTGCCCCGCTTACCAGCACCGACGATGTCGTATGGCAATCACCGCAAAAAGTGATCACCAAGCCTCATTGCAGCCCTCTCCACAGGACCCATCCAAGACATTATCCATCTGGTAGGAAAATTTTCTCTACAGAACTCACATAATGTAACACTATATCCGTTTTTTTTTCCTCCCACTAAATTAGCTACTCAACTAGCTACTGACAATAGCATTATTATTGTAAAAATTATCAAGTTCTTCATTTTACCTTCCCCATTACTATCTCAATTAATACAAATTTAGATGTGTATAAATCATTTCAACATTAATCAATTATATTATTCAATTTTATTATTTTGTGTTTCATTTAACCATCATTAGCAATGCCGTCAGCCATCAACAACTAATTATATCTTTTTATTTTTCTTCAAATCGTATTTTTCATAATCTCTAGGCTTATTACACACATATTATAACTTCAACCATCTTTCTCATCATTTTTAAACTTTTAATATATTTCTTGAAAATGAAGCCTCAATATTTAATATATTGACAAAGTTAATAATATTTTTAAATTGTTAAGATATTTTTATTTATATATTTTATTTATTTAGTTTTTTCTAATTTTATCGTTGACGTCTCCTAACCTCCCCTGCCCATACATTCTCATGCATTACCCCAAGGGCTTCCTGTTGGCCAAACATTTGTTTTCATTGAATAATCCAACTGAGAAATCCTTCCTCGCTATATCATTCATAATAGTGAGTTCAGGATACCCAGCTAGATTATTTTTCTTTCCCCCGGCTCATCATTACCAATCATCATTTTTTAAAATTACCATTCAAGTCGGGTGAAATCATCATTGGCAACAGAACAACCCTTGCAGCTACCTTCCTTTTCTTCATTCCCCAATCTCATATATTCCCCTCAAGAGATTCTTGCTCGCCAAATTTTTTTGTTTTGTTAATCCAACTGGAAACATCCTTCCTCGCTATAGTGAGTTCAGGATACCCAGCTAGATTATTATTTTTATTTCTTTTTATTACCCGGTTCATCATTTTTATCATTTTATCATTTTTTCATCATACAAGCCGGGTGCCATCATCATTGGCTGTAGTACATCTCTTGCGTTTACCTCTCTCTTTCCACATTCCTCGACCTACTTATATAGAAGGGAGCTACTAATCTGAAATGATGATGTAAACGGAACATCTTGAACGTTCTGTTAATGAAAACAGTACCTCACTAACACAAGTTCGTACTGCATTGCAGAACTCATTAAGCTATTTCTTTGCAGGAACATACTCAGACATCCCATATACCCTCATCAACCCTCTGCGTCAACTTATAATCTTAGTTCAACTTAATAGCTTTATGCTTTTATTTTAGTTAATTTTCATTCAATAGATTCTCAATTTTTTTTCTATAAGTAAATTACTTCACGGCATTTCTTATTTTATTTTGCATATTTTCTCAATTTTATCATTTACTCTTATGTATTTTTATATCATCATATTCTATCTTATTGAGACGTCATCATTATATTATTGTCCTATTTTATACTCCTATATTAATAATAATTTTAACTAATTTGTGCCTAAATTATTTCTTTTGATTTTATAATAGGTTTGTTTGGTCATCATTCATGTTATTTCATTTCCCCCAAACAAACCTTCATCACCGGGGGCACATTCTATCGTATATATATTTTTAACTGTATGACACTTTTAGTATATGTCACATATCTTCCAATTAGTTAAAGCCGATACCTTATAATATCCTACCCTTCTATTAAAATGTACACTATTTCTATTTACTACCACCCCATATTTCGTATATAAACCATTTGTATTTAAACCCCCTACTTGTATGCAAAACTAAAAATGTTGACGTCAAAATAAAGATCCAAAGAGTGTTCGGTCAGCTGGTGGCAGGGACAGAGGGGAGGAAAAAGGCCAACGCCCAGCCCATGTGGGGCCCCCAGGGACTCTTTATAGACGACCCCTGAAAACAGGACAGGTTTTGGCGGGGGGTCAGCAGCAGATGTTCTAGGGTGTGGCCATCGACATACGGCTTCTGTCTCAGATACTCTCTCTCCATGTCTCGGTGATAAGCATCCGAGTTTGTGTCATGGCCTCTACCTCTGTCCCGTGGGCTGTCCCCGATCACGCTCTGTGCTAACATCTAACCCTGCCTCTGCTTCTTGTTGTCCGAGTGTAGGAAGAACATCAACACTCGCCTCACGTACACGACTGCCAGCTTATCCATACGTCGGCAGGATCACATTTGCAACAATATTACATATATATATAAATATATATACAAGGTCTTTATTGGTGGCGCCCACCGCGGGAAAGACTCCGCCACCGGTGGACTGCGAGAGAGAGAGAGAGAGAGAGGGAGCTATAGCTCGAGAGCTTATAATGGTTAGAAGTATATGCTTAATAACGAAGATATAGTTAAAATCAATTGTCCGTTGTGTGAATGTATATATACGGGTAAATGTTGCTCACATATATGAGTTTATTGAGAGGACGTCAACCTAACTAACAATTAAAATATTCACAGCCAATTAATATTATTTATTGGTTAACCAGGTTACGGCGCCACGTATAAAGATATAGCCAAAGACCCGGGTTGTTCTTTCTTCAAATATTTTGGCTGGAAGCATTTTGTTTAAGATATTTTAATCAGTAGCTCTTCTGCCAAATTATAGTGAACTATCAGAATAAATAATCCTTTCCTCGGCATAATATACTGAGTTAGTCTTACAATTGGTATTTTTCATTAAAACCTTTCGGCGCCAGAATATTAGTATAAGGTACTTGCAGGTCTTTAGTTAAAATAATTGAAGACACTTTTTGGAATTTCTCGGAATATTTGTCCATATATGTGTATCTCATTAACGCCATTCTTCCCGAGCAAATTAATATTCTTCTAAATAAATTTTTCCGTGAAGTGTATCTCGGAGGTATATTTTCATGCTCGAATATTGAACACTTTATTATCTAACAAATAATGTAATATATCTGGAAAGCTTGAATCCTTTGGAAAAGTAGTTTTGTAACTATGCACTATGAAACTATGTAGAGGAGTAAATTTAGCCCACAATTCGTATCAACAGGTAGACTATGTGTCTCCAACAATATCTAAATATGAATTGATTTAAATCTCCTGGATATTAATTAAACAAATACTACAGGTTTCTGGAGACGAGTTTCTCTTATTTTTATTAAATGTGATCTCCAGCCATCGGGAATCTCTGCCCTTCATAGATGTAGGCAGTCTTCTCTACCACAAGAATTCAAGATTTTATTATGTTTAGTTTAATCAAACTCTTGTGGTATAGAAGACTGCGCCTACATCTATGAAGAGCAGAGATGCTCGAAGGCCCGAGATCACGTTTAATAAAGATAAAGAAACTCATCTCCAGAAACCTGTAGCATTTGTTTAATATATGTAAATGTGTCGCGTGTCAAAAATAGGCTGTGATCCACTTATCCATAGAAAGGAGACTTCTAGTGATACCAAGAACAACAGACCTTGTATCTAGCCAGACGTTTGGTTGTTCCAGGAGCGGTCTGCCCGGACACTGAGGAGGAGGTGACAGGAAGTCTGATCTGTGAGGCGACATGTGGGCAACCCTGGCCTCCCTGCACTGGAGTCCAACCTGGACAGCCAGCGTGCCAGTGCAAGCCTCAGCATTGTCGAGACCCTGAGTCTGGGGAATGTGTCTATAGACCTCCTGGTGGGTATAGGAACAGGAAATGTACCATAACATATCGAAATTTATTGACCGTCGCTGCAACTAGCGGCCTTGGGTCGGTTAAAAAGCAAACAAAACCAGATTTGACAAACTGAGAAGCGTCCACCTAGAGATAATGGTTTCGGGCAAATGGCCCTTGTCAGCTTAGGGCGGACTTCATTTCATGATATCCACAAGGGATCCAATAGAATCTTCACAATCTGCCAAAGAGGTGTTTATGTGGCAGAGTCAAAAGATAGCGTCTGGTTTTGACGTTTAATTTGACGGGAAGAGGAGCCCTATATTTTTGTATCAATTTCCTCCCAGCAAAACTTACATCTAATTGTAGAATTTATTTTAAAATAACAACAATGATAATTTTAAAATGGAAAAAGCAATTCAGCAACGACGCAGCAAGTTAGGTGTAGATATACAGATTACTTATAAAAATCAAATGTGTTCACCTGCACATGCATACGTGTGCAGTTTAACATTTGATTTTTTAAACAGTCTGTATTCCTCCATTCGAATTTGATAAGTCAACTGAAGCTCTCTTTGTTCAAAAGTTCGCGTTTTTCAAAATGAAAAAGATACTTTTAAGGTTGTCCCAAAATTTCGTAAACATATTATGATTGTGAATCATATTTTGCAAGTGTTTACGAACTTTTGGGACAATCTTGGTAACCTTGGTAGAATATTAACAGAATTATTATAAAAGAATGATTTAATTTCTGAGGTTCTACAAGGTATGTCCCATAGGTTCCCGGACTGGGTCCATTTAAAAAAAAAAAGGTAAGATATATATTTTTTTAAATATTAAAACTTTTTAAAGTAATCCCCCCTTGCTTCAACGCACCAGCGCCATCGTTTCCCCAAATTGTCGAAACAGTTTTTATAGAGCTCTTTTGGAATGCTCTTCAATGCCAACAGCGATTTTTCTATTATGTCATCCCTGGTGTCAAAATGTCTTCCTTTTAGAACTGCTTTAAGTTTGGGGAACAGGAAAAAGTAATTCGGAGCGATGTCTGGGGAATAGGGTGGTTGAGATAGGATTTCTGTCCCATTTTTAGCCGAAAAAACTCGTCACCAAGTGCGATGTGTGAGGGCGGGCATTGTTATGGTGTTGGATCCAGTCACCATTAGGCCATTTGTCTGGCATTTTTTTTTCGAATCGCTTCCTTTAGATGGCGAAGAATGTCCAAATACATTTCCTTAATAACCGTTTGGCCTGCAGGAAGATACGTGTGATGAACAATGCCCTTGTTACCCAAAAAAGCGACCAGCAACACCTTGTTTCTGGATTTCAATATCCTGGATTTTTTTGGTCTAGGCTCACCCTGACCTCTCCACTCGGCATATTGACGCTTGGTTTCAGGGTCATAGTCATAGACCCATGCCTCGTCGCCTGTGATTATCTTGTCTTTCCATTCCGGATCCGTTCTTGTCATTTCCAACATGTTCTCACAGGTTGCAAGCCGACACAGTTTTTGCTCATTAGTGAGGAATATTGGGATGAATTTTGCAGGAGTCTTTTGAGCTTCAAATCTTTGGTTACGATCCTTCCAATCGTTGTTTTAGAGATGCCTGTGTCTTGCTCTAGCTCCAGCAAAGTGGTTCGAGGATTTTCTTTTATCAAATCGGTGATTTTTTGCACATTTTGGGCGTCCTTGCTGAGGTTCATCTTCAATGGAAATTCTGCCAGCTTTAAATCTAGAATGCCATTCAAAAACAGTTGTTCTCTTTGGAGAGTCATTGGGGAATACTTTGTCAAGCATTTCAAAAGTTTCGGTTGCAGATATTTGAAGTTTCACACAAAATTCTATGCAAATCCTCTGCTTCAATTTTTGTTCCATCGTAAAATCGCCGCAGTGCTAGGTGTGACCTTTAAATAAATTAGAATGACCTTGGCGCGCGCTAATGTACCGCCTCGATATTGGTACCACCGTGTTGCCTGATATTTTTTCTATAATAAACAGTCAAATTTATTTACATTTTTCATTTATTTATTTTTTTATGGACCCAGTCCGGGAACTTATGGGACATACCTTGTATATCAAAGGTGATCAATCAGCAGATGAACCAAGTTTCAGAGAGGGAGAGATTGAGATTGAAACTGATTTATTATAACGTACATATAAGAAAATATAAGGTTAAATACATAACATGAATAAATAAGATTAATAATTACAATATATACAGTTATCAACGTCATAATCAAGCAACAGTTCTAATTCGGTCACAGTTTGCTTTTGTGAATGGAATAAATACCCAAATATGGCCATTTCTCAAAACCATCGGTGATTCAGTTGTAGAATGCTCGCCTGCCACGCGGGCGGCCCGGGTTCGATTCCCGGCCGATGCATTTTTTTTTTTAATTTTTAAAACTCATTTATATTATTATTATTATCACTTAGGTGATAGTTGTTTTCAAAAATATGTATCCCACATTACCTAATTAATATATACAGTTATCAGCGTCATAATCAAGCAACAATTCTTAATCAATTCTGTCACCGTTTGCTTTGTGAATGGAATAAATACCCAAATATGGCCATTCCTCATAACCATCGGTGGTTCAGTGGTAGAATGCTCGCCTGCCACGCGGGCAGCCCGGGTTCGATTCCCGGCCGATGCATTTTTCTTTTTTTTTTTTACAATTTTTAAAACCTATTTATATATTATATGTTGGTCACTATAAATTTGTATGTTTGTTAGGCGAAATTAGAAACATGATAAAACAATTGGGTATTTAAAAACAAATGTAGAAATAAAAGTTGAAGTATAATAAACAATGTTAAAGATTAGTTTTAATTATTAATCAAGATTGTGTGTGAATATGTGATAAAGATGTAATATCGTTGTTGTTTTCTTGGCCGACTGTTTTACATATGGTGTTATCTTAAAATTGCTTGTTTTGAATATTATTTAGATTGAGATTATTAGCTAGTATGTAAAAAAATTAACTCTGTTGAAATTTAATTTTGTATTTATATATAAATAAAATTAACTCTGTTGATTTTTTTTTTTGTATTTAATCGATAACAGCGAAGTTACGCTTGTTAATGTTAGGAAATATATTTTGATGTTAAGCAAAACCTGCTCCATCTCGTTTTACATAAATGTTGAAAATTTGGTTGAAATTGATGCATTGTAACGAAAGTTTTTAGTGATGTCCACTTATGAAATTTCCATTTTATTAATATAGACAAGAATGACATCCACGGCGCCAATTTATAATTGTAACGAATAGTATTTGAATAAAAGCATTTAATCGGGTAAAACACGGGTGTTGCCCGGGTCATTCGGCTAGTGATAGATATATGAATAAATATATATAAATAGATAAAATAATTGATAAATATACATATATATGTAAATATATATACAAGGTATTCATTGGTGGCGCCCACCGCAAGAAAGACTCCGCCACCGTTGGACTGCGAGAGTTCTTTCCCACAGAGTGGGTAGGTCGAGGTGTTGGCTGGCATTACCCAACTCAAGACCAAGATGGTACTTGTAGATAGTAGCCTTCGCCACACTTGTTGGCTTTACTGCCTCGGGATGGAGGCCGACGCCGAAGAAGCAGCCCTGCAAATCCAGGGGCTAGTCGCAGGAAGCGAACATCTCCCGTAGCAGGGGGCGCACGGCTCGGCAACTCCAATATCTGTGGGTCAGCGACCCGTCGCTGGACCCACAGGTGGCACAGTTGGCACGCCTCGAGACAGGATGGTCAGGATGGGGTAGGGCGTGGAGGGCCAGCCGTAGGGTGACATCTGCGTCGTGCCCCGAGAAGCAGAGCGAGAGAATAACAACAACAACAACATCAAAAGCTTTATTAAGACATTTTAGTCTTATACAGATTCTCCAAGCAGAAATATAGGATACATGAAGGAAAAACAGTGATAGAACTTAATAGTAACATGATATTTATATACAGGGGAAATTATATAAAGGCTATCAAACTAATAGTTTAATCTGGGCAAATTGGAGGCAAAGAAAGTTACTATACATGGATTTACCACGGATTCTCGTGTTAGGTCTTGTGGAGTTATTTGGTAGCAGCTCTGAGACCTTTCTTAGCTATGTAGATCTTTTCCTAGTCATCATCCCCGCCCTTGATATTGCCGGTTGGACTTCACTTGTAAGCATTTCGACCTGTCAGTCAATTGGGAAGTCTTCCACTATAATATTAGTTGAACCCCTCAAGCTGCTTTAGTAAGATTTAGCCTTGTCAGATGCCCAGGAATACTTGCCAACAGAGCGAAACTTCGTATCATCTTTTGCCTTTATATTGTTTAGACCATTAAATTTTGGGACAAGTGGTAGATGATCCAAATATATATATATATATATATATATATATAGTATAAAAACTGGAGTGAAATGTCGCTTGATTTCTATTTGAAAATCTCCGGTCAAGCAGATCTCTCTTTCCATTAATTAATTAATTTAAAATTTGTTTGTATATGTCTGGTCTACCATTAGGGTTTCAAAACATAATAACCAAACTTATAACAAAAGTTAATTCATATTATAGATTTATTACTAAATACAACTAGATATATTTATATTATAAAATAAAATAAATTTAAAAAAATCATATAAAAAAAGGATAAAATATAAAATTAAAAAAAAAATATATATATACTAACAATCTTATCTACCTTCTTTACAATTTTTTTTTCTCTTATTATTAGTTTGAATAAAAGTGCATGGTTCTGTCTTTCTCTCTTTTCTCTAACTACTAAAAATTATACTATTAAATATATTCTCACTTCTATTATTCTATACTAGACGAATGGCCCGGGCAACGCCCGGGTTTTACCCGAGTGCGTATATATTTTAGTAATGTTTTAATTAAAATACTATTCGTTACAATTATAAATTGGCGCCGTGGATGTCTCTCTTGTGAAACGTCCCGCCCCAAACTGTGTGTGTCTTGAAAATATAAAATTAGAAATGTGGATTTTCATAAAGATATCATCATGTCTATTTTTATTTTTGCATTTCACCTACTAAATCGATAGAGATAATTACATTTGCAACATGAACCTAGGTATATTGACTAAATAGAAAACTGCATAGTAATAAAGATAATATTGTAAAGGCACCATATCGTTTTATTTTCAATAAAATCGAAACAAATAAATATATCACAAAAATATGACCCTATAACTTTCCGCAAGGTTCTAAATGGTCACACGGCCAGTGAATATATAAGTAAATAGATAAATATATAGATATATATTCTAAACTGCGGTAAATGTTTTTTGAATGAACCCATATCATAAATATGCAATGAAAATAACAATTAGAAATTACTAAAGCAATATTTTTAATTAAGATGTTTGCATTGCAGACGAATAGATGTTTTGTTAGTAGAAAATTAAAAGGATATATTTAATTATACAGAATGTTCTTATAGACAATATTTTTTGTGAATACTTTGTCACTGTCCGGCAAAAGGCGTCCTTGAGATGGTGTATTGATGACTTGGACTTTAACTCCTGTTTTTTCCTTTACACGTGAAAACGCCACGTACAGTTGGCCATGACCAAATACCGGCTGTGGTAAATATATTCCAACCTTTTTCAAACTTTGTCCCTGAGACTTATTGATCGTCATGGCAAAAGCAAGCTTAATGGGGAATTGACGCCGTTTTAGTCTAAATGGCAGTTTGATTTCGAAAGGACAAAGTTCAATCCTTGGAATGAAGACGTCGTCACCAGCAGCAGATCCCGTTATAACTTTTGCCGCAATAACATTAGGGAGCATATTTGTAACTATTAAGCGTGTGCCGTTACAAAGGCCCTTTTTGGTATTCAGATTTCTAAGAAGCATCACGATAGCGCCGATCTTAAGCCTCAAACGATGAGGAGGCATTCCTGATGGCGATAAGGAATTTAAAAATTCTACCGGATAATTCTCACGCTGATCATCTTCATCTGTTACGACAGTATCATCACTTTTGTAAACAGTGTCCTCTCCAGTAATACGGTCCATTATTTCAGAGTTAAGCAAATCCACGTCGTCGTTTTTGGGGCAGAGAATAGCATGCGATGCTAGTTTTTTTATGCTTTTGGTATTTGTTATATCAATGGATATTTGATGGCCAAATATATCAATAACTATACTCTGGGTACAAAGCATTTCAGAAGGAATCTCTATTACATCTTCCCCAAGATTGTGTTCGTTTGTTAGCTCCCCATTCCCAAGTTTAAGTAGCCACTCGCAGTAATCTATATCGCTGCATCGCATATTTGCTTCAAGTGGTAGTCTAGAAAAGTTTGACCAGAGATAGGATTGCTTAATGCAGCTGTCAACTATTTCTGTCCTTGTGCCGTTCGGAATGACAGGAAGACACTGGCGGAAATCGCCACCAAAAACAATCACTTTGCCTCCAAATGGAATCTGGCACTTAAGAGAAACAGATTCTGACATCACTTCACGCAACAGTCTGTCAATCAGAGGTAAGGCATGTCGATGGGCCATTGTGCATTCATCTATAATCAATAACTTGGCGGTTTTTAGTAGCTTGGCTGCATTTGTGTCCATTTTGATATGAGATACAGACGTTTCGTTTATCGGAACGGGTATGCCGTAAAACGAATGCATTGTTCGTCCTCCCGTTAACAGATTGGCAGCAATTCCAGTTGTAGCAGATGGCAGGACAACATCATTGAAGCCTCGAACGTGATGCATCAGCAACTCATAGAGGAAAGTCTTGCCACTGCCTCCTGGTCCGTCAATAAAGAAACACTTTGGAGTGCGGCTTTCTGAATCTTCTAATGCATCTATTATAACATTGTACGCAGCTCGCTGTCCATCATTTAGAGTTTCCCTCATTTCCGCTGCCATCGATAACTCGTAAGCTTCGTCATAGTCCTCAATAAGACAGGGAAGATGGGAAGCTAGTTCAGGTAAATCAAACTCTTTGAATAATCTACCATGAAGCACAAGGATATTCTGAACTTCTCGCATCGCAAATGATTCGCACGATTCATGACTTATGCTATTGTTTATTGTATGACGATGACAGAAATCTTCAGTAAATTGCTCCTTAAACTCTTGCCACAATTCCAATGGACTTGTTGGAGGTCCATAAACACAGATGTACGCAAACAGTTCCCGAAGCTTTTGAGGCATACTTAATAGACAGGCATCTCGAATTGTTAGTCTCCACATGGTATCATCGAGCAGTAGTCCATGTGCTTGAGCAGCTTTCTTAAATGTTGAGTGAAGATTTCCATCGACTGTTCTTAAATATTCAAAGCTTGTAGCCCCTTTTACATGCAGCAACAATATTCTGAGAAAATATCGCTCTTGATCAGAAACACTAACAGTATACATGCGACCAATGACGTTTTCTCCACCTCTTTGTCGTGGCTGCCATGTTCCTTTCGTTTTCTTTGTTTCCCACACATAGTGATTTGGAATCTCTCGATAGAAATAGTTTCTTGCTTCCTGGTCGTTTTGATTACGTTTAAACCATTCCATGAGGGTTGATGATTTACTGAGCTTTTGATGTAAGTTATCTGCCGAATCATTTTCATTAAAATACAAAGCTTGGGCGTTTGGCAAATGTACAGCAAGGCGGTAGATTACATGTGACTGTTCATGCATTTTAAACGTAAAGATTCTCCAAATGGCTTCTGGTGCGCTAACATATCTGGAGTCTACAAATTTAGACGTCTCGTCATGGTTGGCAGCTGTTTCCGTAATTGCCACATTTGCTTTGTCGTGCCCTTTATATACGTATTTAAACAAATACTTGACACTTTTTATAGATGCACATATCTCCACATTTATGTGGCAGTTAAACTTTTTAAGCAGATATGGTTTATACGGAACCACTAAAGAATTATCGACACTTTTTCCTTTATGAAGATAGGTTTTGCCCTTTCTTCGACGATACCTTGGATATCCGTCTCCATCAGTGATTGTTAATTGTTGGAGGTCTTTTGGGAATCCCTTTGTTCATACGCCGTTTTCCATGCAGGAACAGTTTGGATTCCTGGTTCCACATGGTCCATGAATCATGTTTTCAAGAACGATGGAGTTTAATACGGGATATTTTTCTTCATCAGGGATTTCAGCCCAAACTACATTGTCCACGTCTTCTTCAGTTCTTAATTTGGACTCGCCGTTAAGGATTAGCAGAATATGTGCATGAGGCAACCCACGTTTCTGATATTCTCTGACGTACACCATAGCTTTCACAGTTCCAAATAATCCCTCATTAATTTCTTTTAGAAGCTGCTCTAATTTCAACTTAAATACACGCGCTATCAAGTCCGGTCGATGTTCAACGCGCTGCCAATCTTCTAAGTTATCAGTTATATCCTTCCATTTTGGATTGCATGTCATAGTGACAAATAAATCAGGTTTGCCGTGCTTCTCTACAATGGCCATTGCATCCTGGTAGCGCTGCTGCATATTGCGTGGACTGCCCTCGAAAGATGACGGCAAAATTACCATTTTTCCAATAGGTATCCCATTTTGAATGGCGCGATTCTCCAGATGCTGTTGCACTACGCAGTAATCTTCTACTCTTAAATCCTTTTGGTTCATCCGAACATAGTTAAGACGATTGGCTTCTATTTTGACGTATGCGTCTACAATAAACTGCTGTGTCAGCTTTCCACCGTTAAGTAACGGGTTGAAAGAATTTCTTTTGGATAAACAATAGCTGTAAAATTGTAGCTGCGTTACTCGATGTGGTTTTGCAGTGCTTACTTGCCATATTTGGTCATGCCATCCTTGCTCACCCCTAGGATAAAACAGTGGGTACAAAAGCGCGTCCAGATTGCGATGCAACAAACTTATCCGTTGAGTGTTAGGAGAGAATGGATCAAGTGGGTCGGGTCTTAAATGTATTAAAATGCCTCGTTGAAATGGAGGTTCTCCATCGTCGCTTTCAAAGATCACAGCTACCTCACTCACACGTGGATTGTTATACCGCCGGTGATCCTGCTTTCTGTCTTGTTTAATGGCCATGACGATTGATGGCAATTCAGTATTATTTTCTTTAGCCTTCCGTTCCTCTTCTTTTTCTACATCTCCCAACATCCGGTAAGCTTCGGTGAAAGGATTTATCTGTTGAAGCAATGTAGCAACTGCATTCATTAAGTCTTTGTTGCAACCTTGATTTTCTTTCAACTTAAGTCTCTCTTCGGTTGCAACCTCAGTGTCCAGTATATACAGTTGAGCAAATTTTCGGCCTTCTCCGTCTTCTGGATGCAGTGTTCCGGTACGATGGTATATTTGGCCTTGAATTCGGAAACAATAAGGACCATAGCCAGGCGGTGGCGACACTTGGGCTCCCATGGAGGCAAAAGCAAAAGAACTGTTGATACTTCTTATGTTTTCCAAAAAATTTTTACTATGCTGATGTCTTTGTCTCATCAGGTCTTCCAGTAATATCGGATATTTGTTTTGAGGCAATACTACCTTTCCTTTTTGGCAACACTGTGTAAACTTTCCGTCTAACGGTCTCTCTGCCAAAAAGTTATGTGACCCGCAATACAAGCAAATAACGCTCATCAATCCGCAAGTGTGCTCTACTACAGAATTTTCGTCCTCAGTAACTAAATCAGCTGACTGCTGACGATGTCTCCTCAGGTTAATAGATTGATTCTGATGACGTCTTATGTGAATTTGACGGTCGTTTTCCCTTCTTGCTGCTGTTTCTAGTTCCGATTCATTTTCTCGTTGTCGCCGATGGGATTCCGCATCTTGATTCAGTCGTTTTACTCGGACTTCCAAACTTTCGTCTAACCTTCTTTTACGTTGAGATGCTGCAATATTTTGGAGCCTTGCTGCTGTTTCTAGTTCCGATTCATCTAACCTTCTTTTACGTTGAGATGCTGCAATATTTTGGAGCCTTGCTGCTGTTTCTAGTTCCGATTCATTTTCTCGTTGTCGCCGATGGGATTCCGCATCTTGATTCAGTCGTTTTACTCGGACTTCCAAACTTTCGTCTAACCTTCTTTTACGTTGAGATGCTGCAATATTTTGGAGCCTTGCTGCTGTTTCTAGTTCCGATTCATCTAACCTTCTTTTACGTTGAGATGCTGCAATATTTTGGAGCCTTGCTGCTGTTTCTAGTTCCGATTCATTTTCTCGTTGTCGCCGATGGGATTCCGCATCTTGATTCAGTCGTTTTACTCGGACTTCCAAACTTTCGTCTAACCTTCTTTTACGTTGAGATGCTGCAATATTTTGGAGCCTTGCTGCTGTTTCTAGTTCCGATTCATTTTCTCGTTGTGCCGATGGGATTCCGCATCTTGATTCAGTCGTTCTACTCGGACTTCCAAACTTTCGTCTAACCTTCTTTTACGTTGAGATGCTGCAATATTTTGGAGCCTTGCTGCTGTTTCTAGTTCCGATTCATTTTCTCGTTGTCGCCGATGGGATTCCGCATCTTGATTCAGTCGTTCTACTCGGACTTCCAAACTTTCGTCTAACCTTCTTTTACGTTGAGATGCTGCAATATTTTGGAGCCTTGCTGCTGTTTCTAGTTCCGATTCATTTTCTCGTTGTCGCCGATGGGATTCCGCATCTTGATTCAGTCGTTCTACTCGGACTTCCAAACTTTCGTCTAACCTTCTTTTACGTTGAGATGCTGCAATATTTTGGAGCCTTGCTGCTGTTTCTAGTTCCGATTCATTTTCTCGTTGTCGCCGATGGGATTCCGCATCTTGATTCAGTCGTTCTACTCGGACTTCTAAACTTTCGTCTAACCTTCTTTTACGTTGAGATGCTGCAATTTTTGGAGCCTTTTTGCTCTAGCTGATATATCCCCATTTTGAGCAGATGCAGCCTCTTTCTGATTTATATTTTCATATCTTAGCTTATCTTGCTCTGCTTTTGCTTGCTTCCTTTCTTCTTCTGTTTTGTATTTTTTGGGTCCCATGATGCAGATCTGCAAAAGAAATAATGAGCCTATCGTTCAAATATAAATTTCGAATAAATATATATGAGATACTAAATATTAAATACCTTTTTAATGAATATCATATTCAATTCTTATAAAGGTACTTATATATAATTAAATACTTATATATAACATATATTTTATATAATATATAGAAAATATGAAATATATAAAATATATAATATATATAATATAAAATATATAATATATAAAGGTTACCGATATAAAGGTCTATTTTATAGTATTGGATTGTATAAGAAACATATTTTCATTTAAGTATTATACTTTATGTAAGAAAGATTAAATATTTGTGCAATAGCCTATCGTTCAAATCTATATATATAATTGCCTTATTATAATATATATATATATATATATATATAATATTATTGCGATTTCACCGCCACTCTGTGTTGTGACGACGATCTAAGTTCTATAGAGGTAGTCACTCACCTCTATTCTTGGTCGGCGGGGTTGAAGGTTCAAATTTAGGTTGTCGTTCTTACAGGTTGTTGACGCCGCAATCCCCAGAGAGAGTGTTTTTGTTGCATCATGCTGTGACTCACACGATGACCCAAGGTCATTCAGGGGTGGAGCAAAGCCTATCTCCGTCGTCGCAATGGTGGCGCTGCATGCGAGTTAAGTCTACATATCTGCAAATAACTCTAAGGAAATTCAAGATATTCAAGAAATTATTTTTCGGACACCTTTCCGGGGATATACCTAATAATATCCCAGAATTTCATGGCGATTGGATGTATGGTTTTTGAATAACAGGGTTGTCTAGAGGGGGGCAGGGAGGCCACGTGTTCGCTGGCGGCCAATGGGCGCGCATTCTATCCGTGAGCTTCAGACAAACAGACAAACAAACAGACAGAATAAGGCAAATATATAAGTAGATACAAATTAGAGTATGTCTAAATGACGTGTAAAAGCCGACTGCAAAAGACGTTACGTTGTTAAATTTTATTGTTATTAATTATAAATATATATGGATGATGTATAAGAAGTAAAGGATTTTTTTCCTCTCTCTCTCTCTATTAATTAATAACAATTTACAAATTTTATAATTTGAATTTAAATAATCAAAGAAATAAAGATAATTTTAATACAAAACTAAACTATAAAATAAACAACTATTTATTTTAATAATATATATATATATATATTTAAGGCATGCATTCAATAGCAAGATCAACAATCAGCTCAAGTAGTGCAAGCGAAACAATAAAAAGATCTATAACAGAGGATCCTTGAGTTGAAGAATAAAAGTAAAGTTTCCATATTTATCACTGATAGATCTTCCATCTATTACCGTGAGTGAACTCTCATCGAGAAAATAATAATTCTATAGAGTCTACCTATATTCCAGGAGATTATTCTATGAGGATTGTTCCTTAGTGATGTAACATTTTATTTTGATAATTAGAATGTTTATGCTGAGCTTCAAGCGCAGATTGACGACTTTTATTCGTTTTTAGAAATGAGCAATCATGTGATAGTTCTTGTCTAGGTTGTCGCAAAAAATCATTCCAAGAAAGACATTTTAACTGTGAAAAATTAGGTTGGGCGGTGGTACAGTATGAATGCTATTCGAAGTTTGCTATAATGTATCCCCGTTGGGGCTGACAACGCGGCCATTTAAAACAGAGTAGCTTATGCCACGGACAATTAGCCTGTTATCTCTTAGTTTGGAAACAGTTCCCTTACTCATGAGTTCTTTTCGCTTGCTAATTAGCAATATCCTTTGGTGTCTAATAGTTGGAGGGTAATATTTATTTATGAATATTTTTTTTTTGGCCCTGAGTCTGAAAGCGTTCCTAAAAAGCAAAATTTTTTGC
This sequence comes from Cordylochernes scorpioides, assembly GCA_030710605.1. Lineage (NCBI taxonomy): Eukaryota > Metazoa > Arthropoda > Arachnida > Pseudoscorpiones > Chernetidae > Cordylochernes > Cordylochernes scorpioides. Next base: position 43,617,814 of record CP092874.1, read on the forward strand.
TTGAAATCAGGCACCTCAATAAGCAGCGGCGAGTTAGCTTTTTTGTCAATCTTCGTAAATTTTGTCAATCGTGTTCGAAAGCAGATCTTGGATCAAAGCTTGAGATTCTTCAGGGGTTTCGTTTTCTGCTCCTTCTAGGCCGTAAATAATCAGGTTCCTTTCCTTCTGCTTCATCTCTCCAAGCTCCAACCGTCTCTCGAGATCAGATATTCTATTTGTATTAAGCGAGACAGCTTTAGAAGTGGTTTCCAATGATGACTCGAAGTGTTGTAGGCGCTGATTTAGTTTGTCCAATCCTTGTTCTACCGAAAAAAATCTATTCTCAATTTTTTTTTACCAAAGTCATCTATCTTAGTTGTGTGTGCTAAAATTATATCATGCAAATTTTTATCTCTGCCTGCATCTAATGTAATTTGCCTCGTCTGTTTGGGGGCCTGAATTTGGTTCAATACCTGACATGAGCAGTACCATTAGAATAATACATCGACGGGTTCCCTTTCCAGCATGAATAAGAGAGATAACCTTGAAGTTATTTTCATAAAAAAGATTTAGCGCGAAAATTTACTTCTCTTGCAAACATGAAGATATTAATTATAGAAATAAATAAAATCAGCTTCATGATCTTCGTAGAGAATATATAAACTATAGGCCAACGGCAGGATACTCAAAAGAAGGCATAACCCAAGTAGAAGCACAAAAAAAGCAAATAATAAGTTTTAAATATTTACTTATCGTGAGCCGAATTTCACGACCGCTCAACTTGGCCACCTAGCGAGAATGAGAGAGAATAACAAGGTTGTCTTAAAAGTTCGTAAACACTTTGAAATATAAATCATAAGCATAATATTGTTACACCAGGTTGCGGCTTGGCAGACTCTTCAGCCTGGATTCTCTCCTGTGCTGGGTCTTGCATCTTACCAGAGCGTGTTTCAACCATCCTACAAATTTATAAAAGGGAATAACGAGATAAGTCTTCTTTAAGTAGCCACCAGAATCCTTTATTTATTTTCTCACATCAAAGAGAGCAGTGAAGTCACAGTGTACCTAAATACAAATGATGATAAATTATTAATCTGTTTTAAATAAATATCATAGAATATTTTATATAAAAATAAATAAATATATAATTTAAATTTCAAATATATTAAAACTAATATAAGAAATACGCCATTAATCATGATGTAACACTTCCCCCTCTCCAGGGGTCGTCACGTCCTCGTGATTGACCTCATCAATTCTTTCAAAATAGGGTTTGATTCTTGAGACATGGACAATCAATGGGTCTTGGCCAGGATTATCTTTTGGTTCAATTAAGTAATTTACGTTGGACAGCTTCTTTAATATTCTATATGGGCCAAAATATTTTCTCAGTAGTTTCTCACACTTTCCTATTTTCCTAATTGGTGTCCAAACTGCTACTAATTCTCCTGGTTCGTAGCTTCTTTCCATGTGTTTCTTGTCATAGTTCTTTTTCATTCTTTCTTGAGTCTTTATTGTGTTGTTAATAACTAATTTTCTTGTTCTGTTTATTTTGTCTAAGTGATGTTTTATGTATTCATCATAATCATCTTTGTCAATGTCCACCGAGATATTCCTGTCGTCCAAAAGAGACGTGGGTTCTCTTCCAAACATCAGGAAAAAGGGAGAATATCCTGTGGTTTCCTGAATTGTAGTATTGTAAGCGTGAGTGATGAATGGGAGTATTTCGTCCCAATTTTTCTGATCAGTGTTCACATACATACTGAGCATATTGATCAATGTTCTATTTAACCGCTCTGTCAATCCATTAGTCTGGGGATGATAGCTCGTTGTGAAGCAATGTTTAATCTTGCACGTTTTCATCACCTCTTTCATTAAATTACTGGTAAATTGAGAGCCTCTGTCACTAATAAGATATTGTGGGGCTCCGTGCCGAAGAAAAATATCCTCTACTAGAAATTTAGAAACTTCTTTCACTGTTGCTTCCGAGACTGCTCTTGTTTCTGCATATCTAGTGTAGTAGTCCGACAGCACGATTATCCATTTTTTCCTGTTTTTCGTAGATGGTAGTGGACCAACAAAGTCAATTCCAATTCTTTCGAAAGGAAAGTTGGCTGGGGGGATGGGCTGTAGTAGTCCAGAAGGTAATTGGTTTGAGCCTTTCCTACTTTGGCAAAGGTGACACGTCCTAACGAATTCTGAGACATCCTTTAGCATGGATGGCCAAAAGTATTTACTCTTTATTCGGTACATGGTTCTGGCGACGCCCAGATGGCCATTCGACATATGATTGTGATATTCTTTCATAATTTCTCTCTTTTTATTCTCTGGAACCACAAGCAACCACGCCCTGCCTTCAGGGTTCGGGTTTTTCTTAAAGAGGCATCCATCTTCTTCTTTAAAGTTTTGCGCAATTGATCGCCTGCTTCCATTAAGGTTTTTCTTAACACTTTCGATAAATTTATCCTCTTCGTCTGTTATTTGATTTAAAAATAGCCTTTCAAAATCCTCATCCCAATCAGTTTCTGGTAAGGGCCCCCTAGATAAGCCATCGGCGTCCAGATGCTTCTTTCCCGATTTATGTATTATATCGAAGTCATATTCTTGAATTTTCAATGCCCATCTTGCCAATCGACCTGTTGGATCCTTCAAGTTTTTGAGCCAGCATAAGGCGTGATGGTCTGTTACTATTTTAAAGTGTCTTCCATAAAGGTAGGGTCGTAATTTTGACATTGACCAGACAACGGCCAGACATTCTTTTTCAGTGGTTGAATAATTTTGCTCCGCTTTACTTAGGGTACGACTCAAATATGAGATCACCTTCTCTTCACCACCGATGTCTTGGACAAGTGTTGCACCTATGCCGATGTTGGACGCATCAGTATGAACATAAGTAGGTGCATTTGGATTGAAGTGACCTAAAATTGGTGGACTTAATAGTGCTGTTTTTAGGGTTTGAAACGCTTCCTCTTGTCTTTCTGTCCAGGTAAATGATACACTTTTTTTTATAAGGTTGGTCAAAGGGTCAGCAATTTTTGAAAAGTCTTTGATAAATTTTCTATAATATGAACACATTCCCAAAAAGGATTGTACTTCTTTGACCTTTTTGGGTCGAGGAAAATTTCTGACAGCTTTGATGTTATGTTCCGCGGGTTTTATACCATGTTTGCTCGTTATATAGCCGAGAATCTCCAATTCTTCAAAAGCAAATCGGCATTTTTTGTCGTTTAACCTTAAATTAGATTCACGAAAACATCTAAAAACAGCTTCAAGTCTTTTGAGGTGCGTTGGAAAATCCGGGCTATATATGATAACATCATCCAGATAACACAAACAAATTTGCCATCTCAGATTTCCAAGCATATTCTCCATATTTCTCTCAAAGGTAGCAGGCGCGTTACAAAGTCCAAAAGGCATCACGTTGAATTCATATAATCCATGCGCTGTAGTGAAAGCTGTTTTCTCTTTGTCTCTTTCTTCGACTTCAACTTGCCAATATCCAGATCTGAGGTCTATTGCTGAGAAGTGTGTAGATCCTTGGAGAGTATCCATAACTTCGTCTATTCTAGGGATCGGATAGACATCTTTTACTGTCACATTATTCAGTTTTCTGTAGTCCACACAAAATCTGTATTTACCATCTCGCTTCTTGACCAATATTACTGGAAAAGACCAGGGGCTAGAAGATGGCCTAATTATGCCTTCTGTAAGCATCTCGTCAATTTGCTCTTTTATAATATCTCGTTCTTTAGCACTTACCCGGTAAGGCTTGTGTTTAATTGGCTTCGCGTCTTCTGTGTCTATCCGATGTTTTGCCAAATTGGTTCTCCCTAATCTCGATGAAAAAAGATCTCCATACCTTTCTAAAACTTGTTTTAACTCCTTCTGTTCCTTTGGTGAAAGATTTTCGTTTATTTGGAATCTAGGTTCTTCGTTCTTTTCTACCTCTCTTTCTCGACTCACATTTATTTTCGCTGGACTACTTCCAAAAGCCAATGTTTGGTTTTTCATTATTTTTAACGGTCGAGGATACGGATTAGTTATCCAGATGTGTGTTTCCCTATTTATAACATTGATCAAGCTTCTTGCTAGACGAAGTCCATTTGTTTGAAACATTTTGCTGCTCTCCTCGATAATATATTCTCCATCCTCTGTTTCTACCAATGCCTTGATCAATTTCATGGAACATTCCGGTACAATGGAATCCTTGGCACTCTTTATTTTCAACATTTCAAAATTGATTTCGTCATGATTATTCGTCAAATCATATTTTATAGTTTCTTGCTTACAATCTATTTTTGCGTTCATTTTCTTAAGGAAATCTCTCCCAAGAATTAATGTCCGTAAATGCGTTTTCAATATCACAAAGTTGTGTGATAATGTTTCGTCATCAATTTTTATATTTAAAAATATACTTCCTACCATGTCCAATTTTTTTCCATCGGGTCCTGCACAAATTTTTGCGAGTTTACTTATACCATGGCCTGTATCGAGGGCCGTTCTGAGGTCGACCACTGAGAGGTCAGCACCTGTATCAACCAAAGCTTCAAAAGTCCCTATCTTGTCCACATTAATTTTTAATTTGTATTTAGGGTCCAACTTCTTGATTCCGTTTATGGTCGACTTGCTTTGATTGACAGATTCAGGCGCGACGCTTAGTTTAAATCTTCCAACACGGAATATCTATTCCGGGTAGGAATATTTGTCTGTGTGCTATGACATACATCAGCATAAAGCCGAGGTCCTGATTTCTCTGATATTTCATTCATTTGGCATTTTTCTTCGACCTTCTCTTGGGTATCTGCTGGATCCTCTTCTAGGATTCTTATAAACTTGACCCTACAATAACGGGCCACGTGCCCTGGCTTGTTACATTTAAAGCAGATTGGTCTTCCATCTTCCGTCCTATTTTTGCTCACTTCTTGGCTTTTATTGTAAGTGTTTCTCTGAAGGTTTGGTTTCGGCACAAAGTTAGGATTATAAGGACGTCTAGGGGTAGAGGGCTGGGGAAAGTTGTTTCGATACTGTCTGGGGGTAGGATGGGAGTCGTTCTTGTAATTATTGGAAACAGGGGCTTGGGGCCTGGAAGTGGTCTGGTAGTTTCGTGCGGCAGTCGGCGGCACGTACCTCGATTGTTGTTGGGGTCTAGAATAGCGTGGACCGTTATATAGGTTTCTGGATTTCTCCACACGTTCCCGATACTTCTTTTCAAAAGAATCCATTTTCTTGCACACGACAAGAAGGTCATCGGTCGTTTTAGGAGGGTTCAGGTAGAGCGCGAATGAGTACTCTTTTTTCAGTCCTCCAATAACATGTTCAATTTTTGTTTCTTCTTCCATTGCGGGGTCAACCTTGTTGCACAACACTAGAATGTCTTCCGCGAACCTGATTGCTGGTTCATTCCAGTGTTGCATTCTGTTGAGCTTCATTCTAAGTTCTTCTTTATTCGCGTCTAAAGAAAAATCCTGAATGAGGCGGATTTTAATATTTTCCCAGCTCGTGAAACTAGCTTTGTGTAAATTCAACCAGGTTTTAGCGCTTCCCGTCATGTTCATGGCGGCATAACGAGAGATAATGTAGTCTGCCCAATGGTACAAGAAGCCAATTTCTTCAAGAGATTCAATCCATGGGCGAGGGTCTTCCGTTCCATCATACTTGGGGATGTCGATGTTGGGATTCAGGACAACTGGGTCGGAACTAGCATCTCTACCAATTGTTACACCAGGTTGCGGCTTGGCAGACTCTTCAGCCTGGATTCTCTCCTGTGCTGGGTCTTGCATCTTACCAGAGCGTGTTTCAACCATCCTACAAATTTATAAAAGGGAATAACGAGATAAGTCTTCTTTAAGTAGCCACCAGAATCCTTTATTTATTTTCTCACATCAAAGAGAGCAGTGAAGTCACAGTGTACCTAAATACAAATGATGATAAATTATTAATCTGTTTTAAATAAATATCATAGAATATTTTATATAAAAATAAATAAATATATAATTTAAATTTCAAATATATTAAAACTAATATAAGAAATACGCCATTAATCATGATGTAACAATATGTTTATGAACCTTTTTGGGACAACCTTGTATTATTAATACCTATATAATTATTAACAATATTACTTAAAATAATGTGGGTTGTGTTGTGTGTGTGACAAAAGACAAATAAATATAATATAATTCAACCTCCAATAAGAGACTAACATCGATCTTTTATAATATAAATAATAATTGTTATAATTTTAAAAATGATAGAAAGTTAACAATAATTCTGAATATAGAATTGAGAAATACAGACTGTTTATAAAATCAAAAAACTGCACACGTATGCATGTGCAGGCGAACACATTTGATTTTATAAGTAATCTGTATATCTACACCTAACTTTGATTAGTCTTTAGAAGAGTGTCGTTGCTGAGTTAGCATAGAGCAATCCATAATATCAAAATTTTAAAACCTGAAGCGCGCGACCTGCTGTGTGTTTTAAAACAAAACAAAAAAACTTAATAAAAGATGGACTAAATAAGCCTTATTTTTAAAAAAGCCAACAAAATGTTTTTTTTTTTTATTTATTTATTACAAGACGAATGACCCGGCTTTGCCCGAGAATTCCCCCGAGTGCAATTTCCTTCATACTGAAAGTATATAAATAATAAATAGTAGAAGTGCCATAGAATAGCAATACAGAAGAAACACATAAACCACAGGAAAAAAAGTGTGTGTGATATATTGGTATTATATTAGTGTTTAGGTATTTGATTTAATTATTTTTTGCAATCCATTCAGTCGTTTCAAAATCAATATAGTTTTAATAGATGGCAGCTTTTCCAACCCAACCCCCGAGGTACCCGCCCCAGCGCATTAACCCTTGAAATTGTCTGAGTTGAGTGAGTGACTGCGATGGATATTGACTGCGATGCCCACCTTCTCAGTAAGAATAATAAAAAATAATTTATAAAAAAAAATAATCCTAAATACTGCCATGTAAATATTTTTCTGTAAAAAATAAAAGAGCACATGGAAATTAGGCAAACATATGTGTTTGCTATTGACTGCGACTGCTTTAAAACGGAATTTTTTTAAAGAGATAAAAAAACAAAGGCCAGAACAAAAATTAATAAAAAATACGAAAGCCATTATTTACATACAGTAACGCTTATTTTTTAAAGTTTTTTTTAATTGCATTGTGTGCACTTACCGTTACTTGGTAAAATACGAGGTGAGTTCAAAAAGTATCGAGACTTTTGTGTTTTTTCAAAAATTATTTATTTATTCATGAATAGCTATTTTGTCCCTTTCAAAGTAATCCCCATGAGATATTATACACTTTGGCCAACGGTTTTTCCAATCTTCGAAGCACTTCAAAAAATCTTTTTTTTTTTTAAATCTTTTTCAGCTCCTCCTTCGATGCCGTCTTTATCTCGTCAAGCGTAGCGTAACGTCGTCTTTTCATGGGCCTCTTCAGTTTAGGGAACAAGAAAAAGTCACAGGGGGCCAGATCAGGGGAATACGGTGGCTGCGGCATCATTAGTGTCTTGTTTTTGGCCAAAAAGTTGCGCACAAGCAACGATGTGTGAGCAGGGGCGTTATCGTGGTGCAAAAGCCAATTTTTGTTCTTCCACAAATCCGGGCGTTTCTGGCGGATTGCTTCGCGCAAATTGCGCATAACTTGCAGGTAATATTCCTTATTGACCGCTCTACCTTGTGGCAAGAACTCATGATGCACCACGCCCCTGCAATCGGAGAAAACTGTCAGCAAAACTTTCAGATTCGACCGAACTTGGCGCGCTTTTTTCGGTCTTGGTTCGTGCGGCAGCTTCCATTGAGATGATTGAGCTTTGGTTTCCACGTCATAACCATAAACCCACGCTTCGTCTCCAGTTATGACCCTCTGGAGCAAATTTGGGTCGTCGCGGACAGAGTCCAACATCTCATTAGCAATGTTCATGCGATGCTGTTTTTGGTCGCAATTGAGCAATTTTGGTACGAATTTCGCGGCGACCCGTCTCATGCCCAAATCATTGATAAAAATCGAATGGTACGAGCCAATCGATATGTTTAGGTCCTCAGCAACTTCTCTAACGGTGATTCGACGATTGGCCAATATCATTTTCTCCACCTTATTAATTTTTTCGTCTGTTGTATAAGTGCTCGGGCGTCCGGCACGCTCTTCGTCGTTCACATCTTCTCGGCCTTCTGAGAACATTTTGTACCACCGATAAACGTTGCTTCGGTCCAAGGTAGCTTCTCCGTATGCCACAGTCAACATTCAGAATGCCTTCGCGCACTTAATTTCGTTTTTTTACACAAAATTTGATACAGGTTCTTTGATCCATTTTTTTTAATAGGTAAAAATCGAAGACGATCCAAAACACCTGCAAGCAAAGCAGCTGTCAACAATTAAGTGAACATTCAAAATGGCTGAGCTTGGCGGCATAAGTGAGAGACATGAGTACCAACATAAAGCCACAAAAAGATCGAAATTCGAATATACGTAACCCGCGAAAATTCAAAAGTCGCGATACTTTTTGAACACACCTCGTAAATTTCTCTCTCCAATACTCAATACTTTTGTAAAAAAAAGTAACACTCATATAAAAAAAATTTTCTAAATAATTACGCAAGCAACTTGAAAAAATAAATGCAGAACGCTCATTGGTCGCTTTATTGGTCTGGTGTTGTTACTTCGCCTCGTATTTACTCCGGGTAAAAAGAGTTATCCAAATGTAAAAATAAATAGCCAAAAATACTAATCAAAATGTAGCCGAAAATTTTTCTCAGGTTTATAAAAAGCGACATGCAAAATTTGGTACCAATTTTTAAGTAGTTTTGAGTTTATCGCGAAACAGACAAAAGAAATTGACTTTTATATATAAGAAGATAGGTCTAGCTTTCGCGCGCGCAGATATTAATTGTCTCTTTTCACAGATATAACCTATAAAATTGATAAAAATATATGAAGAGGTTATATACAAGTTTGGTATAATTATTTTTCAAAATTATTCACATACAAATATCTTTGGAAAACCAAACACAAATCCTCCTTTATAGTTGTCAATTTAGAGCTATGAAAGGACACTACATGTTCAGAAACTTGCCTTATTAAATAAATAACATTTTGCTATCCTTATATATCAATTAATTTAATACAGTAGAACTACCTCCCCGTGAAGGATTCCTAATTGCAGAGCCAAAAGGCTTTACCGGAGAGTTGCAAAATAATTAAAATGATAATTTTGCAAATGAAAACTGTCCTTTTTAGAGAGGTGTCCTCTCATGGAGGTTCTACTGTATATCTATCGTTTTGAGCTACAGCCTATCATGGAAGGCTCTGCTGTACATGGCTCATTTATATTTTCCTGATAGATAACAAAGAAAACAGTCATAAACGTCACTCCTGAATTTGTCCCTTATGGGAGATCGTTGAAGTAAAGCCTACATCATACTGACAAGGGTGTTGGATCGTCTTTGAAGATGTTGTATATATATATTAATTAATTGTTACCACAGAGTGTGTGTAAGCTCACAGATAAATAGGCGCTAACCGAAAAGAAGAAAAAGTTCCTTTGTTTAATATTAGTTTCCTTTTTATATTTTGTTCTCTTTCTTGTAAATCAATAAATATAATGTTTAATTAATAATTATTGGAACCAGTTTCATTAAAAAATTCTAAGCAAAGTCAACAATTGGTAGCAGAGCGTGGTTGTTTGATATAAAGCTCAAAAGCGAAAATATTTAATCTGAAGATTAAGCAAGAAGTGTATTCTGATCGGTAAACTGAAGCACTTCTGAGAAGATTGAAGGTATTTATATAGATTGAGTTGAATTATATCTATATATTGCATGTTAATAAATCTACCCAATTTTAAATAAATTTAAAATATATATTTGCATTTAAAATATATTGGTTTGTTTATATTAGCTCAAAAGGCGAAAATGGCTGATTATAATTTTTATCCCAAACAAAAATTGAACCATTAACAGGAACTGATTATCAAATATGGGCGTTGAAAATCACCGCAGTTCTAAGGAGGAAGAAAATTATTTAAATGTGCAATTTCTGATCCAGACCCTGATATGGAAGACAAAAGTTCTTGGGAGATTTGGAGTGAGAAAAAATGATGAAGCTTTTGGGATAATCATAACATTGACTAATGAACAAGCTGGCATGTTCATAGGAGAAACAAATACTAAGAAAGTATGGGACTCACTGAAAAAAACATGCACAGATAATTTGGAAGATAAAATTATTGATATAGGCTTAGAATTAAAGAACATTAGAATGAAAGATAATGAAACTGTAGATGAATATATAACAAGGGCAAAAAATATTGCTGCTAGAAGTTCATCATTAGGGCATCAATTTACCCCAAGAGAACTTTCATTTCATATTGTCAGAGGCATACATCCAAGGTATTAAAATATTGCTATTGTCTTACGATCAAAGAGAGAGGCAACAGTAGAAGAGATTCAACAAACTCTAAGAGAAGAGGAGTCAAGAAGAAATATGATATTTAAATCAATCGGTTGAGAATAGGCATTAACAAGCATACAGAATTAACCTAGTGTATACTATGAGAAGTGGAATTAATGAGCAAGAATTTGAAACATATGTAAAAGAATTTGAAGATTCACCAGATGGGAGAAATGATGAGCAAATATGGTGCATCGATTCAGGATGCACCGCACATTTAACCCCAAACCTAACTTTGGTGGAAAATGTGACAGAGTACAAAAGTGAAATCAACCAAGCTGAGAAGGGCAAAACTACCCAAGCCATACCCAAAGGAGATATGAGACTTACTACATGCACAAGTGAAGGCCAAGAAAATATTCGCATCAAAGATATCTTACATGTACCAAATTTAAAAAATAATTTCTTGTCAGTATACGAATTAGTCAACAAGGGAAATTCAGTTATTTTCAATGAGGATGGAGCAAATATATATAATGAAGAGAATGATTTAGTTGCTGAGGCATATATTAAAGATAGAATGTTCATGATGGAAACAAAACTAAGAAATGTACCAATAGCAAAAAATGAAAATGTCATGGTTATAAATACACTTTATCAAATAAAAATAGCAATATAAGTTTATGGCATAATAGATTAAACCATATAAATGAAGAATACATAAAAAAATATATTCAAGGACATATTGTAAAAGGATTGGATCTAAAATTTGAAAGGTTACCAAAGTGCGAAGCATGCATAATGGGAAAACTGGTGCAGAAGACATAATATTACAGATAATTATACAGTTAAGCCCTTGCAGTTGATTCATATGGAATTATGTAGACCAATGCCATGTCAATCTTCAGGAGGATCTAAGTATTTTCTTGTTATAGTAGATGATTACAGTAGAAAAATATTTGTATATTTCCTGAGATCAAAATATGAGACCTTTGAAAGATTTGAAGAATTCAAAGCAAGAGCCGAAAAGGAATTAGGTCTTAGAATAAAAGATGTAAGAACTGACAATGGAACTGAATTTTTAACTCTAGATTTGAAGGACTTTTCAAGAGAAGTGGAATCCATCTCCAACTTACCACCCCATACTCACCACAAAGTGATGGAGTCGCAGAGAGAGTGAATAGGACTCTTATAGATACAGCGAGAACCTTATTAATTGACTCAAAATTACCCATGAAGTTTTAACCAAAGGCAATTGCTACAGCTGCATACAATATGATTTGTACCCCCCCTCCCCACAGGTCTATCAAGCACCATACACCTATACAGATATGGAATGGGAGGAAACCATCGGTCAAACACATTCGAATAATCGGATGTTTGACATATTGGCTTGAAGGCAAAAGAAGAAGAAACAAATTTTCACCAAAGGGTAGAAAGGGAATATTTATTGGTTATTCCATTAAAGGAAAATCCTACAGAATATATGATATAATGACAAAGAGGATCCATGAAATCAGATCAGTAAAATGTAGTGAAGATAAGAGAGGAATTGATTATGCAAATGATATTCAGGACGATACCAATTGTGATAATTTGACCTATAAAGGAAATTATGAAAAAAAAAGTTGATGAAAAATTTCTTATCTTGAAAGAAGACAATCCTGTCACAGAGAGTAAAATGATGTCTCAGGAAGATACTTCAATAAAACCAGGTGGTGACACTGAAAATTACTCAACACAAACTGAACCGATAGAGGAAAGATTCGTATAAGGAGGAAGAAAGAAAGGAGAAACAAAGAGCATCTTAGAAGAACGGCACAAAGCAAGACTCGAAGAACAAGAAAGAAAATTGATCAAAGGAGGAGTTCGACGCTCACAGAGAATAAAGGATAGGATTGAGGCAAACCTAATTATGGAAATAGATCATTATATCCCGGAGAACTTTAAAGAAGCAATGGATAGTGGAGAAAGAAATGAATGGCACAAAGCAATGGAAGAATATCTCAGTGAGATAGAGAAACATAAAGTATGGACACTAGTACCAAGGGAAAATGGTATGAAAATCATCACTAGTAAATGGGTCTACAGTACAAAGAAAACATCAAATGACGGCACATATAAAAGAAAGGCCAGACTGGTTGCTGTTGGATGTAATCAAAGATATGGTGTGGACTATAAGGAATCTTTCTCACCTGTACTCAAAAAGGAAAGCTTACGAACAATAGTAGCTATTGCAACACAACAAAATTTAATCATAATTACATATGATGTGAAGACAGCTTATCTCTATGGTGAGTTAGAAGAGACAGTATACAAGAGACATCCAGATAGTTTTTTGCAAAAAGGAGAAGAAAACAAAATGTGCAAATTGGAAAAAAACCTGTATGGTCTACCACAATCAGGAAAATGTTGGAACAAAAAAATAATTGAAATTTTATACCAGTTGGGAATGATTAGAACCAAATGTGATCCATGTGTCTATAAACTCCAGAGAGGAGAAGAATATGCAATACTGGGTCTATATGTAGATGATCTCATCATTGCTGGAACCAGTAAGAAAATCAATGATAACCTAGTCTCAGAAATAGACAAATATGTTATTCTAACAGAAAAGAAAGATAGCGAACAATTTATTGGAATTGAAATAAAAAGGGCAGAAGATGGATTTTATCTATCTCAGACTCATTATATAGATACAATTCTTTACAGATTTGGACTGGAAGAATGCAACAGCGTGCAGACACCTGGAGATCAAAATAAAAATTTGGAGGAATATTTGGACTCTAAGCCAGTAGATAAAACTGTATACCAGGAAATGATTGGATCACTTATGTGCCTTTTTACGGGTACTCGACCGGACATATCCTTCAACGTCAGCAATTTATCACAGTATAGTAATAATTCAAGAGAAATACACTTAACTGGAGTTTTAAAAGGATTCATAGATACCTGAAGGGAACAAGAAATAAAATGTTGGCATATAAGTCAAAAGTCAACAATATCACAATAAGTACTGATGCGAGCTGGTGCACAATCCGAGACTCAAAATCTTATTCAGGCTATATAGTCAAACTCGGCAACAACTTAATAAACTGGAGAAGTAGAAAGCAAAATTTAGAAGCCTTGTCTACATGTGAATCAGAACTTATTTCAATATGTGAAGGCATTTCAGAAGTATCATGGTTAAAGGGATTACTAGAAGAACTTTGTGAAAATGTAACTTTCCCAATTACCTTGAAAAGTGACAGCCAGGCTGCAATAAACTGGATACAATCTGACAAAATTACTTCAAGAACAAAGCATATAAACCGAAAGTATTATTTTGTGAAAGAGGAAATTCAAAATGGAATCAAGCTGGAATACATTGAAAGTGAAGACATGGAGACATGGAGGCGGCTATACTAACGAAGAGTCTCCCTAAGGACAAACTACGGAAATGTACAGATATCCTTGGACTTGCTGATTATGGCTTACACACAGGGGAGCGTGTGTTGTATATATATTAATTAATTGTTACCACAGAGTGTGTGTAAGCTCACAGGTAAATAGGCGCTAACCGAAAAGAAGAAAAAGGTTCTTTTGTTTAATATTAGTTTTTCCCTTTTATATTTTGTTCTCTCTCTTGCAATCAATAAATATAATGTTTAATTAATAATTATTAGAACCAGTTTCATTAAAAATTCTAAACAAAGTCAACAGAAGATAACTCTCAGATTTATAAAATTAATTTATTAACATTTAAACATCTTTAGATATAGAGAGAGAAACGAGTTAATTACCTCGTATTTAAGGCAACAAAAGAATCATCTAATTTTCCTACATCGTTCTAACCAGATTCAACTTGTGCAAACCCAGTCGACAAAAATAACCAAATTAATAATAGAGGGTAAGTTCCTATTTTTTACAAGCTTTCACACTCAAAGAATAATCATTTTTTGCTTCAAAGGGCTACTATTTTGAAACACGTACCTGGGTTGTCTTTCTTAAATTTCCTATCAAATTCAATGTTTTGGACTAAGATGAACTAAAATAAGTAAGAGTTTAGTCGAAATTTATTTCATTATATTATGTTAGAGCATCTTATCAACGTCAATTGGAAATATGAAAATACCTTTGGGCATAGTCACTCTTTCTCTCTCTCTTTCAATAATTTGTTATTCAATATATTTCCTCTCATTTATTTCACTTGTATTGAGGCGTGTATGTGTGTTCACAGAGAAACCTTGCGAGCCTTCAGAACGTGAGAACTACTGCGGCGCCACCTGCGACCAATTCTGCGGGGAGCCAGAACGTCTGTGCAAGCTCCGGTGTGCCAATAGTACTGCCTGCGAGTGTAAGCCGGGATTCTGCAAGAACAGGAAAACGGACGCCTGTCAGGAGATTGGTAGGTTGACCCACACGTCACATAGAAATAAACTTTTACATTTTATATTGTTACATCATGATTAATGGCGTATTTCTTATATTATTTTTAATATATTTGAAATTTAAATTATATATTTATTTATTTTTATATAAAATATTCTATGATATTTATTTAAAACAGATTAGATTATCATCATTTGTATTTAGGTACACTGTGACTTCACTGCTCTCTTTGATGTGAGAAAATAAATAAATCATTCTGGAGGTTACTTAAAGTAGACTTATCTCATTATTCCCTTATATAAATTTGTAGGATGGTTGAAACACGCTCTGGTAAGATGCAAGACCCAGCACAGGAGAGAATCAAGGCTGAAGAGTCTGCCAAGCCGCAACCTGGTGCAACAATTGGTAGAGATGCTAGTTCCGACCCAGTTGTCCTGAATCCCAACATCGACATCCCCAAGTATGATGGAACGGAAGACCCTCGCCCATGGATTGAATCTCTTGAAGAAATTGGCTTCCTGTACCATTGGGCAGACTACATTATCTCTCGTTATGCTGCCATGAATATGATTGGTAGCGCCAAAACCTGGCTGAACCTACACAAGATAAGTTTCACCAGCTGGGAAAATTTCAAGAGCCGCCTAATTGAGGATTTTGCCTCAGACGCCAACAAAGAAGAAATTAAGATGAAACTAAACAGGATGCAACAGTGGAATGAACCTGCAATCAGGTTCGCAGAGGATATCCTTGTACTGTGCAACAAGGTCGACCCCCAAATGGAAGAAAAGACTAAAATAAACTGGGTTATTGGAGGGTTAAAGAAAGAATACTCTTTTGCCCTTCACCTAAACCCTCCTAAAAATACCAATGAACTCCTAGAAATTTGTAAGAAGCTGGATTTGTTCGAAAATAATTACCAAGAACGTGCAGAAAAATCAAAAGCTCTATATAATGGACCACGCTCTCCTCGTCCCCATCATCAAGAGCAATGGAAGAATGCTACGTCGTTCAGAAGACCATATCAGAACACCTCCAAGCCCCAGGCCCCCGCTCCGAGGTACTACCAGAACACCTCCAAGCCCCAGGCCCCCACTCCGAGGTACTACCAGGACAAACCTCTGCCCCAGGTATCTGCCCCTAGACGATCTTACACTCCTAATCCTGAGCCAAAACCGGTCTACCCAAGTAAAACATACAATAAGAATCCAAATTCAATTAGGAATAGGACAGAAGACGGGAGACCAATCTGCTTTAAATGTAACAAGCCAGGGCACGTGGCCCGTTATTGTAGGGTCAAGTTTATAAGAATCTTAGAAGAGGATCCAGCAGATACCCAAGAGAAGGTCGAAGAGAAATGCCAAATGAATGAAATATCAGAGAAATCAGGACCTCGGCTTTATGCCGATGTATGTCATAACACACAGACAAATATTCCTACCCGGAATAGATATTCCGTGTTGGAAGATTTAAACTAAGCGTCGCGCCTGAATCTGTCAATCAAAGCAAGTCGACCATAAACGGAATCAAGAAGTTGGACCCTAAATACAAATTAAAAATTAACGTGGACAAGATAGGGACTTTTGAAGCTTTGGTTGATACAGGTGCTGACCTCTCAGTGGTCGACCTCAGAACGGCCCTCGATACAGGCCATGGTATAAGTAAACTCGCAAAAATTTGTGCAGGACCCGATGGAAAAAAATTGGACATGGTAGGAAGTATATTTTTAAATATAAAAATTGATGACGAAACATTATCACACAACTTTGTGATATTGAAAACGCATTTACGGACATTAATTCTTGGGAGAGATTTCCTTAAGAAAATGAACGCAAAAATAGATTGTAAGCAAGAAACTATCAAATACGATTTGACGAATAATCATGACGAAATCAATTTTGAAATGTTGAAAATAAAGAGTGCCAAGGATTCCATTGTACCGGAATGTTCCATGAAATTGATCAAGGCATTGGTAGAAACAGAGGATGGAGAATATATTATCGAGGAGAGCAGCAAAATGTTTCAAACAAATGGACTTCGTCTAGCAAGAAGCTTGATCAATGTTATAAATAGGGAAACACACATATGGATAACTAATCCGTATCCTCGACCGTTAAAAATAATGAAAAACCAAACATTGGCGTTTGGAAGTAGTCCAGCGAAAATAAATGTGAGTCGAGAAAGAGAGGTAGAAGAGAACAAAGAACCTAGATTCCAAATAAACGAAAATCTTTCACCAAAGGAACAGAAGGAGTTAAAACAAGTTTTAGAAAGGTATGGAGATCTTTTTTCGTCGAGATTAGGGAGAACCAATTGGCAAAACATCGGATAGACACAGAAGACGCGAAGCCAATTAAACACAAGCCTTACCGGGTAAGTGCTAAAGAACGAGATATTATAAAAGAGCAAATTGACGAGATGCTTACAGAAGGCATAATTAGGCCATCTTCTAGCCCCTGGTCTTTTCCAGTAATATTGGTCAAGAAGCGAGATGGTAAATACAGATTTTGTGTGGACTACAGAAAACTGAATAATGTGACAGTAAAAGATGTCTATCCGATCCCTAGAATAGACGAAGTTATGGATACTCTCCAAGGATCTACACACTTCTCAGCAATAGACCTCAGATCTGGATATTGGCAAGTTGAAGTCGAAGAAAGAGACAAAGAGAAAACAGCGTTCACTACAGCACATGGATTATATGAATTCAACGTGATGCCTTTTGGACTTTGTAACGCGCCTGCTACCTTTGAGAGAAATATGGAGAATATGCTTGGAAATCTGAGATGGCAAATTTGTTTGTGTTATCTGGATGATGTTATCATATATAGCCCGGATTTTCCAACGCACCTCAAAAGACTTGAAGCTGTTTTTAGATGTTTTCGTGAATCTAATTTAAGGTTAAACGACAAAAAATGCCGATTTGCTTTTGAAGAATTGGAGATTCTCGGCTATATAACGAGCAAACATGGTATAAAACCCGCGGAACATAACATCAAAGCTGTCAGAAATTTCCCTCGGCCCAAAAAGGTCAAAGAAGTACAATCCTTTTTGGGAATGTGTTCATATTATAGAAAATTTATCAAAGACTTCTCAAAAATTGCTGACCCTTTGACCAACCTTATAAAAAAAAGTGTATCATTTATCTGGACAGAAAGACAAGAGGAAGCGTTTCAAACCCTAAAAACAGCACTATTAAGTCCACCAATTTTAGGTCACTTCAATCCAAATGCACCTACTTATGTTCATACTGATGCGTCCAACATCGGCATAGGTGCAACACTTGTCCAAGACATCGGTGGTGAAGAGAAGGTGATCTCATATTTGAGTCGTACCCTAAGTAAAGCGGAGCAAAATTATTCAACCACTGAAAAAGAATGTCTGGCCGTTGTCTGGTCAATGTCAAAATTACGACCCTACCTTTATGGAAGACACTTTAAAATAGTAACAGACCACCACGCCTTATGCTGGCTCAAAAACTTGAAGGATCCAACAGGTCGATTGGCAAGATGGGCATTGAAAATTCAAGAATATGACTTCGATATAATACATAAATCAGGAAAGAAACATCTGGACGCCGATGGCTTATCTAGGGGACCCTTACCAGAAACTGATTGGAATGAGGATTTTAAAAGGCTATTTTTAAATCAAATAACAGACGAAGAGGATAAGTTTATCGAAAGTGTTAAGAAAAACCTTAATGGAAGCAGGCGATCAATTGCGCAAAACTTTAAAGTAGAAGATGGATGCCTCTTTAAGAAAAACCCGAACCCTGAAGGCAGGGCGTGGTTGCTTGTGGTTCCAGAGAAGAAAAAGAGAGAAATTATAAAAGAATATCACAATCATATGTCGAATGGCCATCTGGGTGTCGCCAGAACCATGTACCGAATAAAGAGTAAATACTTTTGGCCATCCATGCTAAAGGATGTCTCAGAGTTCGTTAAGACGTGTCATCTTTGCCAAAGTAGAAAAGGCTCAAACCAATTACCTTCTGGACTACTACAGCCCATTCCCCCAGCCAACTTTCCTTTCGAAAGAATTGGAATTGACTTTGTTGGTCCATTGCCATCTACGAAAAACAGGAAAAAATGGATAATCGTGCTGACGGACTACTACACTAGATATGCAGAAACAAAAGCAGTGTCGGAAGCAACAGTGAAAGAAGTTTAAAAATTTCTAGTAGAGGATATTTTTCTCCGGCACGGAGCCCCACAATATCTTATTAGTGACAGAGGCTCTCAATTTACCAGTAATTTAATGAAAGAGGTGATGAAAACGTGCAAGATTAAACATTGCTTCACAACGAGCTATCATCCCCAGACTAATGGATTGACAGAGCGGTTAAATAGAACATTGATCAATATGCTCAGTATGTATGTGAACACTGACCAGAAGAATTGGGACGAAATACTCCCATTCATCACTCACGCTTACAATACTACAATTCAGGAAACCACAGGATATTCTCCCTTTTTCCTGATGTTTGGAAGAGAACCCACGTCTCTTTTGGACGACAGGAATATCTCGGTGGACATTGACAAGGATGATTATGATGAATACATAAAACATCACTTAGACAAAATAAACAGAACAAGAAAATTAGTTATTAACAACACAATAAAGACTCAAGAAAGAATGAAAAAGAACTATGACAAGAAACACATGGAAAGAAGCTACGAACCAGGAGAATTAGTAGCAGTTTGGACACCAATTAGGAAAATAGGAAAGTGTGAGAAACTACTGAGAAAATATTTTGGCCCATATAAAATATTAAAGAAGCTGTCCCACGTAAATTACTTAATTGAACCAAAAGATAATCCTGGCCAAGACCCATTGATTGTCCATGTCTCAAGAATCAAACCCTATTTTGAAAGAATTGATGAGGTCAATCACGAGGACGTGACGACCTCTGGAGAGGGGGAAGTGTTACATCATGATTAATGGCGTATTTCTTATATTATTTTTAATATATTTGAAATTTAAATTATATATTTATTTATTTTTATATAAAATATTCTATGATATTTATTTAAAACAGATTAGATTATCATCATTTGTATTTAGGTACACTGTGACTTCACTGCTCTCTTTGATGTGAGAAAATAAATAAATCATTCTGGAGGTTACTTAAAGTAGACTTATCTCATTATTCCCTTATATAAATTTGTAGGATGGTTGAAACACGCTCTGGTAAGATGCAAGACCCAGCACAGGAGAGAATCAAGGCTGAAGAGTCTGCCAAGCCGCAACCTGGTGCAACAATATATTACTAGCGGATGTACTCGGCTTTTCGCCCGGGTTTCACCCGAGTAAAGGTTTTTCTAACGAACATTTGTTAAAACAATTCTCTATAAAAACTTATATAAAAAAGTATATATTTTGATAATTTGAAACTCGTAAATTTGAATCTCTCGATAAAGTGAACATTTTTTCCCGGTCCTTTGAAAAATACTCGATAAGTTGAATAAAATCAATATTAATTGGTTCCCTCGGTAATTGGAAGTTAAAGGAATAGTATCTTGCCTTGGAATTGTATCATTATTCTTGTCTCAAATAAATTGCCGTGTCATCCTGAATTTTGTCTTTCCTATTTTTCTACATTACAAAATCATCGTTTTATCTAGTGAATATTTTTTCCCGGTCCCTTGAAAAATACTCGATAACTAACTTTGACTTGTGCGCAATTAATTGGTAGAAAATCTTACTTTTAATAAATAATCTTTAAGCTAATAAACTAAGTGATAATAAAACTTATAGATAAAAATCCTGTTATCATCGTCGCAATGGGGGCGCTGCTTTCGAGTTAAATCTACAAATCTGCAAATAACTCTAAGGATATTCAAGATATTCAAGGAATTATTTTTCAGAAACCTTCTCAGTACTATACTAAATAACTTCCCAAAGTTCCATGGCGTTCCAATGAGTGGTTTGGTCAAGCATAAAGGACAGACACACACACATACATTCATTTTTTTATATATATAGAAAAAAATACAAACATTAGGTTTCCAGGGAAAAGTTTATTTTTTTACAAATCTTTTATTTATAAATATTCTTAACGTTCGTGCAAGAAAACCCTTCTACAGGAGTAAATATTTACATTGAACCGCCAATATAATAAGAATTAAAATCAAATAAAATGATTCGGGTATTTACAGTTATTTGAATGCAGAATCAGCGCAGGCCTCCATTGCGCGTGCCTTTTGACATTGCTATTCAGAGGCGATATCTTGATTTGGAGGTTATGGGGTGGGTTAAGGGAATAGTATATTATAAATTTCCAGAATTCCTATTCTTCTGTTAATGTTATTGCGCTTTCTGGGTATGATGAATTCTATGATAAGTCTCTGTAGTCTATTGGAGAAGTTGGAGTAATGGGTCTTTGGTTCTGATAGGGAGAAGGAATGGCCCGTTTCTCTTATATGATGGTATACTAAAGATCTACTGTCTTGGTTGTCGATATTTAGTTTATGTTCTGATATTCTTATATTTAAATTTCTACCAGTTTCGACTACATATTTGGTTTTGCATTCGTTGAATTCTATGGAGTATATGGTATTCTTAATATTGGTAGAGGATATTCAAGGTTATTGTTTTTGTTATGGGGGTTTCTTAGTAACAAATTTAAATTAAGTGAGTTGCTGAAAAGGTTTTAATTCCAAGTTTCTTCAGATAACAGGCTCTAGAAACAGATACTGGTGAATAGAGAATACTTCTAATATATATTTAAATTGAGGAATTCCGGAATTTCAGAGGAGCTATAAAAATGTCTTGGAATAAATGATAAAGGATATTGACAAGACATTAGAGAGAGCGCCATCTGTCTATAATAAAATTAATTATTTGTTGCGATTGTTTGATTTTATTAGAAATAACAATTTCCTACTGTACTTATTGCGATGGAAACCATTGGGAAGGCCTGGTTCATCTGTGGGGAACCCTCTAAGAGGTTTATCCAGTTCTATCTTCCTTACCATTCTACTAGTGGATTGGAGGGATGTATTATATTGCTTATGTATCTGGTACTTATGAGGAAAACTCTTGGTGAGAAGAAAAAGAAAACTATGGACACACACAGGAGCTCTTATAGGAAATTGTAAAAATATATATTGTGTCATAACCAAAAATGTACATAGAGTGTAACTGTAAATAATTCATCGGCAGCTCGGCCGGCTGGTAGCAGGCGCTAGGCGAGAAGTTTGAAAACATTAACCGCCATTTTTAGGGGTGTAACCGATCGCCAGCCGTTTGGGTCTTTGACATTACTTCCTTAATTTATCATTATTTTTATCCATTTAACTTAGTTTATCTCTTCTCCTTTTTTATCCCTCAAACTAACTATTTAAAGTCTTATAATAAATTATTATTTTATTCTATCCAAACTTCAAAACTGTGACAATATAAATACAACGTAAAGTTGCGGGAGAATGATATTCATGCACCAAAGGTGGCACCTCTCCCTTTTAAAATGCTTTGATTTATTGAAACAATGAATTTTGTGTTATCATTCCTGTACAAAACGTAGAGTTGGTGATAAAGAATAAGCCACAATACCAGTTTTGGCAAATTTAAACAAAAAGCCAACATATATTCCATGGCTTCGGGCTTTGCCCTTCATCAGTACAGGAGTGGTTTCGATTTCATAACATTACGAGGAGAGTTATGAAATCGGTCGTATTGGCTAAAAATATGTTTACGCCAATGAAGTGGCAAGGCCGATTTTCAGGCTAAAATACAACATAAAGTGCGGAAGGATGATATTCATGCACAAAAAGTGGCACCTCTGCCTTTTTAAAAATGATGAAATATTGCATTTTTTGGGTTATCATATATAATTACATGAATCGATCATTTGTCTTCCGCAAACAAATGGCAAATAACCATCTACTCGTAATAATAAAATAAGATGATGCAATAGCACGCCATCTGTATACTACAGTAGAAATAGTCTTCCTTTCAGCTTTTATAACATTGTAAACGTTTACTATGGTATATGCATACTTTAATGAAAATCTTTATATTATTGTGTATAACTAAAACAGTGTTATTTGTGTGTGTGTGCATATATATATTTTGTATGCATATATGTTTATGTGGGTTTGCTATGCACAATGATATAAATATTTTATTAAAGGATCCATATATACCATAGTATGAATGCAGAAAATAATTCTAGAAGAAAAACCCATATGCAAAATTAGAAAATATTGGTGTAATAACTATATAAAATTGTTCAAAATAATATCATTTATTATTTTGAAATCGATAATTTGAATAAAAATCAAATTAATGAAAACAAAGGTGCTAGCTTGCGTTATCTTTTTACTTTTGATTATTTCTGGAGTTTAACAAAATCCAGGGACTAAGATGTCAGACAGTTTATGTTAGAAACAAGTTTGGATAGAGATAAGGAGGTTAAGGAACTGATAAGCGCCCTTGCCAAAAGGCTGGATTGCTGGAGAGAAATATTGGAATAGACGACAAAGTGCAAAGAATATGCCAAAGATTGAAAGAACTGGAAAGTTCGTTTGTTACTTCAAGCGCAGCAGTGTAGCGAAATACCAAACATAGAACACACTGAAAGAACGAATAGAATTTTTGGAGGCAAAGAGCAGAGAGAAAAAAACTTATTTTCTATGGAATCAAGGAAGAATCGAATGAAGACGGTTTGCAATGTGTCAAAAAGTTATTGAGGAGAAAATGCAAATAACTGAAAAAATAAACATAGCCCGCTGTCACCGCTTATCTAGGAAACGGAACGCACCCATCCTGATTGAGGTCCCAGAACACAAAGAAAGATTAACACTTCGAAAGGCCGCCTTCAACCTAAAGGGTTCCAAAATATATTTATCTAAAGACTATAGCGAAAATGTGAGGGTACAGAGACGCGTGCTGTTGGCTAAAAGACGAGAATTAGGGGAGAAGGGCATCAGGGCTAAGCTCAGAGACAACAAACTAATAGTTAACGATACTATATATAAAATCTCTGAAGGTCAAGTCACGGATCCCAAAGATGCTACACTATAGCAAACAAAGGGAAAAAATATCACATGTAAATAAACATTTGAAGAGTTCTGCTAAGGATATTTGTACATTAATGAGTTGGATGTAAATGGTGTACACAGACCTAACTCATTTCCCCCCCTTAAAACAATCTTCAGAAATCGACACTTTTGCGCTAATTAAAACCTGGTGCGACCATCACTTGAAAATTAAACTGAAGGAATTCGATCTATACGAATCACTCGCCACCAGAACTTCAAGACAAGGAAGGTGCTCGGGCGGAATCAACTGTAAACAACAGAAAATACTAAAAAGGCGGATATAGGGAAATAATGGATAGCAGTATTCTTTTTAAAATATTTAGATATGCCACTTTTTTCTAATATTTTCATACATTTCTCCAAATGAACATCAATCATTAAATCTTAATAATTTATTTAAATATGTTGAAGACAGATTAACCGAAGGTTATTAAATAGCAATAGTAGGTGACTTAAATACTTGAACTGGCTCTTGAGGACATTTACACAATCCGATATCCAACCAAATCAAGTACGAATTGTCAACTCAACGATGTATACCCATTATAAATACCTACTCTAATCAGTAGCCACGGAAAATTACCTACATACAGATCTGCCACTGTCAACTAAGCGCCTAATAGCTAAACTAAGAATACTGTTTGTTTCTCATCGAGAAAGCCATGTGAAAAATCTGAAAGCAGAAGAACTAAATTGCCTACTATGCACAAATAAAATCAAGACAGAAATAGAAAACCCTATATTTGAATGTATATCTTTGAAGACGGAGAGAGAAACTCTTGCTTCTGAGATAGGCCGCCTGAACTTCACCGTACACTCTCTTCTAACAAGTCTGATAGACAATAGATATTTTGCTTCATCTGTATATAATTTCTTCAGAAGAGTTATTAAAAAAGCGGATCTGATAAATTAGTCTTTCCACTTTAATAATAATAATTAATCTTCAAAACCTTTTTTCTTTTTTTTTTTCTTCTTTTGTTAGACCATGCTTTTTACTGCATTTCATGCAATGTTGTACATATAAAACCCCACATATCCTGAATATTATTGTCTACACTCTGGAGAATCTGTTTAAGACCAATGGGGTCTTAATAAAGGCTTTGTGTGTGAAAACAAAGGTGTTGAGAATTCGGCAAGTCTTCTGCCCAAAGGATGCGAATTTTTATCTTACTTCCGGTATTTGAACTCTTCTGGGAAGTTTATCTCTCCGTTAGAAACCTCGTTTTCTGATTCACCTATACACCTGTATTTTCTGAAGATGTAGGATACCTATTGGTGTTAAACAAAGCAAACCTTCTCATATACACTCATGGACAAAATTTGAAGAAGTTGTATCTTTTAGCATGTATATATAGGGATTCAGACAATAACTCTGAAAGATATTACAGTGACCTTTGAAGACACGTGAGATAACTAATATACACTCATGGACAAAAATTAAGTTGTAACTTTTAGCATTCAGAATTCAGATAATAACTCTGAAAGATATTTGATACGCAGTGACCTTTATTAAAGACACGTGAGATAACTAATATACACTCATGGACAAAACTTAAGGAAGTTGTATCTTTCATCATTCTGGATTAAGATAATAACTCTGAAAGATATTGGATACACAGTGACCTTTACAGAAGACACGTTAGATAACCAAGTTCGAACCAAATTGCCCAGACAATCGATGACATAAAATACTTTTACCGAGTTTGCATTACAAATTTAAAATATTTGTAAATATTTTATATTTATTATTAAAGAAAAAATATTTCAGGCGGTCGCATTTCATCACTCAAATGAATCCTTAAAGGCGCGCAGCATATATGTGAACTCGATATGTATTTAAAAAAAAAAAACAAATATAAAAATAAATTCAGTAGAACTAGCCCCCAGTAAAGGACATCTACTTGCAAGGAAGAGGTGGAAGAGGTTAGGAAGAGGTGTCCTCTTACCGGAGAGTTGCTAAATTGTAAAAATGGTAATTTTTAAAATGAAAACTGTCCTTTGTAAAGAGGTGTCTTATAGCGGGGTGTCCGCTAAAGGAAGGTTCTACTGTAATTATAAAAGTTAGACTTACGAGGTACTCGCTTTAGCCCGGCTTCGGTTGTTACACTCGCTTCAATCAATAAATTAATTATCTTTATTAAGACATATAGTTTTAAACACAGATCCTCCCCTGAGAGATACAAAGATATGGAAAAAGAGATAGAAATATATTTGAATTTACAATGATATATTGTATATATATATATATATATATATATATATATATATGGAAAATTTGCCGGGAGGAAATTAATCCATGGAAGCAATGGTCGCCTCTCCCGTCAAAATAAACGTCAGATTCTGACGCCATCTATTGACCGTCGCCGCAACTAGCGGCATCGGGTCGGTGACAAAGCGACAACACCAACTTTGGCAAACTGATAAGCGTCCACCTAGAGACCATGGTTTCGGGCTAATGGCCCTCGTCAGTCTAGGGCGGACTTTATTCCATGAGATCCACACGGGATCTAATGGAATCCTCACAATCTACCAAAGAGGTGTTTTGCTGGCAATGTGGCTGGGCCAAATCTATTGGCAAAATAGATGTGGCCTTTCTTTATAACTGACTTCTTATAATCGCTACCAATAATGATAATGATGTTAAAATATTGTCACGGTAGTGATAACGAGAGTATAACAAAACATTTAATTTTTCCATCGCAGTAAGGACAGTAGAAATTGTTTTATTTTAAAAAGAATATTACGCCTCTAAAATAGTTTTATAATTTGATAACAGATGGCGCTCTAGTACATCATAACAAAAGTTTAAGTAAAAATAATTTATTTATAAAATGCAAACTATTTCTAAATATTTATTTACAAGTAATATGGTAAGGGGTGATGACTATGCAAATATCAATGATGATATACCACAGAATATTTAAAATATTTATTCAGTGACATGGCCCCCTTCCTAGATGAACAGCGTCCCGCTGTAATTATCACTTTAACAGATCAGCTTGGTCCTCAGGGTCATGGTAGGGTTTCATTCTCAGTACATGGACCAGGTCTCTTGTTTTGCGTCTCCTGGTTGGTTGGTCCACAGGTTCAACTTCGAAGGTCACGTCAGAGAGTTTCCGAGTAACCCTGTAAGGCCCGAAGTACCTTTTCATCAGTTTTTCTGAGAGTCCCACCTTGCTTATCGGGATGAAAATCCATACCAGGTCACTGACGTTGTAATCCATTGCCTCGTGCTTTGAGTCATATCTGGCCTTGTCCTTTTCTTGGGCTTTCAAGGTTTCTAATCTTGCTAGCTGCCTAGTCTCTTCGACTCGCGAGGCAATCTTCTGACTGTAATCCTCTTGGAGATCTTCATGCGGATTTGGGAAAAGAGTGTCTACAGTTGTTTCGGCTTCGCGTCCATGAATCAGTTTAAAAGGGGTAAAACCTGTCGTATCTTGTTTTGCCGTGTTGTAGGCGAACGTGACGTAGGGCAGGATTACGTCCCAGTCCTTCTGTTCAACACTTACATACATAGCGATCATGTTGGCTAAGGTTTTGTTTAACCTCTCCGTCAGTTCATTCGTCTGGGGATGATACGCTGTCGTGAACCGATGTATCGACGAGCATTGATTGGTGAGTTCCGCAATCAACTTGGATTGGAATACTCGTCCTCGGTCCGTGATGATTTCTCTGGGGGCTCCGTGCTTGAGAACAACATCTTCCATTAAGAACTTGGCTGCTTCTTTTGCTTCCCCTATGGGTAAGGCTTTAGTAACGGCAAATCGAGTAAGATAGTCAGTACAGACTATGATCCATTTATTACCAGTATCAGACTTGGGAAATCTTCCAAGGAGGTCCATTCCAACTCTCTGAAAAGGGGAGGTTGCAGGAGGTATGGCCTTAAGTAGTCCGGGTGGCTTTTGAGTTGATTGTTTCTTTCTTTGGCACTCTTTACAATGAGCGACATACTTCCGTATGTTCCGGAGAAGTCCTGGCCAGAAATATTTGTTTTTGACTCTCTCATATGTCTTCGAAAATCCAAGATGACCTGCTGTGGGAGCGTCGTGTAAACTTTTCAGTAGTTCTAAGCGTAAGTGCTTGGGAAACTAAAAGGTGTTGGCTTCCCAGGGGGTCGAAATTCTTCTTGTATAAGGTTCCTTTTAACATTTCATATCCTTTCGATTCGGCACCAAATCTTTCTGTTTCCTCTATCAATTTACAAATTTTAGGGTCTTTTCTTTGTTCAGCCTCGAAGCACGTCAGAGCAGTTATTGAGGGTATATCATCATCCTCATCATTGTATGCTTCTTCCGATTCAAGTTGGAGAGGATTTCGAGAAAGACAGTCGGCATCTTGGTGTTTGCGTCCACTTTTATAAACAACCATTACATTGTATTCTTGGAGTTTTAAACCCCATCTTGCTAGTCTTCCTGTCGGGTCCTTCAGATTAGATAACCAGCAAAGAGCGTGGTGGTCAGTGACGATGACAAACTCACGACCAAAAAGCTACGGTCGAAATTTGTTGATGGCCCATATTGCGGCCAAGCATTCTCTTTCCGTTGTTGAGTAATTCTTCTCCGCCTTAGATAAAGTTCTTGAAGCATAACCAACTGGCCGCTCTTTCCCATCGTTGATCTGTACGAGGACAGCTCCAATTCCATAACCGCTGGCGTCAGTATGAAGCTCGGTTGGCAGTTGTTCTTCGAAATAGGCAAGAACAGGTTCAGACATCAATGTTTTTTTCAAGGAATCAAAAGCATCCTGTTGGTCAGAGTTCCACGTGAATTTATTATCTTTTTTGAGGACTTCGTGTAAAGGAGCAGATAACTCAGCAAAATTTTCGATAAATCTACGATAATAGGAACATAGGCCAATGAAGCTTCTCACATCTGTTATAGATTTTGGGGTCGGAAACTTGGCGATAGCTTCAATCTTTTCTGGATCGGGATAAATACCTTTACTATCGACGAGGTGTCCAAACACTCTGATTCGTTTGGTTCCGAAAAGGCACTTTTTTGGGTTGAGGCGTAGCTCGGCTTTGTCGAGACATTGTAGTATGATTTCAAGCCTGTGTAAATGTCCGTTGAACGATTTGGAATACACCACAATGTCGTCTAAATAACAGAGGGCCATCGTCAATTTCAGGCCTTTCAATATCTTGTCCATCATGCGCTCGAATGTTGCAGGGGCATTGCACAGGCCAAAGGGCATAACTAGGAATTCGTAGAGTCCGTCAGGGGTAATAAAGGCAGTTTTTTCTCTATCTGCTTCGTCGACTTCTATTTGCCAATATCCTGAACGAAGGTCCATTGATGAATAAAATTTGGCTCCTTTCAGGGAGTCAAGTGTATCTTCGATTCGGGGTAGTGGGTAAACGTCTTTTTTATTAACTTTGTTTAGTCGTCTGTAATCCACACAGAAACGCCAGTTACCATCCTTCTTCTTCACTAAAATAACCGGCGATGACCATGTACTTTCTGAATGACGTATAATCCCGGCGTCTAGCATTTTGTCCACTTCCGTTTGGATTGCTTGGCGTTCTGTAGGGGAGACTCGATATGGTCTATGCTTAATAGGCTGATGGTTTCCAGTTACAATTTTATGTTTGGTTACTGAAGTTTGCTTTACAGGTTCATTAATTTTATCAAATATTTTATCATTTCGTTTAAAATTGATAAGATTTGAGACTGCTGCTCTTCTGATAAATCATCACTAATTAAATTTTGTAAAATTTTGAAGTATCTTTTATCAGCATGACTGGCATGATTCGCATTTTCACCTCCTTATTGAATTCAGAGCTTTCTGAAATAGCCGTCAAGTTATTTTCTTCAACCCTTTGAAATTTTCCCAGGCACATTCCCTTAGGGACAATTTGAGCTGTGGTGCTAGAATTTACGATCCAAAGTTTTCCTTTATTATGGGAAAGCCTGAATAATGCACAGGGAAGTGTTAACCCTTTTCCTATTAATACCTTTTTCGAAGGTTCAAAAAGTACCTTATTTTGCCCATTAAGCTCTTCACTCATAACATTTATTAGTTTGGTAGATTCGGCTGGGATTACGACGCTTCTGCTAGCCACAACCTTTCCCATGGAAGCTGGTGAATTTAGTACATCTTTGGCCTCTTCCAATCTGATTTCGGCGCGTCCACAATCAATCACAGCATTTGATGCCTCTAGGTAATCCCATCCGAGGATAATACTTGGGTTACTATTAGGGAGGACGATAAACTCAAGCGGCTGTTCCAATCCATTGATGCTCAAGCTGATTGTGCACCGGCCGATCGATGTAACATTCTTGCCATCAGCAACTTTCAGAGTCATTCCGCTATCCTTGAACATGGTATTTTTCAATCGTCGTCTTAATCCATCAGAGATAACTGAAAAATAGGAACCTGAATCGACCAGAGCAGAAAATGCAATGTCATCAATGATGATTTCGACATAATTTTGTTGTAATTTAGCGGCTGTCGACGATGGAGAGTTTTCACACCCGCGGCTTCCCCCTCGAAAGAAGGCGCGACGCTTAGTTTTTTTCTAGATTGTAGCGGCGTGGGGATTGGCTTGTATGGCGGCCTGGGGAAATGGACTGGCGTCTTGGGGATCTTCCTCTATTTGGATACGGCGATTGTCTGCGGTAGATTTGGCTTCTTATAGCTTGGTGGTTACCCATTTGAGGTTCTTGGGTGCTTGGTGCATGTCCTTCGGGCCTCTGCGTCCATTGTCGTCGTTCTCTACAATATCGCTTAACATTGCCTGGGTGGCCGCAATTAAAACATATTGGGATGTTGTCATGCGTCCTCCATTCATCCGTTCTTCGTTGTGGTGGCTTCTGGTTATATATGGGTGTTTGGGTAGGGTACTGACGTCGTGGAACCTGGTTGAATGTACGTGTTTGGTTGGGATACGACTGTCTTGGCGGAGGCCTTTGAATAGGCTTCGAAATTGCAGCTACGTTTTTTTCAATCTCTTCTCGGATAATTTCTTTCAGAGAAGATGATTCAGGGGTAGTTGACTCCGGATTTAGTGCGCGATGAACTTCTTCACGCACGATGCGTCGGATTAAGTCTTCCATTGATTCAGAGTCTGCTGAATCGATGGCGGCAACATTCGGTAGTCTGTCGAATACTACACGTTTATTTACACGTTTTTTATTTGAAGCCTCGATTTTCGGCACCATTTGATGAACTCATCGATAGTTGCGATGTCTAAAATGATTATTGACTGATATATCTCCTCCGATATTCCTTTCGTCAAGTGTGCGACTATTTCATTTTCCATCTTAGCCGGATTCACTTCTCTGCACAGATGGAGAACATCTTGAATGTAGGAATCACTGGTCTCCTCCTTCCCCTGAGCTCGAGTTTTGAGGTTCTCTGCGAGCTGTTCTTTTTGGGTGACATGATGTCCGAAATTCTGAGAAAACATTTTCAAAAAAATATCCCATGAATTAATTTTCTCTTCAACATTTTCGTACCATCTGTGCGCTGTTCCTTGGAGGAAAAAATAAACATTTGCGAGGCACATTGAATCATCCCAGCAGTTGTAGCGAGCGACGCGATGGAATTCTTTCAACCATTTTTTTCTGGATTCTGGTTGCGTTCTCCAGTAAAAATAGAAGGGTTTCTAAAAGGTTGAAAGTGATACTCACTTATTTTTGTCTGTGTCTCTTGCTTGACCATAGCGATGTTTTCTTCAGGTTCTAGTCCTTGTAGTCTTCGGCTTCTTCTAACGGCTTGGGCGTCGAGGGAATATTCCTGCTTCTCCACCAGTTGTCACGGTAGTGATAACGAGTATAACAAAAGTTTAAGTAAAAATAATTTATTTATAAAATGCAAACTATTTCTAAAAATTTATTTACAAGTAATATGGTAAGGGGTGATGACTATGTAAATATTAATGCTGATATACCACAGAATATTTAAAATAATTATTCAGTGACAATATGATCATAATTATTATTTTCTGGGTTCGCGTTAAAACTATGGCGTGACTCCTTCCAGAGCTACTAATGGCAAAGTTCCATCGAGCCAAGATAATTATTGTGGAAATCTTTGAGAATTCCTCCTGTATGATACTCACTTTTAAGGTGAATACACACAGTGTGTGTCTACATGTCCAATGTCGTTGTCCACTCGGCCTGCAGTACTAAATGGAGTAAATTTCATTTGTCCAAGCTGCTGTATTGTAGATGACTGGTGTTGGTTCACTAAATTGTAATTCCATCACCTTTCATAACGCCAAACAGTCTTTATTTCTATAGTTAGATTAATATAAAGTAATAATGCGCAATCTGCATATAGGAAACGAAAGCGTATAAGCACGAATGTTTCTTTTACACATAAAACAAACTTCTACTGTCTTTACTGCGATGAATAAAAATATTGTAAGGACTTGGCTCATCAGTAGTGAACCCTTCCAGCGGTTTCGCTAAATTAATTTTTATTGGCGAAATTAAATTGGCAAAACCGCTGAGAGGGTTCAACACTAATGAGCCAAGCCCTTCCAATAGTTTTTTTTAACGCAGTAAGGACAATGGAAGTTTATTTTCTGTGTAAAATAAACATTCGTCCTCTTTAATTATTTCATTTCCTATATGTATTTTGACCCCTGCTCCTATATACATATTCACTGTTAGTTATTCCTTTATTTATATATATATTTTTTTTTATTTGGCACATCAGACGCGATATCCCAGCTTGGAATACTTGCGCCTAAATACATTTTAGTAGCGTATATACAATTTAATAACAAGACTAAAAACAAAATTAAAACTGAAAAGTTGTTTTTCTCAAACAGAAAAGAAAATCTAAAATGAATTTACAAAATTATTGAATTTTACATAGGTGTCTTTGAAATTTACAATATGTAAATTACATAGGTGTATTTTAACCCTACTCCTATGTACATATTCACTATGAGTTATTCCTTTGGCTCATTAAAGGACAAAGGTCCGATAGCTCACCCTGAGGTAATAAAAGAATCTCCCTGCGAGAGGTTTTGAGATTTCTTAAAATAATATCAAAATGCAACTATCGAAGCCATTTTTTGTGGAGCATAGAAGGCAAGAGGAAACTTCTCCCCTGCTACTAACGACGAGGATTGTGCTGACAAGGAACTGTGCAGAATGCTCGGCTACAGAGCAGGCCAACCACTGCGGCTTCAGGTGCGACCAGACCTGCGGCGGTCCTAGGATAGCCTGTTTGCCTCCACCCTACTGCCTCAACTACACCGTGTGTGCCTGTCTACCAGGGCATTGTAGAGCCAGGAGAACTGGCCTCTGTGTGCCTGAAAGTGAGACCCTGCACCTCTCTACTTAGCACTTGAGAACAGGCCAAACATCTTAATGCAGCCCTCATTAATGAGGTACAGGCTGTACCTTAAAAGAATCACTAAACATCCCAAGCTTTATATGTTCTTATCACTCATTAGTCCAAACATCATTTTATTTTTATTGTTGTTTTCATTTAAATTTTAGCATGGTACATCCCCGTGCGCTTAATAACGGGCAAAAAATTCCCTGCTATTATGTCACGGAAATGGGCTATGATAGATATCTCTAAAATATACTTATAGACAGAACTTAAGGAAGTCTTTTATGACGCCGTTAAGTCTGTTTTTCTTAAGAATAAAGAGGCAATTTTGTTCACACTTGGTTATCTCGTGTGTCTTCAATAAAATTCAATGTGTATCAAATAGCTTTTAATCCCGATATACATGCTAAAAGGTGCAACTTCCTTGTTCCAAAATCACTTTTTTTTTCACCAAAAGGTGCAACTTCCTTAGGTTTTGTCCATTAGTGTATATTTAATATATTTCTCTAGTTAGGATTTTGTTTATTGTGAAAACTACGTTTTATTTGTGATGATATAAACCTTTTATCCTTTGTTTGTTGCAGAAGAATAAAATATCGCACACAGAAGATACATCAGGGATTATTCTTTATTAAATCTATTTTACGTATTGGCTGTATTAATAAAGTGTATTTAACGCGTCTGTGGTATTATTTACAATTTTATTCTAAATATATTGTGGCGTAGAAATCAAGCCTTGAAATATCCTAAGATGTAAAAGTATTTATTGATGACGTCACAGCGACGAGTCGACAATTATTAACAGGTCAGCCAAAACTATCTACAGCTAGAGAATCTTAAGCAAGCAAGCAAAGAAATATTTTAAAGATGATTTCACAAATACAGATTAATATATATTTTTTAATCTGTTGAATATATTTTCATTGAATAATATTAAATTAAATAATAAAATATTTCTTCGTCACATAGCCTCCTCCTATAGAGAGCATCGACCCGATGCTCAGCAGACTTACGTCGTCAGTCTTAAGAACTAGTACTATAGCCAGGGATATTTTCAGGTGACTGCGGTGGATGTCTTCTTTCAGTTGAGATATATTCTTCATGAGGGCTTGGTAGGTCTATGTTTACGGCAATGTAGTTTTTTATTTCCACTGTGGTCGGCAAGGGAGGATTTTATAAATTTGCGGCCTTACCTCCCAAAATAGGACGCATCTTCTTGTTTTCCTGACGGCAACGGCGAGGCGACTGGCTGGGTCTTCTATCAGGAGACGAATATTGTCCTTTTCGGCCAGTGTAAGGAGAGGGGCTTCGGTAGCGGCGTCTATTTTCTCTTGGCAGGTCGTCGTTGGGCTCTTGGCTGCTCCGAGAATTGTAGAATGTTCTAGGTTCTAGCCTATCTCTCTGCTTGTAATTCCAAGTTTGTTCTCCTTCATATTCTCTCCTCCTGTCACGGCAGTAGCGCACGACGTGGCCAGGGCGTCCGCAGTGGAAACAGATTGGCTTACCTTCCGTGGTTTGCCATTCGTTTGTGTCACATCTTCTTCCTTGCTTTCGGTAATGAGGTTCAGGATGCGGTCGTATCGTTTGGGCCTCGTATCTAGTATTTGGTTCCGGCCTGGTTGCTTGAGGAGGACTTATTGTAGGTTTTGATCTAGGTGCCAAGGTCTTTACAATCTCTTCCCTCACTAAATCTTCAATGACAGCGATTTTAGGCTCCTCATGAGGAGAGTCCAATACTTGCTTTATCTCTTCACGAACAATTTTTCGGATCAGCGATGACAGATCTTCTTCGTAATCCTGGTCACAGAGAGAGGCTACATTTGGTAGGCGCTCGTACTTGGTTGGGGTAACTCGCCTACAACGGAGCGTTTCAACACGGCGACATTCTGTAATGAATTGCTCGGTGCTCTGTACATCCCTCGGTAGGAGTGCTTGATAAAGCTCCTCAGCAATCCCCTTCATGAGGTGGGAGATTTTATCTTCCTCGCTCATTTGAAGATCAGCCTTTTTGCACAAGCACAGGACATCCTGGATGTAAAATTCGGTACTTTCGCCTTTTAATTGTGCCCGCGTTTTAAGTTTCTTCTCCGCTTGCAATTTTGAATTTTCTTTTTTTCCGAACACATTCTCTAATTGAGATGTGAATTCCTTCCAAGTCTGGATGCTTTCTTCGTTGTTCTCAAACCATTTGAGAGCAGTTCCAGACAGATAAAAATAAACTTTAGTAAGACAAAGGGTTTCGTCCCAATAGTTGTACCTTGCCACACGTGCATACCCTTTTAAACCATTTTTGGAGATCTTCACCATCCTCCCCGGAGAAAATGGAAGGGTTCCTTGGCAGATGTTGAACAACGTAGTTGCTTACGTGAGTATCTTCCTTCTTTACATTCATAGAAGTTTCTTCTGGTTCAACAGAATCAATTTTTCTTTTATTTCTTAATGGGTATCGGTCCAGTCTCTCCACCAGTTGTGGCGTAGAAATCAAGCCTTGAAATATCCTAAGATGTAAAAGTATTTATTGATGACGTCACAGCGACGAGTCGACAATTATTAACAGGTCAGCCAAAACTATCTACAGCTAGAGAATCTTAAGCAAGCAAGCAAAGAAATATTTTAAAGATGATTTCACAAATACAGATTAATATATATTTTTTAATCTGTTGAATATATTTTTATTGAATAATATTAAATTGAATAATAAAATATTTCTTCGTCACAATATTACTGTAATCTATCTATATATATAAAAATGAATGTATGTGTGTGTGTCCTTTATGCCTGACCAAACCACTCATTGGAACGCCATGAAACTTTGGGAAGTTATTTAGTATACTACTGGGAAGGTTTCTAGCAAATAAAATTTTTGAAATAACTTTTCGCCAAAAAATAATCAAGATAAATATTCAAATTTATCTGTTATAATTCAACAATCTGCTCTAAATATTATCATGATGATACGATGATTTTGTAATGTAGAAAATTAGAAAAGACAAAATTCAGGATGACACGGCAATTTATTTGAGACAAGATTAATGATACAATTCCAAGGCAAGATACTATTCCTTTAACTTCCAATTACCGAGGGAACCAATTAATATTGATTTTATTCAACTTATCGAGTATTTTTCAAGGGACCGGGAAAAAATGTTCACTTTATCGAGAGATTCGTTAGACAAACCTTTACTCGGGTAAAATCCGAAGCCGGGTACATCCGCTAGTATAATATAAAGTATATTTTAACTCAGCAAAACAGTTTAGTTCTGTACCTAGAATTTAAACAATAGAACCTACGTTATCTATCACTAACAACCTGTAAGTAAATAAATCCTCTAATACCCGAACAAATATATCTTATCATACGTTTGTTAATTATATAATGTACACAAAGATTATACATAGTGTCAGAAGTTTAAAATCCTTATATCTATAAAAATGAAATCCAAAATCGATGTTTGTTATCCTGTTGCGCAAAATCTACAATTAATTAATTATGAAATTTCGCATGTAGGTGGCTGAAAAAAACTAAAAAGGTTAATGTGCTTTTTTTTTAATATAAAACCAAAAATCGTTAGTTCCAGCCTTTTACCGCTTGGGCGCAGCACTGGTCGCGACGATAAATGAATTTGATTGGTTAATAATTTACTCGTGGTTTGTTTACACGAAGAATGTTAGTTTGTTTACACGATGAATGTTTTTAAAAGGTAAGATTATCCAATCGCCGTGAAACTTTAGGAAGTTATATATTTAC
This sequence comes from Cordylochernes scorpioides, assembly GCA_030710605.1. Taxonomy (NCBI): domain Eukaryota; kingdom Metazoa; phylum Arthropoda; class Arachnida; order Pseudoscorpiones; family Chernetidae; genus Cordylochernes; species Cordylochernes scorpioides. The sequence goes on from CP092874.1 coordinate 43,654,660, forward strand.
TATACTACTGGGAAGGTTTCTGGTTTGAATTTGATTTGAAATAAATATTCTTTGCAATTTTATTTGCAAATTTTCTACTTTCACTCGCAAGCAGCGCCTCTCGCGGTTTGGTGAAAGTATATTTATAAATTGTAGCAATTCTTAAAATGTGTTCCAAGTATACTAAATTTAATTTGAGAATTTAGTAATATTATATTCCAATGACCTAAAAACTTGGCATTTTAATATTAATATCTATTTAAAGAAATTATTGTAACTTTTTTGTGTTGAATGTTAAAATGTAATGTTAAAATATATTTTTCAAATGTTAATTCAATTTGTTGTTGTTTTATAATAATGGAGATGCAAATTACATTGTTGTTGTTATTTATTTATTTATTTCGTCTCAATTTACATGTGTTACATTCGAGCACAGCTCGCGACTCACCTTGTCCTGGCTATTTACACATGGTGAGTTGGTCGAGTAGAGGTGGTCCCCCCGGACCTTGCAGGAGGGCAGCTGTTGGGCGATGAGCTCTTGACTAAGCGCCAGGGCCGGTTCGTCGGAATCGGGGATTGATATCTCCTTTATTTTGTAGAATATCCTGTATGGTTTGATTATTTGAATTTTGCATTTGAAGGTATAATTTCTTAACGGAAGTTTGGTACATATCTTCTAGATCGGGTTGGTTCAAGTCCTCCTTCAGTATCTTGTTTGATAGGTTGAATGGAGCTCCTTTACTTGTCCGAAGGCAGATTCTCATAAATGCGTTTATCCTATTTTTGTCTGTGGTTGTAATATATTTGCACCAAACTGGGAGTGCGTATGTTACTATCGGGAGGATACAACATCTGTATAGAGTAAACTTTTGTTTTGTAGTCAATTTGCTTCTATAGTTGAACAGGCTTGATAATATTATTTTTGCGATTTTGGCTTTCTTTATGATATTTTTGACATGCATTTAACGATGTCAGTCCAGTTAATAGGGCTCTGGTTTACCTTTAGGATGGATTGCGGCTTAAATTTATTATTGTCTAGTGGAGAAAAAATTTTGCCTGAGACTTTTTTGGGTTGATGTCTAATTTCCAATCGTTGCACCATTTGGTTATACTGTTTATGTAATTTTGGAGTCGTGTAGTTATTATTTCTATTGATTTGGAGTTTGCTAAAATTGCTGCGTCATCTGCGAAAAGTTTTTCTTTACCTTTTGGATGTGGAGGGAAATCGTTGATGTAGATGTTGAATAGGTAGGGTCCAAGGATAGAGCCTTGAGGGACTCCAATCTGGGTTGGTTTTGCCGTGGTTATATAATTCTCTTGCTTAATTGAAAAGATCCTATCCTGGAGATAGCTTTTCAAGAATTTGATAAAATCCCTTGGAAATTGATTTTTTGTTATTTTTGTTATCAAGCCATCACGCCATACTCTATCAAAGGCTTTGGTAAAGTCTAGAAAAACAGCACCTACTGCCTCCTTGTGGGACTTTCTTATTTGAATGTACAGTGGTACCTCGACATACGAGTTTAATTCGTTCCGCAACCTTGCTCGTATCTTGAATTACTCGTATCTCGAAGTAAATTTCCCCATACAAAACAATTGAACTACCATTAATCCGTTTCAACCTCCAAAATGTCACCCAGTTATTTTTGTTACGTGGTTTTAAATAATAAAAACGTATTTATATATATCAAATATTTATTGCACAAAAACACAAAAAAGAGAATGTAAAGAAATAAATTAGATATCCTCACTGGTCTTTGCCTTTTTCGCTACATTTTTCTCGCTTTCACCTGTAGGCCGTTTAGAAAAAAACATGTCCAAGGAGGTTTGTTTCTTCCTCCCTCTCAGAATGTTCCGGAAATGAGTTAGGCAAGTGTCATTAAAATGGTCAGATGCACGACCTGTTGCAACTTTTTCTGGGTGTTTTTTTCCGTGAACTGTGAAACTCTCTCCCACATTCCTAAGATCTCCTTTATCTCACTTGTAGAAATAACCTCCTCCTCTGACTCCTCAAAACCAATGTAACCATCGTAAGGCCCTTAGCCGGCGTTACACTCTTTATCGACTCCTTCCGTTTAAGCACAGAACATATCATGGACGTACTACGGCCATACTGCCTCGACAAGTCAACAACTCGAACACTTTGCTCATGTTTTTCTATAATTTCACGTTTAAATTCAATACTCATCATCTTTTTCTTAGCACTTGACTTTTTACAAACTTTCTTCCTATCCATGGTTATAAAAATAAATGAACTAAAACTGTAAATGTAAACGCAACACAAAACGCGAACACAAAACACAACTTATCACAGCGGAAGCACGTTGCTAACTGATCGTGATGGCGCGACTGCGTGTTACTACCGAACCGAACTCGTATCTCGAATTTCGCTCGTAACTAAAAGCAAAAAATCACTTGCTCGTCGGCTCGTATCTCGGAAAACTCGTATGTTGGGGCGCTCGTATGTCGAGGTACCACTGTAGTCTATTACTGTGATTAGCTGGTGGGTTGTGGAGTGTCCTTTTCTGAATCCAAATTATTGTTGTTGGTGTTTATTTATTTATTTATTTCATCTCAATTTGCAGGTGTTACATTCGAGCACAGCTCGCGAGTCACCTTGTCCAGATTATTTACACATGGCGAGTTGTGATGCTGGAGTGGCCCCCCGAACCTTACAGGAGGGCAGTTGTTGGGTGTTTGGCTGTCAGCTAGCCATTGGGTCCAGGTCGTCGGATTCGGTGGCTGAGGTCACCTTGGTTTTGAACAATTTCTTGTATAGTTGGATTTGAGGATTTTTGAAATTGCGAGAATAGTCTTGTAGCAGAGTCTTGATAAATCTATTCTATATTAGGCTGGTTGAGATCTTCTTTGAGAATTTTGTTTGAAAGATTGAATGGGGCTCCTATAGTGGTTCGTAAGCAAATCCTCATAAAGGCATCTATTCTTTTTTTATCCGTAGGTGTGATATATTTGCCCCAGACTGGTAGTGCGTACGTGATGATGGGTAGAATACAGGTTTTGTACAACGTGAATTTATGCTTTGTTGTTAAATTACTTTTAAAATTAAGCAGGCTTGATAGAGATATTTTGGCTATCTTTGCCATTTTTATGGTGTTTTGGACATGTAGGTTAAATTTTAATTTCGAATCCAAAGTGACACCAAGATACTTGGCATGGTCGGCCCAACTAATAGTGCTTGAGTTTACTGTCAAGTTGGTTTGTGGCTTGAATTTTTTGTTATCTCTTGGGGGAAAAACTATTGCTTGAGTCTTAGTTGGGTTAATGTCTAGTTTCCACTCATCGCACCATTTGATTATGTCATTTAGGTAACTCTGAAGCTGAGTAACCAATAGGTTGACTGATTTAGAGTTGAATAAAATTGCTGTGTCATCTGCGAAGAGCTTAAGTTTACATTTAGAGTGCAGTGGGATGTCATTAATGTAAATATTGAAAAGGTAGGGTCCGAGGATAGAGCCTTGAGGTACTCCAGTCTGGATTGGCTTTGGTTCAGTTATAAAATTTCCTTGCTTGACTGAAAATGTCCTGCCCTGTAGATAATTCTGCATAAAATTGATAATGTCACTTGGGAACTGGTGTTTTGTGAGTTTCTTTATAAGGCCATTATGCCAAACTTTATCAAATGCTTTCGCAAAATCTATAAAGACAGCACCTACCACTTCCTTGTGGGATCTTCTTATCTGGATGTAGTCCAGAACTGCAATGAGTTGGTGAGTTGTTGAATGCCCCCTTCTAAATCCGAATTGCTGCGGGATGATGAAGTTAGAGTTGTCAAGTACATCTGAAGTCTACGTAGAATAATTCTTTCGTAAATTTTGCCGATGGTGGAGAGGAGGCTGATAGGTCTTAGATCTTCAGGGGATTTAGCGGATTTTTTTGGAATTGGAATTATGATAGCATGCTTCCAGACTTTGGGGTAGTAACACAAGTGCAGTGCGGCGTTGAATACTCCAGCTAGAAATACAATCCATTTGATGGGAAGATTCTTGGCCATTTGCGGAGTGATATTGTCATGGCCAGGAGCTTTGTGGTTAGCTAAGTATTTAATCACTTCTTTGATTTCATTTGGTGTCGTCATTGTGAGCATTTTTTCTTGCTGTTGATTATAAGTTATATTTGGTTGGTCTTCTTCTTTTTCCTTGGAGAACTGGTTGGAGAAGTGTTCTGCAAGTTCATTTCCGATTTCTTTGTCGGTCAATAAGGTTTTGCCGTTCGTTACTAAACTTGAGATCCTTTCCGTTTTTTTCCTGATGGGTTTTGTTTTTCTCCAGAAGTCCTTTGGGCTTGATTCAATCTTGTGTATGAATTGATTCCAGTTCTCGGTGGAGTCGGATTTGAGGGCTTTGTTAACTTTTCCCTGTAGGTTTAAATAAATGGCTCTATGGGCTGGATCCCAGGTTGCTTGCCATCTCTTACGAGCTTTATTCTTTTCTTTTATCAAGGCCTTGGTTGAGGGGTTCTGTTTTGATGTAGAGGATGATATAACTGTGTTTTTTGAGTAGCTGTTGTAGATTTTATCATTTAGTATGGTCACTGCTGAGTCAATATTGGCTTCCGTTTTCAAGGGTACTCTAGGAGGCGTACTGGAAATTAAGTCTTGTTGGAAGTGTACCCAGTTAGTGAGTCGGCAAGCCCTAGTCGTGAATTCATCCTTCGGGCAGGTCAGCTCTAGGATTACTGGGAGGTGATCTGAAGAT
>CP092874.1:43659453-43766961 GCA_030710605.1 Cordylochernes scorpioides
AGCAAAATATAGTGAAGAGAGGAATTGATTATGCAAATGATATTCAGGAAGATACTTATTGTGATAATTTCACCTATAAAGGAAATTGTGAAGAAATAGTTGCTGAAGACTTTCTTATCTTGAAAGAAGACAATCCTGTCACAGAGAGTGAAATGAAGTCTCAGGAGGATACTTCTGTAAAACCAGGTGCTGACATTGAAAATGACTCAACACAAACTGAACCGATAGAGGAAAGATGCGTAAAAGGAGGAAGAAAGAAAGGAGAAGCAAAGAGCATCTTAGAAGAACAGCACAAAGCAAATATTCAAGAATAAGAAAGGAAATTGATCAAAGAAGGAGAAGGAGAAGGAGAAAGAGTTCGACGCTCACAAAGAATGAAGCGAATTTATTTATGGAAATAGTTAATTATATTCTGGAGAACTTTAAAGAAACAATGGATAGTGGAGAAAGAAATGAATGGCTCAAAGCAATGGAAGAAAATCTCAGTGAGATAGAAAAACATAAAGCATGGACACTAGTACCAAGTGAAAATGGTATGAAAGTCATCAACAGTAAATGGGTCTACAGTACGAAGAAAACCTCAAATGATGGCATATATAAAAGAAAGGCCACACTGGTTGCTGTTGGATGCAATCAAAGATATGGTGTGGACTATAACGAATCTTTTTCACCTCTACTCAAAAAGGAAAGCTTGCGAACAATAGTAGTTTTCGCAACGCATCAGAATTTAATCATAAAGACTTATGATGTGAAGACAGCTTATCTCTATGGTGAGTTAGAAGAGACAGTATACATGAAACAACCAGATGGTTTTATGCAAAAATAGAAGAAAACAAAGTGTGAAAATTGGAAAAAGCCTGTATGGTCTACCACATACAAGGAAATGTTGGAACAAAAGGATCGATGAAATTTTATACCAGTTGGGAATGATTAAAACCAAATGTGATCCATGTGTCTATAAACTCCAGAGAGGAGAAGAGTATGAAATACTGGGTCTATATGTAGATGATATCATCATTGCTGGTACCAGTAAGAAAATTAATGACAATCTAGCCTCAGAAATAGAAATTTTATGTAGCTCTAACAGAAAAGAAAAATAGCGAAACATTTATTGTAATTGAAATAAAATGGGAAGATGGATTTTATCTATCTCAGACTCATTATATTGATATAATTCTTCACAGATTTGGACTGGAAGAATGCAACAGAATACAGATACCTGGAGATCATAATCAAATTTGGATGAGTATGATGTTTGAGTATGAGAAATGATTGGATCACTTATGTACCCTTCTACGGGTACTCGACCGGACATATCCTTCAAAGTCAGCAATTTATTGATTCAAGAGAAATACACTTAACTGGTGTTAAAAGGATCTATAGATACCTGAAGGGAACAAGAAATAAAATGTTGGTGTTAGAAAAGAAGGAGTTCGAGGCAGCCAATGAATCAACTGAATTCCTGCCTAGTAGGTCATCAACCTTCAAACCTAATTTTGTAAACAAATATCTAAAGACCAGATTCTGAAACGACAAACCAATTGAGAATAACTTTTTAATTCAGTTCACAAATCGAATCAATGTGTATTTTGTGGTAAAGACAATCATAGAACCCCTAAGTGTGACTTTGCCGCTAATTTGACTTTACACAAAAAGAGATCACTCATGAGGAAAAAGGGTGTTTGTTATAAATGTCTTCGGCCTTCTCATTTAAGTATAATTTGCTCAAATTTAGTTCGTTTTTCGATCTGCAACAATTCTTCCCACCTGGATGTCATGTCTCCAAAAACGAATTTTAGATCGAGGTGAGTCTTCAGAGTCTCCAACGGTGCAAGATGAAACTCTCGCCAACTTACCCACCCCTCATCTGTGGAAGCAGTGTATCCTAGATCATTTTTAGAAGGGAGTGAATAACTCGACGTATTTGATTTGATGAGAGACCGTATATAAGTCCATATAGGTGCGGACATCGCCGGGTAATTGCTAACTGACGATCAGAGAAGAATCTCATCTGGACTTGTGGCAATCCATGGAAGGAAGGTGATGGGAAATATTCCTCCAACAGAGGTGAGAGATGACACCAGCTCCCTTTGCGTGACCACACTTCTATCTTTGGATTTAGAAAACTTGTGGAAATTAGATGCGATTGGAGTCTCTGACGCGGAGGTTGAGAAGAATACTCAGTCATTACAAGCTGAATACTCAGTCATTACAAGCTACGTCCCACAATCAATGTCCCATATACTAGATGACTGCCCGCTGTACAAATTCAATGGAGGAATCTCCAATCTCCACTCTGTCACCCCGGAAGCCCTGAACTGGCTGAAGGCCTTGCCTCTCAGACTTTAATGACCGAGAAGTCCTCACTTCTTTTTTCTAGATTTGATTCATTTTGTCTCCTCTCTTATTGTAAAGACGTTGCTGTATCACCTCATAAGCATAAATAAATAAAATTACAAGCTGAAATGGAGGAACATTTCGCCCACACCTCGACACGAGATATTGAGATTTAGCTCTACCCTGGGTGCAAGAAAAGGAAAGGATTTCTACTGATAGAGACAAATTAGTTTGGAAGATTTTGAATTAATTGGACCAACCACCAAGAGAAAAGTACTTTCAATTGCGAGCAAGATATTTGCTCCATTAGGAGTTGCTTGTCGTGTGACTTTAACTCCCAAGCTGATATTACAGGAGACTTGAACACAGAAGTTAACGTGGGACGAAGTCCTACCTGGATGCTAAGTACAAGGATTTTGGAAGTGGTTTAGCAAACTGAAACACTTGCCTAACATAGAAATTCCTAGATGGCTTTGTTTTAAAGACTCCTATGTAGAGAAAACCACTCTCCACAGCTTTTGCGACGCCAGTTAGTTTGCCTATGCAACCTGTATTTTCCTCCATATTGAATGATAGAGTGGACATCCAATTAATACAGTCTCGAAAACGAGTAGCTCCACTGAAGAAACTCACCATCCTAAGATTGGAGCTTTTGGCTTGTCTGATTGGAGCTCGTTTGGCAGCTAACGTCATACAAGATCTAGATTTTGAGGAAATTCCAAGATTTTATTGGACCGATTCGACCAATGTTCTCTGTTGGATCCAAAGGGAAGACAACTGGGCAGCCTTTGTGATGAACTGTGTTAAGGAAATTCATAATCTTAGCTTCCCCTAATCTTGGCGCCACATACCAGGCCGATTAAACCCGGCAAATCTCCTATCTCGGGGATGTTCATCAGGAACACTTAAGGAGACAAGATGGTGGGAGGGACCTGCACGGTTAAAGGTATCTCAAGAAGAGTGGCCCAAATCAAACATTTTCCCTGATTTGGAGATTGTTTATTCTGAAAGGCGCAAAACCATCCTGAAAAACTTGTGTACGACAAGAGAAAATGAAAATTTATTTAAACGTTATTAAAATTTTTTGAGAATAGTACGAATTACCGCCTGGATATACATATTATTCAACAACGCCAAGATTGATAGAAGAAAGCTAATTTCAGAAGTTCTCAGTACAGAATGAATCACGAAGTCAGAAATAATACTGATGAGACTTATCCAGAGAGAATTGTTTTCAGGGCATAGAGATAAGAAAATACAAGGCTTTAAGTTGCTAGTAGACTCTTCAGGGATTTTGAGAATAAAAAAACAAAAATTTGCAGAAGAGATAATTTCGCTAATTTTAGAATGCCCATTTTATTTCCCTCAGATCACTTCTTGGTCTCTTTGCTCATCAGATGGAACCATGAAACGCACGGGCACAACGGCCTACAACCACTCCTCGGTATTTTGAGAGAAAACTATTGGATACTAAGTTCCAGGAAAACCGTCAAGAAGATCATCAATCAATGCTTTCGCTGTAAACGATTCACCGCGACACCAGCTATTGCCGAATCAACTTCATTACCAGAAGACAGAGTAAAATATGCTGAAGTTTTCGAAATAGTAGGAGTTGATCTATCTGGACATCTTATCATAAATAATAAGAAGAAAGAATGGATTATCATCTTCACATGCGCAGTGTATAGAGGAGTTCATTTGGAACTTGTGACATCTTTGTCTATGGACGCCTTCCTCCAAGCTTTCCGTCGATTTATTGCTCGAAGAGGCCGACCATTAATTATGTATTCGGATAACGGGACTAATTTCCAAGGCACGGCTAATACGTTGAAGAAGATTGATTTTACGAGATTAAAATATGATCCCACATTGAAAAACATTACCTGGAAATTCATACCGCCTGGTGCCCCTTGGTGGGGCAGATGGTGGGAGCGTTTGATTAGAATGATGAAACAAGTGCTCTTTAGGATTCTCGGTCAAACCTCCTTGGGATATGAATAACTGTCCATGGTAATGTGTGACGTCGAAAGCTTGATGAACTCACTGACCTACCTAACTGAAGAAAGTGAGGATCTCGTTCCATTGACACCTTCGTTGTTCTTACAGGTCAGAGAGGTTGGCGTACCAGACCTGAACTTGATTGATAACCAGACCCTCTCCCGCAAATATCAATATATCAAACGTGTACGAGAAGATCTTAGAGAACGATTTCGTATCGAATATTTTGTATTCCTTAGACAAGAAACGAGACGCCTGAAGACTACCATACCATTCAAGGTAGGAGACATGATACTCATTGGACAAGAAAGTTTAAAGAGACTACACTGGCCGTTAGCCAGAATAATCCAACTCTATCAAGGAAAAGACGGACTTATGAGGGTTGCGAAAGTGAAAACTTCATCAGGTGATAAAATACGACCTATTCAAAAAAAAACTCTGCAATTTAGAGATAACACCCGAGATAAGATGTCGAGACTTTCTAACGGAGCGATCTCCCACACAAGAAGTTCGACTGAAACCTGAAGAGGACCCTTTGATTTCGCAGCATGAGCAACATCACATTGGAACCCCGAATGTTTCGTCAAGATACGGACGGCCCATCAAGAGACCCAACCGATTGGATCTACTGAACCTTTCCCTCCCATGTTTAAGTCGTCGAGGCGCCAACTCAAAGTGGGATAAATGTTGAAAAATAAGGAGTTCGAGGCAGCCAATGGGAGGCCGACGGAGGGGGATGCAGCGGCTGGAATGAGGAAAAACGAATAAACAAAAAGATAAGAACTTGAAAATAACTTCCAACGGGACGGTTTGCCCTGATCTCCTATTCTCATAGTGAAAATACATTCAAATATATAATTCATTAAATAATCCTTTATATTTTCTTAATTGATAATAAATATAATTTTCCCTTCTGTTTTCGTCGTATATTTTAAAAATTGATACAAGCAGCGACACCTCCGCTTTGAACCTTCAACCCCGCCGACCAAGAATAGAGGTAAGTGACTCCTTCTATAGAACTTAAATCGTGGTCACAACACAGAGTGGCGGTGAAATTACAGTAGTTGGAATATAAGCCAAAAGACAACAATATCACAATAGGTACTGATGCGAGCTGGTGCACAACCAGATATGAAAAATCCTACACAGGATAAACAGTCAAACTTGACGACAACTTAATAAACTGGAGAAGTATAAAGCAAAATTTAGTAGCCTTGTCTTCATGTGAAGCAGAACTTATTTCAATATGTGAAGGAATTTTAAAAGTATTATGGTTAAAGGGATTACTAGAGGAACTTTGTGAAAATGTAACTTTCCCAATTACCATGAAAAGTGACAACCAGGCTTCAATAAACTGGATACAATATGACAAAATTACTTCAAACAAAGCACATAAACCAAAAATATTTATTTGTGAAAGAGGAAATACAAAATGGAATCAAACTGGCATACAATAAAAGTGAAGACATGAAGGCGGATATACTAACAAAGAGTCTACCTAAGGACAAATACGGAAATGTGCAGATAGCCTTGGACTTGATGATTAGGACTTACACAAAGGGAAGCGTGTGTTGTATATATATTAATTAATTGATTGTTTCCACAGAATGTGTGTAAGATCACAAGTAAATAGACGCTAAGCGAAAGAAAAAAAAAGTTCCTTTGTTTAATAGTAGTTTCTCTTTTATATTTGTTCTCACTCTCTCTTGTAAATCAATGAGTATAATGTTTGAGATTAATATTCTTGGAATCAGTTTCATTTTTAATTAAGAACATAAAGTTTCTCTGTTGACTCCGCATAGAATTTCTAATGACTGAATCGACAAATAAGAGTGTTTATTCCTTTTAAAAATTGAAAATTAGTGTTGACTTGAAATTTTTCAAAGATACTGATTCCAAGAAGAATAATCAAACATTATCTTTATTTATTTACAACAGAGAAAACAAAATATAAAATAGAAATTTATAACGCACACACATAGTGAATAGAGAGAAACTCTCAGTCTTACGGTTAGCATCTATTTACTTGTGATCTTACACATATAATCAGTGGGAATAATTTATTAAGTAAACTTAAAATATATATACAACATTAGTTATCTAACTTTCAAAGAATGATCCTTTCAGAAGCTTCAATTATTATTATAATCGGTAACAATCCCTTTCTCTTTGAAAGAGTTATAAAATCCGTCCAAAGCGCTTCAAATTGGATGGTCACAGTTATGCTTTTGAGTTTCAGCAATATCCGATTTATAGTAAGAGTAAATCAGTTGATGTAATTTTCTCAGCTATTCGGGATGAAAGAAACACTTTATATATGGTCCTCCACATGTAATCTTGTTACTAGCGAATGCAGACGTCCTAGTAGAAAATATATAATTAAACAAACTATCCATTGCTGAAATTTTGACGACACTATAGCCGAAAGATTAGTCTTTAATCTTATTCTGAATTAAGAATTGATTCCTTTATTATGAAACCAAAAGTTCAAGATGTTTTGATTTAACTCTCTTATATCAATTACTTTGTTTATATAAATTTTATGAACTCTGTTGATTAATACATGTAAATTGGTAAATATTTAATTCTTTGTTTTGTTTGTTTTCTCTGTAATAGGCGCGAATATTTCAATATCCTGGTTGATTAATAAATATTCAAAAAATAATAAGTCCAAGATGTTCTTTTGCTGAGATAGTTAATGGAGTCCCTACAAAACACTCTGGTAAATCTCAGCCAAAGTCATGCACTACTAATCCAAGTCTGTCAAATGAAAATCACATGCTGATGTATGAGTCAATACGCCGGTACCTGAATCTGCCAAAATACACCCCTGGCTACATACTTAGAGCTGAAACCAGAAGAGTCTTACTGGGTGTAACAGCGTTGAAACTATTTTTAAAGTACTGGCTTAAAATCCTAAAGATGGATGAAACTAGATTACCAGCAATATGTTTATCGGAACTCTGGGAAACCACCATATCGTTGGAACAAGACATAGGATTCACTGGAACTTTAACCAATATCTTAAACATCACTGGATTTTCATGGCTCAAATTTTGTAACGATTACAGGCTTTTACAGAGATAAATTCCCTTGATTGTCAGGAAAGCAATTGATAAATCTATACAAGTGGACCACACGACAATGGTAAATTCAAAATTTTCCCCGCATTACAAAAATTTGGATTCAGCTCCCATGGCAGAATTTTATTTAACTAGTGACTTCCCACTTCCGGTCAAACGATGCATGTGGCAACACGTAGATGTTGTTCTGCCTTCGAACACAATAATCCTGTTTAGATGCTGGTAGTGATGATATAGCCATATAGAAGGTCCATGACTATAATTCTCTTTCTTGTCAGCTGCTATCCACCATTAACTTCATTAACCCCAAAACGGAATATCTGTAAATTTTGGACACAGATAAAATGATGTGGAAATTTCAGATACAAAATAGGTGAACTAAGAATAATTTCAAAACTATCAGACACTTTAAAACAATTTACTATTTTGAATTTGAGTTTATATCTCTTGCACACACACAGAGAGAAGCAATGAAATTAACCACATAAGTTTATTGATATCTTGCTATTATGCATTAGAAATTATTCGCATTAATTAACTTATATTGTTGCATCATGTTTAATGCGCCCTCCATTTATTCAAAACAATCTATGATATTTTACATTAATTTTAAATTAATATTAACAAAATATGTAGTATCATTCCTTTTTATACTATCATTCTTTTTATAAGATGGTTATTGTTTATATCTTGATTATTCATTTTGGAGAGAGGACCGACACGAAGACTCAAGATCACTAACTACGAAGAAAACAACAAATAAATAAACACATCAACTTTTAATAAGTGAATATTTCAATATTTACTTTTTATTTACATTTATTAAAGAAATCCTCTCAGGAAACATACAGAACACACGCAAAATACGCACACAACAACATACAAAACACACACAAAAACCTACAAAACACACACACACAACCTACAAAGCACACACACAATTCTCACAACAACATACAAAACACACACACAACCTACAAAGCACACACAAATACTCACAACAACATATATATATATATAACACCAAGAAGGAGGAAAACAAAGTCGATTGCCTTGTATTTTTGAAATGTTTTTATATGTTTTATAGCGCTTTGTTGTTAAATATTCTCTAGCTGAAAATAATTTGTTAGTTTCAATTAGGGCCGTACCTCACCGGGACGCCATGGCAACGTAGCCACAACGTTTCCAATTAACTATTTTTAAATGAATGGCAGGTATCTCACTTGGCTACCCCTTGGTGACGGGCCCGAATTGGAGGCGTCGCCGCTGTCTACCGCTCCTCGTGTGGAGACTAGCCACCCTGGTCACTTGGCGGAGACAGCAGCAATTTAAATGAGAGTCAACACACCGTCAGGGACGTACCTCACCGGGCGCCATGGCGACGTAGCCAGCCACTGCGACTGAGGTATTTGCGACCTTGCGGGCGATGTTCTTGACGACGTGTTTTAGCGACCCACGATTTCCAGGAGTAGCCGCGGTGACGTCCTTGGCTACGTCGCCGTGACGTCTCTGTGAGGTATGGCCCTTATTGTTGCCTAGTCGTCATAAATAAAATATCTTCTGCTTTATCATTGCGATCAGCTTAGTCATCCATTACTACGTTACAATATACATGACATTTCAGCCTCCGTTTAGAAGATCCCAGGTCTTCAGGTCTCATCAGCAGGTCTCTGTTGACGATGTAGACGTAGATCACAAGAGCAGGTAGATAAATTAATGCCATTTTGAAAGACTGTCAAGGTCTTGCATATTGATGCACGCAATGCGGAAGCTAATCGCGTGTCTGATACAAGTAAGATGTTTAAAGATAACTATTGACTTTGCTTAGAATAGTTTTAATGAAACTAATTCCAAAAATTATTAATTAAACATTATATTTATTCATTTACAAGAGAGAGAACAAAATATAAAAGGGAAACTAATATTGAACAAAGGAACTTTTTTCTGTTTCGGTTAGCACCTATTTACCTATGAGCTTACACACACTCTGTGGAACAATTAATTAATATATATACAACATACGCTCCCCTGAGTGTAAGCTCTAACCAGCGAGTCCAAGGCTATCTGCACATTTCCATAGTTTATCCTTATAGTCCACATCATATCTTTGATTGCATCCAACAGCAACCGGCCTGGCCTTTCTTTTATATATGCCGTCATTTGATGTTTTCTTCGTACTGTAGACCCATTTACTATTGATGACTTTCATACCATTTTCCCTTGGTACTAGTGTCCATACTTTATGCTTCTCTATCTCACTGAGCTCTTCTTCCATTGCTTTGTGCCATTCATTTCTTTCTCCACTATCCATTGCTTCTTTAAAGTTCTCCGGGATATATAGATCTATTTCCATAATTAAGTTTGCATCATTCCTATCTTTTATTCTTTGTGAGCGTCGAACTCCTTCTTTCTTGTTCTTCAAGTCTTGCTTTGTGCCGTTCTTCTAAGATGCTCTTTGTTTCTCCTTTCTTTCTTCCTCCTTTTACGCATCTTTCTTCTATTGGTTCAGTTTGTGTTGAGTCATTTTCAGTTTCAGCACCTGGTTTTACTGAAGTATCCTCCTGAGACTTCATTTCACTCTCTTTGACAGGATTATCTTCTTTCAAGATAAGAAAGTCTTCAACTATTTCTTCCCAATTTCCTTTAGGGTCAAATTATCACAATTAGTATCTTCCTGAATATCATTTGCATAATCAATTCCTCTCTTATCTTCACTATATTTTACTGATCTGACTTCATTGATTCTCTTTGTCATTATATAATATATTCTGTAGACTTTTCTTCAAATGAAATGACCAATAAATATTCCCTTTCTACCCTTTGGTGAAAACTGACCGATGAAAACTTGACCGATGGTTTCCTCCCATTCCATCTCTGTATAGGTGTATGGTGCTTGATAGACCTGTGGGGGGGGGGGTACAATTCTTAATGTATGCAGCTGTAGCAATTGCCATTGCCCAAATCTTCATGGGTAAATTTGAGTCAATTAGTAAGGTTCTCGCTGTATCTATAAGAGTCCTATCCACTCTCTCTGCGACTCCATTACTTTGTGGTGAGTATGTGGTGGTAAGTTGGTGATGGATCCCACTTCTCTTGAAAAGTCCTTCAAATCTAGAGTTACAAAATTCAGTTCCATTGTCGTTTCTTACATCTTTTATTCTAAGACTTAATTCGTTTTCGGCTATTGCTTTAAATTCTTCAAATCTTTCAAAGGTCTCATCTTTTGATCTCAGGAAATATACAAAGATTCTTCTACTGTAGTCATCTACTATAACAGTAAAATACTTAGATCCTCCTAAAGATTGACATGGCATTGGTCCACATGAATCCATATGAATAAACTGCAGGGGCTTAACTATAATTTTCCATAATATTATATGGCTTCTGAACCAGTTTTCCCATTATGCATGCTTCCGACTCTGGTAAACTTTAAAATTTTAGATCCAATCCTCTTACAATATGTCTTTGAATCCTTTTTTTCACATATATTCATCATTTATAAGGTTTAATATTTTATGCCATGAACTTATTTTGCTATTTTTATTTGATAAATGGGTATTTATAACCATGACATTTTCATTATTTGCTAATGGTACATTTCTTGGTTTTGTTTCCATCATAAACATTCGATCTTAAATATATGTCTCAGCAACTGAATCATTCCCTTCATTATAAATTTTTGCTCCATCCTTATTGAAAATAACTGAATTTCCCTTGTTGACTAATTCGTATACTGACAAGAAATTATTTCTTAGATTTGGTACATGTAAAATATCTTTGATGCGATAATTTTCTTGGCCTTCACTTGTGCACATGTAGTAAGTCTCATATCTCCTTTGGCTATGGCTTGGGTAGTTTTGCCCTTCTCAGCTAGGTTGATTTCACTTTTGTACTCTGTCCCATATTCCATCAAAGTTAGGTTTGGGGTTAAATGTGCGGTGCATTCTGAATCTATACACCATATTTGCTTATCATTTCTCCCATCTGGTGAATCTTAAAATTCTTTTACATATGTTTCAAATGCTTGCTCATTAATTCCACTTTTCATAGTATACACTAGGTTATTTGAATGTTCCCTACTGTATTTGTGATTTCTATAATCTGGAGTCCATTTCTTTTGATATCCTTGTTTCTGTTTATCTCAAAACCAGCAATCATTAGCTAGATGTCCCTTTTTATTACAAACAAAACATATTTTTGGCTGAAATTGTTTAACTTTTCTATCTTTGATTCTGTATTCTTGTTCATGCCTATTCTCAACTGATTGATTTAATGTCATATTTCTTCTTGACTCCTCTTCTCTTAGAGTTTGTCGAATCTCTTCTAATGTTGCCTCTCTCTTAGATCGTAAGACAATAGCAATATTTTCATACTTTGGATGTATGCCTCTGAAAATATTAAATGAAAGTTCTCTTGAGGTAAATTGATGCCCAAATGATGAACTTCTAGCAGCAATATGTTTTGCCTTTGCTATATATTCATCTACAGTTTCATTTTTTATCTTTCATTCTAATGTTCTTTAATTCTAAGCCTATATCAATAATTTTATCTTCCAAATTGCCTGTGTATGTTTTTTTTTCAGTGAGTCCCATACTTTCTTAGCATTTTTTTCTCCTATGAACATTCCAGCTTGTTCATTTGTTAACGTAGTGATGATTATTTCAAAAGCATCATCATTTTTTTATCACTCCAAATCTCCCAAGAACCTTTGTCTTCCATATCATGTTCTGGATCTGAAATTACACATTTAAATAATTTTCTTCCTCTCAGAACTGCGCCTATTTTCAGCGCCCATATTTGATAATTAGTTCCTGTTAATGGTTCAATTTTTGTTTGGGATAAAAAATTATATTCAGCCATTTTCGCCTTTTGAGCTAATATAAACAAACCAATATAATTCAAAAACAAATATATATATATTTAATTTATTTAAATATTGGGTAGCTTTTCAACATGCAATACATAGATATAATTTAACTTAATCTATATAAATACCTTTATTCTTCTCAGAAGTGCTTCAGTTTACCGATCAGAATAAACTTCTTGCTTAATTTTCATATTAAATATTTTCGCTTTTGAGCTTTATATTGAACAATTGCGCTCTGCTACCAATTGTTGACTTTGCTTAGAATATTTTTAATGAAACTGATTCCAATAATTATTAATTAAACATTATATTTATTGATTTACAAGAGAGAGAACAGAATAGGAAAAGGAAACTAATATTGAACAAAGGAACTTTTTTCTGTTTCGGTTAGCGCCTATTTACCTGTGAGCTTACACACACTCTGTGGAACAATTAATTAATATAAAAACAACAATAACACTGATCAAAATTCCTCTCTCTATCTAACTATTTTAAATACTACTGCGCCGCGCTGTCAAAATTTCCCACTAAAGAGAGGATAAAATTCACATTAAAAGTAACTTACAATTTTTAAATATAACATCTATATTCACTGTAAAAAAAGTTTAATATATAGAGAAAATATATGTATATGTTTGTCTCGCATATGTTTCCACAATATTTAATTTACACTCAAAAACAAATTTAGGGAGTTAAGGAAGTTTACTTTTAGCATGTATATCGGGATTCAGACAATGTATATGTCGTGTACTGACAGTACAAGCTATCATTTCTATCCACACACCATGTTAATCATGATTTACTACTGCATGTGCCGACATTACAATACAAGCTCTTCCAATCCAACCTCTACCTACCCAGTTTACCAAGGCTTGATACTACGTAAATAATCTATAAATAGGACCACACCATATGTGTGTGGATAGATGACAATACGTGATCACACCGCTGTGTCAACTGTCGCGCCATCTGGGAACGGAAGCGGCCGCTACCTATAGGAAAGATGGATTGTCGCTTGATAGCAGCGGTGTTGGTGCTCTCCACGTCCTGGGCTGGTGAGTGGGCTCCTCCTCTTGTACAGCTCTCTCTTTGGCGGGACACGCATACACAATTCAATTAGAGGTAGTTTTATCTTTTCACGTTAAACTTCTTAAAGCAACGTTTTTTTTTTCTTTTAAACAAAATATTATTTTCACAAATAAATCACACTTCCACCGACCTTACTGCGATGAAACAAAATTGGGAAGGCTTGGCTCATCAGTGATGAACCCTCCCACCGTTTTCGCCAATTTAATTAAATGCTGCCTTTATGTGCTACACTGAAAGGTGGAATATTAGAAATGTAATTTAAGCAAACTATGGATATAAGCTTTTTAGAAAGCAGAATTACATTTAAATATTTGCATCGAGCAATGCTTTTCTAAGATTCCACCTTCCAGTGTAGCATATGAAAAAAATATTTTGTCTTCGTCAGGAGAAATAAAAATAAAGCATTTGGCAAGGCGTTAAAATTATTCTCAGAGAAATAATTCTAACGCCTTGCGATATGCTTTATTTCTCCTGACGAAGACAAAATATTCTTGTGGAAACTCAACGTTAACTGGCCGAAGTGTATATTTTTTAAAGAAATATAAATGCCGGCCAAGCAACTTCTATCTTCAAGAAAAAATTGTAAAAAAAGTATTTATTATTTTATTAGCAGAGTATTATTTTTTATGTTTATATTTTGCTACTCTGTACACTTCCCTCTTTTGCTTATCACTCATAGTTTTGTTCTTGCCTGAAATAAATTGTTGTCTCATCCCGAAGTTGGTCTTCCCTAATTTCCAAGTGGCAATATTATTTGTAAAAAAATAGTACAAAAGTGAAATTGTACTGGGATTGTCGAAATTTTTTAAAACATAAGCAGATTAAGGCTTCTCATTTTTGTGGGAAAAATGTTGTTTATTTGTTAAGTGAACTGATCTCCCATGCTTTCTTATTGGACGAATGTGGCCATGTTTGTACGTAAAGAGGGTTCGAAGGGAATATGAGGACTCTTCCAGAGGATTATTGTGTGGAGACGCTTAAAGCGTTCTCTCTGTCCGTATCTGGTGATCTCCTCGCATGCCTGTGTAACCCCGGTTCGATCCCCCCTACTCTGGAATAAAGATAAGTACTATTTTTGATATAATTTATCGTGGTTTTTATTTACGTTTTTCTTGTTATTTTTTTACCTATTAGCGTATACAGGTGTTTTATTTTTTACTACCTTTTACTTCTGTGTAAATTCGTAAAAGTTAGTTTCTGTCAGGAGAGATCAGATGGATAAATAAAGAAAAAGGCAACTGTGCAACTATCAGCAACAGTAAACTTTTAATTGCACGATCAGGAGATGTATTTTTCTTAGAATATTATTTGTTGGAAATTTCAACTATTTATGACGCGCATCATTCTTTTAAATGAAACAATTTTCTAATATCCTTACTGCAATGATAAAATAATAGGAGAGTCTCTGGCTCATCAGTGATAATTTCACATTTCACATCTCCAGTTATCGTGAATGTCATGATTACCATAGAGATAAGATGATCTTTTTTTTTTCAAATTGTGGATAACATAAGTTAGACATTTTCTGACAATTTAAAAGCCGTTTTTAACAATGTGGTCATTAGTATATAGTTTTTGAAAAATAATTACAGTTTCTTCGGCTCAGCCAGGAAGGCTCCAGGAAAGATTATTTTTCTAGACAAAGAAGTGATCGTCTTGCGATCCCCTCAGTTCTGCGTTTAAGAAGAACTTCTAGATGCATGCATTGTGATAAACGCGAATTCTCTTCCGAAGACCCAGTCTTGAAGCCAGGAGGCAGCTTGATCATGGTGAAGTCCTCCTGGATGAGAAGCTCAGTTAAAGTTAGAAAAACTTTATTCATACTCTTATCCTTCCAGCGTATCGTGATTTGAGGCGGACATATCAAACATGTGTCACAGGACACATTGACATCGTCCTAGTTATCTCAGTTCCCAACAGAGGTCAACGAAGTTCTGTAGATTGGTGTTAGACAACTGCGTTGGTAACACACATTTAACCAATACTTTAGAGATTTTATTATTAGCTTTCATACTTTTTTAATATTCCACTCCAACGATTATATATAATTATATATGGTAGACGTTTTTATATATTATAGTTAAAAATTCAAAAAGAATTCTGGAGAATTGCCAAGGCTAAATGCCAAAATATAAAAGTCGTATGACTAATACTGACATTGAAGAAAAATACTGTTAAACATTTCTTAGAATACTCGTACACGCGTCTTCATAGTTTTCCCGTCTGAGGAGTTGAATTTCAGTGGGAACCGTTTGTTCTTATATTTATTTATTTTTCTTTAACATCTGACCTTGTTTAACGCGTTCACGTCTAAGTATTTCAAAACCTTTTCTTTGAACGAAATAGAAACGAGACAAGTTTTACTGTATATTTCTCAATGCAAAATGTATATCCCTGATTTATCTATTATATATTTTATCAAGATTAAAAATATCTATATAGATAATACCGTAACAGAGTTTTCCATTGTAAAGTCCTGAGCTATCTCCTCCGAAGATTCTGAACTACACATAACGATCTATATACCAACATTTTCGTTATTTTTTTCTTCGTATGATAGGCCTGTTTTTATTTTCCTAATGTTAACAGTTATTTTTATTTTTTAATTTAATCTATTTTACAATCGTAGATTTTTTGCATTTATCATCATCAATTCGTTTGTTTTGAAATGAGTTCTTTTGTCTTATTACTACAACCAATCGTGATGAAACTTTGGGAAGATGTTCAGTATACTACCGGGATGGTTTCTGGCTAATTACTCTTTAGAAATAACCTTTCGTTGCATTTTTATTTACGATAAAACGTAGATTCACTCGCAATCAGCGCCCCCTCGCGGAAGACATATGGCCTTAAATAGCCTCGCATGATCTTATTTGTAACGTCAAGCTTAGCTTATAGGTTAGGTACACAGCTTCGTACCCCCCCAACCTAGGTTCGAGGTTCAGCGTGGGTGTTTTTTTTTTTTTTCATTTCTTTTATATTATTGTAGCAAATTATTAAAAATATTATTTTATTTAAAATGTAGGCTTTTTAAAATAAAAATTAACATACACAATTTTTTAATAATATTTGTAACAAACCTAGGTTCGAGGCTCAGCGTGGGTGTCTTTTTTTATTTTCGTTTCTTTTATATTATTGTAGAAAGGTCTGTTTTTACAGCATTATTATATTTTGATTGGTTTATTTTAAATATGTTTGTTATGAAGGCTCTATGTAATACTATTTAGAGCACATTTTACATTTTAAACACCTAAGCCCCCCTCTTTTTAATATTGTAGCAAAGTATTAAAAGTATTATTTTATTTTAGATGTTTGCCATGAAACTTTGGGAAGTTGTTTAGTATACTAACAGGACGATTTCTGGCGAATTATTTTGGAATAATATTTATAACAATAATTATAGCGAAATTAAGACATAGTGATTATATTCTGTGTTTGTGCATATATTAATATTTAACAGAAAATGTTAGAACGTTCTATTAGAATATCTCGAAAACAAAAAACAATACATATAAACGAGTTCACTGACATTTATTAATGCAGTGATATAATCAATGATTACAATGAAGGGCTATATTATCGATATATATAAAAAATCACTTTCAAATTTTAACGTAACGTTCCATTCTCAATCCCGTAGGGCTTTAGATCGGCTAAAACATTTTTATCTTTATAAGTGAATATTAACTTTACTGTACTGAATAGTTTAGTATAATGTTAATTTAACATATTACAATTTAGCCACAGCAACGCGTGGCCGGGTTCGCTATTTATAATATATATTTTTGATTCATTTGATTATGATTATAATTTGTAAGTACTTTGTTATAGTTTTTCATTTAAATAGAGCTCAATTTTTGTGTATGTTTTCTATTTGCAGTATCTTTCCTAATGTCTTTGGCAACGTTTTTTTCTCATAAATAGGCTGAGGTTATATTATTTTTCGAATTGTAGATTGAATTATTACTTTTATTCTATAATAATTATCTTTTATAAGTGTTTGTTATAGTTTTTCATTTGAATTTAGCACAATTTTTGTATCTGGTTATCTTTTTTGGCGTCTTTTCATCTCTCTTTGGCATCTTTTTTTTCTCATTAATAAGACCTAATCCAAATAATTTAATAGTGTGTGACGTTTCAGCAACAGCATCAGACAAAAGAATAAATGAACTAAAGAATAAAATCTTATTTTTTCTTTTGTCTGATGATGGTGACATTTGGATTAGGTCTTATTTTTTTTATTAATTTGTTATAGTTTTTCATTTGAATTTAGCTCCATTTTTGTGTCTTATTTAATAAATGAACTAAAGAATAAAATCTCATTTATTCTTTTGTCTGATTTTTGTGTCTGATTTTCTTTTTTACAGTATCTTTCATAATGCCTGATTTGATTACTTGATCTGTTATAGTTTTTCATTTAAATTTAGCTCCATTTTTGTGTCTGTCGTTTTTTTTCTTCTCATAAATAGGCTGATGCTGTATTTGTGTACTCAATTATTGCTTTTTGTGTCTGGTTTCTTTTTTGCTGTATTTTTTTGGAATCCTTTTTTTTCATCAATTGTTTCCTCACATGCTTGGAATTTTCTTTTTATGCCTGTCCTGGCTTTCAGTTTTATAGTTTTCCTCTGCTTGGTTCTTATTTTACCTTTTTTTTCAGCGTCTTCTGTCATGCCTCGAAAAGGCCGTGGAAGACTCACTCCCCTAACAGCTAGGCGTGCTAATATGACTCGCCGCAGACACAAAACCCAAATTGCTATTTCTCTTGTTTACTTTTTTACCAATGCCTATAATTTTTCACCTGAAAGATTTTTTATTTTATTTGTTATTCAATAAATTATTATCACTTATTTTTGGTCTTCTTTTTACTTACTTATTTTACTGGGGGTTGGTGGAAGGATGGTCTAAGCCGTTGGTTTTCGACCGCTACGACCCGGGTTCGATTCCCGCATTGGGCACTTTTTTCTGAAAAAAATAAAAAAAAATGCTCCAATGGCTTCCGATTCTTGCAAAAGTCCAACCCCACCAGCAAGCGCAAGTAATCAAACGGGGCTCTGGCACATTTGTAAATGCAAAGTCGAACTGCTTTTCACATGTTTAGACATGTGGTGTACTTACAGTTAAAGCAGTCGCCTACTCTACCCACCATGATTATCAAGGCCTGTACCACGTGTACTAGGGATAAGCAAAAAAAAAATTATTTTACTCATTGATCTATACATACAATTATTTGCATACAATTATTTACATACAAATATATGCATACAATTATATACATACACTTTTCTACATTTTTGCACTCTACAGTCTAATATGTTGTTAATAATAGGGGTTTTAGACAAATATCAACTGTTGAAATTTGATTTTCCAAAATAGTTGAATTATCGAAAGTGTCGAATTAGTTTGTCATATGATAGGCCGTAGGTCGAGACATCCAAAAATGGTCGAATTATCGTGTGTTGAATTAATTAGATTATATTGTATATATAAAAATATAGAATTGTTGTTTTTAATGAGGTCTTTTAAATGAATTTATTCCTTTAATATGTTGTCATATCTGCAATTTTTTTTTCATTTCCAAAATATTTATTTACACTTTCACCAATGCCTATAGGATCTTTGCGATGGAACGGGTATGGTGTTCTAGCACATGTGCTCTCATGTCCTTGAAGCACATATACTGACAGTACCCAAAGTTGAACACACTGTATAATGTCTGAAATATATGACTATAAAGAGGGCTCAAGGCCAAACCTTTGCTACAAGAGCCTGTGTTTACGCACAGACGACTTTATGTTTTTAATGAGGTCTTTTAAATGAATTTATTCCTTTAATATGTTGTCATATCTGCAATTTTTTTTCATTTCCAAAATATTTATTTACACTTTCACCAATGCCTATAGGATATTTGCGATGGAACAAGTATAGTGTTCTAGCGCATTTGCTCTCATGTCCTTGAAGCACATATACTGACAGTACCCAAAGTTGAACACACTGTATAATGTCTGAAATATATGACTATAAAGAGGGCTCAAGGCCAAATACAAAATACAAATACAATTATATACATACACTTTTCTACATTTTTGCACTCTGCAGTCTGATATGTTGTTAATAATAGGGGTTTTAGACAAATATCAGCTGTTAAAATTTGATTTTCCAAAATAGTTGAATTATCGAAAGTGTCGAATTAGTTTGTCATATGATAGGCCGTAGGTCGAGACATCCAAAAATGGTCGAATTATCGTGTGTTGAATTAATTAGATTATATTGTATATATAAAAATATTGAATTGTTGTTTTTAATGAGGTCTTTTAAATGAATTTATTCCTTTAATATGTTGTCATATCTGCAATTTTTTTTCATTTCCAAAATATTTATTTACACTTTCACCAATGCCTATCGGATCTTTGCGATGGAACAGGTATGGTGTTCTAGCGCATGTGCTCTCATGTCCTTGAAGCACATATACTGACAGTACCCAAAGTTGAACACACTGTATAATGTCTGAAATATATGACTATAAAGAGGGCTCAAGGCCAAACCTTTGCTACAAGAGCCTGTGTTTACGCACAGACGACTTTATGTTTTTAAAAAGGTCTTTAAAATGAATTTATTCCTTTAATATGTTGTCATATCTGCAATTTTTTTTCATTTCCAAAATATTTATTTACACTCTCACCAATGCCTATAGGATCTTTGCGATGGAACAGGTATGGTGTTCTAGCGCATGTGCTCTCATGTCCTTGAAGCACATATACTGACAGTACCCAAAGTTGAACACACTGTATAATGTCTGAAATATATGACTATAAAGAGGGCTCAAGGCCAAACCTTTGCTACAAGAGCCTGTGTTTACGCACAGACGACTTTATGTGACTTTTTCAAGTGTGCGAACTTTGGATAGCATACATGTAAAGTTGAACCCAAGTATATATAAGATGTAGTTTTTAATGAGGTCATTTAAATGAATTCCTATTATAAATCGTCTCCTCTGAAATATAGTTTGTAAATTTATATTCTGATTTATTTTATCCTTTTTTTTAAATTTCCAGAATATATATTTACACTTTTCACCAATGCCTAAAGTTTCTCACCTGAAAGAAAAAAAACTCCGCCTTTGCCGGTCCCAAGCCAGGATGAAAAAGGAGGAGGGGGAGCAGTAACAAGCTCACTAAAAAAACCTGGGCTCAGCTGGCCCGGCTGATAGTACCTTGTAAGGGCTCCTAATCCAGGGATACATTCTTTTGGAGCTAAGTCAGTGGCCTGCCACTGAGTAGTGCTCCCAGTCTTGATGACAAAGGCAGACGCATTCTACTTCACCCAATCGTGATGGTTGTTAATTTCAAGCTTTACAAGCTTGACACTCTAATATGATTGAGTGAAGATAAGAAAGGAGAAAAAAATATTTTTTGTATTTTTTTTTTTTGGCAATAATCTATTTATTATCAATTAATTTGATTTTGGTCTTTATTTATTATTCCCCTGCTCTATACATACATTTTGTACATTTACAATTTTAGCCATTTTCTCTGTAATACCTTTTCAGCAGTGAAGTTATATTTGAGCAACAAACAATTGTTGAAATTTAAAATGGTCGAATTATCGATAGTTTTGAATTAAACTTTGTTATATGATAGGCTGTAGGTCAAGACAACAAAACATGGTCGAATTATCGAGGTTATATTGTATATATAAAACTAGAAATGTAGTTTTAATGAGGTCCTTTAAATATTTTCATTCCTTTTATATGTTGTCTTATCTGCGATATAGTAGCATTTTTTGCAATTTTATTTGCTGATGTGTGTCATTTTTTCACTCTAGATATATTTATTTAAACTCTTCAACTAATGCCTATAGTTTCTTTCCTGAAATTGCTTAGCAAACATGAGTTGGTTGTATTGTTATGCTTAGGATATATTTTAATCCTAAGCAGGGTCTTTACGAATGGTACACGTATGGTTACACAGTGCATGTGCTCTCATGTTCTTGAAGTAGTGTAGATGTGTTGTTTGCACTTTTATTTTCTGATTTGTTAGTATTTTTCTTCTTTTTTCATTTAAAATAATTTTTTAGGCATAGGAACCAATGCCTATAGTTTCTCACCTGCGGGCCCTTCGAGTAAACCCGGGGCGTTGCCCGGGTCACTCGGCTAGTATTGAATTATTCTGCTAATGATTATAAATTTTTCTCCCTCTAATTTTAATGTCAGTAAGAAATTAGCAAATAGGAGATTTTTTACAAGATATCTGGATAAAAAGAGATTGAGATTGAAACTACTTTATTTCAAAGTCCAAATAAGACTATATAAGGTTAAATACACAATAAATATAAATATGAATAAATATGAAAATATGATGATAAATATGTAAATAAATATATAAAATAATTGATATATATACATATATATCGTATATTTTAAACTGTATGACACTTTTAGTATATGTCACATATCTTCCAATTAGTTAAAGCCGATACATTATAATATCCTACCCTTCTATTAAAGTGTACACTATTTCTATTTACTACCACCCCATATTTTGTATATAAACTATTTGTATTTAAACCCCCTACTTGTATGTAAAACTAAAAATGTTGACGTCAAAATAAAGATCCAAAGAGTGTTCGGTCAACTGGTGGCAGGGACAGAGGGGAGGAAAAAGCCAACGCCCAGCCCATGTGGGGCCCCCAGGGACTCTTTATAGACGACTCCTGAAAACAGGCCAGGTTTTGGGGGGGGGGGTCAGCAGCAGATGTTCTATAGGGTGTGGCCATCGACATACGGCTTCTGTCTCAGACACTCTCTCTCCATGTCACGGTGATAAGCATCCAAGTTTGTGTCATGGCCTCTACCTCTGTCCCGTGGGCTGTCCCCGATCACGCTCTGTGCTAACATCTAGCCCTGCCTCTGCTTCTTGCTGTCCGCGTGTGGGAAGAACATCAACACTCGCCTCACGTACACGACTGCCAGCATATCCATACATCGATATTTGCAACAATATTACAGAAAGTCGACAAGATTACTGAGGAAAGCGGCATGCAGAGGATGACAGAGGCAACGGGGGTCAACGGCGCATTCGTGTGGATGCTCCTTCTACTTGCCCTCCACCTCGAGGATCCAGTGGACCATCTCAAAGACAACATGCGAAGACTAGCTGTACCTCGCACCGAGGAGTTCATCATCGCCCCATCGACAACTCCTGCGCCACGAGCACCTTCCTCCATCGGCTCGAACAAGCTGACAAGATCCATCGAGGAATCCTGGCATTGCCCCGCTTACCAGCACCGACGATGTCGTATGGCAATCACCGCAAAAAGTGATCACCAAGCCTCATTGCAGCCCTCTCCACAGGACCCATCCAAGACATCATCCATCTGGTAGGAAAATTTTCTCTACAGAACTCACATAATGTAACACTATCTCCGTTTTTTTCTTCCCACTAAATTAGCTACTCAACTAGCTACTGACAATAGCATTATTATTGTAAAAATTATCAAGTTCTTCATTTACCTCCCCCATTACTATCTCAATTAATACAAATTTAGATGTGTATAAATCATTTCAACATTAATCAATTATATTATTCAATTTTATTATTTTGTGTTTCATTTAACCATCATTAGCAATGCCGTCAGCCATCAACAACTAATTATATCTTTTTATTTTTTTTTTTCAAATCGTATTTTTCATAATCTCTAGGCTTATTACACACATATTATAACTTCAACCATCTTTCTCATCATTTTTAAACTTTTAATATATTGACAAAGTTAATAATATTTTTAAATTGTTAAGATCCTTTTATTTAAATATTTTATCTATTTAGTTTTTTCTAATTTTATCGTTGACGTCTCCTAACCTCCCCTGCCCATACATTCTCATGCATTACCCCAAGGGCTTCCTGTTGGCCAAACATTTTTTTCATTGATTAATCCAACTGAGAAATCCTTCCTCGCTATATCATTCACAATAGTGAGTTCAGGATACCCAGCTAGATTATTTTTCTTATCACCCTGCTCATCATTACCAATCATCATTTTTTAAAATTACCATTCAAGTCGGGTGAAATCATCATTGGCAACAGAACAACCCTTGCAACTACCTTCCTTTTCTTCATTCCCCAATCTCATATATTCCCCTCAATAGATTCTTGCTCGCCATTTTTTTTTGTTTTGTTAATCCAACTGGAAACATCCTTCCTCTCTATAGTGAGTTCAGGATACCCAGCTAGATTATTATTTTTTCTTTCTTTTTATTACCCGGTTCATCATTTTTATCATTTTATCATTTTTTCATCATACAAGCCGGGTGCCATCATCATTGGCAGCAGTACATATCTTGCGTTTACCTCTCTCTTTCCACATTCCTCGACCTACTTATATAGAAGGGAGCTACTAATCTGAAATGATGATGTAAACGGAACATCTTGAACGTTCTGTTAATGAAAACAGTACCTCACTAACACAAGTTCGTACTGCATTGCAGAACTCATTAAGCTATTTCTTTGCAGGAACATACTCAGACATCCCATATACCCTCATCAACCCTCTGCGTCAACTTATAATCTTAGTTCAACTTAATAGCTTTATGCTTTTATTTTAGTTAATTTTGATTCAATAGATTCTCAAATTTTTTTCTATAATAAATTACTTTTACGGCATTTCTTATTTTATTTTGCATATTTTCTCAATTTTATCATTTACTCTTATGTATTTTTATATCATCATATTCTATCTTATTGAGACGTCATCATTATATTATTGTCCTATTTTATACTCCTATATTAATAATAATTTTAACTAATTTGTGCCTAAATTATTTCTTTTGATTTTATAATAGGTTTGTTTGGTCATCATTCATGTTATTTCATTTCCCCCAAACAAACCTTCATCACCGGGGGCACATTCTATCGTATATATTTTTTTAACTGTGTGACACTTTTAGTATATGTCACATATCTTCCAATTAGTTAAAGCCGATACCTTATAATATCCGACCCTTCTATTAAAATGTACACTATTTCTATTTACTACCACCCCATATTTCGTATATAAACTATTTGTATTTAAACCCCCTACTTGTATGCAAAACTAAAAATGTTGACGTCAAAATAAAGATCCAAAGAGTGTTCGGTCAGCTGGTAGCAGGGACAGAGGGGAGGAAAAAGGCCAACGCCCAGCCCATGTGGGGCCCCCAGGGACTCTTTATAGACGACCCCTGAAAACAGGACAGGTTTTGGCGGGGGGTCAGCAGCAGATGTTCTAGGGTGTGTCAATCGACATACGGCTTCTGTCTCAGATACTCTCTCTCCATGTCTCGGTGATAAGCATCCAAGTTTGTGTCATGGCCTCTACCTCTGTCCCGTGGGCTGTCCCCGATCACGCTCTGTGCTAACATCTAACCCTGCCTCTGCTTCTTGTTGTCCGAGTGTAGGAAGAACATCAACACTCGCCTCACGTACACGACTGCCAGCTTATCCATACGTTGGCAGGATCACATTTGCAACAATGTTACATATATATATAAATATATATATGTAGTAAACCCGATGTGGAATGTGCTGGGCAGTCGTGGTAGTGGGTGCGTGATGGGATTCCCGCACTGGGACAGCAAAGAGACAGAGGCAGGTCTAGATGGTAACTCCAAGAAGGTAGAGGTAGACCACGGACGAAGTCAGTCGGACCACGGGCGTCACGGATGCCCTACATCGCGGATAGGGGTGAGTGAAAGATCCGACCGTATAACGGCGTCGCTCTGAAACAACTACTGAACTTTGTCCCAACTTGGGGGCTTTATGTACTCGACTCCCGCATGTGGTGGCGAGTTTTGATTGGCTGCGGTAAGCTCTTTGTTAACGGCGCGCCTCGGTGTCTATCCTTTGATCTTAGGTTTTGGTTTCGATAGATTGGTTTTGGTTGCTATAGTCTGACCTTGGCCGGCCACCTGGGCGGATGTGACTCACTATCATAACACCTGTTCGTTTGATCTATGGCGTCGTTGGTCTACCTCCCTCTTTGCTTTATTGTGATATCCATCTTTACAAGGTCGATACATAGTTTTATATAGGGATGGGATTACAATAAATATCAGAAGGTTGTGAACTGTCTCACTCAAAATATACTACATATACAAGATCTTTATTGGTGGCGCCCACCGCGGGAAAGACTCCGCCACCGGTGGACTGCGAGAGTTATTTTCCACAGAGTGGGCAGGTCGATGTATTGGCTGGCGTTGCCCACCTCAAGACCAAGATGGTACTTGTAGATGGTAGCCTTCGCCACACTGGTAAAAAAAGGAGGCCGACGCCGAACAGCCAGGCCTGCAAATCCAGGGGCATTCTGCAAGAGGCTAACACCTCCCGGAGGAGGGGTAGCACGGCTCGGCAACTCCAAAATCTGTGGGTCAGTGACCCGTCGCTGGACCCACAGGCGGCACAGTTGGGACGCCTCAAGGCAGGATGGTCAGGATGTGGTAGGGCGTGGAGGGCCAGCCGTAGGGCGACATCTGCGTCGTGCCCCGAGAAGCAGTTCCGACGCAAGTCAGCCCAGGGGATGGAATGGGGCACATCCACGGTAGAGATCCATCGCGCAGCTAGCTCGACAACCTGATGATTCTGGAGCCGTGCCGAATCCAGTGCTCGGCGCGCCCTCTGACTGGTGAAGAATGTAATGGGGGTCGTTGATCCCCGCAGAACGATGGTTTCCGCCTCGTACAACGCATGATAGCTGGAGATGGCGTTTTCCCACAGGAGACGTTGGCAGAAGGCCTTCAGGTGCTGCGTGTGCAAGAGCGCGGCCCGCGTTGAGCGCGCTAGGGTAGGGGTGCCATCGGAGAAGTCCCCGACAGTCGCCTGTAGCCAGCGCTCGGGAGCCAGCAGGTCTGGTGGCCGCAAGAATCTGTTGTCGCCTCGTAGGCGCAGGGACCTCAGGATGACGGGGTGCAGAACCCTGTGGTCCAGCTCAAGGACACTTGAGGCGGCCTCCCACAGGCTCAGCAGTCTCTTCCTCCTAGGCGAGAGCCAGACGTCAAGAGACGGCGGTGTCAGCCACGCAAGGCTACAGACCAGCCAAGAGTAGCGGTTAGCAGCGCTGCGAAGTGAGGCCTGGACCCCCTTCAGGCAGGCGAGCCGAAGCTGGCCCGCGATGTCAAGCAGGCCGACGCCACCATCGGAGACTGGACGAGCCAGTATGCGTCCGGGGAGCCACGAGAATCGGCTAGTACCCCACACGAAGCGCGCCAACCGCGCCTGCAGCCGGCCGATGGTGGTTTAGGTGGAAGGTAGCCGTGGAGGTGGTGCAGGATGGAACCTAGGACCAGGCTGTTGGCCGTGCGGGCACGACCCACCAGCGACAGGCCGCGGGTAAAGGGTGACCACCTCGCGATGGATCGCTTCAGCAGCCCCATCAGGTGTGAGGCCTAGGAGGCGACGGTGTTCCTGAAGGTGATGGTGCAGCCCAGGATATTTAGCGATTCGGACGTCCAGAAGATCCCCAGAGGAGAACCGCACCTGAGCCAAGCTCTTGCTGAAGTTGACAGCCACCCCAGAGGACATGCGGAACTCCTCGAAAATGGGGGAAACGAGCTCAATCTGAGCGTTGTCCCTGATGAAGAGTACGATGTTATCCGCATAGGTGACCCCGCTGCCATGGCCCAAGATGCTCGCGAGGCGGCGTAGTAGAGGCCCTACTCCGATGCTGAAAAGAGCGGTGCCGAGACGGCAGCCCTGCCTCACCCCGTCGAGAAGCGTGAAGGCTCTGGTGTATACTTCTCCGATCCGGATGGAGGCGTCTGCTTCCTCGTAGTGAACAGTAATCCACCCGAGGAAGGCAGATGGTAGGTCTAGTTTCTCCAGCAGGACGAAAAAGTGGTTTCTACTCAGGCTGTCGAACGCCGACTTCAGGTCTAGGGAGATGACGGCCAGCGGTGTGTCATGTTTCGCTGCCAAGGCGACGCTGTCTGCTACTTGCGCAATGTTCCAGGAGGATGACCGTCTCGGAACGGTGTAGGTCTGACAGTCGGCCACGAGGTTAGGCAGATGACGTCGTAGACGGCCCATGAGCACGCCGCTTGAAGATGAAGGCAGAGCCCCGCGGAGTCGAGAAGCCGCGAAGACTTGCCAAAGGACTTCGGCGAAGAAATCCTCGAAGGCCTTGGCAAATTCTCAGGGTGATCCGTCTTATCTAGAGGCACGGCCGTTTGGCAGGCTGTGGATGGATGCCGCTATCTGATCGCGGTAGATGTCGGCGAGAAAGAGCTGGTCCCATTCGTGGAACTCCAAGGGGGTCACTTCAGCGAAGAAGTCGGCGATTATTTCTGCCGAGCTTAGAACCTGGGCGAAGCGACTACTCAAACGTTCCAAAAGTAACCCCTAAGCTGGCCCCCGGAGATGGCGTTGCTGTCGTCGGTGAAGGTGGAATGAGAGCGACGTCTAGCTCGGAGGGAACGCCCGAGGTCCGACAAGGAAGGATAGTCGGAGCGGCCAGTGTCGTCCTCCAATCTCCGCCTCAGGAAGTGGCTTGCTCTCTCGATGTATCCACCGCCGGTCTCGCGACCTTCTTCGCGATCTTCGCGACCAGTTCTGCCTTTATCCTGGTCCAGTGTTCCCATAACATCGAGGGTGAAGTATTTGCTAGGTCTTCCAATATTTCATCGATGAACGTTGCCATTCGATCGGAAAATAGGTCTGACCAATGCAGGGAAGTCTTGTAGGAGCTGGGTCTCCTACTTGTTTCAGGACGGAACGGTGGTCCGAGTAGGCATAGTCTATAGTTTGGTATTGGGTGACGCGGTCGCAGAAGCCTGATGGTAGTAGGATTCTGTCCAAACGACGCGCGTCGACCCGGCTTCCGATAGTGGCAACCCTGGTGTGCTCCAGTGCAGCATCGAAGAAGGTGGCGACGTCGACGAGATCGGCTTGGTCCAGGAGCTCCGCGAGGGCTTCTGCTGAACCCGATGCCAGGTCCTTCGCCGACTTCTCGGAGATGTTCAGGTCACCGAGGATCCAAGTATCTTCTTTATTCGCCAAAGCTGCGTTGATCTGGAGCTGGCGGCATCGTTCTTCAGGAGCATGAGAGACGTGGGCGTTGACACACGTAATGGAGACCCCCCGGACGGTGAGGTCGATTACAGCAATCTTTTGCAATTGCAATTTTGCAATTGTCCATGTTTTGATGTCAGAGAGCCGTTTGTAAAGGGTTGATTAGGAGGATCCAAGTCCCTTTACGAGTTCCTCGCTGAGTAGGTACATGGCCAGCTTCTGTTCTGCGCTGATTGTTTCATTAGCATCCTCAGGTGAGGAAGGGACACGATGGCCTCTTTTACTTCCTATACCTTCAAGCCTAGGAGTCTAATCTCTCCGAAGGGGGATGTTGGGAGGCGCTCGATCAGAGTGTTAAGCTCAAATAGGGCCGTTGACCCAGCTTTTGGAGACAAGGATCTAGCTCTATCCTTGCTCTTGCGATGGCTGGATTTGGTACCTCTACTGATGTTGAGGTCTGTCTGGGTGAAGGTTTCCGGAGTTCTGGTGGTGGGCCCAGTCTCGGGAGCTTTGGTCTCTTGAGT
Organism: Cordylochernes scorpioides; assembly: GCA_030710605.1. NCBI lineage: Eukaryota > Metazoa > Arthropoda > Arachnida > Pseudoscorpiones > Chernetidae > Cordylochernes > Cordylochernes scorpioides. Next base: position 43,688,387 of record CP092874.1, read on the forward strand.
AGGTGGCGTGGAGGATGTCTGTACCGGGACAGCCACTGGGGCAGGGTGGTTTAATGCTGCAGGTGGCGATGCAGCTGCAGTGGTGTTAGGAGCAGACGCCGTTTTTACACTTCTCTTCTGGCTCGAGGGTTGGATGGTATTAGCCTCCCTGATGATCCGGGGGCAATTCATTCTCTTGTGGCCCATTCTGTGACACTTGGAGCAACGGAAGCCGTACTCCAAGTAGGCCAGTGCAGAGCCGCCCTTGGCTGTCATAACAATCTTCTTAGGAAGATCTGTGATTTTTTCCCCGTTGTTCATCAGGATGAATGCCGTCTTTTTTAGGTCCAGCCAGGTGTAGCCGCCGAAAGAATTCATGGCAGGGGCGATGGAGACCACCTGGCAGTAGGGGCTCAGGGCCCTGATGATGTCAGCGTCTTCAATGACGAATGGAAGCCCGCTGATTGTTATTTTTTCTGCCTTCCTTTGGTGAGGAAGGACTTTGAGGAGGGCTCTCTTGACCATAAGTCCGTCCTCTATTATTGTTTCTGCCATTTCAGGCCTCTCAAGGCCAGCTAAGATTTGCCCGGATGCTTTTCCCAGCTGTACAACGCAGCTTTTCCCCAGTTTATTCTCCAGGGCCTTGATGTAGTCCATCGGAGTGAATTCCGGGGAGTACTCCAGATAGAGCATATGGTCAAATTTTCCGGCAGCTGCTTTGCTCCGGCATTGATCCAGCATTTGTCTGGAGACCTTGATTTGTTCAATGATGTTCCTGGGGCGCGATGGCTGGCGCGGCGCAGTGTTGTCCCGGGTGGCTTCAGTCTGGCGAGATGGACCCGGTTGAGGCTGGCGTACCCTTTCTGAAGCAGGCGAAGGTTTCCTCTTTTTACTTTGCTCGAAGTGAACCGATTCGTTTTCAATGATGTCGGTCCAATTTCGGCTTGTTTGAGGCGAATTCGCATATCCGCCGCTTGTCACGGGTGATTTTGCATACTTCTAATTAATTTCAGGATTTGATACATTCTTCACTGAAGTGTTTTCCGCCGATATTTCGGCATTCGATGGTGTATCACAGAAAAGAAAAGCACCATCCTGTTCCCCGTCATATTTACTATCCGCCAATACCGAAAACATATTGCTGACTTCCATCCTCTCGCCCTCCATGCCCGAAGAACGCGGAGCTCGCGCGCCGCGTGGCCGCACGGCCGAGAGAGAGAGAGAGGGAGCTATAGCTCGATAGCTTATAATGGTTAGAAGTATATGCTCAATAACGAAGATATAGTTAAAATCAATTGTCCGTTGTGTGAATGTATATATACGGGTAGATGTTGCTCACATATATGAGTTTATTGAGAGGACGTCAACCTAACTAACAATTAAAATATTCACAGCCAATTAATATTATTTATTGGTTAACCAGGTTACGGCGCCACGTATAAAGATATAGCCAAAGACCCGGGTTGTTCTTTTTTCAAATATTTTGGTTGGAAGAATTTTGTTTAAGATATTTTAATCAGTAGCTCTTCTGCCAAATTATAGTGAACTATCAGAATAAATAATCCTTTCCTCGGCATAATATACTGAGTTAGTCTTACAATTGGTATTTTTCATTAAAACCTTTCGGCGCCAGAATATTAGTATAAGGTACTTGCAGGTCTTTAGTTAAAAGAATTGAAGACACTTTTTGGAATTTCTCGGAATATTTGTCCATATATGTGTATCTCATTAACGCCATTCTTCCCGAGAAAATTAATATTCTTCTAAATATTTTTTTCCGTGAAGTGTATCTCGGAGGTATATTTTCATGCTCGAATATTGAACACTTTGTTATCGAACAAATAATGTAATAAATCTGGAAAGCTTGAATCCTTTGGAAAAGTAGTTTTGTAACTATGCACTATGAAACTATGTAGAGGAGTAAATTTAGCCCACAATTCGTATCAACAGGTAGACTATGTGTCTTCAACAATATCTAAATATTAATTGATTTAAATCTCCTGGATATTAATTAAACAAATACTACAGGTTTCTGGAGACGAGTTTCTCTTATCTTTATTAAATGTGATCTCCAGCCTTCGGGAATCTCTGCCCTTCATAGATGTAGGCAGTCTTCTCTACCACAAGAATTCAAGATTTTATTATGTTTAGTTTAATCAAACTCTTGTGGTATAGAAGACTGCCTACATCTATGAAGAGCAGAGATGCTCGAAGGCCCGAGATCACGTTTAATAAAGATAAAGAAACTCATCTCCAGAAACCTGTAGCATTTGTTTAATATATGTAAATGTGTCGCGGGTCAAAAATAGGCTGTGATCCACTTATCCATAGAAAGGAGACTTCTAGTGATACCAAGAACAACGGACCTTGTATCTAGCCAGACGTTTGGTTGTTCCAGGAGCGGTCTGCCCGGACACTGAGGAGGAGGTGACAGGAAGTCTGATCTGTGAGGCGACATGTGGGCAACCCTGGCCTCCCTGCACTGGAGTCCAACCTGGACAGCCAGCGTGCCAGTGCAAGCCTCAGCATTGTCGAGACCCTGAGTCTGGGGAATGTGTCTATAGACCTCCTGGTGGGTATAGGAACAGGAAATGTACCATAACATATCGAAATTTATTGACCGTCGCTGCAACTAGCGGCCTCGGGTCGGTTACAAAGCCAACAAAACCAGATTTGACAAACTGAGAAGCGTCCACCTAGAGATCATGGTTTCGGGCAAATGGCCCTTGTCAGCTTAGGGCGGACTTCATTTCATGATATCCACAAGGGATCCAATAGAATCTTCACAATCTGCCAAAGAGGTGTTTATGTGGCAGAGTCAAAAGATAGCGTCTGGTTTTGACGTTTAATTTGACGGGAAGAGGAGCCCTATATTTTTGTATCAATTTTTTCCCGGCAAAACTTACATCTAATTGTAGAATTTATTTTAAAATAACAACAATGATAATTTTAAAATGGAAAAAGCAATTCAGAAACGACACAGCAAGTTAGGTGTAGATATACAGATTACTTTTATAAAAATCAAATGTGTTCACCTGCACATGCATACGTGTGCAGTTTAACATTTGATTTTTTAAACAGTCCTCCATTCGAATTTGATAAGTCAACTGAAGCTCTCTTTGTTCAAAAGTTCGCGTTTTTCAAAATGAAAAAGATACTTTTAAGGTTGTCCCAAAATTTCGTAAACATATTATGATTGTGAATCATATTTTGCAAGTGTTTACGAACTTTTGGGACAATATTGGTAACCTTGGTAGAATATTAACAGAATTATTATAAAAGAATGATTTAATTTCTGAGGTTCTATATCAAAGGTGGTCAATCAGCAGATGAACCAAGTTTCAGAGAGAGAGAGAGATTGAGATTGAAACTGATTTATTATAACGTACATATAAGAAAATATAAGGTTAAATACATAAAATGAATAAATAAGATTAATAATTACAATATATACAGTTATATCAACGTCATAATCAAGCAATAGTTCTAATTCGGTCACCGTTTGCTTTTGTGAATGGAATAAATACCCAAATATGGCCATTTCTCATAACCATCGGTGGTTCAGTTGTAGAATGCTCGCCTGCCACGCGGGCGGCAGGGTTCGATTCCCGGCCGATGCATTTTTTTTACAATTTTTAAAACTCATTTATATTATTATTATTATCACTTAGGTGATAGTTGTTTTCAAAAATATGTATCCCACATTACCTAATTAATATATACAGTTATCAGCGTCATAATCAAGCAACAATTCTTAATCAATTCTGTCACCGTTTGCTTTGTGAATGGAATAAATACCCAAATATGGCCATTCCTCATAACCATCGGTGGTTCAGTGGTAGAATGCTCGCCTGCCACGCGGGCAGCCCGGGTTCGATTCCCGGCCGATGCATTTTTTTTTTTTTACAATTTTTAAAACCTATTTATATATTATACAAGAATGACATCCACGGCGCCAATTTATAATTGTAACGAATAGTATTAGAATAAAAGCATTTAATCGGGTAAAACCCGGGCGTTGCCCGGGTCATTCGGCTAGTGATAGATATATGAATAAATAGATATAAATAGATAAAATAATTGATAAATATACATATATATGTAAATATATATACAAGGTCTTCATTGGTGGCGCCCACCGTAAGAAAGACTCCGCCACCGACGGACTGCGAGAGTTCTTTCCCACAGAGTGGGCAGGTCGAGGTGTTGGCTGGCATTACCCAACTCAAGACCAAGATGGTACTTGTAGATAGTAGCCTTCGCCACACTTGTTAGCTTTACTGCCTCGGGATGGAGGCCGACGCCGAAGAAGCAGCCCTGCAAATCCAGGGGCAAGTCGCAGGAAGCGAACACCTCCCGTAGCAGGGGGCGCACGGCTCGGCAACTCCAATATCTGGGGGTCAGCGACCCGTCGCTGGACCCACAGGTGGCACAGTTGGCACGCCTCGAGGCAGGATGGTCAGGATGGGCTAGGGCGTGGAGGGCCAGCCGTAGGGTGACATCTGCGTCGTGTATCGAGAAGCAGAGAGAGAGAATACCAACAACAACATCAAAAGCGTTATTAAGACATTTTAGTCTTATACAGATTCTCCAAGCAGAAATATAGGATACATGAAGGAAAAACCGTGATAGAACTTAATGGTAACATGATATTTATATACAGGGGAAATTAAATAAAGGCTATCAAACTAATAGTTTAATCTGGGCAAATTGGAGGCAAAGAAAGTTACTATACATGGATTTACCACGGATTCTCGTGTTAGGTCTTGTGGAGTTATTTGGTAGCAGCTCTGAGACCTTTCTTAGCTATGTAGAACTTTTCCTAATCATCATCCCCGCCCTTGATATTGCCGGTTGGACTTCACTTGAAAGCATTTCGACCTGTCAGTCAATTGGGAAGTCTTCCACTATAATATTAGTTGAATCCCTCAAGCTGCTTTAGTAAGATTTAGCCTTGTCAGATGCCCAGGAATACTTGCCAACAGAGCGAAACATCGTATCATCTTTTGCCTTTATATTGTTTAGACCATTAAATTTTGGGACAAGTGGTAGATGATCCAAATATATATATATATATATATTAATAAAATGCAAATTTCATAAGTGTTGTTCACTAAAAACTTTCGTTACAATGTATCAATTTCGACCAAATTTTCAACATTTATGTAAAACGGGATGGAGCAGGTTTTGCTTAACATCAAAATATTTTTCCCTAACATTAACATGCGTAACTTTGCTGTTATCGATTAAATACAAAAAAAATCAACAGAGTTAATTTTATTTATATATAAATACAAAATTAAATTTCAACAGAGTTAATTTTTTTACATACTAGCTAATAATCTCAATCTAAAAAATATTCAAAACAAGCAATTTTAAGATAACACCATATGTAAAACAGTCGGCCAAGAAAACAAATAACGTGTAATATATATAATATAATATATATAATATAACGGTATAATAACGGTATAAAGAAATAATGAGCCTATCGTTCAAATTTATAATTGTAACGAATAGTATTTTAATTAAAACATTTTAAAAACACACAGTTTGGAACGGGACGTTTCACAAGAGTGACATCCACGGCGCCAATTTATAATTGTAACGAATAGTATTTGAATTAAAACGTTTTTAAAATATATACGCACTCGGGTAAAACCCGGGCGTTTATAGAGAATTGTTTTAACAAATGTTCGTTCGACAAACCTTTACTCGGGTAAAACCCCGGGCGAAGCCGGGTACGTCCGCTAGTATATATATATAAGGCATGCATTCAGTAGCAAGATCAACAATCATCTCAAGTAGTGCAAGCGAAACAATAAAAAGATCTATAACAGAGGATCCTTGAGTTGAAGAATAAAAGTAAAGTTTCCATATTTATCACTGATAGATCTTCCATCTATTACCGTGAGTGAACTCTCATCGAGAAAATAATAATTCTATAGAGTCTACCTATATTCCAGGAGATTATTCTATGAGGATTGTTCCTTAGTGATGTAACATTTTATTTTGATAATTAGAATGTTTATGCTGAGCTTCAAGCGCAGATTGACGACTTTTATTCGTTTTTAGAAATGAGCAATCATGTGATAGTACTTGTCTAGGTTGTCGCAAAAATGCATTCCAAGAAAGATATTTTAACTGTGAAAAATTAGGTTGGGCGGTGGTACAGTATGAATGCTATTCGAAGTTTGCTATAATGCATCCCCGTTGGGGCTGACAACGCGGCCATTTAAAACAGAATAGCTTATGCCACGGACAATTAGCCTGTTATCTCTTAGTTTGGAAACAGTTCCCTTACTCATGAGTTCTTTTCGCTTGCTAATTAGCAATATCCTTTGGTCTCTAATAGTTGGAGGGTAATATTTATTTATGAATATTTTTTTTTGGCCCTGAGTCTGAAAGCGTTCCTAAAAAGCAGAATTTTTTGCTTGAAATCAGGCACCTCAATAAGCAGCGGCGAGTTAGCTTTTTTGTCAATCTTCGGCACAGTTCTATCCTAAGATCTTCAGAAATTTGCATCGTGTTCGAAAGCAGATCTTGGATCAAAGCTCGAGATTCTTCAGGGGTTTCGTTTTCTGCTCCTTCTAGGCCGTAAATAATCAGGTTCCTTTCCTTCTGCTTCATCTCTCCAAGCTCCAACCGTCTCTCGAGATCAGATATTCTATTTGTATTAAGCGAGACAGCTTTAGAAGTGGTTTCCAATGATGACTCGGAGTGTTGTAGGCGCTGATTAATTTTGTCCAATCCTTGTTCTACCGAAAAAAGTCTATTCTCAATTTTTTTTTACCAAAGTCATCTATCTTAGTTGAAAGTGCTAAAATTATATCATGCAAATCTTTATCTCTGCCTGCATCTAATGTAATTTGCCTCGTCTGTTTGGGGGCCTGAATTTGGTTCAATACCTGACATGAGCAGTACCATTAGAATAATACATCGACGGGTTCCCTTTCCAGCATGAATAAGAGAGATAACCTTGAAGTTATTTTCATAAAAAAGATTTAGCGCGAAAATTTACTTCTCTTGCAAACATGAAGATATCAGCTTCATGATCTTCGTAGAGAATATATAAACTATAGGCCAACGGCAGGATACTCAAAAGAAGGCGTAACCCAAGTAGAAGCACAAAAAAAGCAAATAATAAGCATAATATGTTTATGAACCTTTTTGGGACAACCTTGTATTATTAATTCCTATATAATTATTAACAATATTACTTAAAATAATGTGGGTTGTGTTGTGTGTGTGACAAAAGACAAATAAATAGAATATAATTCAACCTTCAATAAGAGACTAACATCGATTTTTTATAATATAAATAATAATTGTTATAATTTTAAAAATGATAGAAAGTTAGCAATAATTCTGAATATAGAATTGAGAAATACAGACTGTTTATAAAATCAAAAAACTGCACACGTATGCATGTGCAGGTGAACACATTTGATTTTATAAGTAATCTGTATATCTACACCTAACTTTGATTAGTCTTTAGAAGAGTGTCGTTGCTGAGTTATCATAGAGCAATCCATAATATCAAAATTTTAAATCCTGAAGCGCGCAACCTGCTGTGTGTTTTAAAACAAAAAAAAAAACTTAATAAAAGATGGACGAAATAAGCCTTATTTTTTAAAAAGCCAACAAAATGTTTTTTTTTTTATTTATTACAAGACGAATGACCCGGCTTTGCCCGAGAATTCCCCCGAGTGCAATTTCCTTCATACTGAAAGTACATAAATAATAAATAATAGAAGTGTCATAGAATAGCAATACAGAAGAAACACATAAACCACAGGCAAAAAGTGTGTGATATATTGGTATTATATTAGTGTTTAGGTATTTGATTTAATTATTTTTTGCAATCCATTCAGTCGTTTCAAAATCAATATAGTTTTAATAGATGGCAGCTTTTCCAACCCAACCCCCGAGGTACCCGCCCCAGCGCATTAACCCTTGAAATTGTCTGAGTTGAGTGAGTGACTGCGATGGATATTGACTGCGATGCCCACCTTCTCAGTAAGAATAATAAAAAATAATTTATAAAAAAAAATTAATCCAAAATACTGCCATGTAAATATTTTTCTGTAAAAAATAAAAGAGCACATGGAAATTAGGCAAACATATGTGTTTGCTATTGACTGCGACTGCTTTAAAACGGAATTTTTTTAAAGAGATAAAAAAACAAAGGCCAGAACAAAAATTAATAAAAAATACGATAGTCATTATTTACATACAGTAACGCTTATTTTTTAAAGTTTTTTTTTTAATTGCATTGTATGCACTTACCGTTACTTGGTAAAATACGAGGTGAGTTCAAAAAGTATCGCGACTTTTGTGATTTTTCAAAAATTATTTATTTATTCATGAATAGCTATTTTGTCCCTTTCAAAGTAATCCCCATGAGATATTATACACATGTGCCAACGGTTTTTCCAATCTTCGAAGCACTTCAAAAAATCATTTTTAAAAAATCTTTTTCAGCTCCTCCTTCGATGCCGTCTTTATCTCGTCAAGCGTAGCGTAACGTCGTCCTTTCATGGGCCTCTTCAGTTTAGGGAACAAGAAAAAGTCACAGGGGGCCAGATCTGGGGAATACGGTGGCTGCGGCATCATTAGTGTGTTGTTTTTGGCCAAAAAGTCGCGCACAAGCAACGATGTGTGAGCAGGGGCGTTATCGTGGTGCAAAAGCCAATTTTTGTTCTTCCACAAATCCGGGCGTTTATGGCGGATTGCTTCGCGCAAATTGCGCATAACTTGCAGGTAATATTCCTTATTGACCGCTCTACCCTGTGGCAAGAACTCATGATGCACCACGCCCCTGCAATCGAAGAAACCTGTCAGCAAAACTTTCACATTCGACCGAACTTGGCGCGCTTTTTTCGGTCTTGTTTCGTGCGGCAGCTTCCATTGAGATGATTGAGCTTTGGTTTCCACGTCATAACCATAAACCCACGCTTCGTCGCCAGTTATGACCCTCTGGAGCAAATTTGGGTCGTCGCGGACAGAGTCCAACATCTCATTAGCAATGTTCATGCGATGCTGTTTTTGGTCGCAATTGAGCAATTTTGGTACGAATTTCGCGGCGACCCGTCTCATGCCCAAATCATTGATAAAAATCGAATGGCACGAGCCAATCGATATGTTTAGGTCCTCAGCAACTTCTCTAACGGTGATTCGACGATTGGCCAATATCATTTTCTCCACCTTATTAATTTTTTCGTCTGTTGTTGAAGTGCTCGGGCGTCCGGCACGCTCTTCGTCGTTCACATCTTCTCGGCCTTCTGAGAACATTTTGTACCACCGATAAACGTTGCTTCGGTCCAAGGTAGCTTCTCCGTATGCCACAGTCAACATTCGGAATGCATCCGCGCACTTAATTTCGTTTTTCACGCAAAATTTCATACAGGTTCTTTGATCCATTTTTTTTAATAGGTAAAAATCGAAGACGATCCAAAACACCTGCAAGCAAAGCAGCTGTCAACAATTAAGTGAACATTCAAAATGGCTGAGCTTGGCGGCATAAGTGAGAGACATGAGTACCAACATAAAGCCACAAAAAGATCGAAATTCGAATATACGTAACCCGCGAAAATTCAAAAGTCGCGATACTTTTTGAACACACCTCGTAAATTTCTCTCTCCAATACTCAATACTTTTGTAAAAAAAAGTAACACTCATATAAAAAAATGTTTCAAAATAAGTACGCAAGCAACTTGAAAAAAAAAATGCAGAACGCTCATTGGTCTCTTTATTGGTCTGGTGTTGTTACTTCGCCTCGTATTTACTCCGGGTAAAAAAAGTTATCCAAATGTAAAAATAAATAGCCAAATATACTAATCAAAATGTAGCCGAAAATTTTCCTCAGGTTTATAAAAAGCGACATGCAAAATTTGGTACCAATTTTTAAGTAGTTTTGAGTTTATCGCGAAACAGACAAAAGACATTGACTTATATATATAAGAAGATAGGTCTAGCTTTCGCGCGCGCAGATATTAATTGTCTCTTTTCACATATATAACCTATAAAATTGATAAAAATATATGAAGAGGTTATATACAAGTTTGGTATAATTATTTTTCAAAATTATTCACATACAAATATCTTTGGAAAACCAAACACAAATCCTCCTTTATAGTTGTCAATTTAGAGCTATGAAAGGACACTACATGTTCAGAAACTTGCCTTATTAAATAAAAAACATTTTCCTATCCTTATATATCAATTAATTTAATACAGTAGAACTACCTCCCCGTGAAGGATTCCTAATTGCAGAGCCAAAAGGCCCTACCGGAGAGTTGCAAAATAATTAAAATGATAATTTTGCAAATGAAAACTGTCCTTTTTAGAGAGGTGTCCTCTCATGGAGGTTCTACTGTATATCTATCGTTTTGAGCTATAGCCTATCATGGAAGGCTCTGCTGTACATGGCTCATTTATATTTTCCTGATAGATAACAAAGAAAACAGTCATAAACGTCACTCCTGAATTTGTCCCTTATGGGAGATCGTTGAAGTAAAGCCTACATCATACTGTCAAGGGTGTTGGATCGTCTTTGAACATGTTATATATATATTAATTAATTGTTACCGCAGAGTGTGTGTAAGCTCACAGATAAATAGGCGCTAACCGAAAAGAAGAAAAGTTCCTTTGTTTTATATTAGTTTCCCTTTTACATTTTGTTCTCTCTCTTGTAATTCAATAAATATAATATTTAATTAATAATTATTGGAACCAGTTTTATTAAAAATTCTAAGCAAAGTCAACAATTGGTAGCAGAGCGTGGTTGTTTGATATAAAGCTCAAAAGCGAAAATATTTAATCTGAAGATTAAGCAAGAAGTTTATTCTGATCGGTAAACTGAAGCACTTCTGAGAAGATTGAAGGTATTTATATAGATTAAGTTAAATTATATCTATATATTGCATATTTAAAAGCTACCCAATTTCAAATAAATTTAAAATATATATTTGCATTTAAAATATATTGGTTTGTTTATATTAGCTCAAAAGGCGAAAATGGCTGATTATAATTTTTTATCCCAAACAAAAATTGAACCATTAACAGGAACTAATTATCAAATATGGGCTTTGAAAATCGGCGCAGTTCTAAGAGGAAGAAATTTATTTAAATGTGCAATTTCGGATCCAGACCCTGATATGGAAGACAAAGGTTCTTGGGAGATTTGGAGTGAGAAAAATGAGGAAGCTTTTGGGATAATCATCACAACATTGACTAATGAACAAGCTGGAATGTTCATAGGAAAAACAAATGCTAAGAAAGTATGGGACTTACCGAAAAAAACATACACAGGCAATTTGGAAGATAAAATTATTGATAAAGGCTTAGAATTAAAGAACATTAGAATGAAAGATAATGAAACTGTAGATGAATATATAACAAAGGCAAAAAATATTGCTGCTAGAAGTTCATCATTAGGGCATCAATTTACCTCAAGAGAACTTTCATTTCATATTGTCAGAGGCATACATCCAAGGTATGAAAATATTGCTATTGTCTTACGATCTGAGAGAGAGGCAATAGTAGAAGAGATTCAACAAACTCTAAGAGAAGAGGAGTCAAGAAGAAATATGAGAATAAATCAATCGGTTGAGAATAGGCATGAACAAGAATACAGAATTAAAGATAGAAAGTTAAACCATTTCAGCCAAAAAGATGTTTTGTTTGTGATAAAAAGGGACATCTAGCTAATGATTGCTGGTTTCGAGATAAACAGAAACAAGGATATCAAAAGAAATGGACTCCTGATTATAGAAATCACAAATACAGTAGGGAACATTTGAATAACCTAGTGTATACTATGAAAAGTGGAATTAATGAGCAAGCATTTGAAACATATGTGAAAGAATTTGAAGATTCACCAGATGGGATAAATGATAAGCAAATATGGTGTATAGATTCAGGATGCACCGCACATTTAACCCCAAACCTAACTTTGATGGAAAATGTGACAGAGTACAAAAGTGAAATCAATCAAGCTGAGAAAGGCAAAACTACCTAAGCCATAACCAAAAGAGATATGAGACTTACTACATGCACAAGTGAAGGCCAAGAAAATATTCGCATCAAAGATATCTTACATGTACCAAATTTAAGAAATAATTTCTTGTCAGTATACGAATTAGTCAACAAGGGAAATTCAGTTATTTTCAATAAGGATGGAGCAAATATTTATAATGAAGGGAATGGTTCAGTTGCTGAGGCATATATTGAAGATAGAATGTTTTTGATGGAAACAAAACTAAGAAATGTACCAATACCAAAAAATGAAAATGTCATGGTTATAAATACACATTTATCAAATAAAAATAGCAATATAAGTTAAGGCAAAAAAAGATTAAACCATATAAATGAAGAATACATGAAAAAATGATTCAAGGACATATTGTAAAAGGATTGGATCTAAAATTTGAAAGGTTACCAGAGTGCGAAGCATGCATAATGGGAAAGCTGGTGCAGAAGCCATATAATATTACATAAAATTATACTGTTAAACCCTGCAGTTGATTCATATGGAATTATGTGGAACAATGCCATGTCAATCTTTAGGAGGATCTAATAATTTTCTTGTTACAGTAGATGATTACAGTAGAATAATTTTTGTGGAAATTTAACTCTTAAAATCACGATCATTAAAACAATAATAAACATTAAGAGGAGCTTCTTGTGTAAATTTCTTTATTACCGCAAGCTTTCGAACAAAACGTTCTTCAACGGGCGTGGATAGTAAAAACGTACTAACATGCTATTAGAGGAGAATAACTAATATATACACCAATAAATTTACATACTGAAGAGATAATAGCGTAAAAAGAGAATACAACATAAATATTTAAAATGAAATTTGCATAATACAAACGTGACGACTAAAAAATAAGCAATAAACTTGAATGAGACTAAAAACTAAGGTAAAAAAAATATTATTAAAACGGCGACATCCCTACACCAACAGAACATAGAATAAAACAGAATATGGAAGTTAAAATCAACAAGACCAAGGCAGGGGAAAGGGAGGGTCCCACCCAGTGCTACCACTATCTTTGAGATATAAGAGGGGGGGGGGGGTGAAAGACAAGCTATTTATAGAGTATCTGGTAAATGTCTGGGAGGTCTATTCTGCGGTTACAACTATTGTTTTGTGTGGAAATAATAGATTCTAGGCAGAGTCGGTGATGTTTGTTATGTATGTGCCGGTATTTAACTTGAGGATGGTCGAGATCAAAACTATGGCCTGTTTGTGCTATATGTGTAAAAATTAAGGATTTAGGATATTTATTGCGGATGTTGCGTCTGTGTTCTGAAATACGGATGCCAGTGGTTCTGCCTGTTTCCCCAACATAAGAAGTTGGGCAATTCAGGCACTGTACGGAATAAACTGCGCCGGTAGAGTTTATGGGTAGGGTGGGTTTATCAGATTTGGTGATGTGATGTCTAAGGATGGTGGCTAAGTTGGGGGGACTATTGTAGAGAACTTTTATGCCGTATGGGCGTAGGACTCTGGATATGGATACTGCGGCAGGGGAGAACGGGAGCCAACATGTGGCCCTATGAATTGTAGTGGTTCTGTGGACACATGGATCAAAAGTATGTTTTTCTATAAAATCTATGGGATAACCAGCGGTTGTTAATAAGGAATGGATTCTAGTTCTTTCTATTGTTTTAAAAACGAGTAAGGAACAATGGGTAAAAATGCTTTTAGTTAAGGTCCTGACTGTATTAATTTTAAAAGAGATGGGACTATTGGAGGAGAAATGCGTATATTGGGGAGGGATGTGCTTCTTATGGAAAACAGAGGTGTGAAAAGACTGAGGGGTGCGAATAATAAGGATGTCTAGGAAAGGTAAAACAAAGTCTATTTCTGTTTCATATGTAAACTTAATGTGGGGGTTGAAATTGTGCAAGGTACTGTATGTGAGTTGAAGGCTGTCTGTTTTGATAATGCAAAAGATATCGTCTACATATCTCCTCCAATAGTATATATCGGAAGGGAGGGCTTGATTGATCCATGTGTCCAAAGAACCCATGACTATTTCAGAGATGATTGACGATAGGGGACTACCCATAGGGGTTGCCCAACTTCTTATGTTGGGGAAACAGGCAGAACCACTGGCATCCGTATTTAAGAACACAGACGCAACATCCGCAATAAAGATCCTAAATCCTTAATTTTTACACATATAGCACAAACAGGCCATAGTTTTGATCTCGACCATCCTCAAGTTAAATACCGGCACATACATAACAAACATCACCGACTCTGCCTAGAATCTATTATTTCACACAAAACGATAGTTGTAAACCGCAGAATAGACCTCCCAGACATTTACCAGATACTCTATAAATAGCTTGTCTTTCACCCCCCCCCTCTTATATCTCAAAGATAGTGGTAGCACTGGGTGGGACCCTCCCTTTCCCTTGCCTTGGTCTTGTTGATTTTAACTTCCATATACTGTTTTATTCTATGTTCTGTTGGTGTAGGGATGTCGCCGTTTCAATAATAATTTGTTACCTTAGTTTTTAGTCTCATTCAAGTTTATTGCTTATTTTTCAGCGTCACGTTTGTATTATGCAAATTTCATTTTAAATATTTATGTTGTATTCTCTTTTTACGCTATTATCTCTTCAGTATGTAAATTTATTGGTGTATATATTAGTTCTTCTCCTCTAATAGCATGTTAGTACGTTTTTACTATCCACGCCCGTTGAAGAACGTTTTGTTCGAAAGCTTGCGGTAATAAAGAAATTTACACAAGAAGCTCCTCTTGATGTTTATTATTGTTTTAATAATTTTTGTATATTTCCTGAGATCAAAATATGAGACCTTTGAAAGATTTGAAGAATTCAAAGCAAGAGCCGAAAACGAATTAAGTCTTAAAATAAAAGATGTAAGAACTGACAATGGAACTGAATTTTTAACTCTAGATTTGAAGGACTTTTCAAGAGAAGTGGAATCCGTCACCAACTTACCACCCCATACTCTACACAAAGTGATGGAGTCGCAGAGAGAGTGAATAGGACTCTTATAGATACAGCAAGAACCTTATTAATTGACTCAAAATTACTAATGAGGTTTTGGGCAAAGGCAATTGCTACAGCTGCATACAATAAGAATTGTACCCCCCACAGGTCTATCAAGCACCATACACCTATAAAGAGATGGAATGGGAGGAAACCATCGGTCAAACACATTCGAATAATTGGATGTTTGACATATTGGCTTGAAGGAAAAAGAAGAAGAAACAATTTTTCATCAAAGGGGAGAAAGGGAATATTTATTGGTTATTCCATTAAAGAAAAACCTACAGAATATATGATATAATGACAAAGAGGATCCATGAAATCAGATCAGTAAAATTTAGTGAAAATAATAGAGGAATTGATTATGCAAATTATATTCAGGAAGATACTAATTGTGATAATTTGACCTATACAGAAAATTATTAAAAAATAGTTGCTGGAAACTTTCTTATCTTGAAAGAAGACAATCCTGTCACAGAGAGTGAAATGAAGTCTCAGGAAGAAACTTCAATAAAACCAGGTGGTGACACTGAAAATTACTCAACACAAACTGAACCTAGAATAATAGTAGAGTAATTCTTCCTGGAATGAACTTATACGATAATAACAAGGCGAAGGAAGACGAGTATCTTTATTGGTGCATAAGGCTTCTTTTCCACTCTGGTTCATTAACAAATATACTTACACACCTGCATCCTCCAATCCTTCCATGACATACAGATCATTGTGTTTTCTCCCTTACTCCCCCTCCTCTGTTGATATAGCCAGAAAACTCAAATCCTATGGCATCCGTACCATATATAAAAACTCCCCGAACCTTCTTTCATCCCTCCGTCACCCTCATACTAAGTCCTCAGCTCCTCCTGCCCCCCTTCGTTCTGTGGGTGCAGTCTACTCCGTCTCATGCGAACAGTGCCCTGCCACTTACGTCGGTGAGACGGGTAGATCTGTATCCATCAGGATGACTGAACATTCCCGCAATATTTCCCGTCAAGATACCAAGTCCCTCATTTACCAACATATGCAGACCACGGGCCACACGTTCAACATCAACAACCCCACCATACATTACAGCCACATACATATCTTACACCAAAGACTCATTTTAGAATCAATAGTATCCCACAAACTAAATAGCATCAATAGAAAAATAGAACTTCCAGAAGCCTATCATCCTCTCCTGTCCTTTATTTAAACCTCCCCCTTGTATTTAACTGTAAAATATTAACCTCCCTGAAGCATGTCAAGCTCTCCTGGCCTTTATGTATAAATTTCTCTTTTATTTACTTGATATCCCATTGCAGCCATATATTATGCCTCATTAATATTTCTTTCCTACAGCTAATGTTCTGGCATCTCTTCTATTACCCTATAGGATTTCTATTTCATTTTTTCCATTTTTATTTTTACCTCTCATTTTTACAAATAGTTAAATTGCCCATTTGCATGCTTTTTTTTTTTTTTTCTATATTTATGTAAATTAATATGTGTATATATTCTCTACAGCCATCGATGTCGTTCATAGTGTCGTTATATCTTGCCAGTCGAAGGGCTTTTGCCCGAAAGCTCGCTCTTATGCACCAATAAAGATACTCGTCTTCCTTCGCCTTGTTATTATCGTATAAAAACAAACTGAACCGATAGAGGAAAGATGCGTAAAAGGAGGAAGAAAGAAAGGAGAAACAAAGAGCTTCTTAGAAGAACGGCACAAAGCAAGACTCGAAGAACAAGAAGGAAAATTGATCAAAGAAGGAGTTCGACGCTCACAAAGAATAAAGGATAGTATTGATGCAAACCTAATTATGGAAATAGATCATTATATACCGGAGAACCTTAAAGAAGCAATGGATAGTGGAGAAAGAAATGAATGGCACAAAGCAATGGAAGAAGTGCTCAGTGAAATAGAGAAACATAAAGTATGGACACTAGTACCAAGTGAAAATGGTATGAAAGTCATCAATAGTAAATGGGTTTACAGTACAAAGAAAACATCAAATGACGGCACATATAAAAGAAAGGCCAGACTGGTTTCTGTTGGATGTAATCAAAGATATGGTGTGGGCTATAAGGAATCTTTCTCACCTGTACTCAAAGCTTACGAACAATAGTAGCTATTGCAACACAACAAAATTTAATCATAATGACTTATGATGTGAAGACAGCTTATCTCTATGGCGAGTTAGAAGAGACAGTATACATGAGACAACCAGATGGTTTTATGCAAAATGGAAAATAAAAACAAAATGTGCTAATTGGGAAAAAACCTGTATGGTCTACCACAATCAGGAAAATGTTGGAACCAAAATATAAATGAAATTTTATACCAGTTGGGAATGATTAGAACCAAATGTGATCAATGTGTCTATAAACTCCAGAGAGGAGAAGAATATGCAATACTGGGTCTCTATGTATAAGATCTTATCATTGCTGGAACCAGTAAGAAATATCAATGATATCCTAGTCTCAGAAATAGAAAAATATGTTACTCTAAAAGAAAAGAAAGATAGCGAACCATTTATTGGAATTGAAATAAAAAGGGCAGAAGATGGATTTTATCTATCTCAGACTCATTATATTGATACAATTCTTTACAGATTTGGACTGGAAGAATGCAACAGCGTGCAGACACCTGGAGGTCAAAATCAAAATTTGGAGGAATATTTGGACTCTAAGTCAGTAAATAAAACTGTATACCAGGAAATGATTGGATCACTTATGTACCTTTCTATGGGTACTCGACCGGACATATCCTTCAACGTCAGCATTTTATCACAGTATAGTAATGATTCAAGAGAAATACACTTAACTGGAGTTAAAAGGATTCATAGATACCTGAAGGGAACAAGAAATAAAATGTTGGCATATAAATCAAAAGACAACAATATCACAATAAGTACTGATGCGAGCTGGTGCACAATCCGAGACGCAAAATCCTATTCAGGCTATATAGTCAAACTTGGCAACAACTTAATAAACTGGAGAAGTAGAAAGTAAAATTTGGTAGCCTTGTCTACATGTGAAGCAGAACTTATTTCAATATGTGAAGGCATTTCAGAAGTATTATGGTTAAAGGGATTACTAGAAGAACTTTGTGAAAATGTAACTTTCTCAATTGCCTTGAAAAGTGACAGCTAGGCTGCAATAAACTGTATACAATCTGACAAAATTACTTCAAGAACAAAGCACATATACCGAAAGTATTATTTTGTGAAAGAGGAAATTCAAAATGGAATCAAGCTGGAATACATTAAAAGTGAAGACATGGAGACATGGAGGCGGATATACTAAGGAAAAGTCTCTCTAAGCACAAGGGGAGTCTCTCTAAGGGGAGCGTGCTTTGTATATATATTAATTAATTGTTACCACAGAGTGTGTGTAAGCTCACAGGTAAATAGGCGCTAACCGAAAAGAAGAAAAAGTTCCTTTGTTTAATATTAGTTTCCCTTTTATATTTTGTTCTCACTCTTGTAAATCAATAAATATAATGTTTAATCAATAATTATTAGAACCAGTTTCATTAAAAATTCAGAACAAAGTCAAAACAAAAGATAATTCTCAGATTTATTAAATTAATTTATTAACATTTAAAAATTTTTAGATATAGAGAGAGAAACGAGTTAATCACCTCGTATATAAGGCAACAAAAGAATCATCTATTTTTCCTACATCGTTCTAACCAGATTCGACTTGTGCAAAAACAGTCGACAAAATTACCAAATTAATAATAGAGGGTAAGTTCCTATTTTTTACAAGCTTTCACACTCAAAGAATAATCATTTTTTGCTTCAAAGGGCTACTATTTTGAAACACGTACCTGGGTTGTCTTTCTTAAATTTCCTATCAAATTCAATGTTTTGGACTAAGATGAACTAAAATAAGTAAAGGTTTAGTCGAAATTTATTTCATTATATTATGTTAGAGCATCTTATCAACACCAATTGGAAATATGAAAATACCTTTGGGCATAGTCACTCTTTCTCTCTCTCTCTTTCAATAATTTGTTATTCAATATATTTCTTCTCATTTATTTCACTTGTATTGAGGCGTGTATGTGTGTTCACAGAGAAACCTTGCGAGCCTTCAGAACGTGAGAACTACTGCGGCGCCACCTGCGACCAATTCTGCGGGGAGCCAGAACGTCTGTGCAAGCTCCGGTGTGCCAATAGTACTGCCTGCGAGTGTAAGCCGGGATTCTGCAAGAACAGGAAAACGGACGCCTGTCAGGAGATTGGTAGGTTGACCCACACGTCACATAGAAATAAACTTTTACATTTTATATATTACTAGCGGATGTACTCGGCTTTTCGCCCTGGTTTCACCCGAGTAAAGGTTTTTCTAACGAACATTTGTTAAAACAATTCTCTATAAACTTATATAAAAATATATATATATTTTGATAATTTGAAACTCGTAAATTTGAATCTCTCGATAAAGTGAACATTTTTTCCCGGTCCTTTGAAAAATACTCGATAAGTTGAATAAAATCAATATTAATTGGTTCCCTCGGTAATTGGAAGTTAAAGGAATAGTATCTTGCCTTGGAATTGTATCATTATTCTTGTCTCAAATAAATTGCCATGTCATCCTGAATTTTGTCTTTCCTATTTTTCTACATTACAGAATCATCGTTTTATCTAGTGAATATTTTTTTCCCGGTCCCTTGAAAAATACTCGATAACTAACTTTGACTTGTGCGCAATTAATTGGTAGAAAATCTTACTTTTGATAAATAATCTTTAAGCTAATAAACTAAGTGATAATAAAACTTATAGATAAAAAACATGTTATCATCGTCGCAATGGGGGCGCTGCTTTCGAGTTAAATCTACAAATCTGCAAATAACTCTAAGGATATTCAAGATATTCAAGGAATTATTTTTCAGAAACCTTCTCAGTACTATACTAAATAACTTCCCAAAGTTCCATGGCGTTCCAATGAGTGGTTTGGTCAATCATAAAGGACAGACACACACACATACATTCATTTTTATATACAGTGGACCCTCGGTTTGCGAGCATAATACGTTCCAGAGCCATGCTCGTACTCCAAAACGCTCGTAGTGCGAAACTAATTTCTTATTTTTAATAATTGAAACTCGGGCAATTCTTCTTGCTACGAACAATTGCACAGTTTCCCACATTTTACATATTTCCCGAATCTGATCTGAAGGGAGGGATCCCAGTGAATTTTCATCCATCACGATTACGGGCAACCATCACGAGTTGCTCGTAATGCGAAATTTCACTCGTAATCCGAGGTAAAATTTTTCAAAAAATTTTGCTCGTACTGCGAAAAGCTCGTACTCCAAGGTGCTCGTAAACCGAGGGTCCACTGTATATAGAAAAAAAATACAAACATTAGGTTTCCAGGGAAAAGTTTATTTTTTACAAATCTTTTATTTATAAATATTCCTAACGTTCGTGCAAGAAAGCCCTTCTACAGGAGTAAATATTTACATTACCGCCAATATAATAAGAATTAAAATCAAATAAAATGATTCGGGTATTTACAGTTATTTGAATGCAGAATCAGCGCAGGCCTCCATTGCGGGTGCCTTTTGACATTGCTATTCAGAGGCGATATCTTCATTTGGAGGTTATGGGGTGGGTTAAGGGAATAGTATATTATAAATTTCCAGAATTCCTATTCTTCTGTTAATGTTATTGCGCTTTCTGGGTATGATGAATTCTATGATAAGTCTCTGTAGTCTATTGGAGAAGTTGGAGTAATGGGTCTTTGGTTCTGATAGGGAGAAGGAATGGCCCGTTTCTCTTATATGATGGTATACTAAAGATCTACTGTCTTGGTTGTCGATATTTAGTTTATGTTCTGATATTCTTATATTTAAATTTCTACCAGTTTCGACTACATATTTGGTTTTGCATTCGTTGAATTCTATGGAGTATATGGTATTCTTAATATTGGTAGAGGATATTCAATGATATTGTTTTTGTTATGGGGGTTTCTTAGTAACAAATTTAAATTAGGTGAGTTGCTGAAAAGGTTTTAATTCCAAGTTTCTTCAGATAACAGGCTCTAGAAACAGATACTGGTGAATAGAGAATACTTCTAATATATATTTAAATTGAGGAATTCCGAATTTCAGAGGAGCTATAAAAATGTCTTGGAATAAATGATAAAGGATATTGACAAGATATTAGAGAGAGCGCCATCTGTCTATAATAATATTAATTATTTGTTGCGATTGTTTGATTTTATTAGAAATAACAATTTCCTACTGTACTTATTGCGATGGAAACCATTGGGAAGGCCTGGTTCATCTGTGGGGAATCCTCTAAGAGGTTTATCCAGTTCTATCTTCCTTACCATTCTACTAGTGTATTGGAGGGATGTATTATATTGCTTATGTATCTGGTACTTATGAGGAGAACTCTTGGTGAGAAGAAAAAGAAAATTATGGACACACACAGGAGCTCTTATAGGAAATTGTAAAAATATATATTGTGTCATAACCAAAAATGTACATAGAGTGTAACTGTAAATAATTCATCGGCAGCTCGGCCGGCTGGTAGCAGGCGCTAGGCGAGAAGTTTGAAAACATTAACCGCCATCTTTAGGGGTGTAACCGATCGCCAGCCGTTTGGGTCTTTGACATTACTTCCTTAATTTATCATTATTTTTATCCATTTAACTTAGTTTATCTCTTCTCCTTTTTTATCCCTCAAACTAACTATTTAAAGTCTTATAATAAATTATTATTTTATTCTATCCAAACTTCAATACTGTGACAATATAAATACAACGTAAAGTTGCGGGAGAATGATATTCATGCACCAAAGGTGGCACCTCTCCCTTTTAAAATGCTTTGATTTATTGAAACAATGAATTTTGTGTTATCATTCCTGTACAAAACGTAGAGTTGGTGATAACGAATAAGCCACAATACCAGTTTTGGCAAATTTAAACAAAAAGCCAACCTATATTCCATGGCTTCGGGCTTTGCCCTTCATCAGTACAGGAGTGGTTTCGATTTCATAACATTACGAGGGGAGTTATGAAATCGGTCGTATTGGCTAAAAATATGTTTACGCCAATGAAGTGGCAAGGCCGATTTTCAGGCTAAAATACAACATAAAGTGCGGGAGGATGATATTCATGCACAAAAGTGGCACCTCTCCCTTTTTTAAAATGATGAAATATTGCATTTTTTGGGTTATCATATATAATTACATGAATCGATCATTTGTCTTCCGCAAACAAATGGCAAATAACCATTTACTCGTAATAATAAAATAAGATGATGCAATAGCACGCCATCTGTATACTACAGTAGAAATAGTCTTCCTTTCAGCTTTTATAACATTGTAAAAGTTTACTATGGTATATGCATACTTTAATGAAAATCTTTATATTATTGTGTATAACTAAAACAGTGTTATTTGTGTGTGTGTGCATATATATATTTTGTATGCATATATGTTTATGTGGGTTTGCTATGCACAATGATATAAATATTTTATTAAAGGATCCATATATACCATAGTATGAATGCAAAAAATAATTCTAGAAGAAAAACCCATATGCAAAATTAGAAAATATTGGTGTAATAACTATATAAAATTGTTCAAAATAATATCATTTATTATTTTGAAATCGATAATTTGAATAAAAATCATATTAATGAAAACAAAGGTGCTAGCTTGCGTTATCTTTTTACTTTTGATTATTTCTGGAGTTTAACAAAATCCAGGGACTAATATGTCAGACAGTTTATGTTAGAAACAAGTTTGGATAGAGATAAGGAGGTTAAGGAATTGATAAGCGCCCTTGCCAAAAGGCTGGATTGCTGGAGAGAAATATTGGAATAGACGACAAAGTGCAAAGAATATGCCAAAGATTGAAAGAACTGGAAAGTTCGTTTGTTAATTCAAGCGCAGCAGTGTAGCGAAATACCAAACATAGAACACACTGAAAGAACGAATATAATTTTTGGAGGCAAAGAGCAGAGAGAAAAAAACTTATTTTCTATGGAATCAAGGAAGAATCGAATGAAGACGGTTTGCAATGTGTCCAAAAAGTTATTGAGGAGAAAATGCAAATAACTGAAAAAATAAACATAGCCCGCTGTCACCGCTTATCTAGGAAACGGAACGCACCCATCCTGATTGAGGTCCCAGAACACAAAGAAAGATTAACACTTCGAAAGGCCGCCTTCAACCTAAAAGGTTCCAAAATATATTTATCTAAAGACTATAGCGAAAATGTGAGGGTACAGAGACGCGTGCTGTTGGCTAAAAGACGAGAATTAGGGGAGAAGGGCATCAGGGCTAAGCTCAGAGACAACAAACTAATAGTGAACGATACTATATATAAAATCTCTGAAGGTCAAGTCACGGTTCCCAAAGATGCTACACTATAGCAAACAAACGGAAAAAAATCACATGTAAATAAACATTTGAAGAGTTCTGCTAAGGATATTTGTACATTAATGAGTTGGATGTAAATGGTGTACACAGACCTAACTCATTTCCCCCCCTTAAAACAATCTTCAGAAATCGACACTTTTGCCCTAATTAAAACCTGGTGCGACCATCACTTGAAAATTAAACTGAAGGAATTCGATCTATACGAATCACTCGCTACCAGAACTTCAAGACAAGGAAGGTGCTCGGGCGGAATCAACTGTAAACAACAGAAAATACTAAAAAGGCGGATATAGGGAAATAATGGATAGCAGTATTCTTTTAAAAATATTTAGATATGCAATTTTTTCTAATATTTTCATACATTTCTCCAAATGAACATCAATCATAAAATCTTAATAATGTATTTAAATATGTTGAAGACAGATTAACCGAAGGTTATTAAATAGCAATAGTAGGTGACTTAAATACTTGAACTGGCTCTTGAGGACATTTACACAATCCGCTAGCCAACCAAATCAAGTACAAATTGTCAACTCAACGATGTATACCCATTATAAATACCTACTCTAATCAGTAGCCACGGAAAATTACCTACATACAGATCTGCCACTGTCAACTAAGCGCCTAATAGCTAAACTAAGAATACTGTTTGTTTCTCATCGAGAAAGCCATGTGAAAAATCTGAAAGCAGAAGAACTAAATTGCCTACTATGCACAAATAAAATCAAGACAGAAATAGAAAACCCTATATTTGAATGTATATCTTTGAAGACGGAGAGAGAAACTCTTGCTTCTGAGATAGGCCGCCTGAACTTCACCGTACACTCTCTTCTAACAAGTCTGATAGACAATAGATATTTTGCTTCATCTGTATATAATTTCTTCAGAAGAGTTATTAAAAAAGCGGATCTGATAAATTAGTCTTTCCACTTTAATAATGATAATTAATCTTCAAAACTTTTTTTCTTTTTTTTTCTTCTTTTGTTAGACCATGCTTTTTACTGCATTTCATGCAATGTTGTACATATAAAACCCCACATATCCTGAATATTATTGTCTACACTCTGGAGAATCTGTGTAAGACCAATGGGCTCTTAATAAAGGCTTTGTGTGTGAAAACAAAGGTGTTGAGAATTCGGCAAGTCTTCTGCCCAAAGGATGCGAATTTTTATCTTTCTTCCGGTATTTGAACTCTTCTGGGAAGTTTATCTCTCCGTTAGAAACCTCGTTTTCTGATTCACCTATACACCTGTATTTTCTGAAGATGTAGGATACCTATTGGTATTAAACAGAGCAAACCTTCTCATATACACTCATGGACAAAATTTAAAGAAGTTGTCTCTTTTAGCATGTATATAGGGATTCAGACAATAACTCTGAAATATATTACAGTGACCTTTGAAGACTCGTGAGATAACTAATATACACTCAAGGACAAAAATTAAGTTGTAACTTTTAGCATTCAGAATTCAGACAATAACTCTGAAAGATATTTGATACGCAGTGACCTTTATTAAAGACAAGTGAGATAACTAATATACACTCATGGACAAAACTTAAGGAAGTTGTATCTTTCATCATTCTGGATCAAGACAATAACTCTGAAAGATATTGGATACATAGTGACCTTTACTGAAGACACGTTAGATAACCAAGTTCGAACCAAATTGCCCAGACAATCGATGACATAAAAGACTTTTACCGAGTTTGCATTACAAATTTAAAATATTTGTAAATATTTTATATTTATTATTAAACTGAATATAGAGCAATCCATAATACATTTATATTTTAAAAATAAGGCTTATTTTGGATTTAAATATGATTATTTATTTACCGATATTTCGATGGATCAATCTTCCATCTTTTACGAGGTGTTTTGCAGTGAAGCACGCAGCAGGTCGCGCGCCCCAGGTGAGCCACTAGACGTCTTCTAAGCTTATTGGGCGATGAACCATCTAATATATACAATCTAAACAGAGTAAATATAATCAAAATAAAAGTGATATATGTAAATGACTATTGAAATTAAGAGATATCAAATTAATTAAAGAAAAAGTGATATATGTAAATGACTAAGTGATATATGTAAATGACTAATGAAAATTAAGAGATATCGAATTAATTAAACAAATAAAATATCATGAAAATTGAAATAACTGTGTAACAAATATACAAATAGTAGTAATAGATATCCGATTAAAAATGGAATAAAATAACCATGTAAATAGCATAATCATCTAAGAGGTTCTAAACTGGGTATATATATCTGGCAAGTCAATCTTTCTATTGATACTATTTTTATTCTCTAATGAGCTCCAGCTTTCTAAAAATAAACGGCAATGTTTTTCTTTGATGTTTTGATGAATTATAGATGTGTGATCGAAGTCTGGAGTGTGACTATTGTTGAATGCATGATCTACTAGTAGAGATGTCGGGTTATGGCGCTTTAGTGCGGATTTGTGTTGGTTAATTCTTTCAGATAAAGGTTTGCTGGTTTCTCCTATGTATATTGCCTGGCAGGATTTGCATGGTATTTTATAAACCACATTCGCTCTATCTTCTGGCTTGTAGATTTGTTTTGTATCAGGGTGACGGAAGATGCTTCTTAAATTCTGATTGGGTTGATATCTGGTTGTAATATTGTGTTTTTTTAAACTTCTGGCTATTCTTTCACAGCCATTAAAGAAAAAATATTTCAGGCGGTCGCATTTCATCACTCAAATGAATCCTTAAAGGCGCGCAGCATATATGTGAACTCGATATGTATTTAAAATATATATATATATATATATATATATAAATAAATTCAGTAGAACTAGCCCCCAGTAAAGGACACCTACTTGCAAAGCTAAAGTGTCCTTTAGGAAGAGGTGTCCTCTTACTGGAGAGTTGCTAAATTGTAAAAATGGTAATTTTTAAAATGAAAACTGTCCTTTGTAAAGAGGTGTCTTATAGCGGGGTGTCCGCTAAAGGAAAGTTCTACTGTAATTATAAAAAGTTAGACTTACGAGGTACTCGCTTTAGCCCGGCTTCGGTTGTTACACTCGCTTCAATCAATAAATTAATTATCTTTATTAAGACATATAGTTTTAAACACAGATCCTCCCCTGAGAGATACAAAGATATGGAAAAAGAGATAGAAATATATTTGAATTTACAATGATATATTGTAAATATATATATATATATATGGAAAATTTGCCGGGAGGAAATTAATCCATGGAAGCAATGATCGCCTCTCCCGCCAAAATAAACGTCAGATTCTGACGCCATCTATTGACCGTCGCCGCAACTAGCGGCATCGGGTCGGTGACAAAGCGACAACACCAACTTTGGCAAACTGATAAGCGTCCACCTAGAGACCATGGTTTCGGGCTAATGGCCCTCGTCAGTCTAGGGCGGACTTTATTCCATGAGATCCACACGGGATCTAATGGAATCCTCACAATCTACCAAAGAGGTGTTTTGCTGGCAATGTGGCTGGGCCAAATCTATTGGCAAAATATATCCGCCCTAGACTGACAAGGGCCATTAGCTCGAAACCATGGTCTCTAGGTGGACGCTTATCAGTTTGCCAAAGTTGGTGTTGTGGCTTTGTCACCGACCCGATGCCGCTAGTTGCGGCGACGGTCAGTAGATGGCGTCAGAATCTGACGTTTATTTTGACGGGAGAGGCGACCATTGCTTCCATTTAAAATTTAAAAACATAATTTAAAACAACAACCTCATATCGTGTAGATAACTTATAACAAGATTGTCATGTTGTATATAGAAACACATCTATAAATAATTATGCGCATGATTAATCTGTGTCTTTACATCACCCTATGTAATGTAATTTGTACAAAGTGGATAAATAAATAAAATCTGTAATAGATTTAGGAGTTGAGCTAAAGCAGAGATCGAGCATAGTATTACCAAAACAACAAAGTCTAAAGATGTAAGTCATAAATCAGGTCGATTTACAATTCCCACAAACAAGGCTACCCACACTGTCACATGTGGTGGAATGCAGAGACCCCTCTCACACCTGGACAGGTAAAGGCGCCCTTTCTCAAACGCCCCTGTCACATAAGGTCCCCCCCCCCCGTCTTTAACCTATAAATACATCACCTTACAGGGACTTGACAGTTCAGTTCAGTTCAGTTTAGTTTAGTTCACCCTTAGTGCAAGCCGCGTCGGTCGTAGGTTATGTCGATCTCATCCAACATGTAGTTAGGAAGAACTCGTCTATCTCCATCTTTTCGCTCCTAGCTCAGCTTTTATCTGTTAACGGAACTTTCTTAGTGCAACTGTGTCTTCGTTTTTTTGTGTGGATATCCCCAGCTTTCCACTCTGCCTCGACCACGACTGCCTGTATTTTGTGAGAACTTTTAAAGGTCTTCCAAGGTGCAGAGAGGTACTGGAAAACTCTACATCCTGACTGTTCCTCTCGGTCAACACAGTACAACAAGAGCTACCAGGACTTCAACTTTTATTTCAGTAGTCGACAGGATATCTCTTATTACATTAGACGACAGGATCTCTACAAAAGCTACTGGAATTCTCATCTCATTACATATATATATATTAATAGTAATTGTTTTTATATTTGGAAAATAGAGGAAAAGTAAACTATTAAGAACAACAGATTTTGAATTAATTTAGAGTCAGAACAGCAAGCTAATTCTGTATCAAATAGTATATTAAATAAAAACAAACGATAGCAATGCGTCTCTTTATACATAAAATTTTTAATATGCTAGCTTTCGGATCTTATCGATCCTTCAACAGGCCAAGCTGTAAATTGAGAGAAAGAATATATATATAAATGTAAATTATTATTTATATACACCAACGAAGATAGAGAATAAAATATAAAATAAAATAAATATAAACACATTTCACGAGTTCACGTTTTCTCGTGGCAAGGCTGCTGTTGTATCATCTCTGTCCAAAGCTCAGTTTGTTTTCTTTTCTTTTATAGTCAATTGGTCCTTTTATTCTAATGGCTGGGCTGTTTTTTGAATGAGTGGTATTGAGATGGTAGTTCTATACGTCTGTTGATACTGTTTAAATCTTGAGAGACGAAGGATTCTATTAATAATCTTTGATATTTGGATTTGATGTTGTGGTAATGACAGGTTGGGTCGGAAAGGTTAAAGGCATGGCCGGTTTTAGAGGTATGCTGAAAGATCAAAGATTTGGGATCTTTGTTTATTATATTTCTGTTGTGCTCGGAAATTCTGTTGTAAATGAAACGGCCAGTCTCACCCACATATTTAGCGTTGCAATCTTGGCAACCTATGGAGTAAATGGCATATGGTTGCTGGTCGGGACGATTCTTAATATTAGATTTGGTGATGGGGTTCCGGAGTATTTGGCCTATTGAGAGGTGGTTGGTAAAAAAGGTTCTTAAACCAAATTTCTTGAGGGAGAGGGCTATTGATTGATTTTCAAAGGAATAAGGTATAATACAGGTGTTACGGTTTACTACGGGCTGAGTGTGTTTGGAAGGGTTGAAACTATGTCTAAGTATGAAGGGAAGTGGATAGCCACTTGCTGTTAGATTACTGATGATGGTTGTCTTTTCTAATATTTTGAAGGCTGGGGTGGAGCAGTGTGTATGTATTCTTTTCGTGAGTGTTCTGACGACTGTGAGTTTGTGGCCTATTGGGTTATATGAATCAAAAAGGAGATAGGATGGTTTTATGGATTTTTTGTAATAAACTGTTGTGTGGTATGATTCATCAGTTTTGATAAAAATAATGTCCAAATATGGCAAAACTTTGTGGGACTCATGTTCTATTGTGAAAGTGAGGCGTGTATGGTAAGAGTTTAGGGTTTCCAACACCAATAGGACGTCATCCTTGTGACATATGCAAAAAATGTCGTCCAGGTACCTTTTCCAAACTTCTATTCGGAGATGTTTCTGTTCCAAAATCCAGCTGTCAATGGCGCTCATGACGAGCTCTGCCGCAATGAATTAACGATCCGGTGAAAAATCCATTCTCTAAGAAAATGATTCAAAACCTTCATTGGGACCTACTCAGATCACGTACCAAAGGTTGCCATTCCATGATCAGGTTTCTCAGTAAAACCATAAAGGGCATTATTTGTTTATTAACATCCAGGATCCAGGCAGCTGAATGGTTTGACCTCTTGAGATCTACCACCAATGCTATCCGGACGCAAGATATCAACATCTCCAAAAAACACAATAAAAAATTTGAATTTTGGTCCAAAAAATATGGATTTCCTTATGTGAAGAAACAAACCTCCATCGTCAATTTGTCATCCTTCCCAATTTCCCAATCCCAAGAAGAACTTTTAAACCAAGGTCTGAAATTCCGCATGCCAAGACATGCTGATCCATATGTCACCACCTCCGGCATTGAAGTAGCAATGACGTCGTTCAATAATTCACAGAAAAACTTAATACGAAACCTGGTTTCCTCAAAGATAACTATCCAAAAACGCCCTTATGCTGCAACTACCCGTAAATACGCAACTGCCATCAAAGAATTGAAAGTCAACCATAACATAGTCATCAGTAAAGCTGACAAAGGTTCTAATGTGGTTATATTAAACAAAGTCGACTATAGAAAGAAGATTCTCGACATCGTTGAGGATAGAGACACCTTTGTACCTATCACGGCCCCAGACAACCTTCAATCCATCAAGAATTTCAAAAAAACACTTACCTCTCTCAAGAAGAATAAGATGATCAATGAAGACCAATTTAAGACCTTCAATTCAAACAGCGACACCATACCATATATCTATGGACTTCCTAAGATCCACAAGCCTTCAGTCCCACTACGTCCCATTATTGCTTATCACTTGTCCCATGCCATACAGCTCTCCAGACATCTGTCCTCCCGCCTTTCGCCCTTGATGCGATCCTCTAACCCCCATTCAATTAATAGCACCCCAGCCTTTATTCAAGAAATAAGAGCATTGAAACCACAACAAGATTTCATTATAGGCTCCTATGACGTCACCTCCATGTTTCTCTCTCTCCCACACAACCTAATTATAGAAAACCTCCGTTCTTTGCTTTCTTCGCACAGCATCCCGAACCCTGAAATAGAAGGAATCATTTTAATGTTTGAATTATGCTTGGCAACATCTAACTTCAGCTTCGAAGATCAGTTTTTTAAACAAATCTGTGGATCTCCTATGGGTAGCCCTTTATCCAACATTGCGGCAGAGCTCGTCATGAGCGCCATTGACAGCTGGATTTTGGAACAGAAACATCTCCGAATAGAAGTTTGGAAAAGGTACCTGGACGACATTTTTTGCATATGTCACAAGGATGACGTCCTATTGGTGTTGGAAACCCTAAACTCTTACCATACACGCCTCACTTTCACAATAGAACATGAGTCCCACAAAGTTTTGCCATATTTGGACATTATTTTTATCAAAACTGATGAATCATACCACACAACAGTTTATTACAAAAAATCCATAAAACCATCCTATCTCCTTTTTGATTCATATAACCCAATAGGCCACAAACTCACAGTCGTCAGAACACTCACGAAAAGAATACATACACACTGCTCCACCCCAGCCTTAAAAAAATTAGAAAAGACAACCATCATCAGTAATCTAACAGCAAGTAGCTATCCACTTCCCTTCATACTTAGACATAGTTTCAACCCTTCCAAACACACTCAGCCCGTAGTAAACCGTAACACCTGTATTATACCTTATTCTTTTGAAAATCAATCAATAGCCCTCTCCCTCAAGAAATTTGGTTTAAGAACCTTTTTTACCAACCACCTCTCAATAGGCCAAATACTCCGGAACCCCATCACCAAATCTAATATTAAGAAACGTCCCGACCAGCAACCATATGCCATTTACTCCATAGGTTGCCAAGATTGCAACGCTAAATATGTGGGTGAGACTGGCCGTTTCATTTACAACAGAATTTCCGAGCACAACAGAAATATAATAAACAAAGATCCCAAATCTTTGATCTTTCAGCATACCTCTAAAACCGGCCATGCCTTTAACCTTTCCGACCCAACCTGTCATTACCACAACATCAAATCCAAATATCAAAGATTATTAATAGAATCCTTCGTCTCTCAAGATTTAAACAGTATCAACAGACGTATAGAACTACCATCTCAATACCACTCATTCAAAAAACAGCCCAGCCATTAGAATAAAAGGACCAATTGACTATAAAAGAAAAGAAAACAAACTGAGCTTTGGACAGAGATGATACAACAGCAGCCTTGCCACGAGAAAACGTGAACTCGTGAAATGTGTTTATATTTATTTTATTTTATATTTTATTCTCTATCTTCGTTGGTGTATATAAATAATAATTTACATTTATACATATATTCTTTCTCTCAATTTACAGCTTGGCCTGTTGAAGGATCGATAAGATCCGAAAGCTAGCATATTAAAAATTTTATGTATAAAGAGACGCATTGCTATCGTTTGTTTTTATTTAATAATTTATAGCAATTCTTTTGTCTATCAAATAGTATAGTTATGAAAAATTTTAAGATTAATAATTTTTTAATTTAATTTAAATGTGTGAGGTTTGTTTTTTATTTTTTTTTTGTAATAAATAATTAGTTAGATTATATTTTAAAAAAAGGTAACACCAGCAAAGCATCGGCAGTTACGCGTCATAGGCTGGGTGAAAAAAGGAATAAGCGAAGAGAAAGTTTTAAAGAGAAGAGCATAGACAGAACCATGATAATAATTTTCCAAATATAAAATAAAGCTAATTAGAGAGAGAAAAGTATTTTTTTTTTGCTCTATTTTCTCTCTTGATGAGAGAAGTTAGATTTTTGTAATTTTTTTTTTTTTGGGAATTTTTTTTTTATATATAAGCTTATTTTAAAGACAATCTAGTGTAAAAGTGGAGGACACGATATAAGATAATATATTAAATTAGGAAGGATGAAAACCTTAAGGGTTAGACCAATTGAAAACCATAAAGGTTAGACCAGATGGAAAGAGGATGGTACTCAGGGGGGCCTCTTCAGATGAAGACCTGAGCAGCAGTTTCGGCCCTTACTCCATTACTGCCAAACCATACCTCTTCGACCAAATAGAAAGCAATTTTAGGTTGGAACGGAGATAGGATAATAGCTGAACCTTAGATATACTACAAAAATCAACTAATCAACTAAGACATTGTCACCTTCTGCACTTTCAAACCTAACTCAAAACATGTTTTTTCAGTTCAGAAGTTAAATTGATTCGGTTCCCTAGACTTAATCAGATGGATATATACTTATCCCTTAGTGTTAAACTTTAAAACAAATTGTGTTAATTCTTTTTGGGTATAAGGACTGTAAGAGACTGATAAGAAATTAGTAATACAGTTAAATGATTATTATAAATATAGGAAAAATTGATCATATCCCAAGCCTTTAACAATGTGCGTCGACAAGGGAACAGGAAATCTAACATTAAAGAACATAGAAAAATAAACTTTGCCTGATGTTAGTAGGTTCAGATTATAGTCCAAATTGTGTTCATACACTCTAAATAATAGGACTGCAGGAAAATAATAAGATATTAGTAGTAGGAGAGGATAAGGATTAATTGGAACTACAAGAAAGTATGATTAAATTCAAACAAGTTAAGAATGTGCGTCATACCATTCCCCCAAAAAAAAAAAATTTACAAAAATCTAACTTCTCTCATCAAGAGAGAAAATAGAGCAAAAAAAAAATACTTTTTTTTTCTCTAATTAGCTTTATTTTATATTTGGAAAATTATTATCATGGTTCTGTCTTTGCTCTTCTCTTTAAAACTTTCTCTTCGCTTATTCCTTTTTTCACCCAGCCTATGACGCGTAACTGCCGATGCTTTGCTGGTGTTACCTTTTTTTTTTCTCTTTTTTTTTTTAATATAATCTAACTAATTATTCATTACAAAAAAATAAAAAAACAAACCTCACACACACATTTAAATTAAATTAAAAAATTATTAATCTTAAAAGTTTTCATAACTATACTATTTGATACAGAATTAGCTTACTGTTCTGACTCAAAATTATTTCAAAATCTGTTGTTCTTAATAGTTTACCTTTCCTCTATTTTCCAAATATAAAAACAATTACTATTAATATATTGTTCATAGAAGCTTGCTTCATGACTAGCTCACTAATTTGCTGTTATTACCAACAATTATCAGATAACATATATGAGGTGGATAAAAAAATTAAGAGTATAGGTACTCGATGTAGTCAAGTTCGAAAGATCATCTAAGATGATCTTTCAAAAGTTTTTTTTTAAGTTATTATTATTAATAATAATAATAATTAAATAAAAAAACAACTCATTATTGGGGTTAGCACCCCCATAAATGTTTTAACCCAAACTCGCTAACAAATGTCAAAGTAAAAAATGTCAAACTTGCCCTAAAATTATGAACCATGATAAATTCCAAACAACTAAATGTAAGGTGGAGAACACTATATATAAGTTAACATGTAGTAAATGCAACCTAATATACATTGGTCAAACTTCTAATCCCATAAATATTAGAATTAACCTTCATAGAAATCATGCGAAAAATCTAATAGGTAATAATTATATAATAGAACATCATAAGATTCACTCTTTTGATAACTATAACATAGAAATTTTAGATATATGTAAAAACAAAAAACAACGGCTAATATTAGAAAATCAATACATTCCGAAGCAAAATTCTCTCTACCCTTACGGTTTAAATGATAATTAAATCATACGAATACATTAACCGATCCAAATATCTCTATCTATGAAAGTAGCTGTAAATACAAAAAACAACTAAATACTATTCCAAATAACAAGAGAGGAAAAAGCACAAACAAACTTGGTTATATAGACTTTGAACACTGGCAAAGGACCCTTCTTAAGTTTCCTATTCAAACTGAATGCTATCAATGATCCAACATGTGAATGCCGCTTAGATGTTGAATCACCAGAGCATCTTCTTTTATCTTGCCCTCTGACTAATCAAATTGTATGTAGATACTTTGAAACATTACCAAATTCTCTTTGTGTATATACTCTATCTTATGAGAACTTTGTTAAGTTTAGAACTATTTGTACAATAATTTACAAAACAATACTAATCCATCGTGTAAATAATTAATCATATATATATGTGATATCTTGGGACCTCTGGGACCAGTGTTACCTGATGCTAGACGAACCTCGATGTCAACTCTACCGTGCAGTCGTGGTGGAAGGCGACACAGCTGGGCCAAAGGTGAAATAAACAAACAGAGATTCCACTAAAAGCGTCTGACGTCAAGAAGGAATGGGATGAGGAGAGAGGGAGATCTTTAGAGCAAGTGTTACCTTGTTGAGAGCCAAGCGTATACTAACTATTCTTGCTTCTCGATTTAACACCACGACCTTGCTTCTTTCTAATTGGCTGACCTATTTAGGTGATTCTTTCCTAATTGGTAGGAATATGTCACATGGCCGTTGGCTATTAGTTGACCTACTTAGGTATGGTCTTCTCTAATTGGCCTTGCGGCTTTCTTTGATGGAAGATACGTCCGGCCTTGTTCCGGAAATATTGGGCGTCTCTCTACTTTTATAACTTTTGCGGTCACCAGATACCCCCGGTCCTGTCAGGAAATATTGGCTTAAACTTAGCTCGCAGGGTTTCCGGGGTCAGAAGGTTAACTGTAACTTTATTAATAGTCGGGCTCTCTTCTAGGCCTACTTCTTAGGTTTGACTTCTACTCTCACCTAAGCCTGATTAGTTTTAACCTTAATCTTCTCCTGTTAGTCTCCATTCCTTCTATCTGTACAGTTGTTATACTTTATTAGATTCTTACGCGGTACAGATTGATGTTAGTTGAGGCTTTCTATGTGCAGTACATAAGAAGTTATATACAGTCATGGGGTGGAACATGTGGTAGTAGATATCTAGACTATTTACAACAATTCCATGGTCTTAAATCATCACAGATGGCCCCGGATGTGAGAGGGTTCATATGGAGGGATTTAAGAGAGCGGAATAGGAAGACTGTTATTAAGGAAGTAATTTTTAAAAATTAATTGAAATGAGTTGGTATATAACATGGGGTTGATTTCTGTATATCCATAAGAGATAATAAAGCATAAACAACTAATACTAAACATACAAGTAAAAATAAAAATATGAATAAAATATTTAATAGAGAACATATAATGATTATAGGTAAAACTATAAATGATTGGATGGGTAAATCATGATCTCTTCGTGATGGGCGTTAGAAAGGGTTGAGGGGTTAGTTATTACTTGGTTGCGGCAATGTCACTTTGACTCAAGTCCCAAACCATTTAATGTGCACGGCGCGGAAAACCTAGGCCATGTTTCACATGTAAATTTAAGGACCGAATAAAGTTACAGTACCACAATCGAATAGTAAGATAAGGGTGATTGTTATGGGTTTTAGTAATTAGTCGTTAAGACGTACGCATGCAGGATAAAGAGGGCGAAGATCAGTGACCAGAAATCAAAGTTTTAATTAGAGTCGTCAGGGGCTTAGCGAGAAAAAGAGTAAAATAAAAAAAAAGATGTGCCAGCGTGTGGCATGAGAGTGCCCTGGAATATATAAAAAAAAAAATACAATTTGCACGTATCCAAGCCAGAAGTAGGGATAGGTAAATCTGGGGGACGGTGTGTCAAGATTGTTAATTACGAAATCAAAGTAGGTCAAGTCTAGCCTGCGAAGGAGTTAAAAGTTCCTGCGGAAAAATGTTAGTATTTATTAAGAAGTAACCTTTAAAGTGGTTGTTTAAGAGGTTATTGAAGATTGCCCTGTTTTTAGATCATGATTTTTAGTTTGATGATAAAATAATATATCATTGAGATATGAAATTGCGAAATTACGGCTTTGCATATAGCGTTAAAGGATTTGAAAAATCGAAAATAGAATTGCGAAGTTAAATGCAAAGTAATCTAAAAAAAAAAGTAAAAATAGTGATGATATGATACAAAGATTAACACACTACAGCAGTATATAAGGGGTAATAGAAAGTGAAAATATTAAATGAAAATTAATAATGAGCAATAATATACTCGATAACATTGACATGGTAGCAGAAGATGAAACAATGTAAATAACATCTAATTTATAAAGTGAGAAAAAATATAAAATGACAAAAGGCAAATTAGTGATATAAACATGAAATATAAACTTGAGATTATTAGATATGAAAGATAAAATATAAAGTTGATTATAGAATAGAGTCATAAAGCAAAAGTAAATAAGTTTTGGTAAAGAAAAATAAAATAAAATGACACTAATCTAAACTGATTGGTTGACGTTAAAAAAAACAATTATAAGAGCTATATAATGATTATATACAAGATTATTAAAATGAAAAATTTTTAAAAATGTTCATCGAGAAAGAAGAGTAAGTAAGATTATACATAGAAATTATATATCGTGAAAGAATGGAAAGTTGTAGGCCAAATGTATGTTCCTGTTTTTTTTTTTTTTTTTTTTTGGATGGGTGGAGAGAGCTTTAAATTGTCCTCGATTGATATCTTTGGTCTTGTTGGCCTAAGTTTTTCTAACTTATCGAATTTGTTTTATGTTTGACGTGACTCGTGGATCACATTGTTTCCAACTGTGAAACTCACTGAGTCCTAATGTTGTCGATTTTTTGTTCCCTGCGCCACGTTTAGGTGAAAACGTGATTCTTCCTAAAGCGGCATTTATTCTGTGTGTGCAGGAGAAACACGGCGATCTATTCTAACCGATAAAGGGTTGTTGTTGTTGTTGTTTTTTTTTTTTTTTAAACATGTGTGGGTGGGTGTGATTTTTAGGTAAAATGTTGTCCTTGGTTCTAAGTGTCGATGTTAAGTGGACAAGTTAATCGAGGGCGAGAGAATGTTAGTGAACAGATTTGTTAGTAAATGTACGCACTAATGTTTAATTTAATAGGTAGCGAAAATCCATTAGAGTGACATCGGGGTGGCGACGGGCGGTAACAAGATGTCGGCTGTTTGTTTGCTCGGGGGGGCGAGGGGGAGCGAACCTATTTTTAATGTGATTCCGGATTTAGGTCAGGGGGGCCTTTTGCGAGGCTGCTTGCTTTCTTTCAACTTATTGGAAGATCTCTGCATTAAGGTGCAGAAAAGGCGCTGAGCAAGTCGGGGGTATAAGACGGGATTTCTGCGCGTCAAATATTGTGGGACATAAATGGCCGAATTCTATCAAGTGGACATCAGGTGTTACGCGAGGTGTTGGAATTAGAGGCTGGGGCGCGAGGAATAAGATATCTTCTGTATAGTATTTAAGTTTGTTCACATGAACTGTATCATCTTCTTTATTTAGGGGTCGATTGGGTCTGTTAATTCGGACTACGTTTGGGGATATTATTTCTATAATTGTAAACGGACCTGTGAAGTATGGTGCCAATTTTCCCGTATCGGGATGTTTATAATTTTTTACGAGGACTAGGTCACCAATCTCGAAATGCGGGGCTTGATGACCCTTATCATATCTTTGTTTGTCCCTTTCATGCTTAAGCTGTGTTCTGCTGGAGGCAAGTTGCCTAGCCTTCTGTACGTCGGGGAACGGGTTGTAATGATTTTTTAGTTCTGGTGGGATGCTATTAAACATCAAGAAGATCGGTGGGAAACCTGTGACGGTGTGCGGGGATTGGTTATAGATTTGGACAACTTGTTTAATTAGTTTGGTCCAAGATGTCTTCGGGTTTTCGAGATAAAGTAACCTTAGTTTTCCAGTGATGGTGGCGTTCAATCGTTCTATCAATCCGTTAGCTTGCGGATTGTTACTGGTGGTAAGCAGTGGTTGTATACCGCGAGATAGCAGAAATTTGCGGAATTTTTCGGAGGTGAATGCGGGCGCTCTATCCGAAAGTAGACGTTTTGGAGACCCTTGTTGTAGTACCTTTTTTAGGGTTTGGATGTACGTTAAGGTACTTGTAGATTTCGATGGGAATGCCCAAGCGTATCTGGTCAAGTGATCCACTATAACATGGAGATACGTCTTGGAGTGTCCGTATTTCGAAAATCCGGCTATTGTATCTATTGATATTAAATCGAATGGCTGTTGTGGTGGGGGAATTTGTCCTAAGGTGCCATAAGGCTTACCTTTGGGTCTTTTGATGATTTGGCAGGTATGACAGGAATTTACAAATTTTTGTATGGACTTGGCCATACCTTTCCAGTAATACTGAGTAGAGATTAGGCGAGCCATTTGGGAGATACCGGGATGGTTGTATTCGCTGTGAACCTGGTTCATAAGCGAGTGTTGAAGAGCTTCGGGTATTATTATTCGATTTACACCTTTACGCCGTATGGTGTGTAGACCGTTGACGTCTACAGCGACACTGGTATCTGTGATATTCGGTTGGTGTTTCTTAATAGTACGGGCACTGATAAATCCACAAAATGGATTGCGAGAAAGCAAATCGGCCTCGTGTTGCTGGGTTCCCTTGAGGTACTGTATTTCATAGTCGTAAGTGGATAGTCTTAAACTCCACCTAAAAAGTCGTCCTGACGGGTTTTTAATAGTTTTAAGCCATTGTAGGGCTTGGTGGTCGGAGTAGACAGTGAATTTGGTACCGGATAGATAGATGCGGAATTTTTCGATGCTTTCTACGATCGCTAAGCATTCTAACTCTGAAATGGTATAGTTGCGTTCGTGAGGGCGTAGTGCTCTACTGTAATACTGTGTGGGATGAACTTTTCCATCCGGATGTACTTGTTTGAGAATTCCTGCGATTCCCTGGGTGGAGGCGTCACAGTACAAGCGGCAGGGTAAGCCATCCTGATACAGATGTAATACGGGCTTACTTGTTAAGCTCTCCTTGAGAGCCGTGAATGCCTGTTGACATTTTTCGTCCCATTGCCATTTAGTGTCTTTTTTAAGTAAATGGTTGAGGGGGGTTCTGAGACGGGCATAATCGGGTATAAACTTGTTATACACGTTGACGGCTCCTAAAAAGGACTGTAACGTTTTTTGGTTGAAGGGAGGTTTGATAGCGTTAATAATATCGAGGTTACGGGTCTGCGGTGTGTAAGTTCCGTTCTTAACAGTGTATCCTAGAAATTATATTGATGTCTTCAAAAATTCGCATTTTTTATAGTTTAGTTTAATATTTTCCTGTTGGCAGATCTCCAGGAATTTTTCTACGTGTTGAATATGCTCTTCTAAGGTATCCGAAAAGATAATAAAATCATCGAAATAGTGGGCTATGAAGTTTAACTTATATTTTTGGAATATTTGGTTTATTGCACGTTCAAAAATCTGTGGTGAGTTGCGCATCCCAAAAGGAAGCCTACAAAATTCGTATTGCCCGTCTAATGTCACGAAAGCTAAAAGGTGACGGGAACTGGGATCTATTTCGACCTGCCAGTAGGCAGAAGATATGTCGGCTGAGGAGAAATATTTGGCGCGTGAGAGTTTGTCGAGTATATTCTCTATCAAGGGGAGAGGATGGACGTCTGGTGCAATGATTTCATTAATCCTACGATAGTCAACACAATAGCGTTTTGATTTGTCACGCTTGGTAACAAGCGTAATGGGACTGGCATAGGGAGATACAGAGGTTGTAATTATACCGTGTTCAAGCATGTGTTCGATCTGTGTTTGTATTTCAAGTTGGTCATTTAGGGGTACGCGATAAGGACGTAAGGCAATTACCTTGTCCGAAGTAGTATTTTTACGGGAGGTATTTTAAGCCTAGGGACGTCGTATTTATTGGCGGCGAAAACGGGTGTAAATTGATGCAGTACCTTGTGTAAATTATAGGGACAGTGACCTAGGTTACTTGTGTCCAAAGATATGCAAGAGGAGGACATAGAGGCGTTGAAAATAGGATCAGGAACATTACATTGAGGCCAAATAAGAGTGTTGGAGTTCACCACGTGTGAGCAACCCGTTCCAGGAGGGGAAGATTTAGTAAATGGGACAGTTGTATTAACCTGTCCATGGGACACGTGTTGCTTGCACGAGGTGAATTTGTATAAGGTAGTTGGTAGAGGTACATTATCTTGATACAGGAGTAGCTGAGGACAGTTTATAATTAGTAGAAATCTTTTTATGGAGTTAAGGGATAATATGCCAAAAGGCAAGGGGGTATCTATAATATGGAATTTTAGGTTCTGCGTTATGTTACCTATTTTTACGTTTAAAAATATATAACCTATGGTGAAAATATTGTTAGCTATGGCATTAATAGTTAAGTTAAATGGGTGAACAGGTATTTTCTTTTGCAAATTGGTTTCTATTATTTTAAAAGTATTCCGACTAATTATATCGATAGATGCTCCTGTATCAAGTAGCAGAGGTAGGTTTACATTATTGGGCAGTTCAGCTCGAACGAGCAATTGTTCAACGAAAGTTATGTGAGGAGGAACCTACTGTTGTGCTGTCTTGGGCGTCGGAACAGGCCTGTTTTGGTGCCGTGGTCGAGGTACCCATGGGACAGCTAGGGTTCACTGCTTGCGCTGGGCTCGTGGTGTAGAGAGGATCAGGGGAGCGGGTAACATGCGCTCGCGTGTTGTTAACTCGGAAGGGTGCGGGAGAGGACAACACAGTTCTGTCGTGCTGCGGATAAGTTGTGGCTCGGTACACAGGTCTTGGACGGCTATGTGCAGGCCGTTTGGGACACTGGGCGTGCCAGTGCATGGCGCCACAATACCTGCAGGATGAAGGGGGTGGATTGGCAGAGTAGTTGGGTCGCGTTGACCATGGTCGCGGAGCACTGTACCTCGGTGACGGTGCGAAGGAAGGGTTGGGCGTTGTTCTGGTCGTCTGTTGGCACATTTGCGACGCACTGTGGGTTCCTCTTACGCGCGACACTACACTATACCACGCTTGGAGGGTGTTCGGTTGCACGGCAGCGACAATGCGCTGATCAGCGACGGGTAACCCATCAGTCAGGGATTCTAAAAGGATTTTGTGGGGAAGGTTCAGCTGTAGGCCACACACCGTCTTTTTTTGATAATATTCCTCTAACGAGGAGCGATCTGTCAACTTAATGGCCAAGAATCGGGCAAATGACGTGTTTGTGGTTTCAGGAAAGAGGTCTATCAGGGCCTGCCTTGCGTCAACGTAATATAATTTGTCTAATTTTAGGCTG
The DNA here is from genome assembly GCA_030710605.1 of Cordylochernes scorpioides. Lineage (NCBI taxonomy): Eukaryota > Metazoa > Arthropoda > Arachnida > Pseudoscorpiones > Chernetidae > Cordylochernes > Cordylochernes scorpioides. The sequence continues at coordinate 43,729,872 of CP092874.1, forward strand.
AGGAAGTAGTGCAGGGCCTTACCTTGTAGGAGGTTGGGAAGCCTTCTCAGTCTTTCGGTGTAGTGTAGTTGGGCCAGATCAGCTTGGGCGTCGTAGTTGTCGAAGAAGCTCTGCGCCTCGTACGAACCATCGTAACGCGATAGCTCCACATCTCGCGAAAGTCCTGTCGCCGAGGAGAGTTGATATATCGTCCTGGCTAAACTCCCCAGGACATCTGACACCGGCGGCGGGGGCGTTGCGTCCTCGTGACTGGGGGGAACTTCCTGCGTCCTACCGAGGGTGGTTTCTTTCTTTGGAAAAGTGGTGTTTTCGCCACTTTCGGAGTCGGGATCGGACTCCATTGGTTCCTTTGGATTCTCCTCTCTTCCCTGTTCCATCTTTCTGTACAGACAGTGGTCTACTTGCTTACTTGTACCTTGGTGTCCACTATCCTGTCGACTCTTCGGACGGGGGAGTCTGTGATATCTTGGGACCTCTGGGACCAGTGTTACCTGATGCTAGACGAACCTCGATGTCAACTCTACCGTGCAGTCGTGGTGGAAGGCGACACAGCTGGGCCAAAGGTGAAATAAACAAACAGAGATTCCACTAAAAGCGTCTGACGTCAAGAAGGAATGGGATGAGGAGAGAGGGAGATCTTTAGAGCAAGTGTTACCTTGTTGAGAGCCAAGCGTATACTAACTATTCTTGCTTCTCGATTTAACACCACGACCTTGCTTCTTTCTAATTGGCTGACCTATTTAGGTGATTCTTTCCTAATTGGTAGGAATATGTCACATGGCCGTTGGCTATTGGTTGACCTACTTAGGTATGGTCTTCTCTAATTGGCCTTGCGGCTTTCTTTGATGGAAGATACGTCCGGCCTTGTTCCGGAAATATTGGGCGTCTCTCTACTTTTATAACTTTTGCGGTCACCAGATACCCCCGGTCCTGTCAGGAAATATTGGCTTAAACTTAGCTCGCAGGGTTTCCGGGGTCAGAAGGTTAACTGTGACTTTATTAATAGTCGGGCTCTCTTCTAGGCCTACTTCTTAGGTTTGACTTCTACTCTCACCTAAGCCTGATTAGTTTTAACCTTAATCTTCTCCTGTTAGTCTCCATTCCTTCTATCTGTACAGTTGTTATACTTTATTAGATTCTTACGCGGTACAGATTGATGTTAGTTGAGGCTTTCTATGTGCAGTACATAAGATGTTATATACAGTCATGGGGTGGAACATGTGGTAGTAGATATCTAGACTATTTACAACAATTCCATGGTCTTAAATCATCACATATATAAATAATACTAGCACAGCACAATAGTCCTTTGGACTTCGTGCTTTTGTAACAATAAATAAATAAATAAATAGACTTTGAACAGGTTTTAATTAATAATCAGGAATTCCAACCAAATTTTACACAAAAATTTATTAGCTTCCTCTTCAAACTTAACAACAAAAAAATGGAAAAATTTATACAATATATTAGAACTAACAATCTATCTAATAGAATTACAGATATTGCTAAAGATATCTACAAATTTAAGAAAATTGATAACAGTACTTCTGTTAACATCGTCATAAAATTTACAAACAAAATCTTTGAACATATCAAATTTAATGATATATTCAACAACACTGATATCAAATACTTATTCCCAGTACAAAGTTTAAATTTTAAAACCACATTCAAATACAACAAAAACCTAGGAAGTATGGTATGCAACTACAATACCTTCATAAAAAAATTTAAACAACTTTAATAGTATTAACTGTAAGTGCAATAATATAAGTGACCAACATAAATATAAAGGTCACATCCTTACCAGTGACTTCACATTCTTAAATGAAGAAACACAAGTCCTGCTCAACAACGGATATAAATTTATACCACCAATTAAACAAAATTACAACAACACAGTTAATTCAATCATCCAATATCTTGATCTTTTTATTAATAAAACAAGCTTAAAGTTCAAGATCCCCGAATTTACTTTCCTTAATTGGAAATTTGAAATTATGAAACATGTCAAGGATTATTACCATAATACACTGAAAATTGCAAAAATGCCCCCCTCAAATATAGGAAAATTAAAAGAAAACATTAAAATTATTCAAGAAGAGTACATTATTACTCCAATTGATAAATGTTCCAACAACTTCTCAATCACTTGCAAAAATCTGTACCGCGACCTAATTATGCAAGAAATGGACAACACCGATAACTACAGCATAACAAATATAACCCCGATTCAAATTAAAAAGGAATTGGAGGTTAAAGAAAAAACTTTAAATATCTATAGCAAAAAAAAACACTACCCCTATTATACCTCATATTTGCATTATACCCAAAATACACAAAAATCCTCTCAAATTTAGGATCATAACATCTGGAATAAATTCTAATTTAAACAATTTAGACCTTCAATTAGCTTCAACTTTAAAATTTTTAACAAAACAGATCCGCAATAAAGAAAAATACAACTTTATTGACTCCAATAAGAACATACTAAATTTTATTAACAAAAACCTTCCCAAACTCAAATCAGTTTATACTTTTGATTTTGAAGACCTCTTCTCTAAACTGGAGTTAGAGGATCTTAAACTCAAAATTATAAATCTATTTTCAGAATTTTTAATAGACAAGACTTTCAATATTCCCTTAATTCATAATGGTAACAAAACTATTGTAATTAACTACAATAAAGCAAAATTAATTTTAGAAACATTTCTTAAATTCAATTATATTCAAATTAAAAATCAAATTTATAATCAAAAACAAGGAGTACCTATGGGTACGTCATCGAGTCCATTATTGGCCAACCTCCTGTTATTTTGGTATGAGAGGGAATTCTTTTCTCTTTACAAAGTTAACTGGTGGTTGTTCCGATATGTAGATGACATCCTAATATTCAATAATAATATTTTTTCAAAATTAATAGAAAAAATCTATCCTCCGTATCTAAATCTAAAAAATAATGAAAAAATCAAATTTAATCAAAAAGTCAACTTCCTCGATTTATACATAAATCTAAAAGAAAAAAAGTATAGAGGTATATGACAAAAGATCAAATTTCGATTTCAACATTATTAAATATAATAGACAAGATTCAAATATATCAAAAATTTGCACCAAAGGTATCTATTTTGGACAATTTTTAAGATACTACAGAATTAACAACAAACTAAAAAACTTTATAAGTAAAATTAAAAACCTAAATGACGAATTTAAAAAAAATGGATTCAGCCAAAATACAATTAAAAAAATTAACATTTTAGCAATCAGAAAATATCTTCACAAAAATAAATTCTCATACAATTTCAACTTCAATGACTTTAAAAATTTCACTATGAGAATTTAATTAACTTTTGACCGATTATTCAAACTTATTTATAGACATTAACCGTTCCCCCCTGGGTGAGTAAAATTTGCTTGTGATGTTAATTGTAACATGCATATATTGAATTTTAAGTTGATAACATGAACCGCAATTCAATACATGTAACTGAATTATCTATAATAATGTTAACAGCAATACTGACTTCAAATGGTACGCTCAATTTAAATGCTACTTTCAATTGTAGACAATGAGGCAACTAACAAGAGTCACATCATCTATCTCTCTTGATATACTAACACTAACTACATTACGCTAATCTAGATAATAAATAATTTAATTATAGGTAAATACTCTTGAAATCATAACATTCATAACGAATGCTATCACATTAATTAAGTGTACTGATAAGCTATTATAAATACTTTCAAAGAAATGTTCTTTCATTATTCAACCTCATCTTTCTCTCCTTTCCTATTTTATTTATTTATTTTTTCCTTTTTTTTTTCTATTTTTCTATTTTTTTTTTTTGCTTTCCTTGTTTCTTTTTTTTTTCTTCACCCCTTTTAATTGGACTTAGAACAAATAATAATTAAGATTTTAAATTAATAAAAAAAAAATTCGATCTACACTAATAGAAACTATTAAATTCAATATTCTGAAACACCAATACCATACTGATTAAACACAATTAGGATTATAGATTATAAACACAAGGTAACGGGACCGGGTCCGAGTGAATGAGTGGTATGTCGCGTTTCGGTAGCGACATTGTGGCCCTCTTCAGACTTGTCTGAAGATTGTAGCGACGCTGATGCCGAAACGTCGCACATTGCTTATTTGTTTGGATTTGTTCTTTTTACCTTTGCTTACCAATACCATACCTTTATTTCTGTGTTTTCTCTAATTCTTACTTTGTTTGATCCTTTAAATTTATACGATAACTTTAGAATATTTTCTTTCTCTCCTTATATCATACATAACAATTATCTATGCGTGTTCAATCTTTATAAAGGGGGGTATAGAGAATGAACATTCAATCTAATTGATATGAAGCATTAAAACTTAAATTCCTAAACTTCCTTATTTAGCAGAAATTACAGGTAATGGTCCTCATATATCATATTAAAAAAAAAGTATAGATACGACTATATATAGAATATACGGTTCCGTTAGGACCAGTTCAAATAAATTGATGTGAGTTATTATGGGAAAGCATTTTCACCATCTTCAGACAAGGGACTTATGTCTTTGTCTGATGAAGCTGATTTTTCCATTTATGGTATGACGCACATTCTTAACTTGTTTGAATTTAATCATACTTTCTTGTAGTTCCAATTAATCCTTATCCTCTCCTACTACTAATATCTTATTATTTTCCTGCAGTCCTATTATTTAGAGTGTATGAACACAATTTGGACTATAATCTGAACCTACTAACATCAGACAAAGTTTATTTTTCTATGTTCTTTAATGTTAGATTTCCTGTTCCCTTGTCGACGCACATTGTTAAAGGCTTGGGATATGATCAATTTTTCCTATATTTATAATAATCATTTAACTGTATTACTAATTTCTTATCAGTCTCTTACAGTCCTTATACCCAAAAAGAATAAACACAATTTGTTTTAAAGTTTAACACTAAGGGATAAGTATCTATCAATCTGATTAAGTCTAGGGAACCGAATCAATTTAACTTCTGAACTGAAAAAACATGTTTTGAGTTAGGTTTTAAAGTGCAGAAGGTGACAATGTCTTAGTTCATTAGTTGATTTTTGTAGTATATCTAAGGTTCAGCTATTACCCTATCTCCGTTCCAACCTAAAATTGCTTTCTATTTGGTCGAAGAGGTATGGTTTGGCAGTAATGGAGTAAGGGCCGAAACTGCTGCTCAGGTCTTCATCTGAAGAGGCCCACCTGAGTACCATCCTCTTTCCATCTGGTCTAACCTTTACGGTTTTCAATTGGTCTAACCCTTAAGGTTTTCATCCTTCCTAATTTAATATATTATCTTATATCGTGTCCTCCACTTTTACACTAGATTGTCTTTAAAATAAGCTTATATATAAAAAAAAATTCCCAAAAAAAAAAAAAATTACAAAAATCTAACTTCTCTCATCAAGAGAGAAAATAGAGCAAAAAAAAAAATACTTTTCTCTCTCTCTAATTAGCTTTATTTTAAATTTGGAAAATTATTATCATGGTTCTGTCTTTGCTCTTCTCTTTAAAACTTTCTCTTCGCTTATTCCTTTTTTCACCCAGCCTATGACGCGTAACTGCCGATGCTTTGCTGGTGTTACCTTTTTTTTCTCTTTTTTTTTAAAATATAATCTAACTAATTATTTATTACAAAAAAATAAAAAACAAACCTCACACATTTAAATTAAATTAAAAAATTATTAATCTTAAAATTTTTCATAACTATACTATATATATATATATATTTATATATTTAACGAGCGCTCTATAATTATATTTTTCTATAATATTTTAAAAATAGATTATAGGTATTCTATCCTGTCCTTCTCTTTATATAGAGATTCCCATAAGAAAGAGCGATAAAAAAACACTGATATCCACAAAAAGAAGATAAATCCATACACTAAGGGTCTATATGTATCACTCATAAACAAAACATAAGTAAGTTTCATATTTTAAGCATAAACCACTCCTTATTTGCTTATATAACGGTGTATTTCCCATACATGTAAATTCGAACGTTCTCCTTTTAAAAATAATAAAAATATATAATAAATATATTCTAATAAAATGAAAATATTATAAATGCTAAAATATACAACTGCTTTAAGTTTTGTCCATGAGTTTACATCGTTTTTAGAGAAAGATATATGTAAAAGATTATTTACATTGACAGAAATTCTTTGCTTCTAGTTGCAGCTTTGTGAAAATTACAAGACAAATACATAGTCCCTGTACATAGACTCTGAGACAACAACCGACTTGATAGGCGTTGGTTTAAACAACTTAAATTGACATAAGTTGGCTGACGTTTACTTTTAAAAGGAACGTTTTTATATCTTCACAAATACTCTGGCAGTAGAAAATATGGTAAAATAACTCACAGAGTTTCAATTTTGTATTTATAGAATTAACATTTTTACTTGCCTTAACTTATGGGACTGGACTTGTGGATGCGTTTGGAGCCGTAGAAGCAATCTTCTTTAGCATAAAAGTGCTAAATGCAGAACTCAATTCAGGTCGTGAGTGTCGAAAACAGACGCTGTATTTCCACCTGCGTCCCCCTTCCACCGGGAGAGATGTGGCCTTTCTTTATAACTGACTTCTTATAATCGCTACCAATAATGATAATGATGTTAAAATATTGTCACGGTAGTGATAACGAGCATAACAAATGTTTAAGTAAACATAATTTATTTATAAAATGCAAACTATTTCTAAAAATTTATTTACAAGTAATAATATACAAGAATGGTAAGGGGTGATGACTATGCAAATATTTATGATGATATACCACAGAATATTTAAAATAATTATTCAGTGACATTGCCCCCTTCCTAGATGAACAGCGTCCCGCTGTAATTATCACTTGAACAGATTAGCTTGGTCCTCAGGGTCATGGTAGGGTTTCATTCTCAGTACCTGGACCAGGTCTCTTGTTTTGCGTCTCCTGGTTGGTTGGTCCACAGGTTCAACTTCGAAGGTCACGTCAGAGAGTTTCCGAGTAACCCTGTAAGGCCCGAAGTACCTTTTCATCAGTTTTTCTGAGAGTCCCACCTTTTTTATCGGGATGAAAATCCATACCAGGTCACTGACGTTGTAATCCATTGCCTCGTGCTTTGAGTCATATCTGGCCTTGTCCTTTTCTTGGGCTTTAAGGTTTCTTATCTTGCTAGCTGCCTAGTCTCTTCGACTCGCGAGGCAATCTTCTGACTGTAATCCTCTTGGAGATCTTCATGCGGATTTGGGAAAAGAGTGTCTACAGTTGTTTCGGCTTCGCGTCCATGAATTAGTTTAAAAGGGGTAAAACCTGTCGTATCTTGTTTTGCCGTGTTGTAGGCGAACGTGACGTAGGGCAGGATTACGTCCCAGTCCCTCTGTTCAACACTTACATACATAGCGATCATGTTGGCTAAGGTTTTGTTTAACCTCTCCGTCAGTCCATTCGTCTGGGGATGATACGCTGTCGTGAACCGATGTATCGACGAGCATTGATTGGTGAGTTCCGCAATCAACTTGGATTGGAATACTCGTCCTTGGTCCGTGATGATTTCTCTGGGGGCTCCTTGCTTGAGAACAACATCTTCCATTAATAACTTGGCTGCTTCTTTTGCTTCCCCTGTGGGTAAGGCTTTAGTAACGGCAAATCGAGTGAGATAGTCAGTACAGACTATGATTCATTTATTACCAGTATCAGACTTGGGAAATCTTCCAAGGAGGTCCATTCCAACTCTCTGAAAAGGGGAGGTTGCAGGAGGTATGGCCTTAAGTAGTCCGGGTGTTAGGATTTTATAAGTTGTTTTTTCCTAGATTAGTTTATTTATATTTTGACCAGATGACTGGACGAATTTACATGTATATAAATTGGTTTTTAATTATGTAAATTAGTTAGTTATGAAAGGAAATTAAAGGTGTTAATTTTCTTAGAGGTGTAGTGTTTGACTCTGCTCGATTGGTAGACTAGGAGAGAATTGGTTTCCTAACAGGTTATGGGCCCAGCAGCACGCTTCCACTGCGCCGTAGAGAGAAATTAGAAGTTTAGGCTAAAGAAGAAAAAGCTAAAAGGGAAAGCCAAGAAAAAAAGTTTATGCTAGACTGAAGAAGATAAAGCTAACTAAGATAGAGAAAAGAATTTGATTATAAGAAATTTGAGTGATTTAAAGACTGAACTTTGTGCAACGAAGAAGAAGAAGAAAAGCTTTGAGTTATAATTTTTTTGTCAGATTTGCATAACTGGAAATATCGATGGCTGACGAGTTCAGAATACCTAAACTTGATGGTAATAATTATTATTCCTGGGCTATAAGAACTAAATATATTTTGATCCAGAAGGATATATGGGATGCGATTGAGCCTGGATTTCCTAGGGAAACTACAGAAAAACAGAAGCGGAAAGATAGCTTGGCATTATCCGTCATATTATTAGCAGTTGAAGATTCATTCCTAGATGACATCGGTGATTGTAAACGAGCGATCGATGCATGGCAGATGCTGGAGGATATCCACACAAAGTATGGATTACTACATATATTACAGCTACTGAGAGAATTTTTCAATATTGTCAAAAGAAATGACGAAGACATGAAGGAATATTTCGCGAGAATAATGGAATGCCATAGAAAATTAGCAAAGTGCCACCATGGATTTGGGGATGGCGAATTTGCGTTAATTATGTTATTGGGATTACCAAAGAGCTACGAGCCGCTGATTCTCAGTTTGGAACAGCAAGAAGAGAAGCTATCTACTAGTGTGGTTAAATACAAATTACTTTTAGAAGAAAAAAGACAGAAACAGCGTCAAATTCCTCAAGAAGATCCTAATTGCGCTTTTGCGGTAAGAAGAAAAGAGGATACATGCAAATCACCATGTCAAGAGCGAAAAAAATTGAATATGATCGACCAAGGAATTATCATAATACGTGGACGGAAGGGAAAAGGGAAAATTATAACTTCCCGAGGCAGATAAGGTGTTTCAGTTGTGGAAAGTTAGGACACATAGCAAGGAATTGCAGATTTGCCAACTCCTCAAGGAGAATTAGCGAAGGTATCTCCAGGCAGATAAGGTGTTTCAGTTGTGGCAGGTTAGGACACATAGCAAGGAATTGCAGATTTGCCAACTCCTCAAGGAGAATTAGCGAAGGTATGCTGAAACAAGGTACGCTAGACCTGACTCATAGGGTCCTATTTGCGAACGGCTTTGAAGACAATAATTCGCGGAATATCTGGTTTCTAGACAGTGGAGCTACTGAACACATGACGTCGAACAGACTGAAAATGACGAATACAAAAAGCATTTCAACTTCTGTTGAAATGGCTAACAATGAGAAAATAAAAGTATCAGAGATGGGTGATGTAACCATCAAACTCGGTCACGAATATGGAGGTGAAACCTTGTTCTTGGAGGGCGTTTTATACGTTCCTGAATTGGACGGAAATATTTTGTCTGTTGGAAGGATTGAGGAAAAAGGAAACAATGTATTATTCCAGAATGGCAAGGCCTCTGTTTTTGGAAGCGATGGCGGGTTAATTTTGAAATCTAATAGAAGAGGAAGAATCTATACAGTGGAAGAACTAAAGAAGGAAGATGAAGGGGAATACCAAAATGAAGCTGCGATCCCAAGAGGATATTTAGGGACTGATGGGGAAACAATATCGGTAGAGAAAGATCTGAATAACTTAGAACGAAGAGAGGATGGAGAGCAGGCCTATGAAGACGAAGCACTGAGGAACGAAGACGAAGGCCAGAATGAAACTATAATCCCAAGAAGATATTCAAGAATTGCGGCTAGGCAGAAGGAGTATTGTAGATCAGCCTTCCACCGTGGGATAGTTGAACATAAGAGCCATCAAGATGAAATGCCGTCATCATACGAGGAGGCGCTTAATATGCCCAAAGCACAAAATCGGCTGAAATCTATAGAATGTGAAATGGCATCACTTCGGGAACACAGAGTATGGGATCTTGACTTTCCGGGTGGTGTTAAACGAAGACCTAACCAGGATCTTGACCACTCTAGGCCTCCGATGAGGGTATGAAAACAACTTTAAAATGGGGGGGCATTGTTAGGATTTTATAAGTTGTTTTTTCCTAGATTAGTTTATTTATATTTTGACCAGATGACTGGACGAATTTACATGTATATAAATTGGTTTTTAATTATGTAAATTAGTTAGTTATGAAAGGAAATTAAAGGTGTTAATTTTCTTAGAGGTGTAGTGTTTGACTCTGCTCGATTGGTAGACTAGGAAAGAATTGGTTTCCTAACACCGGGTGGCTTTTGAGTTGATTGTTTCTTTCTTTGGCACTCTTTACAATGAGCGACATACTTCCGTATGTCCCGGAGAAGTCCTGGCCAGAAATATTTGTTTTTAACTCTCTCATATGTCTTCGAAAATCCAAGATGACCTGCTGTGGGAGCGTCGTGTAAATTTTTCAGTAGTTCTAAGCGTAAGTGCTTGGGAATAACTAAAAGGTGTTGGCTTCCCAGGGGGTCGAAATTATTTTTGTATAAGGTTCCTTTTAACATTTCATATCCTTTCGATTCGGCACCAAATATTTCTGTTTCCTCTATCAATTTACAGATTTTAGGGTCTTTTCTTTGTTCAGCCTCGAAGCACGTCAGAGCAGTTATTGAGGGTATATCATCATCCTCATCATTGTATGCTTCTTCCGATTCAAGTTGGAGAGAATTTCGATAAAGATAGTCGGCATCTTGGTGTTTGCGTCCACTTTTATAAACAACCATTACATTGTATTCTTGGAGTTTTAAAGCCCATCTTGCTAGTCTTCCTGTCGGGTCCTTCAGATTAGATAACCAGCAAAGAGCGTGGTGGTCAGTGACGATAACAAACTCACGACCAAAAAGGTACGGTCGAAATTTGTTGATGGCCCATATTGCGGCCAAGCATTTTCTTTCCGTTGTTGAGTAATTCTTCTCCGCCTTAGATGAAGTTCTTGAAGCATAACCAACTGGCCGCTCTTTCCCATCGTTGATCTGTACGAGGACAGCTCCAATTCCATAACCGCTGGCGTCAGTATGAAGCTCGGTTGGCAGTTGTTCTTCGAAATAGGCAAGAACAGGTTCAGACATCAATGCTTTTTTCAAGGAATCAAAAGCATCCTGTTGGTCAGAGTTCCACGTGAATTTATTATCTTTTTTGAGGACTTCGTGTAAAGGAGCAGATAACTCAGCAAAATTTCGATAAATCTACGATAATAGGAACATAGGCCAATGAAGCTTTTCACATCTGTTATAGATTTTGGGGTCAGAAACTTGGCGATAGCTTCAATCTTTTCTGGATCGGGATAAATACCTTTACTATCTACGAGGTGTCCAAACACTCTGATTCGTTTGGTTCCGAAAAGGCACTTTTTTGGGTTGAGGCGTAGCTCGGCTTTGTCGAGACATTGTAGTATGATTTCAAGCCTGTGTAAATGTTGGTTGAACGATTTGGAATACACCACAATGTCGTCTAAATAACAGAGGGCCATCGTCCATTTCAGGCCTTTCAATATCTTGTCCATCATGCGCTCGAATGTTGCAGGGGCATTGCACAGTCCTAAGGGCATGACTAGGAATACGTAGAGTCCGTCAGGGGTAATAAAGGCAGTTTATTTCTCTATCTGCTTCGTCGACTTCTATTTGCCAATATCCTGAACGAAGGTCCATTGATGAATAAAATTTGGCTCCTTCCAGGGAGTCAAGTGTATCTTCGATTCGGGGTAGTGGGTAAACGTCTTTTTTAGTAACTTTGTTTAGTCGTCTGTAATCCACACAGAAACGCCAGTTACCATCCTTCTTCTTCACTAAAATAACCGGCGATGACCATGGACTTTCTGAATGTGACGTATAATCCCGGCGTCTAGCATTTCGTCCACTTCCGTTTGGATTGCTTGGCGTTCTGTAGGGGAGACTCGATATGGTCTATGCTTAATAGGCTGATGGTTTCCAGTTACAATTTTATGTTCGGTTACTGAAGTTTGCTCTACAGGTTCATTATTTTTATCAAATATTTAATCATATCGTTTTAAAATTGATAAGATTTGAGACTGCTGCTCTTCTGATAAATCATCACTAATTAAATTTTGTAAAAATTTAAAGTAACTTTTATCAGCATGACTGGCATGAATCGCATTTTTCACCTCCTTATTAAATTCAGAGCTTTCTGAAATAGCCGTCAAGTTATTTTCTTCAACCCTTTGAAATTTTCCCAGGCACATTCCCTTAGGGACAATTTGAGCTGTGGTGCTAGAATTTACGATCCAAAGTTTTCCTTTATTATGGGAAAGCCTGAATAATGCACAGGGAAGTGTTAACCCTTTTCCTATTAATACCTTTTTCGAAGGTTCAAAAAGTACCTGATTTTGCCCATTAAGCTCTTCACTCATAACATTTATTAGTTTGGTAGATTCGGCTGGGATTACGATGCTTCTGCTAGCCACAACCTTTCCCATGGAAGCTGGTGAATTTAGTACATCTTTGGCCTCTTCCAATCTGATTTCGGCGCGTCCACAATCAATCACAGCATTTGATGCCTCTAGGAAATCCCATCCGAGGATAATACTTGGGTTACTATTAGGGAGGACGATAAACTCAAGCGGCTGTTCCAATCCATTGATGCTCAAGCTGATTGTGCATCGGCCGATCGATGTAACATTCTTGCCATCAGCAACTTTCAGAGTCATTCCGCTATCCTTGAACATGGTATTTTTCAATCGTCGTCTTAATCCATCAGAGATAACTGAAAAAGAGGAACCTGAATCAACCAGAGCAGAAAATGCAATGTCATCAATGATGATTTCGACATAATTTTGTTGTAATTTAGCGGCTGTCGACGATGGAGGGTTTTTCACACCCGCGGCTTCCCCCTCGAAAGAAGGCGCGGCGCTTAGTTTTTTTTTTCTAGATTGTAGCGGCGTGGGGATTGGCTTGTATGGCGGCCTGGGGAAATGGACTGGCGTCTTGGGGATCTTCCTCTGTTTGGATACGGCGATTGTCTGCGGTAGATTTGGCTTCTTATAGCTTGGTGGTTACCCATTTGAGGTTCTTGGGTGCTTGGTGCATGTCCTTCGGGCCTCTGCGTCCATTGTCGTCGTTCTCTACAATATCGCTTAACATGGCCTGGGCGGCCGCAATTAAAACATATTGGGATGTTGTCATGCATCCTCCATTCATCCGTTCTTCGTTGTGGTGGCCTCTGGTTATATATGGGTGTTTGGGTAGGGTACTGACGTCGTGGAACCTGGTTGAATGTACGTGTTTGGTTGGGATACGACTGTCGTGGCGGAGGCCTTTGAATAGGCTTCGAAATTGCAGCTACGTTTTTTTCAATCTCTTCTCGGATAATTTCTTTCAGAGAAGATGGTTCAGGGGTAGTTGACTCCGGATTTAGTGCGCGATGAACCTCTTCACGCACGATGCGTCGGATTAAGTCTTCCATTGATTCAGAGTCTGCTGAATCGATGGCGGCAACATTCGGTAGTCTGTCGAATACTACACGTTTATTTTCACGTTTTTTATTTGAAGCCTCGATTTTCGGCACCATTCGATGAACTCATCGATAGTTGCGATGTCTAAAATGATTATTGACTGATATATCTCCTCCGATATTCCTTTCGTCAAGTGTGCGACTATTTCATTTTCCATCTTAGCCGGATTCACTTCTCTGCACAGATGGAGAACATCTTGAATGTAGGAATCACTGGTCTCCTCCTTCCCCTGAGCTCGAGTTTTGAGGTTCTCTGCGAGCTTCTCTTTTTGGGTGACATGATGTCCGAAATTCTGAGAAAACATTTTCACAAAAATATCCCATGAATTAATTTTCTCTTCAACATTTTCGTACCATCTGTGCGCTGTTCCTTGGAGGAAAAAATAAACATTTGCGAGGCACATTGAATCATCCCAGCAGTTGTAGCGAGCGACGCGATGGAATTCTTTCAACCATTTTTTCTGGATTCTGGTTGCGTTCTCCAGTAAAAATAGAAGGGTTTCTAAAAGGTTGAAAGTGATACTCACCCATTTTTGTCTGTGTCTCTTGCTTGACCATAGCGATGTTTTCTTCAGGTTCTAGTCCTTGTAGCCTTCGGCTTCTTCAAACGGCTTGGGCGTCGAGGGAATATTCCTGCTTCTCCACCAGTTGTCACGGTAGTGATAACGAGTATAACAAAAGTTTAAGTAAAAATAATTTATTTATGAATGCAAACTATTTCTAAAAATTTATTTACAAGTAATATGGTAAGGGGTGATGACTATGCAAATATTAATGATGATATACCACAGAATATTTAAAATAATTATTCAGTGACAATATGATCATAATTATTATTTTCTGGGTTCGCGTTAAAACTATGGCGTGACTCCTTCCAGAGCTTCTAATGGCAAAGTTCCATCGAGCCAAGATAATTATTGTGGAAATGTTTGAGAATTCCTCCTGTATGATACTCACTTTTAAGGTGAATACACACAGTGTGTGTCTACATGTCCAATGTCGTTGTCCACTCGGCCTGCAGTACTAAATGGAGTAAATTTCATTTGTCCAAGCTGCTGTCTTGTAGATGACTGGTGTTGGTTCACTAAATTGTAATTCCATCACCTTTCATAACGCCAATCAGTCTTTAGTTCTATAGTTAGATTATTATAAAGTAATAATGCGCAATCTGCATATAGGAAACGAAAGCGTATAAGCACGAATGTTTCTTTTACACATAAAACAAACTTCTACTGTCTTTACTGCGATGAATAAAAATATTGTAAGGACTTGGCTCATCAGTAGTGAACCCTCCCAGCGGTTTCGCTAAATTAATTTTTATTGGCGAAATTAAATTGGCAAAACCGCTGAGAGGGTGCAACACTATTGAGCCAAGCCCTTCCAATAGTTTTTTTTAACGCAGTAAGGACAATGGAAGTTTATTTTCTGTGTGTGTAAAATAAACATTCGTCCTCTTTAATTATTTCATTTCCTATATGTATTTTGACCCTGCTCCTATATACATATTCACTATTAGTTATTCCTTTATTTATATATATATTTTAATTTGGCACATCAGACGCGATATCCCAGCTTGGAATACTTGCGCCTAAATACATTTTAGTAGCGTATATACAATTTAATAACAAGACTAAAAACAAAATTAAAACTGAAAAGTTGTTTTTCTCAAACAGAAAAGAAAATCTAAAATGAATTTACCAAATTATTGAATTTTACATAGGTGTCTTTGAAATTTACAATATGTAAATTACATAGGTGTATTTTAACCCTACTCCTATGTACATATTCACTATGAGTTATTCCTTTGGCTCATTAAAGGACAAAGGTCCGATAGCTCACCCTGAGGTAATAAAAGAATCTTCCTGCGAGAGGTTTTGAGATTTCTTAAAATAATATCAAAATGCAACTATCGAAGCCATTTTTTGTGGAGCATAGAAGGCAAGAGGAAACTTCTTCCCTGCTACTAACAACGAAGATTGTGCTGACAAGGAACTGTGCAGAATGCTCGGCTACAGAGCAGGCCAACCACTGCGGCTTCAGGTGCGACCAGACCTGCGGCGGCCCTAGGATAGCCTGTTTGCCTCCACCCTACTGCCTCAACTACACCGTGTGTGCCTGTCTACCAGGGCATTGTAGAGCCAGGAGAACTGGCCTCTGTGTGCCTGAAAGTGAGACCCTGCACCTCTCTACTTAGCACTTGAGAACAGGCCAAACATCTTAATGCAGCCCTCATTAATGAGGTACAGGCTGTACCTTAAAAGAATCACTAAACATCCCAAGCTTTATATGTTCTTATCACTCATTAGTCCAAACATCATTTTATTTTTATTGTTGTTTTCATTTAAATTTTAGCATGGTACATCCCCGTGCGCTTAATAACGGGCAAAAAATTCCCTGCTATTATGTCACGGAAATGGGCTATGATAGATATCTCTAAAATATACTGATAGACAGAACTTAAGGAAGTCTTTGATGACGCCGTTAAGTCTGTTTTTCTTAAGAAGAAAGAGGCAATTTTGTTCACACTTGGTTATCTCGTGTGTCTTCAATAAAAGTCAATGTGTATCAAATAGCTTTTAATCCCGATATACACGCTAAAAGGTGCAACTTCCTTGTTCCAAAATCACTTTTTTTTCACTAAAAGGTGCAACTTCCTTAGGTTTTGTCCATTAGTGTATATTTAATATATTCCTCTAGTTAGGATTTTGTTTATTGTGAAAACTACGTTTTATTTGTGATGATATAAACCTTTTATCCTTTGTTTGTTGCAGAAGAATAAAATATCGCACACAGAAGATACATCAGGGATTATTCTTTATTAAATCTATTTTACGTATTGGCTGTATTAATAAAGTATATTCTACGCGTCTATGGTATTATTTCCAATTATATTCTAAATATATTACTGTAATCTATCTATAAATATAAAAATGAATGTACTCATTGGAACGCCATGAAACTTTGGGAAGTAATTTAGTATAGTACTGGGAAGGTTTCTAAGAAATAAAATTTTTGAAATAACTTTTCGCCAAAAAATAATCAAGATAAATATTCTAATTTATCTGTTATAATTCAACAATCTGCTCTAAATATTATCATAATGATACGATGATTTTGTAATGTAGAGAATTAGAAAAGACAAAATTCAGGATGACACGGCAATTTATTTGAGACAAGATTAATGATACAATTCCAAGGCAAGATACTATTCCTTTAACTTCCAATTACCGAGGGAACCAATTAATATTGATTTTATTCAACTTATCGAGTATTTTTCAAGGGACCGGGAAAAAATGTTTACTTTATCGAGAGATTCGTTAGACAAACCTTTACTCAGGTAACCCAGAAGCCGGGTACATCCGCTAGTATAATATAAATTATATTTTAACTCAGCAAAACAGTTTAGTTCTGTACCTAGAATTTAAACAATAGAACCTACGTTATCTATCACTAACAACCTGTAAGTAAATAAATCCTCTAATACCCGAACAAATATATCTTATCATACGTTTGTTAATTATATAATGTACACAAAGATTATACATGGTGTCAGAAGTTTAAAATCCTTATAACTATAAAAATGAAATCCAAAATCGATGTTTGTTATCCTGTTGCGCAAAATCTACAAATAATTCATTATGAAATTTCGCATGTAGGTGGCTGAAAAAAACTAAAAAGGTTAATGTGCTTTTTTTTAAATTTAAAACCAAAAATCGTTAGTTCCAGCCTTTTACCACTTGGGCGCAGCACTGGTCGCGACAATAAATGAATTTGATTGGTTAATAATTTACACGTGGTTTGTTCACACGAAGAATGTTAGTTTGTTTACACGATGAATGTTTTTAAAAGGTAAGATTATCCAATCGCCGTGAAACTTTAGGAAGTTATATATTTACTATACCACTGGGAAGGCTTCTGGTTTGAATTTGAATTGAAATAAATATTCTTTGCAATTTTACTTGCAAATTTTTTACTTTCACTCGCAAGCAGCGCCTCTCGCGGTTTGGTGAAAGTATATTTATAAATTGTAGCAATTCTTAAAATGTGTTTCAAGTATACTAAATTTAATTTGAGAATTTAGTAATATTATATTCCAATGACCTAAAAAACTTGGCATTTTAATATTAATATATATTTAAAGAAATTATTGTAACTTTTTTGTGTTGAATGTTAAAATGTGAATGTTAAAATATATTTTTCAAATGTTAATTCAATTTGTTGTTGTTTTATAATAATGAAGATGCAAATTACATTGTTGTTGTTATTTATTTATTTATTTCGTCTCAATTTACATGTGTTACATTCGAGCACAGCTCGCGACTCACCTTGTCCTGGACATTTACACATGGTGAGTTGGTCGAGTAGAGGTGGTCCCCCCGGACCTTGCAGGAGGGCAGCTGTTGGGCGATGAGCTCTTGACTAAGCGTCAGGGCCGGGTCGTCGGAATCGGGGATTGATATCTCCTTTATTTTGTAGAATATCTTGTATGGTTGGATTATTTGAATTTTGCATTTGAAGGTATAATTTCTTAACGGAAGTTTGGTACATATCTTCTAGATCGGGTTGGTTCAAGTCCTCCTTCAGTATCTTGTTTGATAGGTTGAATGGAGCTCCTTTACTTGTCCGAAGGCAGATTCTCATGAATGCGTTTATCCTATTTTTGTCTGTGGTTGTAATATATTTGCACCAAACTGGGAGTGCGTATGTTACTATCGGGAGGATACAACTTCTGTATAGAGTAAACTTTTGTTTTGTAGTCAATTTGCTTCTATAGTTGAACAGGCTTGATAATATTATTTTTGCCATTTTGGCTTTCTTTATGATATTTTTGACATGCATTTAACGCTGTCAGTCCAGTTAATAGGGCTCTGGTTTACCTTTAGGATGGATTGAGGCTTAAATTTTTTATTGTCTAGTGGAGAAAAAATTATTGCCTGAGAATTTTTTGGGTTGATGTCTAATTTCCAATCGTTGCACCATTTAGTTATACTGTTTATGTAATTTTGGAGTCGTGTAGTTATTATTTCTATTGATTTGGAGTTTGCTAAAATTGCTGCGTTATCTGCGAAAAGTTTTTTTTTTTTTTTTACATTTTGGATGTGGAGGGAAATCGTTGATGTAGATGTTGAATAGGTAGGGTCCAAGGATAGAGCCTTGAGGGACTCCAATCTGGGTTGGTTTTGCTTAATTGAAAAGATTCTATCCTGGAGATAGCTTTTCAAGAATTTGATAAAATCCCTTGGAAATTGATTTTTTGTTATTTTTGTTATCAAGCCATCATGCCATACTCTATCAAAGGCTTTGGTAAAGTCTAGAAAAACAACACCTACTGCCTCCTTGTGAGACTTTCTTATTTGGATGTACAGTGGTACCTCGGCATACGAGTTTAATTCGTTCCGCAACCTTGCTCGTATCTTGAATTACTCGTATCTCGAAGTAAATTTCCCCATACAAAACAATTGAACTACCAATAATCCGTTCCAACCTCCAAAATGTCACTCCAGTTATTTTTGTTACGTGGTTTTAAATAATAAAAACGTATTTATAAATATCAAATATTTATTGCACTAAAACAAAAAAAGAGAATGTAAAGAAATAAATTAGATATCCTCACTGGTCTTTGCCTTTTTCGCTACATTTTTATCGCTTTCACCTGTAGGCCGTTTAGAAAAAAACATGTCCAAGGAGGTTTGTTTCTTCCTCCCTCTCAGAATGTTCCGGAAATGAGTTAGGCAAGTGTCATTAAAAAGGTCAGATGCACGACCTGTTGCAACTTTTTCTGGGTGTTTTTTTCCGTGAACTGTGAAACTCTCTCCCACATTCCTAAGATCTCCTTTATCTCACTTGTAGAAATAACCTCCTCCTCTGACTCCTCAAAACCAATGTAACCATCGTAAGGCCCTTAGCCGGCGTTACACTCTTTATCGACTCCTTCCGTTTAAGCACAGAACATATCATGGACGTACTATAATTTCACGTTTTAATTTAATACTCATCATATTTTTCTTAGCACTTGACTTTTTACAAACTTTCTTCCTATCCATGGTTATAAAAATAAATGAACTAAAACTGTAAATGTAAACGCAACACAAAACACAACTTATCACAGCGGAAGCACGCTGCTAACTGATCGAGATGGCGCGACTGCGTGTTACTACCGAACCGAACTCGTATCTCGAATTTCGCTCGTAACTAAGAGCAAAAAATCACTTGCTCGTCGGCTCGTATCTCGAAAAACTCGTATGTTGGGGCGCTCGTATGTCGAGGTACCACTGTAGTCTATTACTGTGATTAGCTGGTGGGTTGTGGAGTGTCCTTTTCTGAATCCAAATTATTGTTGTTGTTGTTTATTTATTTAATCTCAATTTGCAGGTGTTACATTCGAGCACAGCTCGCGAGTCACCTTGTCCAGATTATTTACACATGGCGAGTTGTAATGCTGGAGTGGCCCCCCGAATCTTACAGGAGGACAGTTGTTGGGTGTTTGGCTGTCAGCTAGCCATTGGGTCCAGGTCGTCGGATTCGGTGGCTGAGGTCACCTTGGTTTTGTACAATTTCTTGTATAGTTGGTGTTGTGTCTCTATGTTCTTACAACTACTCCAGGTCACCGATATCCATTAAGTGAGAGATAAAACCTTTATTGCCTCATAAACACTAATATGACTGAACGAACTATTTACAAATTATTGATATATTTATACATAAAAATAATTAACATAGTAACACAAACAAACACTATGCAAAACCTTATTTGCATATCACGACAATTTATCTAAACATAACTATTGTTATGCAAAATACCACATCTTCTCACCCCCAATTTGTTACACAATCTTTTAAGTATTCGGGGAGTCTCCGGTTTCTTATTGGTCTACTTGGCCCAGGTGTTTCCTCCAGCCTTTCCTGTGATTCGTTTGGGTCATTCATTTGTTCCCCCTTTCTTTCGGTGTTACACTCCTCCTTCTTCTCCACATCCTCCGATACTTCTTCCTTGACTCTTCTCATCAATTGGTCCTGGTGTCTTTTTGCTGTTACTCCGTTTTCCATAATCACCTCATAGTTCCTGGGTCCAAGTACTGTCTTTATCTTCCCCGGTTTCCACTTTCCCTTTCCATTATATTTACGTGCATACACATTCTCTTGGGACTTGAACCTATTTTGGAAGTGTTTTTTTTTTCCGTTTTCGCTATCTTCACTTTCTTTAGGGTGCAACCGGTTCATTCTTGTGGTCAGTCTGCGACCCATTAGTAGCTCAGCTGGTGTTAGTCCAGTTGTTCCATGAGGTGTAGTTCGCATTGCAAACAGAGCGCGTGGCAGCGTAACCGATATGTTCTCCCATCCATTCTTTCTTATTAGCTGTTTGAGTGTTTGTACCACCCTTTCTGCCTGTCCGTTTGTCTGTGGGTGGTAGGGAGCCGATGTTATATGCCTTATTCCGTTCATCATCAAAAATTCCTGGAACTCATGACCCACAAACATGCGACCATTATCTGAAACAACCTGGTCGGGCAAACCATGAACAGCGAACAGATTTCTTAATACTCGCACTGTAGCTGTTGCCGTGCAGTGATCCATGATGATGGCCTCCGGCCACTTAGACATTGAATCAACGACTATTAGAAACGTTCTCCCATGGAATGGACCTGCATAGTCTATATGAATGCGTGACCATGGTTTAACTGGTGCCGTCCAAGGGTGAAATGGGCTAGGTTTAGGATTATTTCGCACCAGTTGGCAATTTTCGCATCTTTCGACCCTATTCTCTATAGCCTTATCCATTCCTGGCCACCACACATGGCTCCTTGCAATTGCCTTCATTTGTACAATTCCAGGGTGAGTTTCATGAAGCTGTTCTATTGTTCTCCTCAGTAGAACGGGCGGTATTACTACCCTATTTCCCCACAGGAGACACTCTCTATGTAGGGATAATTCATTTCTCCTATTGAAGTATGGCCTAAATTTTTCTGCTGGACAGTGAGCTGGCCATCCTATTCGAGTCCATTCCACAATTATCCCCAGAACTGAGTCTTCCTACGTTAATTTTGCCACTTCCTTCGCCTCTAATGGTGACTCTTCATTAGTTTCCATAAGAAAAACGTCAACTGGTTCCGGTGTTTCTTTACTTGTTTTTTCGTGGGGTGCTCTACTCAACGCATCCGCATTTGCGTTCATTCTCCCAGGTCTATGTTCAATCTGATAGGAGTACGATGCCAATGTAAGACTCCACCTCATCATCCTCGGGGAAAGCATTTGAGGGATAGGTTTATTCGGATTAAAGATTCCCAGTAGAGGCTTATGGTCAGTGATTATCTTAAAGTCACGGCCATACAAATATTTGTAGAATTTTGAGATGCCAAATATTATGGCCAGGGCTTCCTTATCTATTTGTGCATACCTTCTTTCCGTCTGAGACATAGTTCTCGAAGCAAACGCAATGGGTTTCTCCATTCCTTCCTTCACGTGCGAAAGCACTGCTCCTACTCCAAAGGGTGATGCATCACAAGCCAAGACCAGGGGTTTTCTGGCATCATAGGGTGTTAGCACTAAATCGGGTTGAATCAAATTCTTTGCCTCCCTGAATGCTCAATCCTCCACTTATTTCCATTTCCAACAATTTCTTTTGTTTAGTAGTCTATGCAGTGGTTCAAGTACAGTGGTTCGGTCTTTTAAAAATTTGCTATAAAAATTCAATAGTCCAAGGAAACTCTGTAACTCTTTTTTGTTTTCGGGTTTCGGAAAATTCTTAATTCGGCACCCAAGAAAAATTAACGAAGATTTTTTTTAAATTCGCACTTCTCCTTCTTAAGAGTCAATCCCATTCTTTGAATACTTTTCAATACTTCTCTCAATCGGAGGTCATGTTCCATTTCATCTTTTCCTGTTACCAGAATGTCATCCAGGTAAACGACTACTCCTGGAATTTTGGCTATTAAACTTTCCATTCGTCGCTGGAATATTCCTGGCGCACAGGAAACACCAAAAGGCAAACGGTTTACCTTAAACAATCCCTTGTGCGTGTTAATAGCCAATAGCTCTGCTGTCTCCTCATCCACCACCAGCTGCTGATATGCATCTTTAAGGTCCAACTTTGAGAAAACCTTTCCTCCTGCCAAATTGACTTGCAAGTCGGCTGCCGCCGGAACTGGGAAAGTATCTGACTCCACGATGGTGTTAACAGTACTCC
The DNA here is from genome assembly GCA_030710605.1 of Cordylochernes scorpioides. Taxonomy (NCBI): domain Eukaryota; kingdom Metazoa; phylum Arthropoda; class Arachnida; order Pseudoscorpiones; family Chernetidae; genus Cordylochernes; species Cordylochernes scorpioides. Next base: position 43,752,562 of record CP092874.1, read on the forward strand.
GATAATCTCCACATATTCTTATTGAACCATCCCTTTTCAGTACTGGGACAATTGGGGTAGCAAACCTTGTAAATTCAACAGGAGTCAATATTCCTTGTTCCACCATCTTCCTCAAAGCCTCTTCAACCTTAGGTTTAATTGCGTATGGCAATGTTCTAGCCCTTAGAAATGTGGGTTTCCCTAGAGTTTTGATCTTTATATGGATTGGTGGACCTCTGTATTGTCCTAATTTCTCTTTAAACACATCCATAAATTCCTCAGTGATTTGACATACACTGTCGCCATAATTTATCCATTCAAGACCAATTCCAATCTGGTCAAACGCCTCCCTTCCAATCAGATTTGGGCCCGGACCTTCGACCACAAGCAATTCCATTGTGATATTTCTTTTGTTCACTTTTACGTCTGCCCTTATTTTACCCAGCATGCATAACCTCTGTCTGTTCCATTGCACCAACTTGGTAGCATCCTTCTCTATTCTAGGCCTTTCTGACTTCACCCAAGTTTCTATATACGTCTTCTCAGAAATAATATTTTTTCCTGTTCCTGAGTCAATGAGCATATTAATATCTCGACCGCTAGTCTGTACCCTTACCATATAATTCCGCATGTTACTTGTGTCCTTCACTTGATTTACATTAAAAAGGCCATTAGTTGCCTCCGCCTCCTTATCTATCGAGCAATTATTACGATCGCTCCTCCAGTTCCCGTTCTTACAGACCCTAGATATATGCCCTAACTTCTGGCATTTAAAACATCTTTTATCTTTAAAGAAACTTTGTTCTTCTCTGTGATTTGTGTTTCCACAGCGGAAACATTTAAAAATCTTCTTCTCATCCCTCAGTCTCACTTTAACAGCTCTTTCCATTACATTCATTTCTTCCTGAGGTTTTCCATTTTTAATTTCTGCAACGTTCTTTACCGCAGCCTCATGTGCCAATGCCATTTCTTGAGTCACTTTAAATGTTAGCATACTGTTCATTAACAGCATTGATTGTCTCTTCGTTTAGAATACCGCATACTAGGGCATCACGCAACCTATCTTCCAAATCAGGGAATTCACACTTCTCGGCAATTTTCTTTAGAGCTGTTATAAATTCAGATATTGTTTCATTTGGCATTTGAAGCCTTTTCGTAAATTTAAAACGCTGCACTATTATATTTGGCGTTGGATCAAAGTATTTTTCAATCATTGTTACCATCTCCTCCCATTCTGTCTCCAATGGATTCTTGGGAGAGGTCAACGTCCGTATTATATTATAAGTTTCTCTTCCACATAACGAGAAAAATGTTGCCCTCTTTTTATCAACCTTTACTATATCGTTCGCTATGCAATAGGAATCAAAGCGCTCTAAATAACTCGAGAGTTCATTTCCGTTGTTTGGATTGAATTGCTCAATGTTCATCATTGTTCACTCACTTTACCTTGTCGCCAATGTTGTGTCTCTATGTTCTTACAACTACTCCAGGTCACCGAGATCCATTAAGTGAGATATAAAACCTTTATTGCCTCATAAACATTGCCTAATATGACTGAACGAACTATTTACAAATTAATGATATATATACATAAAATAATTAACATAGTAACACAAACAAACACTATGCAAAATCTTATTTGCATATCACGACAATTTATCTAAACATAACTATTGTTATGCAAAATACCACAGTTGGATTTGATGATTTTTGAAATTGCGTGAATAGTATTGTCGCAGAGTCTTGATAAATCTCTTCTATATTTGGCTGGTTGAGATCTTCTTTGAGAATTTTGTTTGAAAGATGAATGGGGTTCCCATAGTGATTCGTAAGCAAATCCTCATGAAGGCATCTATTCTTTTTTTTATCCGTAGATGTGATATATTTGCCCCAGACTGGTAGAGCGTACGTGATGATGGGTAGAATACAGGTTTTGTACAACGTGAATTTATGCTTTGTTGTTAAATTACTTTTAAAATTAAGCAGGCTTGATAGAGATATTTTGGCTATCTTTGCCTTTCTTATGGTGTTTTGGACATGTAGGTTAAATTTTAATTTCGAATCCAAAGTGACACCAAGGTACTTGGCATGGTCGGCCCAACTAATAGTGCTTGAGTTTACTGTCAAGTTGGTTTGTGGCTTGAATTTTTTGTTATCTCTTGGGGGAAAAACTATTGCTTGAGTCTTAGTTGGGTTAATGTCTAGTTTCCACTCATCGCACCATTTGATTATGTCATTTAGGTAATTCTGAAGCTGAGTAACCAATAGGGCGACTGATTTAGAGTTAAATAAAATTGCTGTGTCATTTGCGAAGAGCTTAAGTTTACATTTAGAGTGCAGTGGGATGTCATTAATGTAAATATTGAAAAGGTAGGGTCCGAGGATAGAGCCTTGAGGTACTCCAGTCTGGATTGGCTTTGGTTCAGTTATAAAATTTCCTTGCTTGACTGAAAATGTCCTGCCCTGTAGATAATTCTGCATAAAATTGATAATGCCACTTGGAAACTGGTGTTTTGTGAGTTTCTTTATAAGGCCATTATGTCAAACTTTATCAAATGCTTTCGCAAAATCTAGAAAGACTGCACCTACCACTTCCTTGTGGGATCTTCTTATCTGGATGTAGTCCATAACTGCAATGAGTTGGTGAGTTGTTGAGTGCCCCCTTCTAAATCCGAATTGCTGCGGGATGATGAAGTTAGAGTTGTCCAAGTACCTCTGAAGTCTACGTAAAATAATACTTTCGTAAATTTTGCCGATGGTGGGGAGGAGGTTGATGGTCTTAGATCTTCAGGGGATTTAGCGGATTTTTTTTGGAATTGGAATTATGATAGCATGCTTCCAGACTTTGGGGTAGTAACACAATGCAGTGCGGCGTTGAAACCTCCAGCTAGAAATACAATCTATTTGATGGGAAGATTCTTGGCCATTTTCGGAGTGATATTGTCATGGTCAGGAGCTTTGTAGTTAGCTAAGTATTTAATCACTTCCTTGACTTCATTTGGTGTCGTCATTGTGAGCATTTTTTCTTGTTGGTGATTATAAGTTATGTTTGGTTGGTCTTCTTCTTTTTCCTTGGAGAACTGGTTGGAGAAGTGTTCTGCAAGTTCATTTCCGATTTCTTTGTCGGTCAATAAGGTTTTGCCGTTCATTACTAAATTTGAGATCCTCTCCGTTTTTTCCTGGTTTTGTTTTTCTCCAGAAGTCCTTTGGGCTTGATTCAATCTTGTGTATGAATTGATTCCAGTTCTCGGTGGAGTCAGATTTGAGGGCTTTGTTAACTTTTCCCTGTAGGTTTAAATAAATGGCTCTATGGGCTGGATCCCAGGTTGCTTGCCATCTCTTACGAGCTTTATTCTTTTCTTTTATCAAGGCCTTGGTCGAAGGGTTCTGTTTTGATGAAGAGGATGATATAACCGTGTTTTTTTAGTAGCTGTTGTAGATTTTATCATTTAGTATGGTCACTGCTGAGTCAATATTGGCTTCCGTTTTCAAGGGTACTCTAGGAGTGGTACTGGAATTTAAGTCTTGTTGGAAGTGAACCCAGTTAGTGAGTCGGCCAGCCCTAGTCGTGAATTCATCCTTTGGGCAGGTCAGCTCTAGGATTACTGGGAGGTGATCTGAAGATAAGGCATCCAGGGTCTTAATCCTCGAAGTCCAGGGGATGTTTCTAAGAATTGCGATGTCTATAAAGTCTGGATTTCCCAAAGGACTGTAGTGCGTGGGTGAAGAAGGTGCGATAATGTTCAGGTTTTCTTTTTCGGAAAAATTATGAAGCACGGTTCCACTATTATTGGAGGTTCTTGAGCCCCAAAGAGGGTGCTTGGAGTTCCAGTCTCCTGCAGCGATTACTGGTTGATTATTCTCTAACAAGAGATTCAGATCTTCCTCCAGGAGTGGTAGATCGGGTTTCTTATAGATTGACGATATCTGCACTACTGCCCTTTCATCTGGTTTCATTAGAATTGTGGTGTTTTCCATGTTAGATGTTTGAATCAGCACTTTTTTATATTTAAGATAGTTTTTTAGAATTATTGCCGTTCCACCGCCCCTTCCAACGATTCTATCGTCTCTTATTGTCTGATAGTTTCTGAGTTTGAGGTCGACAGATGGTTTTAAGTGTGTTTCACTGAGCAGTGCCATGTCTATTGAGTTTTCTTCTAAAAACTGTAGGAATTCTTCTTTTTTGAGTTTGATTCCGTTGCAATTCCAGAAAACGATTTTAAAAGGTAATTTGCCTTTCATTGTAAGAAGGTTTTGATAATTTCTAATAACTTTTCGCACAGTTCCCTGATGTCAGAACGAGTAGTTTTCTTTTTTGCAGTTTCAGCGTAATTTGCCTTTTGTTTTTCAACAGTTGCTTCTTCTGTTTTAGTGGAGCTTGCTTGAGGTATGGTGTAGGGGAGTTTTGTCTGGGAGGCTTTAGCTGCTGTTGTTGTGGCTTCGGAAAATTTGGGCATCCGCGGTAATTGGCTGTGTGCGCCTCTCCACAGTTAGTGCACTTTGGTGGGAGCTGTTTCGACTTTCTTGGACAATCCTTCGAATGGTGTTCTTCAGCACACTTGACGCATTTGGGCTTCAAAAAGCAGTTTAGCTGGCCATGCCCAAAACCCTGGCAGTTAAAGCATTGGGTCACTCGTTTTGTAGTCCTGAATGATTCCACGACTATTTTTGATAAAGTATTTCGGTTATTCCATAGATTCGTTTATTTTGTTCATTTTTCGGTAACTCTACTAGGACTATATTCATCGGTATTTTGGTCGATTGTCTATGGAGTCTTTTGACAATGACCTCAGTGAAGCCCATTGAGACCAGTTCAGTTACGACGTCTTCTTCTTTGAAGGCTTTTAATACCCCCTTCAATACCACTTTCAGCGGTTTTTCCTCCTGTAGTCTGTAGGAATATCCTCCATTATTTTTCTGTACATATTCCCTGATTTTTTTGAAGTCGCCTATGTTTTTCGATTTAATTATGTGCTTTTTGCCAGAAATCGTGACTTGGAATGGTTCCATGCACAAGTCTTTTAGTTCTTGGCAAAGAAGCTTCCAATCTGCTACATTTTCTGCAATAACAGGAGGAATTCTCGGTTTTTTCACGTTAGTGACTGTGGTCCATGGGCCATCGTTGTCGTTATTTTCTTCATCGTCTTGCGGTGGGTGAGCTGCGTTCATTTGTTGAGGAACTCCAGTGGCGGGACTTTGTTCGTCGATGTCCATTCTTGGCGCCTTCAGGTTACGCTCGCTCCTAGTTGGTGATCTTGAGTCATCCTGGGAGCCGCGAGTTCTCTTCTTTGATTGAACCGTTTCCTCAAGTTTATACTCGATTCCACATTTGTCTAGGATCTTCGTTATTAAGGAGGCTTCGATTATGCATAGTTTCTCGCCGGTTGGTCCGATCGTCGATTTAATTACAATCGGTGGCATATTATTTTTTTTTTATGTTTAGTTCCAAAAGCGTGTTCGAACCAGGGAAATCAGGTTCTAAAGTCTAAAGCTTTCACAGCTAGGCTATTTTGCCTTAATTGTTTGTTTTTGTTGTTTATTATCGTTTGTTTATATAAAAAATTACATTGTATGTGATGATGATAACAAAAATGAATTTTTAAATTAATATATATAATTCTATGAGAAAAAAAGAAATAATTAATTATCAAATTCACAAAAATGACAATATATTATTTAAAATATGATAAATGTTTTCAAAAAAATATGTGTTTCAAAAATATATTCAAACGCATATAACAATATTTATATTTATATAGTGTATAAATCAATATATAGGTGGATTGGATGTTTTCTAGAATCGTTTTAACAAATGTTCGTTAGGCAAACTTTTACTTGGATAAAAACCGGGCGAAGCCGGGTACATTCGCTAAATACAGTTATTTACAAATCTTCGTTTGTGGCAAGATACTATTCCTTCAACTTCAAATTACCGAGTGGACCAATTAATACTGATTTTCTTTTCAACTTATCGAGTATTTTTCAAGGGACCGGGAAAATCTTCAAATTATCGAGAGCATAGACAAGTATAGATTCAGTAGTGATTGAATGTTTGCTAGAATCGTTTTAACAAATGTTTGTTAGGCAAACTTTTACTCGGGTAAAAATCAGCGAAGCCGGGAACATAGATATATGTGATATCTTGGGACCTCTGGGACCAGTGTTACCTGATGCTAGACGAACCTCGATGTCACCTCTACTGTGCAGTCGTGGTGGAAGGCGACACAGTTGGGCCAAAGGTGAAATAAAGAAACAGAGATTCCTCGAAGAAGCGTCTGAACGTCAAGAAGGAATGGGACGAGGAGGTTTCTGGCAGGAAAGGATTACCTCTATAGGAGCGGCCTACGCGGACTGTGTTAGGAACCAATTCTTTCCTAGTCTACAATCGAGCAGAGTAATCACCAACACCTCTAAGAAAATCAACATTTTTAATTTCCTTTCATAACTAACTAATCTACATCATTTAAAACCAATTATATACATGTAAAATCATCCAGTCATCTGGTCAAAATACAAATATATAAATCTATGAAAAACAACTTATAAAAAACCTAACAATGCCCCCCATTTTAAAGTTGTTTTCATACCCTCATCGGAGGCCTAGAGTGGTCAAGATCCTGGTCAGTTTTTCGTTTAACATTATTTGGCAAGTCAACATCCCATACTCTGTGTTCCCGAAATGATGCCATTTCACCTTCTATAGATATTAGCCGAGCTTGTACTTTGGGCATATTAAGCGCCTCCTCGTATGATGACGGCATTTCATCTTGATGGCTCTTATGTTCAACTATCCCACGGTGGAAGGCTGATCTGCAATACTCCTTCCGCCTAGCCGCAATTCTTGAAGATCTTCTTGGGATTATAGTTTCATTCTGGCCTTCCTCGTCTTCCCTCCTCAGTGCTTCGTCTTCATAAGCCTGCTCTCCATCCTCTCTTCGCTTCATGTTATTCAGATTTTTCTCTTCCGATATTGTTTCCTCATCAGTCCCTGAATATCCCCTTGGGATCGCAGCTCCCTTTTGGCCTTCTTCGTCTTCCTTCTTTAGTTCGTCTTTCTGGTTCCTTTCCACCAATTTCGTCTATTCCTCATTTACAGATTCATAGTCTTCTTCAAATTTATTATGTAAAACCTGGAAAAAATCAGTTTCATGTGAAATTTGTCTATCGATTTTCTTAGTTGGGAAAACGTCTCCTCTAAATCTGACATTTCTGGTTACAAAGACCTTATTGTTTCTGAAGTCCCAAACCTTGTATCCCTTGACTCCTTCCGGATAACCAATTAGAACACATTCTCGGCTTCTTGAATCAAATTTGGATCGACGCTGGTCGTTGTATGTCCAGGTCTGACAACCGAAAACTCGGATATGCTCAATCTTCACTGGCCGTTCGGTCCACATTTCTTCTGGTATTTTGTTACTTATCGCCTTGCTAGAACATTTGTTTCTCATGTAACATGCTGCATTTACGGCATCTGCCCAGAACGATTTGGGAATCCCTGATTCAAGCAAAATGCATCTTGCTGTGTTTAGCAATGTCTGATTCATTCTTTCCGCAGTTCCATTTTTCTGAGGTGTTCTTGGAACTGTAAGTTGTCGCTTGATGCCACTTTCATTAAGGAATTTATTAAATTCGCCATTAACATATTCCGTCCCATTATCACTTCTTAGCACTTTGCTTTTTCTGCTGTGGTAATTCTCAACACTGTTCTTATATTCCTTAAATCTTTCAAGTACCTCTGATTTTGACCTCATGAAATATACTGTAGTGTAATGAGTGAAATCGTCTATGAATGTCACGAAATAATTGTTCCCTCCCTTCGACATTGGGCTAATGGGACCCACTACATCCGAATGGATGGGCTCCAAAGGTGATGAAGTTCTCTTACCTTCGACAGGTTTGAAAGGAAATGGGAGTCTTCGCATTTTACTTTCATGGCATACTTCGCACTCAGCTGTGTCACTCACATTTTGGAGATCCCTTTTGTAAATGTGTCCCAGCCTTCTGTGCCAGATATCTGCACTAGGTGACTTCACTTTTGCTATCTTAAGTTCTTCCACTGTATAGATTCTTCCTCTTCTATTAGATTTCAAAATTAACCCTCCATCACTTCCAAAAACAGAGGCCTTGCCATTCTGGAATAAAACTTTGTTTCCTCTTTCCTCAATCCTTCCAACAGACAAAATATTTCCGTCTAACTCAGGAACATATAAAACGTTTTCCAAGAACAAGGCTTCACCTCCATATTCGTGACCGAGTTTGATGGTAACATCACCCATCTCTGATACTTTTATTTTCTCATTGTTTGCCATTTCAACTGAAGTTGAAATACTTTTTGTATTAGTCATTTTCAGTCTGTTCGACGTCATGTGTTCAGTAGCTCCACTGTCCAGAAACCAGATATTCTGAGAGTTATTGCTTTTCAAGTTATTTGCAAATAGGACTTTATGAGTGAGGTCTAACGTACTTTGTTTCAGCATACCTTCGTTAATTCTCCTTGATGAGTTGGCAAATCTGCAATTCCTAGCTATGTGTCCTAATTTGCCACAATTGAAACATCTTATCCGCCTGAAATAATTATAATTTTCCCTTTTCCCTTCCGTCCACGTATTATGATAATTCTTTTGTTGATCATATTCAAATTTATTTCGCTCTTGACATGGTGATTTGCATGTATCCTCTTTTCTTCTTACCGCAAAAGCGCTATTAGGATCTTCTTGAGGAATTTGACGCTGTTTCTGTCGTTTTTCTTCTAAAAGTAACTTGGATTTAACCACACTAGTAGATAGCTTCTCTTCTTGCTGTTCTAAACTGAGAATTAGTGGTTCGTAACTCTTTGGCAATCCCAATAGCATAATTAACGCTAATTCGCCATCCCCAAATCCATGGTGGCACTTTGCTAATTTTCTATGGCATTCCATTATTCTCGCGAAATATTCTTTCATATCTTCGTCATCTTTTTTTATAATGTTGAAAAATTCTCTCAGTAACTGTAATATGTGCAGCAAGCCATATTTTGTGTGGATGTCCTCCAGTATCTGCCATGCATCGATCGCTCGCTTACAATCACCGATGTCATCTAGGAATGAATGCTCAACTGCTAATAATATGACAGATAATGCCAAACTATCTTTCCGCTTCTGTTTTTCGGAAGTTTCACTAGGAAAGCCAGGCTCAATTGCATCCCATATATCCTTCTGAATCAAAATTGATTTGGTTCTTATAGCCCAGGAATAATAATTATTACCATCTAGTTTAGGTATTCTCAATTCATCAGCCATTGATTTTTTTCTAGCTATGCCAATCTGACAAAAAAGATAACTTAAATATTTTCTACTTCTTCTTCGTTGCACAAATTTCAGTCTTTAAATCGCTCAGATTTCTAATAATCAAATTCTATTCTCTATCTTAGTTAGCCTAACAAACTTTTCTTCTTTGGCTTTCCCTTCAGATTTTTCTTCTTTACCTTCTTTGGCTAAACTAATTGCTTTCTTCGGCGCAGTGGAAGCGTTCTGCTGGGCCCATAACCTGTTAGGAACCAATTCCTTCCTAGTCTACAATCGAGCAGAGTAATCACCAACACCTCTAAGAAAATCAACACTTTTAATTTCCTTTCATAACTAACTAATCTACATCATTTAAAACCAATTATATATGATACGTTTCTATTAATTGTTAAATATTAATGGTGAAAATTATTTTGTAAGAAATCGCACTATATATATATATAAAGATAAATAAAAGATACACTATTTTTAAGCTACTATAATTATTTTATTCTATTTACAATTCTTACACTCGTACACATTCTATTGCATGTATCTCGTTGTTTACAAGATGATGATAAATAATACAGAGTAGAGTAATAATATATCACAGATCATTCCTCCTTCCTTATATTGTTCATAGTTGGAGAAAACCGGCAAGGAGGGCATCGAGGTCGGGTAGATCTCCTAGGCGGAGGTGATGTGGAAATTTGAGGGTCTTGTTCCAGTCGGTGAGGTCCTGCTCCAGCGTTGTCCAAGGTCCAATCAGAATCTTCAGCATATTTGGTATCTGAACTAGTCCTCATCTGATTGACATGCACTTTAAATGTGCCTTTTAGGTTCTTTACTAGATAAACATTGTAACCTAGTCGTCGTATCACCTGGGCCTTGAACCATTTGCGCCTATTTTGTATTACTCTTGTAAACAGCACTTTATCTCCAACTTGAAAATGTCGCCTTCCACACTCATTTCTCCCAAAAGTCTTCTGGATAAATTCAGAGTTCAAGCAATTTACAAATGTTCTAGGCACATAACTTAGGAGACGTTCTACAGGAGGCTTATCTAAAGAGGTAGGCGTATTTCTATAATTAAACAGAACATTTTGTAAAATACAGTCCATATTTGAGTTTGGAGATTCTTCTAACGACTTTTCCAGAGATTTTTTTATTATTCTTACCGAAACTTCAGCAATTCCGTTAGACGAGGGATTATATGCTGGCGAGGTTAAGTGGTATACATTATTTTTCCGTAAGAACTCCTTAAATTCAATCGAATTGAAGGGGGGCCATTGTCAGACACTAAGCATTGCGGTAATCCATACCTGGCGAAACACTCCCGTAGAAGCTTAATATTTTCTTGCGAAGTAGTACCTCTAGCTGGGAATACTTCAATCCAATTTGAATTTGCATCTACTACTAATAAATAACAATCACCTCTGAAATAGAAATGGTCAACATGAACTCGCTGCCACGGTTGGTTAGTCCTGGGCCAAGGTGTGTTCTCAGCAGGAGGAGCTGTCTGATGATGCATACAGGGAGAACATTCCTTCACAAACTCTTCAATTTGACTATCCATTTTCGGCCACCAAACCGAAGATCTGGCTAGAGATTTCATGCGATTGATTCCTATATGACTTTGATGAAGTAACTTCAACATTTGATCTTGACAGGTTCTTGGAATCACTGCCCTAGAATCAACAAAAATGCATCCCTGCAGTACAGAAAAATTTTCCAATTTTGAAAGGAATGGTTTCATTGTTTCATCCTTTTTTGCTAACTGAGGGTCTTCTAATAAATATTCCTTGAGCTTATATAAAACCGGATCTTTATTGGTTTCTTCTTCAATAATGAGGTGGTCCAATGGAGTTACATTTAAAAATGATATATCATGTGTCACCAAATCAATGTTGTCTTCCCTTGAATTTATTTCCTCAAGTGGAAGTCTTGAAAATGCATCCGTACAGAGCATGGTATCTTTATTTGTATATCTAATATCGAAATCGAAATTTGACAACTCTAAAGCCCACCTATGCAAGCGATTTGCAATTAAAGGCGGAAGAAGTCTTTTGTTTCCAAAAACAGTCGTTAAAGCTTTATGATCACTCTTTAACACAAATTTTCTCCCAAACAAGTATTGTCTCAGTTTGGAATTTGCAAACACAATAGCAAGTGCTTCTTTCTCAGTCTGAGAGTATTTGACTTCTGCACTTGACAATGTTCTGGAAACAAAGGTGATTGGCTTCTCTTCCCCTTCCACAATATGACACAAGACCCCACTTATGCCATAGGCAGATGCATCGCAGGTTAAAGTTAATGGAAGCTTCATTGAATAGTGAATAAGCGCCTGGGAATTTAATAGAGTTAACTTCAAATTCAGAAATGCCTTTTCGCATTGGCTAGACCATTTCCAACAAATGTCCTTCTTTAGGAGTTGATAAAGAGGACCAGCCAAGGTTGACATATTAGGTATGTATTTTGAATAGAAGCTCAACATCCCTAGAAAACTCTTCAATGATGTTTTGTCGAAAGGCTTTTTACACCTTTCTAATGCTTCCAATTTCTTTGAATCTGGTCTAACACCATCTTCATTTATAATATGACCTAGAAAACAAATGTCTTTTTTTAAAAATAAGCATTTTTCTTTATTAAGGGTGAAATTTAGCTCTTTCAATTTATCGAAGATCATTTTTAGAATTCTGTAATGTTCTTGTTCATCTTTAGAACCAATGAAAATATCATCTAAGTATATCACCGTGTTGGGAACATCATGAAAAAGGCTGTCCATACACCTCTGGAAAATGGCTGAAGCTGGACTGATGCCAAAAGGCAATCTATTATATCGGTAAAGTCCTCTATGGGTAGATACCACTAGCAGATTTTTTGATGCTTCATCCATTTCAATTTGATGATATGCGGAGGAGAGATCCAATTTGGTAAAAATCTTTTTTCCTCCTAGATTTCCCAACATAGTTTCTATAGTAGGTAATGGATATTTCTCATCTTCAATGCAATTATTCAAAGTATTTTAAAAATCACCACACAAACGTAGTTCTCCATTTGACTTTATTACCGTTACTAAAGGCGTAGACCAATCACTAGCATTAACTTTTTCAATTATTTGACTTTTTTCAAGTCTGTCTAGTTCTTTGTCTATCTTCTCTTTAATGGAAAAGGGTACTGGTCTAAATTTAAAAAATTAACTTTTTCAATTATTTGACTTTTTTCAAGTCTGTCTAGTTCTTTGTCTATCTTCTCTTTAATGGAAAAGGGTACTGGTCTAAATTTAAAAAATTTGGGCTTTGCATTTGGCCTCAATGATATTGAACCTTTAATGCCCTGAATTGGTAAATCTTTATTTTCAAATACTCTCTTATATACTTCTAAAAACAGTTCTAAATTTGAAATTACATTTATATTATTACAGATATCAAAAACGCAATTGGGCCAATCAGCTTTTAAAATTCTTATCCAATTTCTGCCCAGTAACGGCGTTTGGTTATTAAACTGGCCTGTCACAATTAGGGGTAGTTTTTCCTGATAGTTTTTGTAACTAACATTTACCAAGCATTTTCCAAAAACTGGAATCAAATTTCCTGAAAAACTTTTCAAATGTCCACTGTATTTCTCTAGAGTGACATTTTTGAGATTTGTAAGAAAAAATTTCTTTGAAACTACAGACACGTCTGCACCAGTGTCAACCTCCATTATAGTGTCTGCATCTTCAATTTTAACGTTTACCATTATTTTTGGTGCGTTTTCTAATGTGTTGCACTGAATAGTATTCAATTTATTCTGATTGGGTTTATTCATTCCAGAATTTTGGGCCGATTTTTTATTCCAACATACTGGAGCAAAGTGCCCTTTCTTATTGCAAATATAACATTGAGCATTTTTAAATTTGCATAACTTCGTATCGTGGTTAGACTTTCCACAAATTTGCAAGGATTATTGTATTTACATGGGAATTTAAAATTTTTAGATCTGGCTTTCAACTTATCAATATCATGACCAGGATTTTTCATCAAATTTACTTGTGACTTCGCTGCCTCTACAGAATTTGCAATATTTATTGCACTATCAAACGTTAAAAATGGCTCACTTAGCAGCCTTTTAAGCGTAGCTTCATCGAAGCAACCACTTACAAATTGATCACACAAATTTTCATTTATGTCAGTAAATTTGCACTTGTCTGCCTGAGATTTAAGCCTCAAAACAAATTTTCCCACAGGCTCATTTTCTTTTTGTACAATCTTGTGAAATAAATATCTTTCATAGTGCTTATTTTTTATTGGATATAAATGGTTGGTTAAAACCTCTACTAAATCTTTATATTTAAGGTCACTTGGCCTTCTGGGTACCAACAAATCGCGCAAAGTCTTATAAACATTAACATCAATAGACGTTAATAACACAGATACTTTGTCTGCTTCTAATGTTTTGTTCAATTTAAAACATTCTTCTAATTGTTCCAAATAACAATTTAGATCTTCACCTTCACGAAACCTTGGATAATTTAAATTAGTGGTGGCCATACTTACGTTAATTCTTCGTCGCCATTTGATACGTTTCTATTAATTGTTAAATATTAATGGTGAAAATTATTTTGTAAGAAATCGCACTATATATATATATATATATAAAGATAAATAAAAGATACACTATTTTTAAGCTACTATAATTATTTTATTCTATTTACAATTCTTACACTCGTACACATTCTATTGCATGTATCTCGTTGTTTACAAGATGATGATAAATAATACAGAGTAGAGTAATAATATATCACAGATCAATATACATGTAAAATCATCCGGTCATCTGGTCAAAATACAAATATATAAATCTATGAAAAACAACTTATAAAAAACCTAACAGACTGAAGGCCTGAAACAAAGGCTGACTAACTGAGGCTTGGGGCCTCCTTTTATAGCTTCCCTGGGTCCAGGCAGGTCACTGCCCTTTTCTGACGTAAACAGGGGGGGAGTTACATCATCCAGGATGGCCTTGACCTCGTAAAAATTGGACTGGGCTCGATAGGCCTACTTTCTTATTCTCACTTAGGCCTGAATAATTTTAGCCTTATTTTTCTTCAGTTATTCTCCATTCCTTCTATCTGTACAGTTGCTATACTTTATTAGAGTCTTGAGCTGTATAGATC
>CP092874.1:43767061-43919918 GCA_030710605.1 Cordylochernes scorpioides
ATTTCAACTTATGAAATCAGCTGCAAATACAAAAAAAAATGAATTTAAAACTAAATCTAATAAAACTAGAGGTAAAACTACCAATAAATTAGGTTACATTGAATTTTAAGAATTACTGGACCCAAAACAAATGTATACTAACAACTTCATCGATAAATTTATTAAAACATTATTTAAACTAAATAATAATAAATTTATCAAACTTATAGAATATATTAAAATTCATAATCTAACTAACAGATTAATAGATATCACACACGACATCTTTAAATACAGAAAAATTAAACAATCTACTAATAACATTAATATTATCATTAAATTTAATAACAATTAATTTAATCATATTAAATTTAATGATATTTTTAATAACCAAAACATCAATAATCTTTTCCCTATAAAAAATTTAAATTTTAAAACAATCTGGAGATACAACAAAAATATAGGTAGTTTAGTTTGCAATTATAACCAATTTATTAATAATTTGGCAAATTTTAAAAAATTAAATGTAATTGCAACAACTATATAGATAGATATAAGCTCTCAGGTCATATATTAACTAGTAATTTTTCTTTTTTAAATCCATAATATCAGGATATTTTAAATAAAGGGTATAAATATATACCTCAAATTAAACACAATTATAATAATACAATTAAATCTATATTAAAAGATATAGAGATTTTCATAAATAAAACTAGTATAAAATACAGTATTCCAGAATTTACTTTTCTGGAATGGAAACATAATATTAAAAAGGAAATTATAAATTATTATAATAATACACTTAAATACACAAAACCTAATTCAGATATTCCTTCTTTTAAAGAAAATATAATTAAATTACAGAAGGACTTTATTATAACTCCTATAGATAAATGTTCCAATAATTTATCTATAATTTGTAAAAATCTATACCACGATATGCTAAAAAAGGAAATTGATAATAATAATAAATACACTTTTGCTAGAACTACAGCCACAAAAATCAAAAAAGACATCAAAAACGTGGAAAATTCACTAAAGATTTATAATTACAACAAAAATCCAAACATACCAAAGTTCTATATAATGCCTAAACTACACAAAAAACCAATTTCTTTCAGAACAATCACATCTGGTATAAATTCAGTTATAAAAAACATTGATATACAATTAGCTTCAACACTACAATTTATTATAAATAAATTAACTAATAAATATAATTATATAAAAATTTATCGACTCAAATAAAAAAATCATTAACTATTTAATGAACAATTGGACAAACATTGATACAGTGCACACATTTGACTTTGAGGACCTATATTCTAAAATAAATTTAAGAGATCTAAATAATAAAATAACCAATTTATTTAACGAATTCATTAATGACAAAACTTTCTACATTAAAATTATTCATAACAGATATAAAACAATTAAATTAGATCTTAAAAGAGCAAAAACTCTACTGGAAACATTTTTAAATTTTAATTATATAGAATTTAAAAATAAAATATATATTCAATCAGAAGGCGTTCCCATGGGAACTTCATCAAGTCCTTTATTAGCCAACCTAATACTATTCTGGTACGAAAGAGAATACTTTCTGCAAAATAATGTTAATTGGCAAATGTTCCGTTTTGTAGATGACATCATTATATTTAATAACCCACAGTTTAAAAACATAATACCTGAAATATATCCTAAATACTTGAAACTTAAGAACAATGAAAAAATTAATAGAAACAAAAAAGTTAACTTTTTAGACCTAAATATAAACCTTACAAATAATGCTATTAAAATTTATAATAAAAAAGTAATTATAATTTCAATATTATAAAATACTGCAATATAAATTCTAATATATCATTAAATTGCTGCAAAGGTATATATTTTGGTCATTTTCTTAGATTTTATAGAATAAATAATATATTAAAAAATTTCATAGAAGATGTTAAAAATTTAAACATGGAATTTATTAAAAACAAATTTAGTATTAAACAAGTAAAATATTTCAACAGTATATCAATTATAAAATACTTAAAAAAAATAAATAGAAGTATCCATTTATTAAATCAACTTTTTATAATTTCTCTCAATAATAACTAATACAAATTTATAATCTTTAACAGTTAATTAAACTTAAATTATATAACTAATTTGAAATTTTTCACAATATTTTTAAAGTAATATTGTATAGAATTCATTTTATTTAATCTCCAATTTCTGGGGAGGAAAATGGAAATTAAATAATAATGAATTTTCAAAATTAATAGCTTTATTAATCATCTAACAATTTACCTTTTTAAAGGAAAATTAAAAGATAAATAATAATTGAATCAGTTATATTAATATAATTAACTGTAAAGATTATAAAGATTGGCTTTCTTCCCTTAACTATTTTCTTTCTTCTTCAGTTGTCTTATTAATCTGAAATTTCTGAGGAAGCAGTCTAATTTTGAAGGGAAGAACATGTGTCCCCCCAGCAACAGATGTTAACCAGAAATAGCTGTTTACAGAGGAAGGCGTCACAGACGAGGTAGGTTACAGCTAGAATTTCTTAACACTTGTATTTGTTAAATCTGTGTATAAAAATGATTCACTAAAACAACTTAATATTAACACATAGAATCCGGTCGAAGAGAGATCTATGGCATAATAGAGCAGGAGTGAAATGTCGCTGGATTTCTATTTGAAAATCTCCGGTCCAGCAGATCTCTCTTTCCACTAATCAATTCATTTTAATTTTTTGTATATGTCTGGTCTACCATTAGGGTTTCAAAACATAATAACCAAACTTATAACAAAAGTTAATTCATATTATAGATATATTACTAAATACAACTAGATATATTCATATTATAAAATAAAAAATAATAAAAAATCATTTTAAAAAAAAGGATAAAATATAAAATCATAAAAAAAATATATATATACTAACAATCTTATCTACCTTCTTTACAATTTTTTTTTCTTATTATTAGTTTGAATAATAGTGCATGGTTCTGTCTTTCTCTCTTTTCTCTATAACTACTAAAATTTATACTATTAAATATATTCTCACTCTTCTATTATTCTATATACAAATTAGAGTATATCTAAATGACGTGTAACAGCCGATTGCAAAAGACGTTACGTTGTTAAATTTTATTGTTATTAATTTTAAATATATATGGAAGATGTGTAAGAAGTAAAGAATTTTTTTTCTCTCTCTCTATTAAATGATAACAATTCACAAATTTTATAATTTGAATTTAAATAATCAAAGTAATAAAGATAATTTTAATACAAAACTAAACTATAAAACTAAACTACTATTTATTTTTATATACAAAATATATATATATTTAATATATATATACAAAATTGTAATGCCTTGATAAAGGTTTGGCGTTCAGCCAACCGAAATATTGACAAAATATATATTTTATTAAATCTAATATATGTCTTTTTATTATATAATATACTAGACGAATGACCCGGGCAACGCCCTGGTTTACACGATTAAATGTATTATTCAAACACATAAAACATAGCAAATATAGTAAGAACAGTTATTTTAAACGGCGAATTAGATCAGTTATAGCAAAAAATGAAAATATATATGTAAATATGTGAACTAGTTATAAATTAGAAAACCTGTAAATATAGTTAAGGACTTGCATTGTAATTAAGAAAAAGCTTCTCGTCTAGAACGTGAGGCGACCTGTCGGCGGCGCGCGCCCGTTGGCAGGTCGCCTCAGCGTTCTAGAGGGCGCTGCTCGTGAGCTAAGTTGAATAATTTGAATATATAGTTTTAATAATTGATTTATATATTTTTTAAAATAGCCTATCGTCATCCCCGTTATTTTTTACCTATGTATGGAAATTTTGGTTTGAATTAGTGAACTACTGCGAATTTTTATACCGGGCATACAAACCAACAAACAAACATATAAACATTCATTTTTATATATATAATATATATATATATATATTAAGAAAAAGGCATCTCCTTATCGTGCAACTGAAAGTTGCTGATGGCTGGCGCCATCTATCGGAATAAATATCAACTATTCTCGTTTATTTTTAATTATTCCAGAATTGGCCAAATACCCATTCTTGATTAATCAAGAAAAGCTAACCACGGACGCGTTTCGGGCTGTTGGCCCTCATCAGCGTGGTGCAAGCTGTACCTATATATATATATTAGATAATTAAAAGACATATATTGGATTTAATAAAATATTTATTTTGACAATATTTCAGTTGGCTGAACGCCAATCCTTTATCAAGGCATTACATTTTTGTATACACAAACTCAGCGCCGCATCGTGTTATAATATCACAGTTGAAATAATTTTAAAAATACAAAGTAAGCGGGGGAAATTGTGCAAGCAAAAAAATATTTTAAAAGTTACAATCAGAATAAGTTAAATATCTTAAAATATTAAAGGGAAAAATAAGAGGTCTTTCCTATATTTTAAAATATTTGTATTAAGAACATCAAATATAATTCAACAATAAATCATTAATAGATAATTGTAAAAATATATGTTTTAATTAAAACATTTTTAAAATTTAAAAATGATTTAAACAAAAAATTGTATGAAATGTTTTGAAAAATTTTAACTATATTTTATTTATTTTTATAATTTACAAAGCACGCTATATCCGTCTTGGATATTTGCATGCATACACAAGTTTGGGAGCTTTTACAGTAATTATTAATATGATTTTAGTTATTATAATATAAATTATTAGCGTATTTGTCAGTTAGTTAACGATTTAATTACCCTATAATGAATATTAGTGAACATCACAGTTGAGAACAGAAATTTAGAGCTATTTACAGCATATAACTATTTACCATTTATTACAGCCCAGGCTATCTATTACTAAAAAACATTCTACAAAATCTATTAAAATGTATACACATATATCTTTTATTAACTATTTGATTTATACAATTTATATTTATTTGAATTTTGACTCTCAAGTCCTCTACAAGTCGACAGTCCGTTAGAATATGTACAGGATTTTCTTCTTCTGCACCACATGAGCATTTAGGCGAATCCGTCTTTTTGACCTTGTACAAAAATGATCTAAAGTTACCGTGTCCAGTAAAAAATTGAACGTTGTAAAAATTTGGCTTGACATATTTGGGTATTTGGGAATCAGTAAAGAAGGACTTGAAAATGGTGTTAGTCTTCGCATAATATTTCTGCAATTTTTCCCTTATATAATTATAAATTATATTCCTACTTGAAGAGTCAAATCGATTGTAATTTTTTTCGGTTTTCAGCATGTTAGATTCAATGTATTCAGTAAGTTTTGGGACTTGTGCAAGTATGTGTGCACAATCCGATGATGTTGTACTGTAGGCTTGTATACAATGTTTTAAAATATTATATTGAAGAGAATTTAGTTTGTCCTTAGACTTTTTTGTTTATGAATGGATACCATATTGGATAACCGTATGTAATTGTACTTCGATATAATGTCTTATACAGTATCAGTCTTCGTCTAAAGTCTAGACCCCATGCTTTCTTTGTCAGGCCAAATAGGTATCCACTAGCTCTAGTTAGTTTTATGATCGTTTCATTAACGTGAGGCGTAAAGTCCAGTTTGCTTCTGACTCGGTGATTTTTAATAGTCACTCCTAGGATCTTAAGTTCTTCAACCGGTTTAATTAACTTGCTACCTGAGACTATTATATCGCTATTGCATTTAATTAATAACATTAATTGCATTATAACAGCGGTATGGTATATTAAACTGGCGAAACCGCTGGGAGTGTTCACCACTGATGAGCCAGGCCCTCCCTTTAATTTTTCCATCGCAGTAAGGACAGTAGAAATTGTTTTATTTTTAAAAAGAATATTACGCCTCTAAAATAGTTTTATAATTTGATAACAGATGGCGCTCTAATACATTGCATTTATATAAATATAATATTTTTGTTTTTTCATCTGACAATTTTAATTTACGACTTTCACACCACTCATTGATTTTTCTTAATACGTTATCTATTGTCTTTCTTAGTTGTTCAGGAGTTTTATTCCATCATATTAACGTAATATCATCTGCATATCCTATTGTTTCACAGTTATCATCCAGATTATTATTCAGTATCTCATTAATAAGAATATTCCATAATGTGGGAGACAGTGGTCCTCCCTGTGGACATCCTTTACTTAGTTTCTTATTTTTTTTCAGTTTAGGAATATCTAAATCTTATTCTTCTATTATCAAAGTATGATTAAAGAAGTTTTATCATTGAAGCCTGCACACCATCCTTATCAAGTCTTTTCATCAAGGCCGGCCACCATGCATTATCAAACGCTGCACTAATATCCACTGCAATTATTGCTGCATATTCTCTTGTTTTATGTTCTAACGCAATTTTTATTATTTCAGTTAGTGCAGTAATAGTAGATTTCGATCTTCTAAAGCCATGTTGTCGATCACTTAGTAAATTAAAATCTTCATAATATTTTATTATTCTATTATTAATTATTTTTTCAAATATTTTAGAAATGTTTGAATTAAGACATAAAGGTCTATAATTTTTGTAGTTATTAAAATCTGTTTTTCCAGGTTTCGGAATAATTATTGCCTCTGCTCTTTTCCATTCAGCAGGATAGTAATGTATGTCTAAACATTTTTGGAATAGTTTCATCAATATAGGAGCTATAAATTGTTTAGTGTGCCTTATCATGTTGTTAGAGATGTTGTCTATTCCGGGAGATTTCTTTGGATTTAATTTGTCAATTAAGTCGTTAACTTCAGTAATCATAACCATCGGTTTTTCTTTATTGAGTAATTTTAAATTATAATTTCTTATACTTTTATGGGTGTTTGTATCTTCTTCACATTTATCATCTGGAAATAAGTTGTTTAATAATTCCTCACCCTTCTGCAAACATTCCGTGTCAGTATTACCCTCCAATATTTGCATATTTCTCTTCCGATTAGATCCACTTCTGATGTTTTTGTACACTTTATATAAGTTTCCATAAGGGTTGTTCGATTTATTTTCCTCCAGAAAAATTCTCCAGGATGCTTTCCTAGCTTTTTCTATTTCCCGTAAATACTTATTTCGTACGCTTTTATAAAATTGTTTAATATGATTAGGGCAATTTTTTGTCTCTATAGTAACAGTTTCTAAGATAATGACAGTGATCCTTTAGAAGCTGTAGATTCGTATTCCACCACTTATTACTAATATTATTTTTTGTTGTCATATTATTTACCTTAAGTGAATTATATGCTGCCTCAATCAGTATGTTCGTAAGTTCTTTTACCGTTTGATCGATCATTTCTGGTGTATCCACTATATCTAATAAGTTTTCAATTTTTTTCTCGTTCAGTACTGTTAATTCTCTGACTAAAACTTAACCAGTTCGCATTTTTCTCATTAAATTTCCAAGTGGAATAATATTTTTCTGAACTAATTTGTTCGTTTGTATGTATTTCAAAATATATAGCTATATGATCTGAAATTTGCGAAATCTGCTGTGTCTTCCAATTTCTGATCGCCGCAATTGCCTGTTTGTTCGTTAGTGTGAGATCAATCACACTTGCATCACGACACGTGAAAGTTTTATTATTATGGATAATTAAGTTTATTTCATCTATGATAGGGATCAGTCTGTGTCCATTATAATTTTTCCTGATGTCATACCATAACGGAGCTCTGGCATTTAAATCGCCGCAGATTATCACCGGTATATGTAAGTTTCTGTTAATTAACTTCCTCATAAACTCCTCGTGCTCATTTTTCATTGAATTCGGATGTATATAAATGTTCGAAAGATATATTTTCTTACTTTTATTTGTATGGTTATAGTTGTAGCGAATGAATTAGTGAATTCTGTACACAATTGAATTTTTAGGCTGCTATTTCTTACAATTATTGCCGTATTTATATTGGGACTGTTCATCAATTGATATTTTGTACAAGGTCCTAGAAATATTACTTCCTCTTTGATTATATAAGGTTCTTGTATCATTACTATATCTGCATTTCTAATTTCATCAGATGCACAAAGCTCATTTATGCAATTTTTGCTTTTTCTGGTATTTTGTTGAATAATTTTAATTTTGTCAATATATAGTTTTCGCCCCATCATTCTGGAAGTTTATTATTGGCCCGCATCTTCTATATTCGATTATTATATAAGGTTCCTGTAATAGGGCTATATCTGCTTCTTTGTTTTCATTGGGTGAGTAAAGTTCGCTCAAGCTTGTATTACTTTTCCGCATATTCTGTTGAATAATTTTTATCATATCGATAGATTTCATTTGTGATGTCATCTGTTAGAAATATACATTAAGGACTCAAAAAATTTCTGAAAATTTAGTTTACACTATCTTTGAGCCTGTTGTGTAATCTGTTCGCTGAATCATCAGGCTGATTTGTTTATTGTAAATTGGGCAGTCCTTAGAATTTGGTTTGTGATCAAGATTGTTATTTCTAAAATATGGGTGTTTGACGCAGTTGCAACACTTTATTATATTAGAACATTGATGTTGACCCTCTGTACCGCAGTTCACGCATTTTTTCAAGTTTGGGCAGTCGTTTTTCTTGTGGTTAGGGTTGAATATGAAACAGTTCTGACATTGGTTCACCAGGACTTTGTCTCGAACTTCACATCTTTGTACATCAGTATAAATTTTGTTGGCTTTCATTATAGCTTGGTAGGCCCGAGGCGAAACCCTCAGCACCACGTCATGATCAGGTTTATTGGACTTAATTGGGAAAAGTACCTTTAGTTCGTTTTTAAAGTTAGTAAGTTCTGGGTTCATCTCACAAATTATGTTTGTAAGGTCAGATATGTCTGTTGCTTTATTTACATTCTTTATAACAATAGTTGGATCTCTTTGCTTAGGCTTATAAATTTTACATGTTTGGTTCAATTCGTCTATTTTCCTAAAACTCTCAATCAGTTGATCTATGTCTTGTTCGTTGGGTGATTTTAATATTGTACCCTTTCGTGTATTTATCAATTTTGAGATTTTGGCAGTATTTCCTTTTTGACGAAATTGCTTTATTGTTTCATTCACCTTTTGGTGTACATGAGCTGTATTTTGATCATCATTAGCAAATATAATCAGCGTTTTCTCATCATTAGTGTATCTATTTTTTTGTAATATTTTATCATTTCTATTTTTGACTATTTCTGCGTATGTGTGCGATTCTTTGATTTTATTTAGTTTATCTAATTGTGCTATATCATTTTTAATATCTGTGAAATTACCATGCAATTGTTCCTCAAATTTATTTATATTATCGTCTAACTTTATAAGCTCAGTTACGCTATCTTTGACCTGTTTTATTGTACTTTTGAGAAAACCAAGATCTTGTTTACTTATTGTTTTTTGGTTATTATCAAATTTATCGGAGAAATATTTCCATATTTCATCCAATCGAGCAATTACCAGTGTATTCATTCTTAGAAAATTTGCATGTTAATTAATTTTACTCAATCTTTAAACAAATTAGCGCAGAACTTTAATACGTATATAATATGTTGTATTTTAAAAATTCATTTCATATTATATTGGAGATCGATTTATCCAAAATAAAAATATTAATTTATATGAAATGATTAAAAATGGAATTTAAAATAATTTAGGATTAATATATATGAAAAAAATAAAGAAATAAAAGGTGTAAACTAAAATTGTTTAATGTATTTAAACCTTTGCGTTTTAAGCGAAAAATAAAAAAAATATTAAAAAAGTGGAGTGTATAATTTAAAGGTTATTACTAATGTGTGAAAATGAAATTTAAGAAACTGCGGTTATTACATCAAAATTTAAAAATCATTGAAGCAAAAAAATTAATTAAATTATTTAAAACAATGTCATGTAATTAGAAAAAAACGACACCTCTCCCTTTAAAATTGTATATGATAAGTTAAGGAAACGAAAATTAACCAAGTGAAATTAAAATGAGACAAAAAATTTAAGAAGATCTAAACCCACACAGGAAATTATTTGAATTTCAATTCTTTCGGCCCAGTTCATCATAAAATCGCTGTGGTTAAAGCTCTATCCAAAAGATTAGAAACGCATTGTTCATAAAAAATAATGAATTAATGGAAAGAAATAGGATATTCAGAGATCTAAATAACAATAATTATCCAAGCAAATTTATCGAAAAACATCTTTTCAAACCAAATTCTTCACCTTTAAATAACACCCCTGATCAATCAAAAAGCTTTTCTGCTCCATCCCCTACCGCTACGGCTCTAAACGCATCGCCAGAGTCCTAAAGAGACACGACTTCACAACTACCTATCAATCATCTTTAAATTTAAAAAAGACCCTACGCCATCCAGACACTAAGCAAATTAACAAAATTGAAAACAAAATAAACGTAATTTACAAAATTCCTTGTAACAATTGTCAAGCTATTTACATAGGTGAAACCAGCAAACCACTCAAAGATCGTATAAATCAACACAAATAAGGATTAAGGAATTATAACCCACTGTCTCTCCTTGTAGATCATGCACTGAACAACGACCACACGCCGACTTTGAAAATACAACTATTTTATACCAGAACATCAAGGAAAAACACTGCCGATTGTTCTTAGAAAGCTGAGCCTCTGAAGAAGACAAAGAAAGTATTATTAGGAAAATTGATTTACCAGACATTTACACACCTTTTAGATCTTCTTAAAATTTTTGTCTTATTTTAATTTCACTTGGTTAATTTTCGTTTCCTTTAACTTATCATGTACAATTTTAAAGGGAGAGGGGTCGTTTTTTTATAATTACACGACATTGTTTTAATTAATTTAATCAATTACTTTGCTTTAATGATTTTTAAATTTTGATTTAATAACCGCAGGTTTCTTAAATTTCATTTTTACACATTAGTAATAACCTTTAAATTATACACTCCACTTTTTAAATTATTTTTACATTTTCCGCTTAAACGCAAAAGTATAAATGCATTAAACATTTTTAGTTTACACCTTTTATTTAATTTTTTTCATATTATTAATCCAAAATTATTTTAACTTCCATTTTACATTTTGAATAAATCGATCACCAATATAATGTGAAATTAATTTTTAAAATACAACACATTTTATAGTTAAAATAATTCAAAACATTTCTTACAATTTTTTGTTTAAATCATTTTTATATTTTTCAAATGTTTTAATAAATAGATATATTTTTACATTTATCCCTTAATGATTTATTGTTGAATTATATTTTATGTTCATAATACAAATATTTTAAAATAAAGGATAGACCTCTTTTTTTTTCTCCTTTAATATTTTAAGATATTTAACTTATTCTAATTGAAACTTTTAAAATATTTTTTGCTTGCACAATTTCCCCAGCCTACTTTGTATTTTTAAAAATTATTTCAACTGTGATATTATAACACTATGCGGCGCTGAGTTTGTGTATACAAAAATGTAATGCCTTGATAAAGGATTGGCGTTCAGCCAACTGAAATATTGGCAAAATGAATATTTTATTAAATCCAATATATGCCTTTTTATCATCTAATGAATTAAATATGGATTGCCCTATTCTCAAAAATATATATATCGTAATTTAAACAATGTGATATGTAAGTAATAAAGTATGACGTCTTTTCTAGTCGTCTCAAACTGATACCAGCTTGCCACTGGACACCCGGGGGCAGTGTTGGGCATTAAAAAATATTTTTCAATTAAATTGTTAATTGACTAAGAAATTAATTGCTAATAAATTAATTGCAATTAAATCAATTGCAATTAATCTTTAAATTGCAATTTGCAATTAAATTAATTGCAATTAATTTTTAAAATTGTTTTATGAAACAATTAAAACTAACAATTAAATATGTATTAATACAGAATAAATAAAAATAACAGATTCAATGTAAGGTTTAAAAATTTACACTGCATAAAAAAAATCAATCCTTCTCATTGATGAACTATTCTTGTCACGTTAAGCCTTTTACATACGTGAATGTTTGTTTTGGTTAAGAATACATTGTTCTAGACTAGTCAAATAAAATGGCGTCGATAAACGAAATGGACGAAGAAAGTAACATTCCAGTGACTTTTTCGGTTTCGGACATTAATGAGTCATTAGAAACATCTCCGCCTGTGCCACCAACTGACACCGCCGAGTGTTCGTCTTCGCAAGCGCGGCTTTACTTGCTAGATGGAACATATTTCAAATCCTTGCTTGAAGAGTCCACTGGTAATAAAATCACAGCGCTTTGTATGAAATGTCCAAGAGATGTATTAACTAAAATTAAAGGATATCATAATTGTACGTCAAACCTTTTGAGTCACCTGAAAAAGAAATCCGAGGTAAAAACTGAGAAGTCAAATGAGAATAAAATTACACAAGAACAATTCGATGAAAATATTCTGAAATATTTTATACATTCCATGATCCCATTACGTGCAGTGGAAGATCCATATTTTTCAAAAATATTCACGGACTTGGAAATATCTGAAATGGGGCTAACTCTAATGAGTCGACGTTCACTAGGACGTCGTATAGAAAACCACTATGAAACGCAAGTAGCTAAGATAAAGTCGAAACTAAAAGAAGCTTCCTATGTGTGCACAGAAATAGATATTTGGTCCAGTAAAAAGAGAAGTTTTATAGGAGTTACAGCGCACTGGATCACAAATGATCTACGCAGAGTTTCAGTGGCGTTAGCTTGTCAACGATTCAAAGGCGTCCACAGCTACAATCGACTATCCGATATAATTCAAGAAATTAACGATCATTTCGACCTCAATACGAATAAAATTGTTGCATCGGTGACGGATAATGGCAGCAATTTCGTAAAAGCTTTCAAAATGTTCGGTGTCAAATTGACCAATATAAATATTGTTGATGAAGTTATGCCAGACTCTCATCCAACAGAAGCCTTTTCTGAATCAGATGTTGAAGACGACGAATCATCAAATTTAGAAGATCCTGAGCATTTACTTCCTGCCCATTTACGATGCTGTGCGCATACGTTAAGCCTTTGCACAACTACGGACGCGAACAAACTTTTAAGCGAGCAAGACACCCCTCTGTCGCAAATGAATGCTGCAATCATGAAGAAATGTAATGCTTTGTGGAAGGCTGCAGGACGATCAAAGAGTGCTGAAATAATGCAGAATGTGTTAGGACACACGTTAAGTAGACCTGGTGAGACCAGATGGAATAGCTTGTTTGATGCCCTCCAGCAAATTTTCGATATTAAAGAAAAAGGCTTACTCTTACATAGATTATTAAACATAAAAAATGCTATCAAAGACAACGAATTCGAATACATACAAGAGTATTTGACGTGCACTTCGCCAGTGGCAGAAGCCCTCGACATAATGCAGAGTGAGACTGACGCATATTATGGGATAGTTCTGCCGTGCCTTCTTGCGCTGAGAAAAAAATTGCTAAAAATTGAAAAGAAAAACAACTTTTCCTTTTGCAATCCGTTGGTCAAGGCATACAGAGAGAGTGTAGAGAAGAGATTTGAAAAAATGCTTGACCTCACCACTCCTGAAGCTGAAATAGCGGCTATTGCGGCATTATCCTACCCAAGATTCAAAAATAAATGGTTGACTTGTTTTGAGCCCGCGGATCGTACCAAGATTCTAAGAGTTTTCAAGACCTGCATTTCCGAAAAAATTAGTGGAAATATAGTAGCAACAGTGGCAACAACAAAAAGTACCAAAGAAAACCTTTTTTTCAATTTTGACTCTGACTCCGATAGTTCAATCTCAGAAAAAAACGGATGCTCCTCCGATGCACTAATGAATAAAGCATAACTTTTGATGCTGCATTTTTTTGCAGAGGAAAGCCAAGATTTGGAACTACTCAATAGATATCCTGAGATAAAAAGTGTTTTTATTAAATACAACACACCTTTACCATCGTCAGCTGCAGTTGAACGCCTTTTTTCTTTTGCGACAATGACAAATCTGCCAAAGAGTCACAAATTGTCGGACAGCATGTTCGAGAAGAGAGTGGTACTGAAATGTAATTTAAATTATTACAAGAAATTATAAATTATCATTGTCTATCTAATCATGCTTAATTAAAGTTATTGATGATCATTTGCATCAGTCTTTTATTTGTTGATAACATGTGTATTTAAATAGTTCAATAGTTATATTGTACCTGCGTCCACGTCCCACGCAGGCCTGTACAGTATATTATATACCAGTTTATTATGCACCAGTAATTTTTTTATTTGTTAGATTAATTAAATTTCTCTAAACAATTAATTATTTGTTAATTTGAAAAGTACAATTAACAATTAATTAATTGTTAATTAGAAAAGTGCAATTAACAATTGATTAATTGTCAATTGTATGAATACAATTAACAATTAATTAATTGTTAATTGTAAAAATACAATTAACAATTGATTAATTGTTAATTGTGAGAATTACAATTAACAATTAATCAATTTTTAATCTTTAATAAATCATTTTAAATTAATATTTGCCCAACACTGCCCGGGGGATCCAGAGAGGGACAAAAAGGGCGTTGGTCCAAATGTTGACAGTTAGTTAGGACAGTGGATATTTTGGGAGAGGCCAGCTCGGTGCTAGGTCTCACGGCGGCCCTCGTGGCTGCCGTTTTGGTTCCTCCCTACCTCCGCGGCTTCATGCAGGAAGCCGAGCTTTCCTCAGTTAATCCTCAACTTTCCCCTGGTTCTGGTGCCACTTGAGACGTACTGGGAGAGCGTCTGTTGATCAAAGCTTTGTCCTTACTGTCCCGTGCGGACTTCCCACACTGCACGCCTTGCCACTCAACCCCGACTGCTTCCGACTCACTTGTTGGCTTACACGGGTTTACGACATATATAGATGGCGTCAGATTCTGACGTTTATTTTGACGGGAGAAGCGCCCATTGCTTCTATATATATATATATTTTGAATGATAGAATGTAAATTTTATTTTGTTTTTTTTTTCTAAAGATTTAACTAAATGGTGTATGTAAATTTTGTTTTGTTTAAAAAGATTTGAAAAAAATAAAGAGATGATTATTGAAGTGGAGACGGCCACAAACGACTGCTAATTCTTTTCACACATCTAGAATAGAAATATATCAGCTAGTCGACAGGATAGCTGCCTACGGGAATAAATTCGAAATGACATCGAAGAAAGACTTGAAAACTTTACCGAAAGAAGAGGTTGTTACCGGAGCGAGAGTAGACAGTTCAATTAAAGAAATTTTGCCGATTTTCAACCCGGATACAGGCCTTACGTATCAAGAATGGCGAAATCTTTTTGAAAGAACAGTCAAGCTTCAAAATATTTCAGAAAATGATGCTCTAACGATGATTCCAAGCATTTTTAAAGGAAAAGCGTTAGAGATATACGCCTCGATGTGCCAGGACGTGTTCACGTTGGATGAACTTCACCAAGCTATGAATACATTTTTCCCGGTATCGACAAGTGGATTGATGAGGCAGTTTTGGACTGAAAAGAAGCTGCCATCGCAACCCCTTATGGACTACTACTTTAATAAACTGAAGTTGGCAAAAATATTGAGTATAAGTTCGGAGCAGACCCTGGAAGCGCTTTCTTCGAATGTAAACGCAAAGCTGAGACCATTTTTGATCGCTGCAATCCGGCTAATCTGGACCTGTGGATTAAGATTGCATCCTCCCTGGAAGAAGGATTTCGACAGGAAGAGACATCTTCACCCTTTAATGGCCCCAGATATCGACGGGACTTTCAAAATGTCGACTCAAGGAATGCAACGCCTTCACAGGATTCTCTTCCTTCAGGTGCCCGCCCCAGCAGAGAGGTTGGCGACCGACAAGAAACCCGGCGAAAGCAGTTTTACCAAGACTTTCGAGGTAATGTAGGGCAACATTGATGGTGCCCAGGAGTGATGAGTGACGTTGGGGTAGATTCATTGCTCTTGGGAACCTATTTAGTACTCTTTGATTCCGGCAGTGACATTAATATTATTTCCGTACACCTATTAACTGAATGCCTTTTAGATAAGATAAATAACTCTAGCCAACAACACACAAACACACCTAATATGATTAGCACTGTATCTAACCGTATTGGAATATTTGGACACATTTGTTTAACGATCAGAATTGGAGATATAACTAACAATATGTTGTTCTATATTATTGATAATCCAAATTTGAATTTTCTGATAGTATCCACTAAGTACCTGAAATATTTTAACCTAAAGATTGATTTTTATGAGAATGTTATTATGCAAAATAATGTGTTTTTATCCAAATTTCAATATACATTTTCTAAAGATGAACGCAATGCTTTGCAATATTGTGATAACTCAAAAAAATATTTTGGTGTTTCTAATAATGTTAAATATTGTAAAAAACATAATTATTGTTTAAAACTTTCAGGAAAATGCAATCACATAAAAAGGTTACCTCTTTTAGATAAAACCATTGATCAATATAACATAAATGTCCCCTCTTGTTTTAAATCTAAACTCGTTTACCAACCAAACTTTCGACCCTTACCCTTGCCAAATCTAGAAGACAGCTATCTAAATAATGATTACCAACTTAAGAATAATTTCTACATTTTATTAAATCGCTATAATGATATTTTTGGTGAAGACAAGTATAATATTAGACCATTAAAAGTAGATCCCCCCAGGTTAAGACTCAAAGATAAAACTCCTGTTTGTCTCAGACCTTATCGACATAATCCCAGGGACACCGAAATAATTAAGGAACAAATTAGGCAATTATTAAAATATGGGATTATTAGGCATGCTTCTTCTCCATATAGTTCGCCAGTAACTTTAGCACATAAAAAGGGAGAAAATGATAAATCTAGACTATGTATCGACTTTAGGAAATTGAATTCAAAATTGATAGGAGATAGTTTCCCAATTCCTTTAGTTGAAAATATCATCCAAAAGGTGCAAGGCTCAAAAGTATTCTCGTGCCTTGATATTCTAAGTGCATACTGGACTATTGGTTTACATGAAAAAGATCAACCTATTACTTGCTTTACCACCACAGAAGGCTCTTACCAATGTGCAGATTACCATTTGGATTGCGGACAGCTCCTGCTATTTTTAACAGGATCCTCACTTCCATATTGCAGAAATATGAACTTAAAAATATAATATCTTACTTTGACGATATATTGGTTTTCTCAAAAGATACCGAATCCCATTTAGAACACCTTGGGGAAATATTTGCAATCCTACAAGAGGAAGGTATCCAACTTAGGAAAGACAAATGTTTGTTTTTTATGCAAAAGATAAATTATTTGGGTTACGAAATTTTTGGAGATCAAATCTCTCCTTCAAGTACTAATGTTGGTATAATTAAATCTTTGCCCCCTCCTCGTGATGTTAGATGCTTAAGGTCATTTTTGGGCAGCGTTACGCATTATGCAAAATTTATAGATAATTTTAATAAGTTGAGAGCGCCTTTAAATGATCTATTGAAAAAAGATGTAAAATTCACGTGGAGTGAAGAGTGTCAGAGGAGTTTTGAAGCCTTAAAGAAGCATTAGTTTCGAAACCAATACTCCAAATTTATAATCCATTGTTAGCTACACCTATCTTTTGTGACGCTAGTATTGCAGGTTTAGGAGGCGTACTTAAACAGGAGTATCCTGATGGCACCTTAAGACCCATAGCGTTTTATAGTAGGGCTTTAAGGGGAGCAGAATCCAAGTATACAATAACAGAACTTGAATTATTGGCGATAATAGAAACATGTAAAGATATCATCCCTATATTTCAGGCCAACATGTGATAGTTCATACCGACCATAAGGCATTAATTTGGTTAAATAATTTCAAACATACTAACGGTAGATTATTCCGATGGGCGCTAAAATTATCAGAATATGATTTGGAATTTAAATATAATAAGGGATGTGAGAATCATGAAGCCGACATGTTGTCTCGACTGCCATATACCTGCTTCTTAACTGTTCAAAATATAGAACAAGAACAAAAATCATTACTTAAGCCTTCATCTAAACTATATTTCATTAAAAAACGGTATTACTTATATTAGGCTAAAAAATAGAGATAGGATTATAGTACCACCCTCCTTACAACAACAATTGATAAGCAGGGCTCACGAAAGTTTAGGACACCCAGGCATAAGTTCAATGGCTAGAGTTATCTCAACTCAATATTATTTCAAAGGAATGATAGGACAAATAAAAAATTATATTTTGAAATGTAAAATATGTCAGTCTGTAAATAAGCCAACTACACCTTCGTATGGACTCATGGGTAATTTACCACTAGCTGAGAAACCATTTGATGTAGTTGCCCTTGACAGTATTTTAGGATTAGGGGATTATAACAGTACCAAGAATTGTCTTCATGTGATAGTTGATCATCACTCAAGATACATCTGGGCTTATCCTTCTAAGAGTACGTCTATAGCAACGTACATCAATATAATAAATCAGTTATTAAATGTAGGTAAACCAAAAATGATCGCTACTGATAGGCACCCCTCATTTGTGTCCCAAAGGTTTAACAAATTTATACAAGAAAAGGGCATAAAACACGTGATGACATCCCCTTCGCACCCACAGTGTAATGGGCTTGTAGAGAGGGCGAATGCGACAATTATCTCAAAGCTTAGACTTCACCATCAACAAAATCCCAGAATACCATGGCCCAAATTATTACAAAAGGCCTCAGAAGAATATCGGAGTATTCCTCATTCCATAACTAAAATGCCTCCCGTTTATTTACTTTTTGGCATAGCGCCATCATATATCAATAAATTAACAATAGCATATCCACCCATAGAAGAGGCTAGGAAAATTGCAACTGAAAATACCGAAAAATTACATCTTAAATTGGTAAAAAGATATAATGAATCCCATAAAACGCCTAATCTAAAAATAGGGGATAAGGTCCTTTATAAGATTCCTTACCAATCAGGTCAAGGTAAGCTCATGCCAGCCTTTTATCCAGAATCATACACCATAATTTCCATACCCTCACCACAAACCATAGAAATAGATAAGCCTTGCCAACCCGAAAATAAGCATGCAACAATAGTTAATATTTCTAAAGTAAAGCTCTGGGATCCGGTAACTGAAGACAATACTGAACCACCATTCCCATTTCAGGAAGAAGAGGATTTGGAGGGATGCTTGGGTATCGAACCTAACAAGCAAGCTTCCACCGATAGTCCTCAGGTTTTATTCTCTTCCATTAAAGAAAAAAAAATCCAGATCACCCCACAGAGCCCCTGGAGAAACTACTGCCGGTTTAGGGAAAATAACAAAAAAGTTGCCCTGGAATGGGATTCTACATGGAGAGTATATCCATAGACATGTAATGTCCATATCATTTTTTTTTCCTGCCTATTGTTAATTAGGTTTTGTATGGCCACCTTTTCCTGTGATTTTCCCCAACTAACAGGCTTTGGTCGCCTTTTTACCTCTAACAATATGGTTACTTGTGTAATATAATTTTTTGCAATGTATCTTATCCTTTACCTTCCATCCCCTCCCAACCTCCGTTGAGAAAAAAATTAATACAATTTTTTTTTTGTGGGGGGTAGTGATACATTTTGAATGATAGAATGTAAATTTTATTTTGTTTTTTTTCTAAAGATTTAACTAAATGGTGTATGTAAATTTTGTTTTGTTTAAAAGATTTGAAAAAAATAAAGAGATGATTATTGAAGTGGAGACGGCCACAAACGACTGCTAATTCTTTTCACACATCTAGAATAGAAATATATCATATATATATATATATGAGATAAGATCCTGTCGACCCTTCTGTGATAAGATCCTGTCGACTTTCAATGTGGCAATATAATAATAATGTGGGGAAAGAGAAATAATCACACCACAAATTGATAGAGGAATTTGGAAGGCAACCAGAGAGAGATGGAGATAGGTTAATCTATTTGTACCTATATGGCTTCTTTCTATGGGATAATCTTTTTGTACCTATATAGCTTCTTTCTATGGGTTAATCTATTTGTACCTATATATCTTCTTTCTATGGGATATTCTATATTTGTACCTTCATGGTTTCTTTCTATAAGTTAATCTATTTTTACCTATATAGCTTCTTTCTATGGGTTAATCTATTTGTACCTATATAGCTTCTTTCAATGGGTTAACCTAATTGTACCTATATAGCATCTTTCTATGGGATATTCTATTTGAAATTTCATGGGTTAATCTTTTTGTACCTATATAGCTTCTTTCTATGGGATAATCTATTTGTACCTATATAGCTTATTTTTATGGATTATTCTATATGTACCTATATAGCTTCTTTCTATGGGATAATCTATTTGTACCTATATAGCTTATTTTTATGGATTATTATACATGTACCTATATAGCTTCTTTCTATGGGTTTATATATTTGTACCTATATAGCTTCTTTCTATGGGTTAATCTATTTGTACCTTCATGGCTTCTTTCTATGGGTTAATCTATTTGTACCTATATAGCTTCTTTCAATAGGTTAATCTATTTGTACCTATATAGCATCTTCCTATGGGATATTCTATTTGTAATTTCATTGTTTTTTTTCTATGGGTTAATATATTTGTACCTATATAGCTCCTTTCTAGGAGTTGATCTATTTGTACCTATATAGCTTCTTTCTATCGGTTAATTTATTTGCACTTATATAGCATCTTTCTATGGGATAATCTATTTGTACCTATATGGCTTCTTTCTATGAGTTAATCTATTTGTACCTTCAAGGTTTCTTTCTATGGGTTAATCTATTTGTATCTATATAGCTTCTTTCTATCGGTTAATCTATTTGTTCCTATATAGCATCCTTCTATGGGTTAATCTATTTGTACCTATTTGTACCCGTCCGCCGGGCGGCCGTTTGTGTCGAATACAATCACCAACTGTCCTAAAAGTCCCAAGGTGTTGACGGACGGGCCCCATTTGCCGCCCCTTGGAATGTCGCTGCTGTCTCAATTGACCGGACTTTACATCCCATCTCTCTCTGGGCTGGCTCTAGGTTTGATTTATTATTCCTGGAAGAGTATATATTATGACATATGGCCCCCGTTGAAGAAGGCTGAACATGGTTTGAGTATACTTAAAGCTGAAGAAGCCAGAAATAAAGAAAATAATTTTACAGTTGAAATTAATTAAGGTTATGGTGACATAGTTTTATGTAAATAAAATATTGCATAGTACACAAGTAAATATTATTTACAAGCAGTTTAACAACACCAGAGAGTTTGATATTTGAGGGAATTTTTGATAATATCAAAGCTATAAAAGGCTATATACAATAACATCTAATGTATTATAAGGGAAATTATATTGAGGAGTGTGAACAACGAGAAGGGGAGTCACATACACATGGTGAAATTCTGAAGGTCATTAAGACTGGGGAACTCTACCTTTAAGATATTTTTCAGGCGGACATGGCAAGGGGAAACTTGGCATGGGCTCTCTATGCTATAGGTGTAGAGTACGAGAAATGAGGTTGAGGTTGGAAATTGCGTGATCTCAGGACTGAGGTAAATATAGAACTACATACAATGTTAGAATTTTGGCGAACAGAGCGAGGGGAAACTTCTTTGGGCCATTCTACCTTATCTATGCAGTTACTTGTGTAGCGAGTCCGAGGGGAAAAGTCCCAAGTGTAGGTGAGGAAGTCGAATGGACTTATATTTAATTTGCGAAGATAAAATAGTTCGAGATGCAAAGGTAGAATATAGGCGGACAGAGCGAGGGGAAACTTGCTTTGAGCCTTTATACCTTAATTATTTAGATACTACTGGGTTCGTAAAGTCTCGTTGTCAGGTTAGTAATTGGTAAAGATTTCAGGGGATAAGCGGTTCAAATATCTTTGATCATCTTGATTGTAAGTGTAGTCATGTTGCTTTCGTGAGTTAATAGCCGTTTTAGTATGGATTAAGTGTGATTGAAGTGTTTATATGGGAAATTGAAGGTATTTTTGGTTGGTCTCGATCATTTACGGGCGGTGAATTAAATTGTTCGTTTTCCGTATAGTGTTTTATTTTGTGGACATGAATTGTATCTGTCTCATGACTTAGAGGTCGGTTGGAGCGGTTGATCCGTACGATTTGAGGAGTAATTATCGCCAGTATTTCATAAGGTCCTGAGAAGAAAGGTGCCAGTTTACCGGTGTCTGGATGGTGGTATGTTTTTGCCAAAACGAGATCGCCTACTTCAAAATTGGAAGCTCTATGTGTTTGGTCGAATCTTGCTTTGTCGCGTAAGTATCGTTCGTGTGTCCTTTGATAGGCCAATTCTCTGGCGTCGTCGATTTTTGGTAGTTTTGTACATGCTCGGATAGTTGTAGCGGAAAACTACCTAACAAGAGGTATGACGGTGGAAACCCGGTCACAGAATGTGGGGTATGGTTATAAGCCTGAAGGACCTGAGGTAGTAGTTTGGTCCAGGCCGTCTTGGGTTGTTGGAGGCGCAACAGTTTAAGTTTGCCAGTAATCGTGGCGTTTAGTCGTTCACTTAATCCGTTGGCCTGAGGGTTGTTGCTTGTCGTGAGAAGTTGGCCATGTTATGTCTAATCCAAAATCTACGAAATTTCGGAGAGGTGACGGCAGGAGCTCTATCCGTCAAAAGTCGTTTAGGAGAACCAAACTGCATCACCTTTTTAATCACTTGGGTATAGGTGAGAATGCTGGTGGACCGCGATGGAAATGCCCACGCGTACCGTGTGGCATGGTCCACTACGACATGTAAGAAAGTCTGAGAATTTCCATATTTCGCGAATCCAGAAATAGTATCTAGCGACACTAGTTCGTTCACGCGACGGAAGTCAATGCAGAGACGCATGGTGTTATCGCGTTTGCGAACGAGTGTCACAGGGGAGGAATATGGGCTAGAGGAGGGGGTGATTATGTCATGTTTTAGAAGTTGAGATACCTGGTCCTTAATTTCCTTCTGGTAGGCATAGGTAATTCGGTATGGTCGGAGGGAAATAACCTTATCGGAAATAATTTTGAGCTTTACAGGGGTTATGTTGAGTGGTAATACATTGAATTTATTGATAGGGAAAATATATTTAAAAGAATACAATAATTGCTGATAAAGGATAGGCAGTTCTGGGCGTTGTTCGATAAATTCTTTAATCATTAATTCTTTAGAGGGGCATGGGCTGATAGAAAGGTTATTAAGGTTGTAAGGGTGAGAGGGGCATTTTCAGGGGAAGGTTGATAAATATTACTAAGGGTTGTTTGTAAGCAAGGCTCACGTGGAGGTTGAAAATCGTCAACGCCTAAGTTAACCGAGTGAATTATGGGTCGTTTAGGGTTAGAAGTTATTATTCGCGAGCCGTGCTCGGAAGGTCACATACAAAATGGTACAAATGTTTAGGTACTGGAACACTATTTTGAAGTATCAATTGATTGTGAAATATATTGTTAATCTTAAGAATTGCATAACATGAATAGATAGAATACCAATTTCAAGGGGTGAATTTAAAATATAAAATGTTTCATTAAAATTGAAATTATTAAATTGTATTGGTAAGGTAACTAATCCGATTGGTTTGGCATGACTAGATATAGTACGGATAATAACATCATTGTTAATAGGGGTGGAACAAATTAAACTATTAAAATTTTTAATATATTCAAATTGATTTAAACTAATTATGGAAACATTGGCTCCAGAGTCAACTAGGAATGGCATCTTTAAAGAATGAATGATGGGGTTAAAACAATTGCACTTACAGGCGTATGCTGGTTTAGGGTGCAGGTAGGTTCATTGAGCTTCGGAGGAGTTCTGCTGCCGAAGTTGGCATTACTTGGTTTCTTCCGAGCTCGTCGTTGCTGAGGTCTCGTAGACACCTGCAGGCCGAGTCGATCTTTGGTGTTGCTCGACGTTGTGGAACGCAGGTGTAAAGGTCCGAAATGTCCGCTGGTAGGGCCCTCGCTGCTGACACTGTGCGTGCCAGTGTTGTCCGCCACAGTAACGGCAAGGATATGGTGGGGTCTTGTCCACGGTGGTGGAAGGTGCTCTGCTCTGGCGCGGTGATCGTTGTTGGGCAGCTTTAGTGCTGGTGTTATCCCCTTCGTAGGTCAGGTCAGCTGTTGGGCTAAGCACAACCATTCTTATGGTTCCGAGGGTTGTGCCATCTTTAAAAGGTTGCCATAGTGACGTGGCACACCGTTGGATAGTGCTTGCACGATGGCACTCTTAGGGAGGTTGATCGCCAATCCTATTCGGACCTTGTTCTTGCAGTAGGTCTCGATCTCGGCCATCGATGTGCATTTAAGCTCATAGAACTCTTGAGGAGTGAAGCTAGGGCGTCGGGGATAGACGGCGCAGAGTGACTCCTTGACCTCTTCATAAGTCTTATTGAGTAGAGCTAAGTCGTGTGCAATTTTGCGAGGTTCGCCTCTGAGTGATGATAGAGCCTTTCGAGCTTGGCGTGCTGGCTCTATGTTGTGGAAGTTCGGCTGAGACTCAAGTTGTGAGAAGAAATGTGCGGCAGGTTCATCTCCGTCGTAGGTGATTGCTTCTTCAGGCTCACGGTTTAAAAGTTGGTCGAGACAGAGGGTGAGAGCTCGAGGGGAAGCGGCTACAGTAGAGTCGGTCGTTGAGTCTTGTGGAACTTGGTTGTGGGTTTGTCCGATCATCGTGGTATTGCTTCTTGTTTTCTTCATACTCTGGTATATGAGGGATTTGCTTCTCGGCCAGGTCTTATCCTGTCGACTTTTAATGTGGCAATATAATAATAATGTGGGGAAAGAGAAATAATCACACCACAAATTGGTAGAGGAATTTGGAAGGCAACCAGAGAGAGATGGAGATGGCGGGCCCCGCTGTCCGCCGGGCGGCCGTTTGTGTCGAATACAATAACCAACTGTCCTAAAAGTCCCAAGGTGTTGACGGACGGGCCCCATTTGCCGCCCCTTGGAATGTTGGAGGGCCAACAGCCCGAAACGCGTCCGTGGTTAGCTTTTCTTGATTAATCAAGAATGGGTATTTGGCCAATTCTGGAATAATTAAAAATCAACGAGAATAGTTGATATTTGTTCCGATAGATGGCGCAAGCCATCAGCAACTTTCAGTTGCACGATAAGGAGATGCCTTTTTCTTAATATATATATATATATATATATATATACAAGGTATGTCCCATAAGTTCCCGGACTGGGTCCATAATAAAAATGAATAAATGAAAAATGTAAATAAATTTGACTGTTTATTATAGAAAAAATATCTGGCAACACGGTGGTACCAACATCGAGGTGGTACGTGCGCGCGATGAAAGGTCATTCTAATTTATTTGAAGGTTACACCTAGCGCTGCGGCGATTTTACGATGGAACAAAAATTGAAGCAGAGGATTTGCATAGAATTTTGTGTGGATTTCAAATATCAGCAACCGAAACTTTTGAAATGCTTAATAAAGCATTCCCCAATGACGCCCCAAAGAGAACAACTGTTTTTGAATGGCATTCTAGATTTAAAGCTGGCAGAATTTCTATTGAAGATGATCCTCGTCAAGGACGCCCAAAATTTCAAAGGACTGATGAAAATATGCAAAAAAATCACCGATTTGATAAAAGAAAATCTTCGAACAACTTTGCTGGAGCTAGAGCAAGACACAGGCATCTCTAAAACAACGATTGGGATCGTAACCGAATATTTGATATATTTGAAGCTCAAAAAGACTCCTACAAAATTCACCCCAAGATTCCTCACTAATGAGCAAAAATTGTGTCGGCTTGCAACCTGTGTGTGTGTGTGTGTGAGGACATGTTGGAAATGACAAGAATGGATCCGGAATGGAAAGACAAGATAATCACAGGCGACGAGACATGGGTCTATGGGTATGACCCTGAAACCAAGCGTCAATCTGCCGAATGGAGAGGTCAGGGTGAGCCTAGACCCAAAAATACAGGATATTGAAATCCAGAAACAAGGTGTTGCTGGTCCCTTTTTTTGGATAACAAGGGCATTGTTCATCAAGAGAATCTTCCTGCAGGCCAAACAGTTATTAAGTAAATGTATTTGGGCATTTTTCGCCATCTAAGGGAAGCGATTCGAAAAAAAAAAGGCCAGAAAAATGGACTAATGGTGACTGGATCCTACACCATGACAATGCCCACCCTCACACAGCGCACTTGGTGACGAGTTTTTTGACGAAAAACGGGACACAAATCCTACCTCAACCACCCTATTCCCCAAACATCGCACCAATTACTTTTTCCTGTTCCCCAAACTTAAATCAGTTCTAAAAGGAAGACATTTTTACCCCAGGGATGACATAATAGAAAAATCGCTGTTGGCATTGAAGAGCATTCCAAAAGAGACCTATAAAAACTGTTTCGACAATTGGGAGAAACGATGGCGCTGGTGCGTTGAAGCAAGGGGTGATTTCTTTGAAAAGTTTTAATAATTTTTAAAAAAATATCTTGCCTTTTTTTATAGACTCAGTCCGGGAACTTATGGGACATACCTTGTATGTAGAGGAAACTGGAAGAAAAGTCCATAATAGAATAGCCGAACATAATAGGAATATTAACAATAGCGAGCCTAGATCTTTAATAGTTCAACACATAAAAGAAACAGGACATACTTTTAACTTATTGTTATGTTGTTTGTTTACACTTTAGTATTCTTTATAGTCTATGATAATTCAATAAGAAGTCGTAAGCAAAACTAATTGTTTATTACTTAAGTTACATGCAAATTCTGAATGCTATTCAGTGATGATGATGATAAATCGTTGGCGTTGCCAAACTAAAAGTTTAATATATATTACATGTCCCCTCTTTAACCATCAAATGTTCAATCTGCGTGGGGGTCGAACCACCCTACCAGATCTGGTGGTGATCAGGTTCCCTGGGGAACCATTGGTACAGATCCCCGGGGGTCCTGTGGTGGTCACGTTCTCCGGGGATCCAGGAGAAAAGAGTTGTCCAGAAGATGTAGGCCGCGATGGGGATTCCTCCAGGTCCTGCAAATCGGTTTGTTCCTGGTTCAGTTCTAGTGGTTTCTCCCAATCTGTGTGGGTTGTGTCACTCCGTTTATCCTCGCGGATGTGAATACTGTTTCTTCTATATTCATTTCCT
Source organism: Cordylochernes scorpioides (assembly GCA_030710605.1). Classification (NCBI taxonomy): domain Eukaryota; kingdom Metazoa; phylum Arthropoda; class Arachnida; order Pseudoscorpiones; family Chernetidae; genus Cordylochernes; species Cordylochernes scorpioides. Next base: position 43,794,065 of record CP092874.1, read on the forward strand.
TCTTGATCTTTCACGTAGTAAGATCGGGGTTCATTGGCTTGGTTTTTTAGCTGGCCTGGGATCCATCTTTTATCCTTTCGAAACCACACTCTATCCTTGATAGATAATGGGTCCGCCGGTCTAGTGTGTCTATCGTAATAGTTTTTCATTTTAACTTGATTATCAACTAGCTGTTTCTGGATCGCCTCGTTGTTAATCATGGAGGGCACGAACTGGGATGTCTTCGAGGGTATTATAGACCTTAAATTCCTTGACATCAGAATTTGTGCAGGTGATGGCAAATTATTGTGTGGTGTGTTTCGTAAGTTGAGAAGAGCTAAGTAGGGATCTGTACTTTCTTCCCCACATCTCTTTATCAGTTTCTTTAAAGTTTGAACTGTTCGTTCTACCATCCCGTTACTCTGTGCATGGTAAGGACTAGATGTTACATGGACTATATTCCAAGTTCTATTAAAGTTCTGGAACTCCTTTGAAAAGAATGGAGGCCCATTATCACTCACCAAAGTTTCAGGAATTCCAAAGTTCGAGAAAGTTCTCTTCAATCTCCTTATTATGGTGTCTGTTGTCATATCTTGGAGTTGATATATTTCTGGGTATTTGCTGAAGTAGTCCACCATTAAGAGATATTTTGAGCTTTCTAATTGAAAAATGTCGATCCCTACCTTTTGCCATGGATAATCAGGTACTTGGTGTGGAAGCATAGGTTTTTTAGGATTTGCTCTTGATGTTTGTTGACAAATTGAACAGTTATTGATTAATTCTTCAATTTCTTTATTCATTCCAGGCCAGTAAATGGATCTTTTGGCTAATGCAATTGTATTGTTTATACCTTGATGTGAAGCATGGATTATCTTTAACATATCGCTTCTTTGGGTTTTTGGTATTAGAAGTTTATTACCTCTGCAGATCAAGTTTTGCCATTCATGAAGTTCTTCTTTGAATTCCCAATAAGGTTTGAGGTTGGAAGGCAAGTTCTTTTTGTGTAAGGGCCAACCTGTTAAAATATATTGCTTCAGCAAACAGCATTCTTTATCATTTAAAGTATCCTCCTGTAGTCTCGTTAATCTCTGGTCTTTGATCTCAACATTTAAAACAAACGTTTGAGTACATAAGTCTAATTCTTTATCTTCCATTTGTTCCTGGGGCAAGAAATGTCTGGAAAGGGTATCAGCAGGTATCATACTCTTTCCTGGGATGAACTTCAATTCAAATTGATAATTTAATAAATACAATGACAACCTTTGGAGTCTAGGTGACATTTGATCAAAGTTTTTCTTCAATAAAGAAACCAAGGGTTTATGATCTGTATATGCAGTAAATTTTCTACCATAAAGGAAATAATGGAACCTTTTACATCCAAAATATAGAGCCAATAATTCTTTTTCAATTTGGGAGTAATGTTTTTGCGGAGAAGTGAGAGATGCAGATGCATAAGATAAAGGTTTTTATTTTTGCATTAGTATAGCACCCAACCCATCTTTGCTTGCATCAGCAAAAAGTTCTAGTGGTTCATTAGGATCAAAGTGTCTCAATACTGGTGGACTAGTTAGGAGAGTTTTGATAAAATTCAGCTCTTGATCTGCTGCAATATTCCAATTCCAGATTATATCCTTTTTAAGCAGGTTTCTCATATTAGAAGTATTTGATGATAAGTCCGGTATGAATTTGGCTAGATAAGTTACGGTCCCAAGTATCCTTTGCAATTCTTGCTTATTTTTAGGTATTTGCATATTTTGAATGGCTCTAACTTTATCTTGATCAGGTAAAATTCCTTCCTGTGAGATGGTATGACCTAAAAATTTAACTACCCCTGTGGCCATTTGGAGTTTATTTAATGTAAGTTTCAGTCTACTTTCTCTGGCCAAATCTAAAACCTTTTTTAGAGTAAAGTTATGATCTTCACACACACACACACACAATCGAATTACCCCATATTAGAAGATCATCTATATAGCAGACCACATTAGGGATATCACAAAAAATCTTGTGCATAATTTTTTGAAAAATTTCAGGTGCACTGGAAATTCCAAATGGTAGCCTCAAGAATCGATAACGCCCAAATGGTGTATCATCACCAAATATTTAGATGTATTTTCACTTAGCGGCACTTGCCAAAATGCAGATTTCGCATCTAATACAGAATAAAATTTAGCCTTAGGTATTTCTGCCAGAATGTTTTCAGGTGCAGGTAAGGTGTAATGCTCCCTCAAGACCCATTTATTCAGTTCCCTTGGGTCAATGCATATCCGATATTTGCCCGATGGTTTCTTTACCACTACCATTGGGTGCGCCCATACCGTCGGTTCTTCTATTTTTTCGATAATCCCGTCTTCTTCCATTTTAAACAGTTCTTCCTTTACTGGTTGAAGCAATGCTCTGGGTAGTCTTCTGGCTGGACTTATTTTAGGCTCCGCCTTGTCCGATAATTTAATGTCATACATATAACTCAAATGGCCATTTCCTTTGAAAACATCTTTATATTTATCCAAGAGTCCTGTAAGAGTAACGCTGCTATCACTTATTGTTTCCACTCTTTTTACTAAATTTAATTTCTCACACTCATCCAGACCTAGTATAGGAACTGCTGAGTTGTTAACAATTAAAAATGTAACTTTTCTGCAAGCGTATTTCGTCTTACAATCTAGCTGGCATTTTCCTACTACTGGGATTTGTTGCCCTGTATAAGTATATATTTTGCAATCTGCTGTTTCCAGCAATGGCATATTAGGCCATTCTTTAATTAGCCTTTCCGGGAGAATATTTACATCTGCTCCTGTATCAAGTTTAATATCAACAGGATGTCCTTGTATGTAAATTAGTTCCTTCCAAGGTTTCCTTAACACTTGGCCGACCATGATTGAGTCTATAATCAGTAGGTTATCATTTTCTTCCTCAATTTCTTGTATACACCTAATTGCTCTATTTTTGCAGCAATTTGAAAAGTGGTTTGGCTGTCTGCACTTGTAACATTCTTTTCCATATGCAGGGCACTTTCCAAAGTCATGAGCCATGTTACATTTTGAGCACCTGATCGATTTATTAAAATTGGCTCTAACTGGGTTACTTGTGTAGCTATTTTTCAAAGAGGTGGTAGGTTTATATTTTTCATTAAATTTTTCCTTATAGCATCAATTGAATATTTTTCAATGTTTCTTAATTGTTTTTGCGATGCCTCAGCCGCCTGACCTTGATTAATTGCCAATGACAGTGTAAAATCGGGGTTCTGTAGATATTTTTCTCTAAGTGTTGTATCCCTACAACCCAAAACAATTCTGTCTCTAATAAGAGAATCTTTAATATTTTCAAATTCACAGTCTTCAGCCTTACTTTTAATTTCAGTGACAAAATCGTCAAAAGTTTGATTTAGCTTTTGTTCACAAGTAAAGAAAATGTATCTTTTATATATGGTGTTTTTAAATGGTCTAAAATATTGATCATATTTATCTAGAATATCTTTGATAGTAGGGCTTTGCGCATTTTCTTCAAAACCAAATGTATTATATATTTCAAGCGCTGAATCACCAATAATGTGTAATAGAATAGCCCTTTGTTGTTGTATAGTTTTTGAATCAAGATCACTTGCTATGATGTAGTTTTCGAATTTTTTACGCCATTTTGGCCATTTATTAGGATCATTTTGATCTATTGTTAACGCAGAAGGCGGTGGTAAATTATTCATAATTATCTTTTATTATTTATGAGAAAGCAAGATATAGAAAAATTAAAATAGTTATTATACCTATATTATCATATTTTAAAACGATAGACTTACCGCTGCCACCATGTTATGTTGTTTGTTTACACTTTAGTATTCTTTATAGTCTATGATAATTCAATAAGAAGTCGTAAGCAAAACTAATTGTTTATTACTTAAGTTACATGCAAATTCTGAATGCTATTCAGTGATGATGATAAATCGTTGGCGTTGCCAAACTAAAAGTTTAATATATATTACACTTATCTCAACCCATAGTATATTATGATAATATCCATAGTAAATACCAAAGATTTTTAATAGAATCTATGATAACCAAACAGCAAAAAAGCTTAAACAGATGCATTTAAATATCAGAAACATACGAAACAATATGGACAAATACTCTCCCGTAGATAGAAAATATATATCTTTTATATATACCACAATTGTTCACAAATTTATTAAATTTAGTTTAAAGTCTCTAGAAATCGTTCAACCTGCTCGTATTATCCACCATGCACGTATTTTTTCAATAATTGTTTTTCACACACCAATAATGGAATGTGAAAAAAAAAAACGATTTAAAAAATAAAAAGGTCAGGTGTTGATATTAAAAATAAAAATTTCATTTCATGACCGCGTTCACATGGAGATATCTAGATGGTAGAGAGCCATCTAGTAGAAAAAAAAAAACTAAACGTTTATTTAACTTGTTTCGTGATATTTGGCCAACCCAATTTCTTGTGATAAATCAAGAAAAGTCAACCACGAACGCGTTTCGGGCTGTTGGCCCTCGTCAGCGTGGTGCAGACTGTACCTCTACGACAAAAAATGGGTTATTTTATTGGCCAAATATCATAGAACAAGTTAAATAAACGTTTAGTTTATTTTTGTTCCACTATATGGCGCTCTGTCATCTAGATATGTTCATGTGAACGCGGTCAGGATATGCCATTTTTATTTTTAATATCAACACCTGTGACATTTTTTATATTTTCTATCTTTTTTTTTTCACATGAGAAGCGTATTTACGCAAAATTTGTTTTAAATATTCATTTATTGATTTCTCAGGAAGCCTCTGGGACCAAATTTTGGTCGTAGAGGTACAGTCTGCACCACGCTGACGAGGGCCAACAGCCCGAAACGCAATCGTGGTTGGCTTTTCTTGATTTATCAATAAATTGGGTTGGCCAAATATCACGGAACAAGTTAAATGAACGTTTAGTTTATTTTTGTTCCACTAGATGGCGCTCTACCATCTAGAAATGCTCAAGTGAACGCAGTCAGGATTTTTACATTTTATTTTTAAATAATGTAATGAAAAATCGAAATTTATTTTTAAGGAGAAATGACGATTATTTCTAACCTTGGGGATGAAGTATGAAAGGATGAATTTTGAAGAGTAATGATAAACTCTAAGGTTAGAAATAATCGTCATTTCTCCTTAAAAATAAATTTCGATTTTTCGTTTAAAACAAACACATGCGGGTTAATTTTCAAATGTCGTTTTACAATCGTAAGCCACATTATGTTGTATTATTAATTATAGATTGTCTAAACTTATTCAAACATGCACAATATCATTTTAAGTTACTTAAACCGTTTGACACACGAACAACTACGACTATTATCATTTTCTTTTAAATACACTCGAATGCAAATGCCTCTTGAGGAGAAATAAAATCTGTCTATGAAGGTCAGGTCAAGGCAATCATAATCACTGACTGTTTACTACAAATGACCCTTCTAGATAGGATCCATCTTAAAATCGATGGAAACAAAAGGAAACGTACGACTTGTAAGTGTTTGGCCAATTTGAAAAGTTAGGTTTGAATAGTTTTGTAATGGTTGTTGAAAGAGTTCCATGTGGACAGAGAGGTTGTATGTAACCCGGTCGACAGGGTCGTGGTTGACTGTACGAGGAAATATAAAACCGAACGGCAGTTTCCTGTCGATGTCTAGCCCCGGAACTTGCTTCCATTGAAAACATACACATATTACACGTGCCGAAACAATTCAAATTTGTGCTTCCAAAGTGCCAGAATCCCCGTTTGTTGATTTACACACACTGGAAGGTAGAACTTAATCTTAATTGAATTGGTTATCATTTTGTCAATAAAGAACAAAACCAAAGTTGCCACTTTATTTTTATCAACTGTATATTTATGGCTATATATTTATCTTTGTCTCGGTTAACTGAATAAATAATAACATTTTATAGCGCTCTGATCAACCCTTTCCGAGGTTCCACTTTCGGAAAGCTAGACAATGCCTGTGGTAATGCAATCATTTGACCTAGTCTCTCTCGACACTATCGCAGGATTTGCCAAATATTGCAACTCTAAGACATACTTACACATAGCCGTAGACCATTTCACGAGATATGCGTGAGCTGTAGGTCAACCAGCATTCGGACTTACCAACAAGCCATTAAAAGGGTAGTGTAGGATGATACTCCAAAACCTTCTCACGGATAGAGCCCCTGCATTTATCTCACCTAAATTCAGAAGATTCCTGATAAAACCAAAATTTCACTCGATCACAACAACCAGTAAAACACAGGCCAATGGTTTATGTGAGCGCCTAACGCCACCCTAAACGGCAAGCTTAGGCTACTCTATTTGGAGAATGGAGAATATAGTCAGGGCGGATGTGTTACACGCGATCCAATTCGACCTTGATAGAATGTTTATCCTCTGCTCACTCTCCTCTGAGAATAAGATTATTCTCGCCAAGTTCCTCAAACCTATCATCGAGCATGTTGAGCATGCAGGCAACATGAACTGCGCACCTGGCCTGGGACTGTCTAAACTTATGGAGGATTTGGGCTCCTGAGATCCGGACGTCTTTCGGTGAAGGCCTCGTCTGGTGTACATATTTCCTACACGGTTTTAAACTTTGTAAACTCTTTTGACCGCTGACTATATGTCAATAAACTGTTTTTTAATTGTCAATAGGAGAATCCTAAGGCTGCATGTACCTTGTTGGTTACACACATCAAGACCATCTACAACAACACGCCTCACATAGTTACCAGGTTCCCTCCAAGCTATTCCATACCCAGACCTCCACACCGCACGACAAATTGCACTTAAACACGTCCAAGATAGACATTTACGCGACAAGCACATTTTTGACAAAAGCCACGAAACTCCACACTTTAAGCAGAAGACCTCGTTCTAGTTAAGACCCACCACTACCCGAATACAGGTAAATTAGCTCTGCATTTCACAGGTCCATATGAAATCCTGGAGATCGTTTCTCCCAATGTCGTAAAAGTAAATAGACCTAACAGATCGCTCAAGCGAGAGGTCGACAACATTCACATCAACAAATTACAATATTACAACGAAAATGTACTCTTTATAGTCCCACCAAAAATCACTACTTCTCACCGTACACATAACACTTCCGATTCAAATCCATTCAGACATCTACTCCAGATCTATTCCAAACTTGTGAAAAACTTCTCACGACTACAAACAGCGATCCTTTAAGACATCTCTCACCGAATATATTTAAAGCCACGCACTTTGCAGAAATATCAACTACCACATCCAATTCCACCACAGAATAACCAGATAAATCCACTTCACTGAATTCCTCTCCCTCAGCACTACCCTCCAGAGTATTTATTCCTGAACTCATCTTCCAACCCAATTCTAAACACCAATACAACCCCACGATTAAAAACAGTCCTTTATAATTTAACAACCTTCAGACTATTCCATTTGAACCTTCTCATTACCTTTTTAACACTACCTAGCCCCGCTCTACCCGTTGTCATTTTATTGTATTTCAGTACCACCCCTATACCACAATCCCGCCTATACCAGGGGTCGGCAAACTGCGGCTCGCGAGCCACATGCGGCTCTTTGGAAGTGAAGCTGCGTCTCTTTATATAGTCCCATATGCAAATATATTGGCAAGAAAAAAAATTGTGGCTCTTTAAAAATTTTAAATTTTTGTAAATTTCAATTTTTGACTCTTCCGACTCAAAAGTTTGCCGACCCCTGGCTTATACCAACTCCAAAAAAACTATAACTTCTTGGTAGTTACTTCAGTGTTAGATACTATACATACATTCCTCAACACCACACGCTTGTTTCTCTCTATCTCATCCTTGAGATTTTAGAAGATAGTTTCCCGACCATTTTCCGATCAAGACCAGACTAAAAACCTGGCGACGTTATAAAAGATACAAGGATTCAAGAATAGTCGGCCCATAGGATTAATGCTATGAATTACAATCTCGAGTCATTGTTATTGATATCTAGATCACGTGATACCTTCCCATGATCCTCCAGTACAGCACCACGTCATTAAGCTGGTAAATTCGAGCATTTAGATCCGTTTTTCTTGTTTATTGTTGTGTATTAGCATATGTTTCTTGTATTTTGCATAGTTGTTTGTTATGCTATTTTGCATAGTTATTAATTGTGCTTTTGTAACATATTGTCAAGTAACTCTACAACCCCGACCACAGGAAGCTCCATGGGACACCTGTCAATTATCACTGGACTCCGTTGGGGGGGGGGGGGACGACCACAGGTGTGAGGGGTTCTCGGAATCTTATCGGCAAATAAGGAAAACGAGACGCCTCGGTGGCTGAACACACTCTTATGATTATTATTTTACCTTGGGATAAGTTGTTATATTATCTGACTTTCTCTCTCTCTCTCTCATCGTCTGTGGGTCCGGAGACCTGTCACTGGCCCACCGCTACTGGTCCTGTAGGCGGATCAGGCCAGTCATCGTGGAGGCCTTCACCATCATCGAGCGTCCCCCTGACCTGCAGAGATGGATCTTCGGGCATGACCTGGAGGACAACGCCTTGGCCATCATTTCTTATGATGGAGAGCCGTGTGCTTCCAATATTTAATCCCTTCCAGGTATTGGAGAATTGCCCTGCCACTGGGGCAGAAGATACCATGATTCTCGACGAGAATAAATACTCGGTTGTCGAGTTATCAGGGAATAATGAATTCCCAATTGAAATATCAAATTTACATGAGAAACAATCGGCGCAAAAAAATGCAAATTCTATTGTGTCGAAAAACAAAGAAAATGTAAATTGGGCTGACCAAGTTGAATCTTCTGAAAAAGAATCGACTTTTCAAGGTTGGCAAAACGCTAAATCATCGAAAAGGAGAAATCAAGCATCTCCACTTCAACCGTCAAAAGTTGCGAAGGCTGCGCTTCTCGCAGCCAGGTCACCTCAACAAGTAACCAGGACTAAAAGAGATCCTGTAACAGCTATTAAGAACAGCAGACAGCAGCAAGACCTCGCCAAGGCTAGGTCGGCAGCTGCGACGTTCGACCAGTTCTACCTCGTCGAGTAGAGCGCGGACTTCCATCCAGTCCAATACATTATGGCGCTGGAACAGTTGCTGGGAAAGTCTTCAGTGTACCAGCTGATGAAGATGTCCGGCCAGGTATTGGTCGGGCTGGCCAGCGTCGACTTGGCGGAGCGCCTGGTTGAGAAGGACCTCACCATCGGAACCACCCTCCTGAAAGCTTTCCCATATAGGCAAAGACCAGAAAAAATTGTAGTGGAGAACCTCCCACTTGCCATAAGGGACGATGACGTAATCGCGGCGCTGCGGCCCTATTGCAGGGTTGTTTCCCTGACCCACGAAGGTGTGTCCAGTGGCGGTTACACCTGGACCACCGGCAACAGGGAGGCCTTCGTCCTTCTAAATGAAGGACGCAAACTCTACCAGCTCCCTGCCAAGCTGGTGATCATCTCTAAAGGAGAGTCCATACCCGCCTACATCACCTACGGCGTTAGGTGTAGCAAATGCCTCCGTCAAGGGCATCGGCGAGCCACCTGCCCCTTGCGAATCAATGGCGGAAGACATCAGGATACCCGGCAGGGCCCGGTGTCGAAACCTCGCTCATCTAAGCCTATGCACTCCAAAAACTTCGCCCTCTCAACACCAGCTGCGGATTTGTCTGCGTCCATCAAGCAGACCCTCTCAACACCATCCAGCCCTGTTGCGCCTTCGCCCGGGGCGAACATTCCTGTTCATCATCCCCAGGAGACTTTAACTCCTGAACCTCCTGTTCCGGCGCCGAGCACCAGCCAGTTGCTGCCACGACCAGTGCCATCCCTGGCCATTATTGAGCCAACAGCGGCTCCAAAAAAAGAGACCCATAATAAGACTGCACCATCCATCCAGTCTTCTACCTCCATGACCCTACCCATGCAGCCTCTTCAGGAATCTCAGGAGATCCTCATAGGGCAGTTGGAGGAATATTTGAACAACTGAACGCTGATTCTTTGCTATCCCCCCTCTATGAGGATATTTGTAGGTTTGAAGTAGTGCACGACGTCCTATATCGCCATGTGAGGGAGGTACTCTCCGAGACACTCTCAACAAAAAACAAGATCATTCTGTGTGATTTCCTCAACATGGCAATTGAACTGTTGGGGACAAAGACTCATTTATATCCAAGGGCCTATCCGAATCCAGGGTGTCTTGTAGCCCTTGATTTAAACCAATGAAGCCTGTATAGATTTCATTATGTATATTCATACTTATAATTATTATTAATTTAATATTTAATCATTTTTCACTCTAATATTTTATGAACGAAGTAATAAAAATACTTTCAATCTCAATATTTTTCTATCTCTCTTTCTCTCGGCCGTGCGACGACGCGGCGCGCGAGCTATACACTTTTTGCAGCGATGTTCTAATGCTTTTATGCCCTCCAAAAAAACGAAGTTTCAAGTGACTCAAAAAATGAGGTTACAGCATCAATGACCTCTTCATCTGACCTAAAATGAATGCCAGAAAGTGATTTTTTCAAATGAGGAAATAGGTGGAAGTCAGAGGGAGCTAGATATGGTGAATAGGGTGCATGTGGTAAAAGTTCAAAGCCAGAATCATAAATAGCAGCCATGGTTTGCAGCGACCGATTACTCGGAGCATTGTCTTGATGGTAAACAATCTTCCTGGACAACTTTCCTTTTCTCTTCTCTTTTCTTTAATAGCTTCTCGTAGTTGCTTCACAAGATTTGTATAATAATTGCCAGTGATGGTTTGACCCTTATTCAGAAAGTCTAGAAGAAGTGCACCCTCGGAATCCCAAAAGACAGACAGCATAACCTTCCCTGCTGATGGAACTGCCTTGGCTTTCTTGGGGGGAGGGGAACCGGAGTGTCTCCATTGCATGGATTGTTGCTTGGACTCTGGTGTAAAGTGATGGGCCCAAGTCTCATCCATGGTAACAAATCTATTAACAAATTCCTCTGGATAGGCTTCAAATAACGCAAGATTGTCCGAAGATAACTTTCTCCTTACAGCCTTTTGATCGGGTGTCAAAAGTTTGGGAACCCAACGGGCAGAAAGCTTCCTGAGGCCCAGGTGCTCTCTCATGATCCGATCCACTGTTGTTTTTGGAATACCCAAGGTCTCTTCTATCTGACGAACCGTCATTCTTCTGTCCAACATAACAAAATCATGTATCGTGTCGATTTTTTCTTGAGTAACTGACTAAACAGGTCTTCCTGGTCGATGTTCGTCTTCGGTGCTGATCCTCCCTAATTTAAACGCAGCTACCAATTTTTTTACTGTGCTATAGGAAGGAGCATCTTCCCTTAATGTATCCATTATATCCTTATAGATTTCCTTCGGCGACATTCCTTTCTTACAAAGATATTTTATTATAGCACGAATCTCGTTTGTCTCCATTTTAGATGATTCCTGTTTCTTGTCCTCTTTTAGAACCTATATGGCTAAATTTATTAGTTTCTAATATTTCGTTCTCATGGTCGGCCCACGGACTTATGGGACACACCGCGTATTATAGAAAAAATTCACATGTGCATATTATTGGGTTCAGTTTTATTTTATTTGCAATTACAATTAGAAATAAAATTCTGCATATTATCTAAATTATAAATAAAATGATGTACAAAAGTATACATTTCAAGTTAACCCTTCTTGTGAGGGCAATTTTGCTTGGAACTAAATGGACACCCCTGAGACAAGTTTTATTTTATTTTTCAAATGAGCACGAACTTTATAAGTTAATATGAAACTTTAAACCTGTTTCTCGCAAATAAACAATATGTTGGTAAGAAGGATATCGCCATACCGTGGGACACACAAGGTGTCCAATGTCCCCTACCGTGCTGTCGTGATATCATAGAAGACAGAAGGGAGTCGTCAGAAGTTGGTGCACAAGTCAATTCCTGCAAATATTCTTCACCTCTCCAGGTTAGTACACCTCTTTCCTTAATGCCTAGGTCAATATTCGAACTCATTGCCTTTCAATATCAAACTTCCCTTTCTAAAGCGCTCATTTAGTTTTAACATAAAGGACTCGTGTTTTATTGGATTAATATAATATCTTTGCATTACTATGTATGAAAAAAGAATATAAAAAATAAAAAGGTTAGGTGTTGGTATTAAAATTAAAAAAAAGACATCTCCTGACCACGAGCACATGAGCATTTTTAGATAGCAGAGCGCCATCTAGTGGAGCAGAAATAAACTAAACGAGGAACAGGCAAAATCAACGTTTAGTTGATTCTGTTCCTCCTGATGGCGCTCTGCTATCTAAAAAGCTCATGTGCTCGGTCAGGATATGCCTTTTTTGATCTATTTATATGTAATATACCAACACTTTACCTTGTAATAAATTACATCGGCAATATTTTTACTTAGATTTCGTGTCTTTTTAAAGAGTAAATTTAAATCTAAAAAATCAATGTACAGGGTGATCCAAAAGTCTTGCACAACTTTAAAAATTAATAACTCTGGGAATATTGGCGCTAGAGCAATGCGGTAAACACCATTGTACCTAACATTTGTATATAACTATGATGCTAATTTGTTATTTATTTATTTTGTCCTACCGGGAGAATCCTGTATGGCACGTGTGCCCAATAAAGGCTATTGTTGTTGTGTTGTTGTAAACACCATTGTGTTCAGGATGCAATGGGAATTTTTATGGCAAATAATGAAATATTATAAATTGATTTTAGTAACAATTTTATTCGCTAGATTGCGCTCTACCAGAATCAAAGATTCAGCGGCCAAATTGTTTGATAAATTGAAAAATATAACTGATCGACACGTATTTTTCCATTTTATATACCAGGAAAGAACCCTAATAATATCAAATGATAAATTAATAAAACACCATTTCGCCAAAAGTAGAATAATTCGTTGATGATTTTTAATTACAATCTGAGATATGTAAAATAGGTATATGCAAATTTAAATATGTAGCAGAAAATATTTATATTTTAGATGGGGTTTTGTGAAATAGATTGAATGTTTGAAAAACACTGCTGATATCAATACACGATTTTTGAAATGTTAATATAGTACCAAAATTTATGATGGCACTACTAATAGGATTTCTTGCTATAAAGAATGTGTAGTTTCTTGACTATTTGGCAACATTTGACTATTTAACTGGATATTTGTCATGATCCAACAAATGAAATATAGAGGGAGGTGACAAAATATATTTTTCGTACTTTATTTTGAATATCCTATGGGCTTGTCAAATGTTATCATTGCTTATTATACTGTACACAATTTTAAAAATGTGTCCCTTCAAATAAAAATAATTTTTTAGAACGACCTTTTGCGTTGGTAAAACGTGGTAGTAAAATCATTTTGTATTATTTTTTTTGCACAAAATTTCTAAATTAGGAGGGTACAGAGAATATTCCTTATGCTATTTCTTCTAACGAGCGAAAAGCGATAAACTAAAAATAAGGGGTAAAATTGTGTGTACCAGTGTTATTCGAGAAGATATAACACTTTGGTCTGCACGACATAAGATGTGAACAAACGACAAACAGAAATATTACTGTTCACAAAAAAAAAGAGTCAAGATGTGAGGACAGCATTTATTATCCCTATAACCCCACACAAAGAGCTGCTAAAATATTGGTAGATAATATAATACATGGCAGTTTATATAACACATGAGGTAACTGCCTTCTCTCTTGTATTAGATCACAATCCTTGCTCAATGTGGCGCCCTTCATTCTTAAACACCGCCTGCAGACGATATATGACATAATGGACCGCATTAAATAACATATCTGTTGAAATTGATAAAACGTGCCGTCTGATAGAAGCCTTCAACAAGGTCAATGTGGTAGGTCGGCATCGATAAACACGCGATTTAATGTACCCCCCATAACCAAAAATCGCAAGGCGTCAAGTCTGGTGATCTTGGAGGCCACTGGTATATAAAGTGGCGACATATCACACGATCTTCATCTAACGTATCCTTCAGCAATTGTTTGGCACTGCGGGAGATGTATGCCTTGATGTATGCCTTAACCAACAATCACTGCATCAAGCAGAAGGAATTTTAATATACTGCAATCCCATATCCGCTCTAGAAGCAATTCATAAGGGCAATACTAATATCACACAGAAAATACACTCGTTACTTACCCAACTGGAACTATTGGAGAAGAACTGCATTCTACAATAGAATCCTGCCCATGTTGGGATCGGGGGGTAATGAAATGGCAGTTGTATTGGCAAAGGAAGCCAGAAGGTTGAGCCAAAGGAAAGAACAAATTTTAATATTTGACGGTGATGCTTTGGAAAAATACTAGATGATTAAGCAGAAAATAAGAAAAGATAAAAATGCGAAATAAAATAAGAGAGAAAAATGAACAAAAACTATAACAAAAAAAAAAAAAAAAAAAAAAAAAAAAAGACTCAGAACAAAACACTACAAAGGAATGACAATACATCCAGATGGCACAATAACCTACAGGACATGTAACAACTGTCCTGGTGTGGAACTAACACCTACCCACATATTCTCATGCCCAGCAATGGCCCAAGCCTTGCAGAAAATTGACAAAGACCCAGAGAAGCAGCTTTACACACCCAAGATAGTGGACATTGCTGCTGCTGCTGTGATAGAGATGCATCTAGACATCTGAGGCTCTTTATTGGACACGACAACAACAACGGCATTCCAGAGTAAAATAAGTTATCAGAGATTGAAACATATTTTTTCAAATGAATTAAAATTAATATAATCGATACTGAGAGAGAGTTGAATTAAAAAAAATAGAAATTTATTATCTTCGAAATTTAAATCGATGAGAGGATTCCAGCAAACCGCATTTAAAATATCAATATTTTTTGCTACATGTTTTAATTTGCATTTACTTATTTTACATATCTCTGATTGTATTTAAAAATCGTCAACAATTCTTCTACTTTTGGCGAAGTGGTGTTTAATTAATTTGTTATTTAATATTATTAGGGTTCCTTCCTGGTATACAAAAAGGAAAAATACGTGTCGATTAGTTATATTTTTCAATTTATCAAACAATTTGGCCTCTGAATCTTTGATTCTAGTAGAGCGCCATCTGGCGAATAAAATTGTAACTAAAATGAATTTCGAATTTTTCATTATTTGCCCTAAAAATCTAATTGCATCCTGAACACAATGGTGTTTACCGCATTGCTCTAGCGTAAATATTCGCGGAGTTATTAATTTTTAAAGTTGTGCAATACTTTTGGATTACCCGATATATACATATACTTTAAATACTCAAGTAAATATTCTGAAAAGGGTTTATTTTCTAATTTATAATTAGAAAATAAACTCTTTGCTGAATAGTTAATTAAGTATTTTTCTGCAATTTCAAAGACGATAAAATATATATACGTTGACCTTTATATTTCGAGAGATTATCATGATTCGACCCTAAAATATGCTATTATGTTTGCCATTGAGATCATTTTCTTTACTTGGATGACCATGACAGTCTCTTCCTAAAAGTATCTTTAAGTCTCTTATTAAAAATCTGCATCTAGAAAAGTATTTTTAAAATTCATTTATAAAGATTGGTATTTTTCTATAATCCGCTCCCCCTTTCTCTTTAAAAACTCTATATTTATAAAAATTATTGAAGCCAACTATTTATTTCCCTATAATCTTTAAACTCTAGTTTACTTAATTATTATAGAGCGCGCATTCATTTATAATAGTTATTAAACTTATAAAGATAACTATATTGTGGCGCGAAGAAATAATTTATATTTAATTTAATTATTCAACGAATATATTTGAAACAGATTTAAAATTTTACCTTTGCTTTTTTAATCATCATTTAGTTGCTAGCTTGCTTGCTCGATATTCTCTAGCTGTAGATAGTGGGGTTGAATTGTTAATAATTGTCGACTAGTCGTCGTGACGTAATCAATAAATACTCTCACACCTTCAGATATACAAAGACTTAATTTCTACGCTACAATATACTTAATACAGTGGACCCTCGGTTTACGAGCACCCTGGAGTACGAGCTTTTCGCAGTACGAGCAAAATTTTTTGAAATATTTTACCTCGGATTACGAGTGAAATTTCGCATTACGAGCAACTCGTGATGGTTGCCCGTAATCGTGATGGATGAAAATTCACTGGGATCCCTCCCTTCAGATCAGATTCGGGAAATATGTTAAATGTGGGAAACTGTGCAAATGTTCGTAGCAAGAAGAATTGCCCGAGTTTCAATTATTAAAAAAAAGAAATTAGTTTCGCACTACGAGCGTTTTGGAGTACGAGCATGGCTCTGGAAAGGATTATGCTCGCAAACCGAGGGTCCACTGTATTTAATTAAAAAGGCATATATTGGGTCAAAATATCATTTATTTTACCAATATTTAAGTTGGCTGAAAACCAACCTTTATCAAGGTGTCATAACATATTTAATGGTGTTGACACACATTAAATATGTTATGACACCTTGATAAAGGTTGGCGTTCAGCCAACTGATATATTGGTTTATTAAATGATATTTTGTTCCAATATATGCCTTTTTAATTAAAGATTTATATATGGATTGCTCTATTTTCAAAAAATATACTTAATATGATATTTGAAATTGACTTATAAAATTTTAACATATAAATTAATATTTTCTTATAATTCCAAGGATGTTTAAGATAGTAACTTAAAATTTGGTTTTATTCCTTTTCTAGATCCTGGGTAATCATTGGAATAATCAAATCTCAACATTCATGAGTTTCAATAAGGTTTTTCACCTTTTATTATAAACAAAATAATGTCATATAAATTTACAAAATATATACAATATATAAGAGCTTTATACAATATGTAGTTATTTAAATGTGTAATTTTGCAGTAGAAATATTGATTAAGAACTTCTTATTACTATTTTCTAGCGTTACGAATGCTATGAGAAGGTCATAAAACAAATGTCTAGATAGTTATACCCATTAAAGGGAAAAGATACATCGAGGTAGCAAGAGAAACCAAATAGGAAATAAAGCTCAATGGCCCACCTACAACAACA
Source organism: Cordylochernes scorpioides (assembly GCA_030710605.1). Taxonomy (NCBI): domain Eukaryota; kingdom Metazoa; phylum Arthropoda; class Arachnida; order Pseudoscorpiones; family Chernetidae; genus Cordylochernes; species Cordylochernes scorpioides. The sequence goes on from CP092874.1 coordinate 43,811,086, forward strand.
GATCTGAAGACTTTAGCTTTGAAGAAAAATCCTTCAATAAGTTTAAGAAACGATATATATGTCATAGGATCCCTGTGAGCGTCTTTGAGGTAGTTGTAAAGACGTTGAATAAGATCGTGTGGTCTGAAATTGATTATTCCACGAGGTATTGAACAGATATTGTTCTGTAGGTTGTCTAGGGAACCATCTTGTTTTACTAGCCATCTATTTCTCTTTGATTGGATGTTTTCATATATCAGCTTGTTATGTATTACATCGAGATTATTATAGAGGCTATCATTTTCTGTATTTTCATCATCACTTTCCAAGATTTCATCATCTTCAATATATAAAGTCGCAATTTTAATAGCATCTTGTCCATCTTCAAAATAATCTGTACTATAATTAGTTACTTTTTCAGCATCTATATCTTCAAAAGTATTTGTATAATTATTTTTCGCTTGCTTATCTTTAATTTCATTCAATGAATATGTGCAGATATTATTTTCTTGTTCATTTATGTGTATATTCATATATATTGTGGGTTCAATAGGAATATTAATTCTTTTTATATTATTTTCTTCATTTCTGTTCTCTTTTTCCATCAAGTTCAAATCGAGAATTTGCTTCTTTGCTATGTTCAAGTTTTGCATCACCTTTTCTGTATAAAAATGATTTTTGATATTTTCTTTTGATTGATTTCCATTATTTTTAATTGAAAATATTTTTCTTTTATCGTTTATTGATGATATATTATCTTTGAACTTTTGTTTAGCTTTGCCTTTTATATTTTTGTTTTTCTTTATAAAAAAGCTTAAAAACTTATTACTATTTATCTTCTCTTCGACTTTATCTTCATCCTTATTTTCAAACTCTAAAAGTTGTGATAGTTTGTTAATTTCACTCAGAGACAAATTTGATTCATCTTCAAAAATTTTTATAGCCATTTTATCATTATTTTCTTCTCTCTTTCTTTCTTCATTTATTATATAATTCTTTGGCATTAATTTGTGATATCCATTTGTTATTTTCATTTCGTTTTCGATAATAACATTTACATATATGGGTGAATTGGTTACTTTATTTAATACTTGTTTGATACAGTCTTCAAATTCGTTATTATTTCTTGGCATTTCATTTTTATTTATTACTTCACTTATATTATCACTTTTGTTTGATTCAGACTGCGCTACCGACTTATTTTCCGATATTTCTGAATCAATTATATTCCTTTGCTTCTTTTCTTCGCTTTCTTTAATATCAATTTTGTTTTTCAAAAGCTCGACTTTATTTATCGTTTTTGCTTTATTTTCGGCTGGCATAATTATCGCTTCAGACTTTATGAAAGGCTTTAAAATTCGTTGCGTATTATCCATTTCAATTTTACTCATTAATTTATGTATATTTTCAATAGTTTTGTTTTCATTTAACTTATAGTTCGCTTCTATATTTGAAGGTATGTCGGGCGTAATTTCATTCTTTTGCTTATTTTCTATATTTTCTTTATTATTGATTTTCTGTAATACCTCGTATTGTTTAATTATTTTATTTATAATTTCTTCAATATGTTCATTTTTGTTGAAATCACAATTTTGTTCGTGCAGTTTTGATGGTATTTCATGTACAATTATATTATTTTTCTCATTATCTTTGCTTTCTGTTAACAGGCTTTTATTCTTATTTTTTGATAGAGAGTATTCATATATAGCTTCAGCTTTGCTTTCAGTACTTTTATTCGCCCTAAAATTAGTTCGAGTTTCATATTTTTCAAACCAACCTGTTATTTTTTCTTTCATTTTCTTTTCTTCTTTTAGTATATTTATATTTTCATTTGGAATTTTTAACCCAAATATATTTCTATATTTTCCTTCTATCTTTTTATTATCCCTATTGCTATATTTCCTTTCTTTCTTTGTGAATAAAGACATTATCATTTGCTTCATATTTTTCTTTTTGCCTTTTTCGTGAGTTAATTTATTGTACTTATTTTTTGGAGCCCCATGTAGTTTGAATCTATTTTGATTTATATATATGGTAAATCGGATTTCATTTTTTGCGTCTGGTTCCAAACTACGAATGGTTGAATATTCTTTTAGGATTGTTTTTAAGAAATTTTTATTTAAACGCTTAGAATTTTGAATGTCTTTTAGATATTCTGCACATCTTGTGAAGTGTTCTACTGCGAGTTCGGGATCCTCTTTCTCATCATGGGATTTCCCAATGTTCTTGAAACATGAAATGAAAGGATTCAAAGGCTTCTTTGGCTTTACAATGATCTCAATTGGAATTATTGATCCTGTCTTGTAATCTTGATGTTTGCAAATTTTTAGAATTTGACGTTTGAATTTTAAAGTATCACTGATATCTTTTAGCCTTTCTATTCGTATCTGATATTTTTTGGAATGTCTAACTTTAGATATTGGCAGCATTGTTCCTCACTGAAATTTCATCCTTTTTTATTTGAAAATATCCATATTGGTTATTATTTCCAGCAACACATATATTTATTTGCTGGAAGCGTTTTTTAAAAAAACCTTACAATGCTTATTTATATGATGAAAATCAAAGCTAAAAAAAAACAGATTTAATTTTAAAAAATAAATGAAAAATTATATTATATAATATTTTATGGGCCAAACTCTTGAACCTCTTTCTTTTCCTTATATCCTACGTTTGGAATTTTCTCTCGCTTTTGTTACTTTATTTTAAATAATATTGTCATATAGAAAATGAGAAATAAGAATCACATGACAATTAATTTTAATTTTAAGCAAATAAAACTTGTAAAATATAGACGAAAGACCCATTTAACAAACAGGTCGACAATCACAGCCAGTCCTAAAGTTTTACTTTAATAAATATAAAGAATATATATATATATATCGCATCCATCGTGGTCGAATGGAAGGGCGCAGCCGTTGTGCATCTATGCTTCGAAAATAACTTGTTCCACACTCGTGAGCGCGCGCGCGCGGCGGCGTGACGTAGCCTTCGCCCGCGCGCGCTGGCTCCCACGTTTATTTTGTACAGATTTATAGATGGGTGAATTTGTATTTACATTTTCAACTTATTAATTACGGTGAAAATAAATTATATTTATTGGGCATTAGGCAAATTATGACAAAGTCTTTATAAAGTTTTACTTTAATAAATATAAAGAACTAGCGGACGTACCCGGCTTCGCCCGGGTTTTACCCGAGTAAAGGTTTATCTAACGAATCTCTCGATAAAGTGAACATTTTTTCCCGGTCCCTTGAAAAATACTCGATAAGTTGAATAAAATCAATATTAATTGGTTCCTTCGGTAATTGGAAGTTAAAGGAATAGTATCATGCCTTGGAATTGTATCATTATTCTTGTATGGATGTACCCGGCTTCGCCCGGGTTTTACCCGAGTAAAGGTTTGTCTAACGAATCTCTCGATAAAGTGAACATTTTCCCCCGGTCCCTTGAAAAATACTCGATAAGTTGAATAAAATCAATATTAATTGGTTCCCTCGGTAATTGGAAGTTAAAGGAATAGTATCTTGCCTTGGAATTGTATCATTATTCTTGTCTAAAATAAATTGCCGTGTCATCCTGAATTTTGTCTTTCCTAATTTTCTACATTACAAAATCATCGTATCATCATGATAATATTTAGAGCAGATTGTTGAATTATAACAGATAAATTAGAATATTTATCTTGATTATTTTAAAGCGAAAGGTTATTTCAAAAATTTTATTTGCTAGAAACCTTCCCAGTACTATACTAAATAACTTCCCAAAGTTTCATGGCGTTCCAATGAGTGGTTTGGTCAGGCATAAAGGACAAACAGACACACGTACATTCATTTTTATATATATAGATAAATATATTTTTATATATAGCATATTTTAAACTTTATGACACTTTTAGTATATGTTACATATCTTCCAGTTAGTTAGAGCCGATGCCTTAAAATATCCTAACTTCTATTAAAATGTACACTGTTTCTATTTGCTACCACCCCCATATTTTGTATATAAACTATTTGTATTTTTACCCCTTTTTGTATGTAAAACTAAAAATGGTGACGTCAAAAATAAAGATCCAAAGAGTGTTCGGTCAGCTGGTGGCAGGGACAGAGGGGAGGAAAAAAGGCAACGCCCAGCCCATGTGGGGTCCCGAGGGACATTTCTATAGACGTCCCCTGAAAACAGGACAGATTTTGGCAGGGGGTCAGCAGCAGATGGTTCTATGAGGTGTCTCTCGGCAGACGGCTTCTGCCCAATACACACTCTCTCTCTCCATGTCTCGGTGATAAGCATCCAAGTTGGTGCCATGCCTCTACCTCTGTCCCGTGGGATGTCCCTTATCCCTCTATGTGCTAACATCTAGCCCTGCCTCTGCTTCTTGTTGTCCGCGTGTGGGAAGATCATCAACACTCGCCTCACGTACACGACTGCCAGCTTATCCATACGTCGAAATTTGCAACAGTATATATATATATTGTATAGTAATGACACTTTCTATTTACTACCACCCCATATTTTGTATACATGCTATATCTTTATTGATAATACCTGTAAACCCCTATTTGTATGTAACACTAAAAATGTTGACGTCAAAATAAAAATCCAAAGAGCGGTCAGCTGGGGACAGCTGGGGAGAGAGGAGGAAAATGCCAAAGCCTATGTGGGGCCCCCAGGGAGTCTTTATAGACGACCCCTGAAAACAGGACAGATTTTGGCAGGGGGTCAGCAGCAGATAGTTCTAGGGTGTGGCCATCGACATACGGCTTCTTTCTCACACAGTCTGTCTCTCCATGTCTCGGTGATAAGCATTCAAGTTGGTCTCATGGCCTCTACCTCTGTCCCGTGGGCTGTCCCCGATCACGCTGTGCTAACATCTAGCCCTGCCTCTGCTTCTTGTTGTCCGCGTGTGGGAAAAACATCAACACTCGCCTCACGTACACGAATGCCAGCTTATCCATACCTCGGCATTTGCAACAATATTACATATATATAAATGTATACGGGAGAGGCGACCATTGCTTCCTTCCATATATATATATATATATGTGATATGATCCTGTCGACTCTTCTGTGATATGATCCTGTCGACTTTCAATGTGTCAATATAGTGATAATGTGGGGAGAGGGAAATAATCACGCCACAAATTGTTGGAGGAATTTGGAAGCCATCCGAGAGAGAGAGGGAGCGCGAGGTTATATCCCGCTGAACGACCGTTTGTGTCACGCCCACCGCAAAACTGTCCAAAAATAGTCCTCAGGTGTTGACGGGCGGCCCCCATTTGCCGCCCCTTTGGAATGTCGCTGCTTTCTCAATTGACCGGATTTTACATCCCATCTCTCTCTGGGATGGCTCTAGGTTTGTTTTATTATTCCTGGAAGAGTATATATTATGACATATATATATTAAAAATAAAGAAGGCATCTCCTGACCACGAGCACATGTGGTCTATATATATATATATATATATATATATAGAATAAAATAAACTCTTCGAGTTAAAATAGAAAAATAAAACGGAGATTGAAGAGGAGTATCTTGTGCGAATTTTATTAGCAAGCTTTCGGATGCATTCGTCCTTCTGTGCAGGCTTTTTATGATAACTAAACAAAATACGAGATGAGTTTTAATAAGATATTTTTGCATTCGAGAGGAAAAATATAGCATTCATAAAATAAAAATAAATAAAGAGAAAAAAAGTGAAAACGTAAATTTCGTATGTAGAGCATTGATATGCAAAATTTGTGCTAAGGACGTTAGAGAGATTTATGAAATTAAAACTTTTTTACTATTATGACTTCAATACGATAAAGGTAATGGCAAATAAACAATGAGGATGAACCTATAAATAAAATAAAAATGGCTAGAAAGAAAATGGACTGTGTGTGACTATTTACAAAAGGAATGATATATATCGGGGATATCAATTTTTCGGTTTATACTATTAAATTTTATGGATATGAATGATTCAACAAATTGTCTCTGGGGTTATTATTGATGTGCTGGTAATGTATTTTTGGGGAATTTAAATTAAAATTATGGCGTGTTTGAGTTACATGCTGAAAAATTAGAGATCTACGGTCCTTGTTGGTGATATTTCTGTTATGTTCCGTCATTCTCACGGAGGCGGACCTACCCGTCTCTCCCACATACACATGTATACACAAGTGTAAGTGGCCGAACAATCCCCACAGGAGAACGAGTAGACCGCCCCGCAAGAATCGACCGGATTGAGAGGGTTTACAGATTTAGTTATGGGATTTCTGATGAATGTATAAATGTCTGAAGGGCTATTGAAATAGGTTTTGATGCCATGTGTTCTTAATATTCTAGAGATGGAAACTGGGTGGTGGAAGTATGGTAAGTTACAAGTATGTCTATAGGATGAAGTGTTGGCGCTCGTTAGCGTGGAGTAGGCTGTACCACTCTCAAAAATATTTTTGGTCCCAGAGACTTCTTGAGAAACCAAGAAATGGGTATTTAAGGCCAAACTTGCGTAAATACGCTTAACACATGAAAAAATTTTGGTCGCAGTGGTACAGCGGTAAAGTTCTAGTCCCCCCACCTTCTTCCTGCCTCCCGACCTCCGCAGACCCAATCCGGCCTAATCTGCCTCTTCCCTAACGGAGATCCTGTCCCAAGCCGCCCCAGCCTGGTCATAGTAGTTTATTTATATTCCGCTTTACGCGGCCATTGGGGCTCAAAAATCATTTTATTTTGGTTAGCAGCCCCCTAAATAAAGATATTTCCGTATTATTACTTCTTTGGCTCCTTCAGATAACAACCTTCCCTTCATTCTGAAGAAGCATCTCTTTCCACTAAAGTTGTTTTTTTCTATGAATATAAATAAATGCTCAAGGCCAAACCTTTGCTAGAGTGGGTCTTTTGCTACAAGAGCCTGTGTTTACACATGGACAGCTCTATGTGGCTTTTTATCATGTGCGGAATTTGGGTAGCATACATGTAAAGTTGAACCCACATATATAAAACTAGAATTGCAATTTTATTTTCTGATTTATTATATATTTTTCTTTTTTTCCACTTTAAATGTATTTATTTAAACTTTTCACCAATGGCTATAATTTCTTACCAGAAATTGCTTACCAAACATGAGAATTTGGAGGAGCAAAAAAAAAAAAACTACTTTTTTTTTTTTCATTTTGAATATACTTTTATAAATTTAACCAATGCCTATAGTTCTCACCTGAAGGAATTTTTTTTTTGTATTATTTGTTTGCTAATAAACTATTTATTTTCAATTATTTCGATTTTGGTCTTCTCTTTATTTACTTTTTTTCCCACTGCTCTATACATAAATTTTGTACATTTTCAATTGCCGCCGTCGCCACTGTAATTACTTTTTACCGGTAAAGTTGTATTTAAACAAGAATCAACTGTCTAAATTTGAATTTTAAAATGGTCGAATTATCGATAGTGACGAATTAGTTTTATTATATGATAGGCCGTAGGGGGGGGTCAGGACATCGAAACATGGTCGCAATATCATGCGTCGAATTACTGAGGTTATACTGTATATATAACACTATAAATGTAGTTTTTAATGAGATCCTTTAAATTAATACATTCCTTTAATATGTTGTCTTATCTTCAATATAGTTGTGTTGTTTGCAGTTTTATTTTCTGATTTGTTAAAAAATTTCTTCTTTTTTCATTTCAAATATTTTTTTTAGGCATAGGCACCAATGCCTATAGTTTCTCACCTAAAAGAAATGTTTTGTAATATTTGTTCACTAATAAACTATTTATTATCAATTATTTTGATTATCAGTCTTCTCATTATTCAACTATTTTCTCCACTGCTTTATACATTCATTTTCTACATTCTTTCCCTGTGCTGTCTGATATGTTGCTATAGTTTATATAATGTTTGTTATGGATGATATGATTCCATTCTCATTTTGATATAGAAATATATAAGATCTGCTCAAATGTATAAACTTTACTTAGAAAATATTTTTTACTCACTCTTATATTACATTATAAAGGACTGCGGCGTATGATTATAAAACAACACTTAAAGTTTCACCGCATAAGTTTCTTTTCTTTATTAAATATTGATTTTTCACAGAAAAGAAACTTATGCGGTGAAACTTTAAGTGTTGTTTTATACTCACTCTTATATATATATTTTTTAACAACAACAAAAAGCCTTTATTTAGGGTCACTGACCCTATACAGGATTCACCAGAGGTATGCATAAGAACAAAGCAGTGAGACAAAGGAAACAACGATATAGACAGAAGAAAAATAAAAAAGAAAACAAGTAAGAGAACTCTTATATTTAAAACTAGCCGAATGACCCGGGCAACGCCCGGGTTTTACCCGATTAAATGCTTTTATTCAAATACTATTCGTTACAATTATAAATTGGCGCCGTGAAGGTCATTCTTGTGAAACGTCCCGCTCCAAACTTTTTGTCTGAGAAGCGATATTATATAAGTAGATAATCCAAATTGTGCCTTATCACACACTATTTTTTATTTGGCCTTATTACCTTGTCTTTATAATCTATGACGTAATGCCGGCGGCGCGCGCCCGTTGGCTGCCGGCGAGCACGTGACCTCCCTGTGCGCGCGCATCCGTGACAGAACCGGCCCATGACGGTCGTGACTATATATATGGATAATAATAATAATATAATAATATTAATTATTATTATTATTATCATTAGATAATGATAATGATCATAATGATGATGCGCGCGCATCCGTGACAGAACCGGCCGGCCAGCCCGCCCATGACGGTCGTGACTATATATAGGGATAATAATAATAATATAATAATAATAATAATTATTATTATTATTATTATGATGTACTAGAGCGCCATCTGTTATCAAATTATAAAACTATTTTAGTGGCGTATTATTCTTTTTAAAATAAAACAATTTCTACTGTCCTTACTGCGATGAAAAAATTAAAGGGAGGGCCTGGCTCATCAGTGGTGAACCCTCCCAGCGGTTTCGCCAGTTTAATCTACCATACCGCTGTTATATTGCATTTTTAGAACTTCCTTTTATAGGTGACCGTTGTAAGAATCTTGGAATGGGTATTTTAGAAGAACTATGGACATAAGCTTTTAGTTCTTCTAAAATACCCATTCCAAGATTCTTACAACGGTCACCTATAAAAGGAAGTTCTAAAAATGCAATATAACAGCGGTATGGTAGATTAAACTGGCGAAACCGCTGGGAGGGTTCACCACTGATGAGCCAGGCCCTCCCTTTAATTTTTTCATCGCAGTAAGGACAGTAGAAATTGTTTTATTTTAAAAAGAATAATACGCCACTAAAATAGTTTTATAATTTGATAACAGATGGCGCTCTAGTACATCATAACATTATTGTTCTAATAAAAGACACAATTTGATATTTGCGGAAGAGCGATTGCTCGAAGAATATTATATATTTATAATTATATTTAATTCTGCTTCCTAAAAGCTTATGTCCATAGTTCTTCTAAAATACCCATTCCAAGATTCTTACAACGGTCACCTATAAAAGGAAGTTCTAAAAATGCAATATAACAGCGGTATGGTAGATTAAACTGGCGAAACCGCTGGGAGGGTTCACCACTGATGAGCCAGGCCCTCCCTTTAATTTTTTCATCGCAGTAAGGACAGTAGAAATTGTTTTATTATTATTATCATTAGATAATGATAATTATCATAATGATGATGCGCGCGCATCCGTGACAGAACCGGCCGGCCGGCCAGCCCGCCCATGACGGTCGTGACTATATATAGGGATAATTGTATGTAATTCTACTATCCTCAAAGCTTATGCCCATAGTTCATCTACAATACCCATTACAAGAGTCTAGAAACAGTATCACAATAAAAGGAAGATCGAAAAATGCAATTTAACATCGGTATGGTAGATTAAACTGGCGAAACCGCTGGGAGGGTTCACCACTGATGAGCCAGGCCCACCCGTTAATTTTTCCATTGCAGTAAGGGCAGTAGAAATTGTTTAATTTCAAAAAAAAATTTTACGCGTCTAAAATAGTTTCTAATTTTCATAACAGATGGCAGGCTTGAGCATCGTAATATGTGATTATAAGCAGCAGTTTTCAATTTTTTTTCTTTTCTTAAATAATATTTACTTTTCCTGTTACTTTATACTTTATTTTGAAAATAATAGCTTTATTACCTTTCCTTCTCTTTCTTTTCACTTACTTTTTAATTTGTTCCGTCAAAAATTTAAAAATCAAGTAAAAAGCGAAACAAAAACTATTGAAAGAGGAAAAATATGGAACGCGAAAAAAAATATTTCTACCAGATAAGAGAAAAATTTTATATCGATCTATAACGCGATATCTATATAAGAAATAAAGCCATTATGAAAATATTTTAAGAAATTCTTGAGTTCAAATTACTTTTAAAGTTTTTAAATGGCTTAATAAGCCTAGACATTTTGAAAATACTTGCGACATGTTTCTGAATTTACACTTTTTATATTTTTACTCTCAAAATGTGAGAGAAATCATCTTTATCGAGTGAGATATTTCAGGTTCCTGAAGAATGTTTATCAAGGTTTCTGGAAAGAGACATATATTTATAACCCAGGTTTCTAGAGCGCAGATATTTTTCTGGATACAAACGATATTATATTTGAAAAATATGATGATGAAGGAATAAATAGATTAATCCGCTAAAATAATGATCAACATATATAGTCACGACCGTCTTTCCTCATGTCACGGATGCGCGCGCATCATCATTATGATCATTATATCATTATCTAATGATAATAATAATAATAATTATTATTATATTATTATTATTATTATTATTATTATTATATTAATCAACATATATAGTCACGACCGTTTTTTCCACCGTCAATCATGTCACGAATGCGCGCGCATCATCATTATGATCATTATCATTATCTAATGATAATAATAATAATTATTATTATTATATTATTAATATTATTATCAACATATATAGTCACGACCGTCTTTCCACCGTCATGTCACGGATGCGCGCGCATCATCATTATGATCATTATCATTATCTAATCATAATAATAATAATAATTATTATTATATTATTATTATTATTATTATCAACATATATAGATAGTCACGACCGTCTTTCCACCGTCATGTCACGGATGCGCGCGCATCATCATTATGATCATTATCTTCTATAGAAGCTTCTATCTTTATAATTATGTATATTTACAAAAAGTCAATTCGCTCGCGCCTCTAGCGGTGAAAATGAGGGGTAATTCCAGCTGACCTAATGTACATGTAAAGTTTGGAGCGGGACGTTTCACAAGAGTGACATCCACGGCTCCAATTTATAATTGTAACAAATAGTATTTGAATAAAAACATTCAATCGGGTAAAACACGGGCGTTGCCCGGGTCATTAATATATAGTCACGACCGTCTTTCCTCAATTCCTCATCGCTGTCACGGATGCGCGCGCATCATCATTATGATCATTATCTTCTATAGAAGCTTCTATCTTTATAATTATGTATATTTACAAAAAGTCAATTCGCTCGCGCCTCTAGCGGTGAAAATAAGGGGTAATACCAGCTGACCTAATGTTCATGTAAAGTTTGGAGCGGGACGTTTCACAAGAGTGACATCCACGGCTCCAATTTATAATTGTAACAAATAGTATTGGAATAAAAACATTCAATCGGGTAAAACACGGGCGTTGCCCGGGTCATTCGTCTAGTATATATATAGTCACGACCGTCTTTCCTCATGTCACGGATGCGTGCGCATCATCATTATGATCATTATCTTCTATAGAAGCTTCTATCTTTATAATTATGTATATTTACAAAAAGTCAATTCGCTCGCGCCTCTAGCAGTGAAAATGAGGGGTAATACCAGCTGACCTAATGTACATGTAAAGTTTGGAGCGGGACGTTTCACAAGAGTGACATCCACGGCTCCAATTTATAATTGTAACAAATAGTATTGGAATAAAAACATTCAATCGGGTAAAACACGGGCGTTGCCCGGGTCATTCGTCTAGTATATATATAGTCACGACCGTCTTTCCTCATGTCACGGATGCGTGCGCATCATCATTATGATCATTATCTTCTATAGAAGCTTCTATCTTTATAATTATGTATATTTACAAAAAGTCAATTCGCTCGCGCCTCTAGCGGTGAAAATGAGGGGTAATACCAGCTGACCTAATGTTCATGTAAAGTTTGGAGCGGGACGTTTCACAAGAGTGTCATCCACGGCTCCAATTTATAATTGTAACAAATAGTATTGGAATAAAAACATTCAATCGGGTAAAACACGGGCGTTGCCCGGGTCATTCGTCTAGTATATATATAGTCACGACCGTCTTTCCTCATGTCACGGATGCGTGCGCATCATCATTATGATCATTATCTTCTATAGAAGCTTCTATCTTTATAATTATGTATATTTACAAAAAGTCAATTCGCTCGCGCCTCTAGCGGTGAAAATGAGGGGTAATACCAGCTGACCTAATGTGCATGTAAAGTTTGGAGCGGGACGTTTCACAAGAGTGACATCCACGGCTCCAATTTATAATTGTAACAAATAGTATTTGAATAAAAACATTCAATCGGGTAAAACACGGGCGTTGCCCGGGTCATTAATATATAGTCACGACCGTCTTTCCTCAATTCCTCATCGCTGTCACGGATGCGCGCGCATCATCATTATGATCATTATCTTCTATAGAAGCTTCTATCTTTATAATTATGTATATTTACAAAAAGTCAATTCGCTCGCGCCTCTAGCGGACCTAATGTACATGTAAAGCAGTGATTCTCAACCTTTTTTTTGTTGCGGCATTATTTTAAAGATTTGAAAATTTGGCGGCACAATTTTAGAATTTCGCGGCACACTTTTGCTAACTTGAATGCAAGAAAATTCAAATTATGTATCAATATTTCTTTGCAAAATATAAGTAATATACATCTCTAACATTCAATTTGCTAATTTCGTTATTTTAAAAAGTAAAAAAATGAAAAAGAAAAAAGAAAAACCAATACAAACGTGAACATAATCATATGACTAAAATTCGGCGGCACATTTTTAGAATTTCGCGGCACACAAAATTACCGCGGCACATTGGTTGAGAATCACTGATGTAAAGTATGGAGCGGGACGTTTCACAAGAGTGACATCCACGGCTCCAATTTATAATTGTAACAAATAGTATTGGAATAAAAAATTCAATCGGGTAAAACACGGGCGTTGCCCGGGTCATTTGTCTAGTTTAATAAATAAAAGAAACTAGAGAAAAAGTTTGAGGCCAATGTAAAGCTTTTCCAGATGGCATATTATTTAAAGGTTTTTATTATACAAGGTGCGTTCATTAATTTCCAGGACTGGTTAAAAAACATTCGACCACACCTGACTGAAAGCACGAGTCTCGTGGCGCACGCGCCGATCTAAAAATAGAACAAAACAACTTCCTTGTAAGGTTCGCATTTCTAATTTTAAAATGGCCATTTTCGAAGAGCAGAGAATCTGCATTAAGTTTTGTTTTAAATTGAAAAAAAAAAGTGATACTGAGACGTATGAATTGATTAAAGAAGCTTTTGGCGATGCAGCTTTATCCCGTTCAAGAACTTTTGAATGATTTTCACGCTTCCAAAAAGGTCGGGAAAAGGTAAAGGATGATCAGCATACTGGGCGTCCAAGATCATTTCGTTGCGAGGAAAACAAGCTCAAAATAAAGGAGTTAATTAAATCTAACAGAATAATTATCTTCAATGACTGGACTATCTGTTTATTTGGGGATAATGAGGTGCTTAAGGGAGGCAGTGCGCCTTAAAAGACCTGAAAGATGGCAAAACAATGACTGGATACTTCACGTCGGTAATGCGCGGCCGCACACAGCCCATGTTGTTTTGCAGTTTTTGGCCAAGCATTCAACCATACAGATCCCTCATCCACCCTATTCCCCCGACTTAGCCCCCAATGACTTTTTCCTCTATCCTAAATTGAAAATTAACTTGAAAGGACGGAAATTTGACAACGTTGATATGATACAAGCTGAATCGAAGGCAACCTTGAGGAACCTCTCAAAAAGTGATTTTATCTCCTGCTTCGACAATTGGAAAAAAAGATGGAACGGGTGTATTGAGGCAGGAGGGGCATATTTTGAAAAATATTGAATTAGTTTTTTTATTTGTTTTATTTTTCAAAGATACAGAGCAGTCCTGGAAATTAATGAACGCACCTTGTATAACGAACCTTAATTTAAATATTCTACATATTAATCTAATAATTATTATATAAGTTAGTTCTAAGAAAAATGACAGACTGGATGGTGTTGTGGGGAGCCTTTTTTGACATCTCTCTCAACAACGCCCCTGAAATATCAGTCGAGGCAGTTTTCAGTCTGAAGAGATAGTGACTCCAGTGACTGGATACAATAATTATCAGCCACGATTGTGTATTTTTTGTTTTGTGAGCTGTAGCAGAGTTCTGTTTGAAGACATACTTGCTACTGCGGCCACCATGTCCATTTAAGGTTACAACGGTCTTCTAGACATTGATTAAGTGTCATGATATCACCTTCACTGCTGATAACGATAAGAACCATCACGGAGACAATAAGTTTCGTGTGCCTTACGAGAGGTACCTCTGTCTTTACAGATCTAGCGATTATTCCTGGGATTTACATTTTTGTTCAAAATTCCTTTAGGAAGAGAAGAACCTCAACATATTACAAGACTTATGAATCAAGTTGTTGAGGAGAGCAGAAGCCTTTCCTTTTCTGTTACCCGCCACATTCTCAGTTAGCCCACAGGCCTTTTCGAAGGGCATAGGACTTGAGACCAAGGTCCTCATGTAAAGTTTTGACAATTATTATAGAGCCAACGTCCATTTCTTGGCTATGGCCCTCATGCTCTTACCATGGTTTCTATCAATCTTTTCCTTGACAATTTTGACAAATTCTTCACCTCTTACCCGGTCCGATCGACGCGAGTGATTTTTCCTTGCAACCATTCCCTCTTTGTTACTGTCGGCCTTATCAAAATGCTTCTTGAGACGATAAACAGTGGTTTTGGGCAGCTTAAAAAAGTTCGCTATCTCTTTGAGGCTCCTTCTGGCGCGCAGAGCAACGATGATGGCTGCTTGATATTTGAATTATATTTTATTGCTCATCACTACACTGCACACACATTTCATTTCACATTAATATGACTACGGAATGGAGAAAAAAAATTAAACCAAAAGTAGTATTTATCTTATAAACTGCGCCAAATATTATTCCGAATTTACCTAATAGACTCTGTATATGATAACATTTGTCATCCTACATCTTCATTTTTTTTTTAGTAATATAAAATGTTTCATGTAAATTTGACTATTTCAGTAATTTTCAACTTGCACACTCGCGATGACAATTCAAATACCTCTATCGCTCTCTCGGCCGTGCGGCCACGCGGCGCGCAAGCTCCGAGTTCATCGGGCATGGAGGGCGAGAGGATGGAAGTAACAAATATGTTTTCGATATTGGCGGATAGCCAATATGACGGGGAACAGGCTGGTACTGTTCCCGTTGATATATTAGCAAAGACGCTGCGTAGTGCAGCTGGGAAAAGCATCCGGACAAGTCCTGGTTGGCCTCGAGAGGCCTGAAATGGCAGAAAATATCATAGAGGATGGTCTGATGATCATGGGAGCCCTCCTCAAAACCCTACCTTATCAGAAGAAGGCAGAAAAAGTAATCACCATTGCGGGCTTCCATAAGTCATTGAAGACGCTGACATCATCAGGACCCTGAGGCCCTACTGCCAGGTGGTCTCCATCGCCCCTGCCGTTATTTCTTCCGGCGGCTACACCTGGCTGGACCTGAAAAAGACAGCGTTGTTGTGACTGCCAAGGGCGGCTCTGCGCTGGCCTACTTGGAGTACGGTTTCCGTTGCTCCAAGTGTTACAGAATGGGCCATAAGAGAACGAATTGCCCCCGGATCATCAGGGAAGCAAGTACCATCCAACCCTCGAGCCAGAAGAGCAGTGTAAAACGGGCGCCTGCTCCTAACACCACTGCAGCTGCATCGCCACCTGCAGAATTAAACCACCCTGCGCCAGTGGCTGTTCCGGCACAGACATTCTCCACGCCACCTACTCAAGAGGCCAAAGCTCCCGAGACTGAGCCCACCACCAGGACTCCGGAAACCTCCACCCAGACAGACCTCAACATCAGTAGAGGTAGCAAATTCAGCCATCGCAAAAGCAAGGATAGAGCTAGATCCTTGTTTCCAAAAGCTGGGTCAACGGCCCTATTGCAGATTAACACTCTGCTCGAGCGACTCCCAAGATCCCCCTTTGGAGAGATTACACTCCTAGGCTTGAAGGAAGAGGAAGTGAAAGAGCCATCGTGTCCCTTTCTCACCTAAGGCTGCTAATGAATAAATCAGTGCAGAACAGAAGCTGGCCCTGTCCCTACTACGCGAGCAATTCATAAAGGGGCTTGGAGGCTTCAAGTCACCCTTTTCAAATGGCTCTCTGACATCAAATCATGGACAAGGAGCGCGCAAGAGCTTCCGCCTTGCGTGCCTTAATGTGCGCGGCATTGCCGCTCGACACAGGAGCATCGAACTGTGCTGTTTTCTGGGGCAGAATGCAGTTGACGTTGCCTTCATTCAAGAGACTTATGTCACCGCCCTGGACAGCGCCGAAAACCTCTATTTGGGATACAGGGCAGAGGTTGTTCCAGCATCTGGCGCCAGAGGATCCGTCCTCGCCTGCATCTTCTCATCCGGCGTCCAGGTCATCGGGCAACGGGTCCTGTCCCCTGGCAAGATCGCCGCCTTCGACGTCACCATCTGGGGAATAAAGGCGACATTTATCAACTGCCACCTCTCTCATCCTCCTGACGAGCGGCTACAGCAGCTACACGCCATCGCAGCTGCTGCTGTCAATGAAGACGCGTGGGTCCTCGGGGACCTCAATATCTCCGAGGAGTCTGCGAGTTACATTGCGTCCGGATCCGTCGAAGCCCTTGGGGAGCTCCTGGACCGGGCCAATCTCATAGATGCGCAGCTATCTTCGACGCCACGCACCTACTAACAAGGATCTCCAGTTGCGGGAGCCGGGTGGATGCTAGCAGATTGGATCGAGTTCTCCTACCATCAAGACTCTCCAACCGCGTCACACGATACTGGAGCCTATACTACAAGAACTCTGACCACCGTGCGGTCCTTCTCCAAATCGGCGAGGCCCCAGAACCTCGTCCACCATGCATTGCTAGCATGCTTCGATCTAGGTTAGTCGTCGGGACAGTGGAAATGCTTCTTAACGAGGCCTTTGGACACATTGAGGACATGCAAAATGCGGAAATCTAGAGGAGGTGGGGACAAATCAAGGCGCATCTGGCCTCCGCTATCAAGTCCCTCCAAGACCTGCGCAACAACGACGACGACTACATCTCGAGGGCGAGAAAATATGTCCAATTCAAGCTCGAGGATGTATCCATCAACTCGGACTACCCCTCCCTGCCGAACCTGGGGCGCGCTCTTCGTCTTCGTTGCAGGAGAACGTCGTCGACAACATTCTACGACAGCGCAGGTCGAGTGATTACGGGACCAACGGTGAGAGACTTGGCTTTCGCCAACCTTAAGGAGCGCTTTTCCCACCCTTCGTGCTCACCGGAGGACATCGATGGTTTCCTGCGTGTATTTACCCTAAGGGTCACCATTGAGGAAAGCGATCTACTCCACCGCTATGGGATCGGCGAAGAAAAGATCGTTACTGCCATCGGCCGTCTGCCAACTGGGAAAGCGGCCGGGTGGGATGACTTGCCCTGCGAGCTCTTCCGGGGCTTCGAGGATTTCTTCGCGAGTGCGCTCCGTTGGGTCTTCGAGGCGTCCCAGCTCTGCCTTCTTCCATGCGGCGCAGCGAAATCTCCCAATAGCAAAACCGCACGGTGGTCTAGGCCTAGCCGGACTTCGACCTCTCTCCTTGCCAACGACGGACTACAGAGTCCTGAGCTGGGTCCTCTACTGGCGACTGCGACCTCATCTCTGGGACATCGTACTTGAATGCCAGAGCTACGCCGTTCCAGGTAGAAAACCTGCCTAAAACATATCCCGCGTAGCTGACGAAGTTGCCACTGCCTGCAGAAAAGAAACCCCGCTGACAGTCGTCGCCACAGACTTGGAGTCAGCGTTTGACACACAGGACAGAGGCTTCCTGATGTCCGTTCTTCTCTCCGTCGGTCTGCCGCCAGTCTTCGTGGGGTGGGTTCTTCTGCTCTTCGCTGGGGCCGAGGCGACTTGAGAATAGAAGGAATTGGGAGAACTCCTCTGTTCCACATGCTCAACGGAGTGAGGCAAGGATGCGCTACCAGCGCCGATGACATCGTCCTGCTTATCCGCCAGGATGGGCAGCTAGAGGTCGTCAAGGAGATCTTCGAGGACTTCAGGCGTGCGTCAGGAATAAGATTCAACTTCGGCAAGAGCCAGGGCCTCTGGTACGAGAGATGAAGGAATCGCACCGACTTCCCGTTGGACATCTCCTGGAAAAGGGAGAAAATCAATATCCTAGGGACCATAGTGACTCCTGGTGTGGGAACTTTGGCTCAAGACCAACATCTGCAGGAGTTACTGGAGAGGGCCATTGCTAAGTGGTCCCCCTTTGTCCACGGTCTCTCACTTGCTGGTCGAGCAAAAACGGCCAATAGCCTGGTGCTCTCGGCCATCTACTATAACCTCCAGGCTTACCTGCCCAGCGAGACTAGCATGGCAAGACTGCAGGCAAGATTGGCTCGATTAGTGTGGGGCAGGATCGAACCTCATGGCTTCCCGGCACCATCCTAGTGCGGCCGATCTCGACGTCGGCACTAAGCACCGGCTGTCGTGCCTCAAGGCGTCCCGGCAGCACTGCGTGGAGGTCGTAACGCTCACTCTTGGTTCGCCTAGAGCGGGGCGTGACTATCTCCCGCATCCCCTCCTGGCACCTGGCTTCCCCCGCGGCGTCGTCGGAGTCTTCACCTTTTCGAAGCTGCTGCGGAGATCCTAGAGCTGAACAACCGGATCCTACAACTAGAACTCCTCCCGGCTCTTCGTGTCGTGGGCGACTGCCGTTTCCTGCCGCCCCCTGAACTCCTGGCTCCTACTAGATGGCTTGGCTGGCGCATTGGAGAACTGACCGGGTTTCCTCCAAATATCTCCATCGCTACGCGTGGGGCCCTCGCGGACGCCGCTGCTCTGTGGAGCTTCTGCTCGCGCCTGGTCACCCAGAATGCCCGAGGTCGTCATCGCGTCACTAGCCTTGCGGACGCAATCATGGTGCGCGGAACGACCACCGCCCTCCAACGCCTAACAACCCGCACTGCCCGCCGCATGCTGGAACGTCCACGCCTGGCTGCACTGCCCATCACCCAGCTGCTGGGACGGTGGCTTCCCCTCGTTGGCATCCCCATCTCCATCAGCTGGTCTTCTCTCCGGCGATGTGCCTTCTCGGGGCACAATGCTGACGTTGCCGTGCGGCTGGCCCTGCACGCCCTTTCCCATCCAGCACATCCGGCCTCAGCCCGGGAGTCCTGCATCGCCTGTGGGTCCGGAGACCTGTCACTGGCCCACCGCTACTGGTCCTGTTGGCGGATCAGGCCAGTCATCGTGGAGGCCTTCATCATCATCCAGCGGCCCCCTGACCTGCAGAGCTGGATCTTCGGGCATGACCTGGAGGATGACGCCTTGGCCATCATGGCATCTTCCAAGACCTGCATCTACAAGCACTTTCTGGGCCTGGAGATGTGGGGAGTCCAAGAAGACCCCCTCCTCGTCTGGAGGAGGACCTTATCAAGGTGGTGGAGACTCCCTAGCTCCTAATATCATTGTACATTCTCATCATTTATCCATTTATATTATCATTTTTTTTTGTAAAAATTGGCTAATTGTCAATAAAATCGTTTCAAATGTCAATGTCTCTTTCTCTCTCAAGCGGCGCTGACGCGCGCGCGCTCCCGCTTACCCCGCCGGCGTGGTGTGTTCTTTAACATTCTTTTATTAAGCCTAATAAGAACGGCTCTCAATTCTTTTTCGAATTAAATAAATATGATGGAAATTTCCAACCCATATGCGGTATTGTCGGAGAGGCAGGACAAAGACCTACACGATGGGTATGATTCCCATCGAGGTGGCTGATATGCAAGTCGATTTAACGACGATAAAAGATTCGACGAAGAATCGTTCGAATACAGATGTGAGCGACGCAAATTAGTTCGCGAAAAACGGCGGATATGTAAATCCGGCCGCGGAAAGAAGAGAAAAATGGGCGGAGCAAGTTGTGGCCGCGGAAAATGATAATGACACCGAACCTTTCTAATCTGTACACGGAAAAAAAGGAAACGGCTTAACCCTAAAGGTCAGCGGGCTCAGATTGTGAGGCCGGACGCTAGCTCTCCAAAACCATCTGGACAGCTTCGTAGGACAACGAAGGAGTCCGTGACTTTCGTGGGGAACATCAGGAAACAACAGGCGCTGAACAAAGCCAGATCATCAGCAGCAACGTTCGACCAATGCTGCTATGTCGAATAGTGCGCGGACTTCCATCCCGTGCACTATAAGAAGGCCTTGGAGGAGTTGCTGGGGAAAAGGATCCGTCTACCAGCTGATGAAGATGTCCGGCCATGTTATGGTCGGACTGGCCAGCATTGAGAAGGCGGAGCGCCTGGTGGAGAATGGACTCACCATCAACAACACCTTCCTCAGGGCATTCCCGTACAGAAGGAAGGCGGAGAAGATCATCCTCGGGAATCTGCCGATAGCAGTGAGGGAGGAGGACATCATTGAAGCCCTGCGACCTTACTGCCGGGTTGTCTCCCTGGCCTACGAAGTGGTGTCCTGTAACGGCTACACCTGGACCACCGGCAACAGGGAAACCTTCGTCCTTCTGAATGAAGGACGCAAACTCCACCAGCTCCCTGCCAAGCTGGTGATCATCTCCAAAGGGGAGACTACAACCGCCTACATCACCTACGGCGTTAGGGGTAGTAGATATCACCGCCAGGGACATCGGCGATCCACCTGCCCCCAGGGCACCCGAAGTAGACCGGTGTTGACACCTCCACCCTCCCAGCCCACCCCCTTCAACAAATCCGCCCTCTCTACACCACCTTCGGAAATGTCTGCACCCTTCAAGCAGATCCCCATAACATCCTCAGGCCCTGCCGCGCCTGCGTTCGTGGCGAACTTCCTTGTCCGTCCCTACGAGACTCCAGCCCCCGAGCTTCCTGTTCCGGCGCCGAGCACCAGAAAGTTGCCGTCATGACCAGAACCTCCTCGACCAATATTGAGCCATCTGCGGCTCCTGCAATGGAGAACCAAACCATGACTGATCAGGTAGAGAATATTTTTATAGAGCTAAACGCTGACTCTATTCTGGCCCCTCTCTATGATGAGGTTGATGATGATGAAAATTGGCCGCGGTTCTGTGCCGCCCTGACAAAGAAACACTCCCCGATGAACTCTCGCCTGGAAACAGGAAAATTCTCTACAATTCCTCGGCGATGCAATTGAGCACGTTGGGGACAAAAACCCCTCTATAAGCACGGGCCTTTCCGAACTCAGGGCGGCCTTGAACATTTGACTTTGTCCAGACGTCCCTTCAGAGAAGGCTCATGTCTGATGTAAATATATATATATATATATATTTTTTTCCTGTTTTATAACTTTAAATTTTCACTATATAATCTTATATGGACATTAAAATAAAGTAGTTTATATCTCAATCTCTCTCGGCCGTGCGGCCACGCGGCGCGCGAGCTCCGTATTTTCTCCGAATGGGATGGATAATATAGAGTTGAGCAACCCCTTTGGGGCATTGGCAAAAACTCATCCAAAACATTCAAGTCTCCGCCCAAATATCGGCAAAAGTTTCAGAATTGGCTGAAAGCTATTCTGATTTAAACAATCGTTAAGATGTAAATTTTGAGCCGGCGGCGGACGGCAAACATGCTAATTCTGACCGCAACTGGGCTGACTGCCCGGAACAGGACGACCAGCTTTCCGAGAGCGAAGATGTAATCTTCACCACAGTTGGAGGATGAAAGAAGAGGCCACATGACCCTGACCACGCCAATTCAGGGACGAAAAGGGGCTGCGTCCAGGCACCGAGAATCCCTCCAAACATCTGCAGGTCACGAGCTACACTAACATCCAGTAAGGAAATATCTTTATTTACGGGGCTGCTAACCAAAATGAATGATCTTTGAGCCCCGATGGACGCATAAAGCGGAATATTTATAAAGCACAGTTGGAGGGGGCTGGGGATGGGTGGCCAGGGGATCATCGCCAGGTGAGGCCAGGAGAGCCGGGATGTAGAGGAGGATCAGGGGGGGGGGGGCAGGGTGGTGATCCGCGGAGATGAGGGGGAGGCAGAGATGGACCCAATAGTGTTGAGCACAGGGGTGACCGTGGAAAGCAGGCATACCGCAACGCTTAAAGTGTATGATTTTTAAGCCCAAAATAATGTAACAAGCAGACAAGCCGCAATGCACTATATCAAAGTACCAAGGTGCTTCCTGCAACCAAGGTTGTTCAAAAAGGTTAGATTCCCCAGGCCAGGGAAAATAAAAGAAAAACAGCTGTTGTGTTCAAATAAGAATATTAGATAAAGCGGGAATGATTCAGCAACTGATGGGAAAAGATAGTTTTTCTTTTTGTCAAAATAAATATATTAAAAGTTTTAGATAATAATATTGCTATTCGCGCGCGCGCGCGAAATATATACAATTTTTGAAATTGAGATATTTTACAAGGATTACAAGTGAGGGCGCCAGTACTTAGACAACGAACCAGAAAAGTACACCATAGATTGCATAGCGCGTTCAAATGGGTCGCTGCGTAGGTCGATTTCTCGAGCAGCCCGCACCGTCGAATCGCCAAACCATTTTCCTTCTGTCCTTGGGTTACAGAGACAGCGTCAGGGGCGATCACATACGCAGGTCAGGTCGCGAAACCGATCTTAAACAGCGGCACATGCCAGAGTTGCGTCTACGAGCGGCCGCTAATGACCTGTGCTAACCATGAGGTGAGGAGTCCGAGTCACTCAGGTGATTGGAATCCTCCGCGAGGACGCGTGGCAGAAGTCTATCAGAGGCCTTTAGGAACTCCAGGCAGGCTCGCAAAGTGCTCCTGATGAAAATAAAGTCTTTGAGTGATTGCGGAGTGTACCCTAATTCTTCTGCACGGGTGGAAAGAAGGGGGAATTTAAGGGCATCAAGGCTGCTGCACTCAAGAACGATGTGTGACAGAGTTTCTTCCCTGTCAGCGTCGCAGTAAGGGCAGGAATGATCGTCAATGACGCCTATCCTATGGGCGAAACTGTCCGTCCACGTGTGTCCCGATAGCAGGCCAACCACAATGTGCTCGCTAGAGACGATGTATGCATACCTTTTGTCTAAAAGACTCGTTGGAGTAAGGCCAAAGCGGGTGTGGATAGAAGGAGCTAGAGAGAGGAATCTGTTTTCCCATGCTTTACGCGCCCGGCCGTAGATTGCCGATTTTACAAACGACAAAGGAGCGAGTTTGTAACAGCTTGGGTCAGCCGACTCAGCACCCCGCTTTGCGAGTGTGTCCGCAATGTAATTACCCACGTTCCCACTGTGGCCCTTGATCCATTGTATGGTGAATCTGTTCTCATTGCGATTCAATCGCGAAATCAGTAGCAGAGCTCTGTCGATAAGGTACTTACCAGTCTTAGAGTTCAGAACTGACTTCACGACTGAGAGGTTGTCCAGGAAGAATCCTAAGGTTAGATGATTTGGTAAAGTGGTTGCGTTTTCAAGTGCCTTAACCAATCCAAGGGCTTCCGCCTGAAAGACAGAACAATGAGGGTCAGGACATGAGATTCACGTATTTCAGGTGCACAATCGAGACAAGAGAACCTGTACACGCTCGCGCCAACTCCATCTCTGGTTTTGGAACCATCTGTATAGTATGCCACGTGGAAGAGCAAGAATATTACAGGGAGCGGAGTTATAGGGGGGGGGGGTAAGGGAGAGGATGTGGAAAGGGAGGAGGCTCGAGTGGAATTTCAGCGTCAACCAATCCATACTTTTTAAGGTATAGCTCAGTTTTAGCCGAGATTTCCAAATCGAGAGGAAGAACTCTAGATAAGAGAAGCGTTGCTGGTTGATCTGAAAGCTCTACAAGCTCTCACTAGGAAAGGCCTTTGAGCACTCAGTAGAACATTTAAGGAGCGTTGAGAAAGATTAGGAAACCATAGCGCCAAGGCATAGGCGATGGCTGGAACAACCACTTGCAGATAAAGAGTTCTCAAGGCGCGGTAACCAAAACCAAAGTTGAGATTAGCGGCTGTGGTCAAACGCGGCAACATGCCGCGGACCTTGGCGCAGACTTCAACTACGTGCTGGTGTAAAGATAGACGTTGATCAAATCTCACTCCCAGCACCTTAATTGAGTCGCGCCATTGGATTGTCCGTCCGTGGATAACCAGATCCCGAGGCGGTACAGGCAGTCTCCCGTGTGGTCTGAGGAGAACCATAGCCTGGAACTTCCCCACGCTGAGTTCCAGCTCATGAAAACTGCACCACCCAGTGATCATGTCTATGGTGTGTTGGGCCGCGGAAAGTTGAATAGGTCGACATCCTGAGACCACCACGACCAGATCATCCGCGTAGGCTTGCGGGAAAACAATATTCCTGTAATCCAGCGTTAGGAGTTCGTCAAAGACAATATTCCAAAGGAAAGGGCCGAGAACTGAACCCTAGGGACATTCTTTGGAAACTCGTCTCGACCCCAGTACAACCATTCATAGACAGTCTCACAACACGGTTACATAGAAACGAGTTTATCAGATGATAAATATTTCTGGGACAAACGTTTTGTGCAATGCTCTCAAGATACTGGAATGGAGCACGTTGTCAAAAGCGCCTTTAACATCAAAAGAAAGAAGAAGACAAGATTTCCTATTTTTAATCGTCCGGGTTATATTAGATTTTATATTTAAGAGTGCGGCTGTAGTAAATCTACAAGGCTTAAATCCGAACTGGTTTGGAGGCGCTTTACACATCCTATCGGCCATCCACGACAGCCTAGCAAGAACTAAACACTCAAGCATCTTGCACAAATCAGGCAGTATCGTGATTGGACGGTGTGATGCGAGAAAGTCCTCCCCACTTCTCTTGGGAATGAGAACGACGTCCCCCAGCTTCTATGTAGATGGAAAGTGGCCAGTAGTTAAACACCTGTTGAAAATATTTATAAAAAAAAAACGTCCGAAAATGTTTAACTAGTTTTACGATAAAAATAGGTGGCATGCCATCACTACCAGGAGAAAAAGATAATTGCGCCTTATCCGCTGTCAACAACAACTCGTTATCTGTAAACAAAGGGTCGTTATCAGATAACGATGTGTTGACTTTGCTTAAATATTTGTGTTCTAACATGGTATCGGGCGGGACATGGCCGAAATAGTATTCTAATAAGTTATTTAATGAGTCCCGCGGACCTTCAGTGAAGCCGCTACCAACTGGGAGAGCTGAGAGGAGTTTGCGCATAAAATTTCCCTTGATGAAACTGTAGATACCACTCCAAGTGCTGATTTCGCAACGCGAGCAGGCTGCCCTCCATGCTTCTTTCTTAGCCAGTCTCCTCGCACGGCGATTTCCTGCCTTCAGTCTCTTGTAAAAGACCTCCAGCACACCCTTAACGACACCGCGTGCCTTTATAAAGGCCCGCTTTGCCTTTTGAGTGACCCTTTTGAGCGAATTCAAATCAGATTTCCACCAAGAGAAGGAGGGGAGGTATTTATCACTTCTGGGACGGGATGGAATGGTGTTTAGACATGTGTGAAAAATCTCTTCGCCGAGTGAATTAATTACATCGTCGAGGGAGGATGAGTCACGCACGTTTTCTAAAAAAATATAAATATTTTCTTTTTTTTTTTTTGGCTGAAATGTTCAAAACTCGATCTCATAAGCGCGACCAAAGCTGAAGTATATATCGCTAAATTTATTCAATTTAAATCTGGGGTTGTCCTGTAAGGGGCAGCGAAATTTAAGTTAAAGACGAGGCGTTTGTGGTCAGACAACTCCTGGTACTCAGGATGCCAATCGGTAACGCTATTTACAAGGCCAGCACTACAGCAAGTGACGTCGATGGAAGAAAAGCAGTTGCCCTCCTCCCACGTCACCGCGCCGTGCGTGGTGAGCACATGCAAATAGTTGGCATCTATAAAGTTTTCAACTAAATCTCTCTTATTTGAGTGATGCCTGAGGAGCAGAGGCTTATCCGACCACCCAAAAGGTTCAACATTTAGATCGCCGCAAAAAATTACCTCGTCATAGTTCAGAGAATTAAGGCTAAAATTTATCTTATCTAGAAGAGGGGAGGGGTCACATGATGGCGGAAGGTAAACATTACAAAGAAGAATACATTCACCACCTAATTCATATATGACAAAACGACACTAACACTAGAAAAATGAGACAAATGGACAAATTTGAGGCTAGGATTTACTATAATGACCATAGCTCCCAACCTATAGTTTGTAATAGGGCCATAGCAAGCTCTGTTAGATGGGATTGGCAGCGATAGGATTTGCCCCTCGCGGCTGGGAGCTCTTGTAAAAGTAGTAAATCTATGTTCTCCTCACGACAACCATTCAACACTGAATACAAACAAGGCTGAGAGCATCTTATATTGATTTGTAGGCACTTGAAAACATTCATTTGACCATCAACTTATTGAACTCATCCTGGGTATCTCGCATGTGCTTGCACATCATGGAGTTGGCATTGTGCTTGTCACCGCACCTGTGACACTTAAGCACGCTTTTATTGTCACAGGCAGTGGTAAATTGTGCACCTGCACAATTGGCGCATTTGGGCGCTTTGGTGCACTTTTTACCATCAGTGTGCTTCCTGTGAGAGAGGCTACCGCAGATACCACATGGGAAGACGCGTTTCGCCTGAGGGACAGGAAGTCAACAGTGACGCGACCACGTGCAAGAAGAGCTTCCTCGATACCCTTAGTAACATATGATAAAATCTTTTTGTAAGTTTTCAAACGTGTCTTTTAAGGAATAAATTTCCGATTCATTAGGTTTTGTGTATTTTAGTGTGTTGTTATAATAGTTTTTTTTATTTCTTTACTTAATTTACATTTCCATTCTAGGAAAGTAAATTCAGGAATTCTGTGTTTTATACTAGTTTTATTAATGAATATATCGATGTCTTTTAATATAGATTTAATTGTATTATTGAAATTGTGTTTGATCTGCGGTATATATTTATATCCTCTATTTAAAATGTTTTGGAGTTTTGGTTCCAAAAAAGAATAATCGCTAGTTAAAACCTAATGAATCGGAAATTAATTCCTAAAAAGACACTTTTGAAAACTTACAAAAAGATTTTATCATATGTCTAATAGATAAATGTTCAAATAATTTATCTATTATATGTAAAAACTTATATCATGACCTTCTAAAAATTGAAATTAATAACAATAGTAAATACACTTTCATAAGAACAACTGAAACTAAAATAAAAAAAGATATTAAAAATGTAGAAAACTCACTAAAATTTTTAATTGCAACAAAAACACAAACACATACCGAAATGTTATATTATTCCTAAATTACATAAAACACCAATCTCATTTAGAACAATCACATCAGGAATAAACTCAGTCATAAAAAACATAGATTTAAGACTAGCTTCAACACTTCAATTCATAATAAATAAAATAACTAACAAACATGATTATAAATTCATAGATTCTAATAAAAGATCAATACAGTTCATACATTTGATTTTGAAGATCTTTACTCTAACATACGTTTAGAAGACCTTAATAATAAAATACACAGCTTAATAAACGAATTCATTAATAATAAAACATACCTAATTCAAATTATTCACAACAAATACAAAACATTCAAATTAGATAACAACACAGCAAAAACATTACTTGAAAAACCTTCTTAAACTTCAATTATATTAATTTTAAAAACAAAATATATATTCAATCTAAAGGTGTTCCAATGGGAACTTCATCCAGTCCTCTACTAGCCAACTTATTACTTTTTTGGTATGAAAGAGAATTCTTTCTACAGAATGATGTAAATTGGCATATATTCCGCTATGTAGATGACATTATTATCTTGAATAACCTACAATTCAATAATGTAATTTACAAAATATACCCTAAATATTTGAAACTTAAAAATAATAAAAAGATAACTAATAACAAAAAAGTTAACTTTTTAGACTTAAATATAAACCTTGCAAACAAATCAGTTGGAACATATGACAAAAGAAATTGTTATAATTTTAAAATTATTAAATTCTGTAATGTCAATTCCAACATATCATCAAATTGCTGCAAAGGCATATATTTTGGTCAATTTTTAAGATTTTATAGAATCAACAACATTAAAACAAACTTTATTGAAGACATTAAAAATCTTAATAAAGAGTATTTAAACAAAAAATGGTTTTAAATACAAAACAGTAAAGTTTTACAATAGGCTGTCAATACACAAATACCTAAGCAATAATAAATATATAATTATAAATTTGAAACTTCAAACTTCTCCAATTAATCTAACCAACACCTTATATTCTACTCTTATACTAAAACAAATGATAGAATAACTGAATATATTTCCTATGACTTTAAATAAATTAATTATATGATAATGATTATAAAGCATTAAATTCTGTCGCGTTCAGCGGCGTAGCGCCCAGGCTCTATTTTGCCCAGACGCCCGAAGTCTCTTATTCTGGTCCCGGGGAGGAAAAAAACCGTGGAATCTCAAAGGTAGAGAAGAGCGATTCCCAAGAAGTCAAATCCGCGGAAGTGTCTAAGGCAGGTATCAACCAAGGCGTAGACCTCTCGAGAGCGGGCCGAGAAACCACACGAGTCTAACCAGTCAACAACAGTTTATTTTTTGTCACGAATATATATACATATAAATATTTACATATGACAAATATGTTTCTTATAATGGATTAAATTTACATATATTTAGAAAAATATAAATCTATAAGAAAATTAACATTCTATTCCCAACATACTCCCACCTTGAGTTTTTTCTACAGAAACTCAACCAATAGTTGGGAAACGACTGTTTTTTCATTCCAGTTCTTTAGGATTGGACTATCTTCGTAGGGTCTTTACTGGCTTCTCCTCGGGAGCCTCCCCGGCGTGGTTCCGACTGTATACTCCTCAAGGTACTCCCCAGATCGGCGGGTATCTCTAAATTGTAGAGCCGTTGAACCGGCCTAATCTGGACGCCCTTGCTGGTTCTCAACTTGGCGACCCTCACAGGTCCATCTCGGCCAGGGTAGACCTCCACAACTCTCGCCAAAGGCCAATTGACTCGCTTAGCATTATCTTGTCCAATCAACACCAGATCTCCCACCTTGATAGGTCTTGTCTTCGAGCGTCTTCTAGTCTCCTGCCTTAAGAATCCAAAATACTCCGTCCGGAATCTCTTCCGCAGATCTTCTCTTAACCTTTGTCTAAATCGGTATCTCTTCTGAAGACTAGCCCTTTCAATAGAGTCCAAATCTGGAACTCCTATTTCTTTGAGGTCGTGCAAGAACAAGGCAGGGGTTAATGGACGTGAGTTCATCAAAGACTCTGTGTCACAGATAATGGTGTAAAGTTCCTCAAATTCCAAACGAGCTTGACCAAGAATCTTACTAAGGAGTTGTTTCAGCAAACCAATCAATCTTTCCAGATCTTGTCTCCTACTTATTTTAGTTTTGACCCTCAACAATCCCAAAGAATCGCAGCATAACTTGAAATCCTTCAACCTCTTGTCCTCTGGTCCAGTGAAGGATTCCCGTTGGATAACTCTCACCAGCATCAGTTCCGCCCTTTTAATTTCATTCACAGTAAGATCACCTTTCACTCGCTGACCTATTGTTCCTCTCGCATTTGTTAAAAACCGGTTCATCCAGGCAGTTACTCTCAATATCTTGTAGTAGTTTGAAAAGCGATAGTAGTACTGATCTTTTTCCCTTTCAATACATGTTGATGTTAAAACAATCTTTCTCTTTTCCGAGTTCACAATATCTGGGTCAGGGTATATTTCCCTATGGGGCCAATCTCTTCTTGGTCTTCTCAACCAACTCGGGCCCTCCCACCACTTCGATCTCTCCAGAGAATCGGCTAAGCACCCCCGTGATGGTAAATCCTCTGGATTCAAACATCCTGGTACACGATACCAATCCTCTGTCTCACTGAGAGATCGAATCTCCATAACTCGATTCATTACAAAAGTCGCCCAGTTATCTTCCATTGCAATTTCTGGAACCTCTTGAGAACATTGAGCTTTACATCCTGAAGAATCAGGATCTTATGCCGAGGCATCGTCTTTAGGCTTAGAGGTATCGTCTGAAGGCCCAGAGGTATCGTCTGCAGGCCTACAGCAGTCATAGGACTCTGAACTCTTCCTTAGAGATCTCAAACCACTCAATATAATAGTCCTATGATCTACAGGATTCGCAATCCTTTCCGGTCTAGCACTTTCACCAGACTTTCTGGAGACTTGTCTCCCAAATTAAGACCTTTTCGCTGGAGTAGGCACTTGCCCCTTTGGAGAACTGGCCGGAGTATATAACATTGGAGTTACTGCAGCTCCAGAAACAGTTTCCTTCGATACAAGTTACATTCCATTGCTTGGAAGATATTTGCCAATTGAACCTTTTTCTATTGGCTCTCTCCTCACATAGGTGATCTGGACAGTGCAACCCTGCTTAGAAAGCGTTTCACCTTCTCCAACCATGCATCATCATTCAACCATTTACTTTTCTTCCGGATTTAGAGGCACGGGCACTCAACCAAAATCGTCTACAACGATTTCCCGCTCAAAACCATCAGTTGTCCATCTTTTTTTTTCCAAAGAAATTTGAGGTAGTCCCAATCATTATCTCTGATGGCGATCATCTGGAAATATCTTTTCAGGTCGGCCACAACTCCGAACTTATTCTTCCGAAGCTTTATCCTTATCTCAGGGATTCTTCTCAGCAGACTGTGTATCCTCTTCATATATCGCTTAAACGAGAATCCGTTTCGTCCTCGATAGGAAGCGCCGTCTTTCGCTGGCCGTACAGGCGCAGCCCTGGAGTCACACCCACATACAGGGCGATCAGGCAAATAGTATCCCTTTACTTTAAATTCCGCATCTCCTATCTGTCCTGCTTCCATCAATTTACTCGATGCTGGAATTCTGACAACTCTTTCCTCAATATCATCAATGGACTCAGCCTCACCATCTGCAATCTCCACTTGATCCGCGCCTTCAGCTACCGCTTTAGAGTTGCTCACCGATTCACAAGCCTCAATTGCAGTTCCAGAATCCTCTACTTCATTATCCTTGGTTTCAGCTTCAGAATCCTTTACTCCGTCGCCCTTAGACTCATCTTCAGAGTCTTGTACTCCATCGCCCTTAGGCTCATTTTCAGAGTCTTGTACTCCGTCTTCCTTAGGCTCATTTTCAGAGTCTTGTACTCCGTCTTCCTTAGGCTCATTACCTTGTTCTGCATATGGCCTTTCTGCCATCCTTAAATCGGTACCTTGTTTTACATAGAGCAGCTTCACTTCTTCGGTGTTCTTTGAATCCATTCCTTGTTCCACATCCAGCACTTTCTCTTTATCTGCTTCAACGGATTCTTTCTCAACTTCAGCCCTATTACTTTCATCAACTTCTACAACAGACTTCTTCTTGACTTGAGCCTTTTCACCGTCTTCAGCACAGCGCTCTCTTACTACTTGAGCCTTATTACTTTCTTCAACAGCAATCTGCTTGGATGGCTCCTTTACCATTTGCTCGGATGATACCACCATCTCAGCATCTTCCTTAATAGAAGCTGGATCAACTCCTTTCATCAGGGTAACTCCGACAATACTTGGCTTCTCACTCATCCCGATTTCCAAACTGCTCCCATCGCAGATCCTCATATCCATTGTCAATTTGGGTAACTTAACCATCCCAGTTAGAGTCGGTCGACCGATTTCTCCTGGATATTCCTTCTTCGTGGCAGTTGCAGTTTCCCTCTGCATTCCTTCCGCTACCACCAGACTTCTTTTCTTTAACAAATATTTCCACGCCACGGCCTTTTCCCGGTATTCCTCTACCATCTTTAGATCTTTCTCTAGATCTTTAATGTCAATCAGCTTACCGATTTCTTCGTCTACCCGCCTCAGTTCTTCGTAGACATCCGAAAGCTGCCCCAGCAGTTCCTCGTGGTCACACTCCTTGTGCACGTCATATTCCTCTATTCTTTTCCCGTACTTGGATAAAGACGTGCGGAGTATGGTTCTCTTCTTCTTGAGTCTCTCTAGCGCTTCTTTTCTTTCCATCTTCTGATCCAAAAGGGTTCCAAATATAGGCACGGCTTTCTCCTCGCGTCCCGGCTGGGATGCCAAATGTCGCGTTCAGCGGCGTAGCGCCCAGGCTCTATTTTGCCCAGACGCCCGAAGTCTCTTATTCTGGTCCCGGGGAGGAAAAAAACCGTGGAATCTCAAAGGTAGAGAAGAGCGATTCCCAAGAAGTCAAATCTACGGAAGTGTCTAAGGCAGGTATCAACCAAGGCGTAGACCTCTCTAGGGCGGGCCGTGAAACCACACGACTCTAACCAGTCAACAAGTTTATTTTTTGTCACGAATATATATACATATAAATATTTACATATGACAAATATGTTTCTTATAATGGATTAAATTTACATATATTTAGAAAAATATAAATCTATAAGAAAATTAACATTCTATTCCCAACAAATTCATTCAATTTGATATCCAGTTACTGTGGGAGGGAACTGGAAAACAAATATAAATGAATTTGAAGCATAATAAATGTTTTATTATTCGATTAATTTATAATTTTAATAAAAAATGTAACTTATATCAATGGAAACAAAATTTTAATACATATTTCACAATCTTTAAAACTTCTAATGATTATTTTCTGACAGCTTTTCTAACTTGAAACAACTTTAAAAATAAGATTTCCTAGAAGAGGGAAGGTTACTTTTAGAACAAAGTGGCGGGCCCCATACAAACACATGTTACTTGTCCACACATGTGCACTGTCTCAAGGGAGCAACAGACGCCACTTTGAATAAGTAAGTAAACAACCTCATTCTATGTTATCTAATATTAATTTAATTATACAGTTTAATGGTCGAAGAGAAATCAATCCATAATGAAGTAAGGGTGAAATGGGATGTGGTATTTCCATCTGAAGAGCCCTGATACCACAGATTTCTCTTTCCAATATATTTTCCAATCTCCTTTTGTGTAATGTCCTGGTCTACCATTAGGGTTCCAAAAAAATAATTTCTAATAGGCAAAGATTTAAAATATGTTTATCTATCCTTAACTAGGCAAAAACATTATTTCATATTATTCTTACTCTTAAAAAAAAATCAAAAATTATATAGAAAAAAAATTATATAAAAAATTACAAAAACTATTAATTAACTAAAAAATACTAACACCCTTTCAATGCTCTACCTGTTTGAAATAAAAGTGTATGGTTCTTTCTTTATCTCTTTCCTCTCTTTTACTAAAAAATAAATATATAATCATTATAAATCTCTTCTTTATTCCTATTTATTTTTAGAGTATGTCTACATGACGGGTAAAAGCCGATGCTAAAAGACGTTACGTTGTTAAATCTTCTTTTCTTGTTAAATTTTCTTTTTATTTTTCAAAAAAAAATTTTTTCCCCATTTAAAATAAAAACATATTATTCTAACATATAATTACTTTTATTACATTTTTCTCTCCTAAATATTGCACAGTTGATTAAGATTATATTGATAAAGAGGGAGCAATCTCTCGTAATATTTTGAGAAAAAAATTATTTTATTTTTTTCTTTACAGATCCAGGTACGCCTTTTTATATAATCTTAATTAATGGATCGCCTTTTGACTCAAATATATATGTAATATTGTTTCAAATGTGCCGACGTATGGATGAACTGGCAGTTGTGTACATGAGGCGAGTGTTGATGTTCTTCCCACACGCGGACAACAAGAAGCAGAGGCAGGGCTAGATGTTAACAACGAGAGTGATCGGGGACAGCCCACGGGACAGAAGTTGAGGCCTCGATACAAACTTAGATGCCTATCACCGAGACATGGAGAGAGAGACCGAGAGAGACAGAAGCGTTCTGCCGATGGACACACTGTTGAACATACTGCCGTTGACCCCCTGCTAAAATCTGTCCTGTTGGGTCGTCCATAAAAAGCCCTGGAGGGGGGGGGGGGCATCTGGGCGTCGGCTATTTCCACCTCTGCCCCCAGCTGCCACCATCTGACCGCTCTGGCTTTTCATTTTGATGTCACCATTTTTAGTTTGAATAAAAATAGGGGTGTACAGGTTAAATATAACCTGTTATATATTAATAAATAAAGATATAGAATATATACAAAATATGGGGGTGGTAGCAAATAGGAACAGTGTACATTTTAATAGAAGGGTATGATCTTGTAAAGTATCGGCTCTAACTAATTGGAAGATATATGAAATATACCAAAAGTGTATATATTATCTATAGTTGTGTGGCATTGTAACCAGGCACTTTGCCCTTTGTTTAAATTGAGCGAATTTCCCAAAGTGAGCGCGGCTAATAACGGCGATGAGTGCCAAAGGCGTTTTTTATTTCGTGTTTTTTACGGCTTCTTAACCTTTTGATATCAGTTAGTTTGTTGGTTTAGTTTATACTACTTACCTTTTTGGAAGGATTTTTAGGACACAATGTTTTTTTATTACTAACCCATTTTATTTCTATAAGAATTACGGTTTGTCGGGACACTTAATAGGGAGGTTAGTTATTATCGTTGGGTTAGGGATTATTATAGGGAGGTTAGGTGTGTTTTTGTTTCTTTCTTTTTTCTTTTTTTTTTGCATTGTCATTTTATAATCAAAATCATTTTTTAATTGACGTTTTTTTATCTAAATTATATCAATTATTGACTTTTTTTTCAAAATTATATTTTTAGAATTGGCTTTTTATCTTAATTTATCTCCCTCATTAGCCAACCTCATTTCCTTTCTGATGGCCACTATACCTCCCTGAAGCTGATACCAGGCGTTTGCTCCCAAGCTCATGATGCGCTCGCTGACCACCATGATCTCAAGTTGGAATTCACTATTTTTCTCTTAGCTCGATCTTATTGAGCCCTACTAAACATTGATTTAGCCTGTTCCCTGATATTTGGCCAACCCAATCTATATATATATATATATATATATAATTGAATTTCTGTCTGTTTGTCTGTCTGTCTGTATTCTATAGATTCAAAAACCATACATCCAATCGCTATGAAATTTTGGGATATTATTAGGTATATCCCCGGGAAGGTTTTTGAAAAATAATTTCTTGAATATCTTGAATATCCTTATAGTTATTTTCAGATTTGTAGATTTAACTCGAAAGCAGCGCCCCCATTGAGACGATGATAACAAGTTTTTAATCTATAAGTTTTATTATCACTATGTTTATTATCTTAAAGATTATTTATCAAAAGTAAGATTTTCTACCTATTAATTGCGCACAAGTCAAAGTTAGTTTTATCATTTATCTACAACATATATATTGGGAGAATAGATAAAATGATGATTTTGTAATGTAGAAAATTAGGAAAGACAAAATTCAGGATGACACGGCAATTTATTTGAGACAAGAATAATGATAATTAATATTGATTTTATTCAACTTATCGAGTATTTTTCAAGGGACCGGGAAATATTGTTCACTTTATCGAGAGATTCAAATTTAAGAGTTTCAAATTATCGAAATTTTTTTTAAAATAAGTTTATAGAGAATTGTTTTAACAAATGTTCGTTAGACAAACCTTTACTCGGGTAAAACCCGTGCGAAGCCGGGTACATCCGCTAGTTTCTTTATAAATCAAGAAAAGCCATCCACGAACGCGTTTCGCGCTGTTAGCGCTCGTCATTGTGCATTAAGCTGTATCACTGCGACCAAAAATATTTTTGGTCCCAGTGGCTTTTTGAGAAACCGATAAATGGGTGTTTAAGGCCAAATTTGCGTGAATACGCTTAACACATGAAAAACGATAGAAAAAAAAACATTTCTTGGTTTTTCAAGAAGCCTCTGGGACCAAAAATATTTTTGGTCGCAGTGGTACAGCCTACTCCACGCTGACCAGCGCCAACAGCGCGAAATGTGTTCGTGGATGGCTTTTCTTGATTTATCAAGAAATTGGGTTGGCCAAATATCAGGAAACAGGCTAAATCAATGTTTAGTTGATTTCTATTCCACCAGATGGCGCTCTGCCTTCTGAAAAGCACATGTGCTCCTGTCAGGTTATACCTTTTTTATTTTTAATATCAACACCTGACTTATTATTATTATTTTTTAATTATATTTTCATATCATTCAGTGTATTTATTTATATAAAAGCGTATTAAAAAGATCAATTTCCTCCCAGAAAAATTTCTATCTATATAAATGCTCAAGTGAGCGCGGTCAGGATATGCTTTTTTAAATTTTAATATGTATATATTAACACAAAGCAATTATATATATGTGGTAACTGAGGGTCTCTCGCTGTCGTGTGGGGAAAACCTGTGGTAACTGAGAGGGACAGTCAGGGCGTGGAAAGTTTTCCAGTACCTCTCTGCACCTTGGAAGACCTTTAACAGTTCTCACAGAGTACAGGCAGTCGTGGGCAAGGCAAAGTGGAAAGCTTGGGAATGTCCATAACAAAATTCGAAGAGATACAGTTTTATTAGGAAAGTTCCGTGAACAGATATAAGTCGGGCTAAGCAGCAAAAGATAGAGAT
The DNA here is from genome assembly GCA_030710605.1 of Cordylochernes scorpioides. Lineage (NCBI taxonomy): Eukaryota > Metazoa > Arthropoda > Arachnida > Pseudoscorpiones > Chernetidae > Cordylochernes > Cordylochernes scorpioides. Next base: position 43,847,859 of record CP092874.1, read on the forward strand.
AGAAGAGTTCTTACTGTTCTACATGACCGATGAGGTGAACCTTGGACACACCTGACGAGTGCTCCCGCTGATGGTGAAGTGACTATATTTTCGGCTAGGTCGGAGGTCTTATATATCTTTGCCGAGAGAGGAAGTATTGAATTTCAGCGGATGCAACAAGAGCGTGGATCGGAAGCGAAATTGTATACTCTGGCAACGTCCTGTGATCTTGCTATCTTTATGCCTCGTTGGACTTCTACATCTCGATCTCTGCTTTAGCTCAACTCTTAATCTATTACAGAGTTTTATTTATTTATCCTCAGTTTGTACAAAGTACATTACATATGATGATGTAATTACACATGTCAATAATGCGTATAATCATTTACAGATGTGTTTCTATTATACAAAATGAAAATCTTGTTATAAGTATTATACAATAAGGGATTGTTGGTTTAAATTACAATAGATGGGCCCTGTGAGTGAAAGGGTTTATCCAAGTTTAAACGGGTAAAGTCTCTCTAACACAGGTAAGTAATTAAAATTTATTTTAATCAATTTAAACTGTAAATAGGGCTATAACAAGATGTCTTGTTTGGATATATCTGAAAATAGTAAAAATAAAACGTCCAACGTGTGATCAATAATATCCAGGAATGAGACTGGATCACGTAAAATATTCAAAATAATGAAATAATTTCATAAGGTCCTTATAGATAAACATTTATCAACACTTAGAAATAAAAATTGATCACATAGACGCACGCGCTCACGTTTTATCGAATTTATAAGCTCGAGTATATCAGAACATTTTCGAATTTCAGTATGGACTGTATTGAAAAACAGCGAGTCTGCATAGGGTTTTGCTTTAAATTAGGGAAACGGCTTCCGAATCATTTAAAATCTTGAAGCAGGCTTTTAAAGAAGATGCCCTATCACAATCGAGGACAATTGAATGGTTTGCACGATTAAAAGCTGGTCGAATAAGCAAGAGAAAGCAAGGATGTTCAAATCGAAAAGCTTAAGTGTCTTCTTATCACTTTATTTTATGTAAAGGGATTGGTACACTATGAATTCGTGCCCGATTGTCAGACCATTAATCAACATTATTGATGCATTGCGACGTTTAAGAGAGCCTGTGCGTCAGAAAAGACCCGAAAAATGGCATAAGAAAAATTGGCTCTTGCATCATGACAACGCACGGTCACATACAGCCGTCACTGTACCACTCTATTTGGCTAAACATGGAATTGCTTTACTACCCCAGCCACCCTATTTTCCTTACTTGCTCCCAACGACTTTTTCCTTTACCCTAAAATTAAAAGAGTCTTAAAAGGACCTCGATTTGACTCAATACCTGAAAGATGAGGATTTTCAGAGGTGTTTTGATATCTGGAGAAAAAGATGGAACAAGTGTATAGATAGTGACTGTCATTATTTTGAGAAATTTTAAATTAAACTTTATTTTACTTTTGTATTTCTTTGAATATTTAGCATTCCTGGAAATTATTGATCACACTATGTATGTTTAATCAAAAATTTATAATTTCTATATATATATATAAATCAATGTTTTTATGTTTGTTTGTCTGTATGTTTGTTTGTTTGTATGTCCGGTATACAAATTCGCAGTAGTTCACTAATTCAAACCAAAATTTCCATACATAGGTAAAAAAAATACGGGGAAGTCGATAGGCTATTTTGAAAAATATATAAATCAAATATTAAAACTATATATTCAAATTATTCTACTTAGCTCACGAACAGCGCCCTCTATCAAAGATTGGATTAAATTATGCTGATGCAAACAAATAGATAATGCTAATAACAAACAATTATTAAAAAAAATCTTATCTAAATATATATCACTCGGGTAGATATGCACATGGGTAAATCCCGGGGCGAAGCCCGGGTCACCCGTCTAGTTGATTATTTGAAAAAAAAAATTGATAAAACTTTTGTTTGTTTAAAAAAACAATAATGATTAGAATGAAATGATGATAAATAAAAATAGACATTCTAAGAGATTATTAGTGGGCATTGGAAAGGGTTATGGGTTAAAGAATATGCAATTGTTAGGAGTGCACATGTAAACCAAATACTTAGATCCAGGTGCAAAGCGAGGATATAGACTTGAGCGTCTTTCTAGGCAATGTTTCACTTGCGATCCTATATAAGGGTTACAGTGCGTTGTCACAATTTTAGGGTTACTGGTTTGAAGGTTGTTGAAAAAAAAAAGTGTATTATTAATATGGTTGAAAGGAGTGATGTTAGCCATGCGATAAGTAGAATTGTAGCGACAGTAGGTGATCTGACTTGACATGAATTAAAAAATTTGATTGTGGTCCGCTAGAGCTGGGAAAAAAGTTGAAAGTTGAAAATGTGAACGCTTTGTGAATGCGTTGGTGATTTTGCTCTGCGGATGATTAAAATAAACTTTTGAAACGATTTAAGGCCAGAAGTTGGGATTTTCAAATCTGGGGAACTGTGTCCAAAGAGTTTGTTGGACTTGTATAAACCGAAAATTGAGAAGCGCAAATTATTGGTTTGATTGGTTACTAAAATGTTGTGTATTGTGATCTCAATTTAACATGTAAAATGTTTGATATGTAAAGTGTGTGATGTGATTAAATAATTTGTGAGATTTGTGAAGTAAATCTAAATGTTTGGTGTGAAACACGTGTTACAAAATGGCAATGATTCAGCTAGCGGCCAAGATGATAGCTTTGTGAGGGGAGAGAGGGCATTGTCCAAAGATAGTAGCAACTAGGGGGAGTGACGTCAAAAAAGGACGTTCACTTCCTGTCTTTCTCGGATATCGTCGGGGTTCTATTTCTGGGATGGTCACTCGTGCGGGGTGTTTGTTAGATTTGTCATTTACAACAACAACAAAAACCTTTATTAAGACACTATTGTCTTACAAGGGGATTCCCCTGGAGGTTATATATGTACATGAGTGAGGAGGAAAAGCAATCCAGAGGAGAGGGGGAGCAATCAGCCGTTGTCTGTGGAGTTGAGCACCTCTTCTCTCATTTTATCAATCGCCTTGAAAAATTTAAAATATTTATAAACAAATGCTTTATCCAGCAGGAGAGCATTAAAGATTTTATAAACATGTTGTTCATTGTAGTGAGCTAGCTCCGAAATTTCGCGAATTTCCTGTCTCTTTTCATGTAGGAATGGGCAATGGAATAGATAGTGGACCAAATTGTCTTGGATGCCAACATTGCAGAAGTAGCAATTTAAAGGGTCGCTGTTCCAAAATCCCGTGATATCCTCGCGGAAAAGTAGCCATAGAATCCTTTGACGGGCTATAAATAGTTTAATTTTCAAAGGGAGGTTTGATAGTAAGTAGTCCTCCGTCATAAAGGAGCTACTTATAAATTGGTAGTGAATAAAATGAGTTGAGCATTGTATCTTAGCTCGGTCAAATTGGAGTAGCTGGTCCACTGTGGTTTGAATAATTCTAGGGATTTCTCCTCGCACAACCATATAATCTTCACAGTTCTTAAGAAAAGAGAAAACCCCTAGAGTCAATGATGCTATTCAAGTTATGAATAAAGTTGTTTCCCGCTTTTCCCACAGTTGAAACTTTCCAGAGCTGGGACAAGCAAACATAGGGTAATCTTGTCCTGTCCATTTTTAAAATCCGTATCCAGAACTTTAGAATCAATTTCGTAATGTTTAATTCAAGGGACATCCTTCCGGTTTCTGTTCGCAAGATGTAGCCCGGAGTATATTTGGGTAGGTCAAGAAATCGCCGTAGGAAAATATCCTGGATCTGGTTTACGACTACTATCTGATTTGTCGCCCACATGGGGGCCGAGTATAACAACGTGGATAAAACTATGGAGTCAAGTAATTTCATCACTGCTCCGAACGATTTGGTTCTTGACTTAGATAGTATTCTCCATACTGCGTTTGTAGCAACCAATGCTTTGCTTTTAAAGTGCTGCGCCACGTAAGCAGTTGTATTCTTGGTAGTTAAGGGGTAGCCAAGATATGTATATTTTGAAGATACTGTCAAGGGTTGTTGGCCCCAAAACCAAACGTCAGATCTGGCCAAGCGGCCTCCATTTCGAAACACTACGATTTTAGACTTAGATTGGTTCAGAGTTAAACCATTTTCCTCGAAATATATTTTTATTAGATTAATCTTTATTTGAAGATTTATCTTGGATTCACCAAAGAGGACTATATAATCCGCGAACAGGAGGAGGTGTATAGTTCCATGGCCCGGTAAGTATATACCTGGCAGGTCAGAATCATCCAGTGTAGCAACCAGATCGTTAATGAAAATAATAAATAAATACGGTAAAAGAGGTTCACCCTGAAGAACACCTGATTGTATTTTGATGAATTCTGTAAAAGAGCCATTCCATCTGACCGCTGCCATCATTTGAGCATAGTAGTTCTGTATGATTTTGATGAATCGCCCACTTAAACCAACAAGCGCAAGCTTTCTCCATAATAGTAAATGTGGAACTGAATCAAACGCTTTTTTAAGATCCACAAAAAATGCATAAAGTTTCCTTCTTTTGCGGTTTAATGTCATTTGGATTAGTGATGTAAGCGTGAAGATATGGTCTTGGCACGAGTAACCCCTTCTGAATCCTGCTTGGTTTTCCGCTATGAGTTTTCTATTCTCAATCCAATTACTTAGTCTATTTTTTAATATGGATGTAAAGAGTTTTGACAAGTTGCTTATAAGCGCAATGCCCCTATAATTTGATGGTGCATTCGGATCGTCATTTTTGAATATTGGTTGGATTATGGATTTTGACCACTGTGAAGGAACTTGGGATTTAGTTAATATTTTATTGAATAAGTTAGATAAAAGGATTAAACCATTCTCAGGTAGGGCTTTGATAGCTTCATTTGGTATACTATCGTAACCTGCTGCTTTATTGTTTTTCAAGCTAGCGATTTCCCTCGCAATTTCCAAAGGTGAAATTTCGGCGTCCAGCTCGAAGTCAATAGGAATTAGTAGAGTAGGTATATCAGCAATAATTATTTGAGGAGGCGACAGTAAACCCTGAAAAAAGGATTCCCACTCTGAGATGTCAATATTTCCTTTTGTGCTATTCCGTTTCTTAAAGGACGCAATTATTTTCCAAAATTCGGCAGAGTCCCTAACATTGCTAAGGGCAGCTTGAACAGAATCAGAATATTTATTCTTTTTGTATTTGAGCAATGATAAGTATTTGCGTTAACTCGTAATAAACAAATCTTTATAAATAGGAGTATTAAGAGTCAAATATAACTTAAGATTTTTTTTCATATATGTTTTTGCTGTATAACATTCTCCGTCAAACCATGGCTTAGACCGCGAACTATCCGCTCTTCCCTTTGTTAGCATTCCTGCTCTCATCATTGATGTTTGAATCCTGCTAGTAAGAGTGTCAGCACATAGGTCTATTGAGGCGTCTTCCGGTAGTTGAAGAGCATTTAGGTCTTCGAGACAAAGTTCATATGTCGAAGCTTTATTTATTGACCAGGTAATTTTTTTTTACAGGAATATGCTCTAGAGGTAGGCTTTTCGCTTTTGTATTGTCTGATCCGTTTAGTTTTAGAAGAAGTGGCAAATGATCGGAGTAAGGCGAACTTTCTATACTTAGGTCAAGAACAAGTTCCAGTAGTGCAGGAGAAACCATGAATAAGTCCAAAACTGAAGACCACTGATGTGAGATAAAAGTATAGCATCCGTTTTTATCACTAATAGATCTTCCGTTTAGTATAGTGAGGGAGTTATCATCAAGGAAATCGACAAGAGTCTCAGCCAGGGGGGACACGGTTGGATCTCTAGAGGTACGGTAGACGGAAAGCATAGCTGGGATCTGGAACAAGTTGTGAAAAGCACCCAAGTAGCCTATGCGAATATTTAAATCACCGCCTAAAACTATTTCGAATCCTTGTTGCATTTTATTTTCAACATAGCAAAACAATTTTTTTAGATTTTCTAGCTGTAGTTCGCTTGGGGGTAAGTAAACAAAAATTGCACACACTAGGGGTGAGTCCGCTATTGAAGCCAGTTTAAATATAACCGAGATCCATTTAGGCTCAATTTCAAATTTGTATATTAAGCCTTGGATTTCTTTTCTAATTCCTACAAGGATTCCTCCAGAGCTTCTCCCTCGATTCGAAGGTTTAACAGCTGGTGATTGGTAAAACTCAAAATCTTCTACAGCTAGGTCAAGTAAATAGTGGCACCAGGTTTCAGTTACAGCAAAAATATCAAACAATTTCAAGTAATCGAAGAGAGAGAAGACCGAAGAAATTCTAAAAAATCCATTTATGTTCCAGTATATGATCCTTAAGGGATTACCTTTTGCTTTTACAGGTTTATTTGAAGGGTAATTTGAGTGGCGATGATTAGCTGAGCATGTATTTCGGGTTTTCCTATTTGGCGGCAAGATTGGATGATCTATTGATAGTCTCTGCCCGTAGGTCAGTGAAAATGTATCGTTGGGTTGACTATTCACAAGTGATTGTTTCCTATCTGCTTGCTACAATGAATGTCCATTGGCATCTACAATTTGTCCATCACAGACCTTATATGCTATGCCATTAATTATTAATTTATTGTCCCTTAGCTTAGCTAGAGTACCTTTTTCGACGAGTTCTCTTCTTTTGACATTCAAAACGCGCCGTTGTTCTCTCATCTTCATGCTATAGTCCTTCGATAGTGATATCCTAGTTCCTCTTAGATTGAAAGCAGCTTTGAACAGAGTTGATCTATCGTTTTGTTCTGGGACTTCAACCAGGATCGGTGCACCTTCCGTATCCGTTCTCGGCAGTCCTCGTTATTATCTTGTTCTATTTCGTAAAAAATAAGGTTCCTTTCTCTGCTCTTTGCATCCAAGTATTCAAGCTGGTCTTCTAAGTCTTTTATTTTTTTGGAGTTTTGAGAGAGTGCTGCCTTTGTAACGGCAGAAGATTCCTCTAATTGTTGCAGTCTTTGATTTATATTTTCTACTCTATCGTCGATTGCCGAAAGACGGGATTCCAGCCTCTCACCCCAGCTATCCAGCCTTTTGGTGAGTGCATTTATCAGATCTTTGATCTCTTTATCCCTATCTAAGCTTGTTTCCAACGTCGTTTGTTTGGACATCCTAGGGCCTGGATTTTGTTCGATGCCAGCTAATATTAAGAGCATTGAAACTACACATATAAGGTGAAAGTTTCGGAAATATTTTGAGAGTGAAAGATTCACGCGTGATAAGCAAATCTTTTTGCCGCCGTATGTATCCGGCTTGAAAGTATGTAAATTTGGCGCAGAATTCTTGTCAAATAGACAAAAAATTATGATGGTAAGATATATTGGATATGTAGGTTTCATTTCAGATAGATTGAGTTTGCACTTTAGTAAAAATAGAGAAAATATTTTAGTCAGATAGTTCACTTACCGAGAGCGACGTTGCGTGCTGCCTATTCGTGCCGCCTCCTAGCGGAGAATCGATTTGTCATTTACTTGAACCTGACTTTCTCTCTTTTCTTTTGTTGAGGTTGGCAATTTTCTGGTCTATTTGAAAGATAGTTTTCTTGGTGTTCGTGTCTTTGTGTTTCGACGTTAGTTTAGACTTAGTAAAAATGTTATTCGATGATTTCAGGCTAGAAGTGAGTGAAAGATATTATTTTCGACGTGGACACGCTTTGGGGTGAGATGTGTCGCAGGCGTGAAGGCGTCTTTGGCCTGTTATGTGAGAAAAATATTTGTTGTGTTGCCGTGTGACACTTGTGAAGTGAATTGAATGGAAAGGTGTCACGTGAAGTCATAGTTTTGGTACAGAATTTAACCTGTTTCACCAAGAATAACAAATTTACTAAAGTCATGGGTGGTGGTTGTACGAACATGTATCGAGAATTTTTAGATTGTTAGTGGATGTGGCACGTTTAGTGCGAATTTTTTTTTTGTTGTTGGCGACGATATGGAGCTTGTGTGGCTCGAAATTGAATTTGTTTGTGAAGTCGCGCACTAATAATTGTTGCCAATTGAACAAAGTGATGTGTGAGGGTGTTGAAGTTTGTTGAGAGAGATGTATGGTTGATTAATTACGAATATAAAAGGAAGAGATGAGGGAGTGTAACAATGTTGGTATAAAACGGTGGTGACCTAATTTAGCTACTGGCGGGGAATTGGACGTGATTTTATTTTTAACTTGTTTTGGGGAGGACAAAAGTAATAATTTTGAGATATTGCCTCTCAGGAGAGAAATCACAAGAGATTTCTGAAAAAAAAAAAGTGTGTTTCACCTATGTTGATTTATATTTAAAAAATGATTTTTTTGTTCTTATTATTGATTATGGTAGCGCGAAAATTATCCACGTAAAAGGGCAATGGTGTGATAGTGATAAAAAAGTTGAATGGGGGCGTTTACTTAAATGTTGAACATGACAATTATTTTTGAAAAATTTTAAGTATTTGATTAAGAAATTGGTATATTTTGGTATGCAAATGATATTAAGAAAAACAAAAATAAGTTTAGAATTATGATATGATGAGTGTTTTTTTTAAATAATAATAATAATAATGATTTTTTTTCAAGTTATAGATTTGGATAATGCCATTTTAGATAAATTTAGGAACGACATGTAAGATTGGTAAGTTGTTAAAAATGTGTGATTGGCGATTTTTAAAAGTAAAATTGAAAGTAATGAATTAAAATTTATAATTTGATTAAAAATAAAGTAAAATTGATATAAATGAGAGTGTATAAGATTTGAAAATTGATTTTGAAATGGTATAAAAAAGACAAAAAATTGGATATAAAATGATTAAGGTGAAAATAAACAAATTTATGGGGATTCAAGTTGTGAGCTTGTGGCGAAAGTTAGGTAAGATTTTAAAAACTTACACTTTTGATGATTGTTCAGTCAGGAGACTTGATCTTGGCTAGTTGTCCTGCTGATGTTGAAGGCGCTCCATGTAGGGCTTGTAACTTCTGTAAAGTTGATTGCGGCTTGTCGCCTTGAGCATTGTCTCGATGTCAGGCCGAAGGTGGGGAACTTCTCACCGGGTTTGCACCACTCTGTTCCTAGGTTCCATGTCTTGCGGGTAATTCGGCTGTGTCGTTGAGGGTGGTCAGCTTGCTCCTGGCGTTGGCGATCTGTGCCACCGGGTCTGCGAAGGTCCCTTGGGGCGACGTTCACTCCTTAAATATAGTCTCTTGTTGGGGGAGAGATTGCTCGGTCGTTTCGTTGGAAGGGCGGCTTGTTCCTCCATCTTTTCTCTTTCTATCTGGACAGGCTTCTTACCTCTTCGTTGTGGTCGCCCTTCGTTTTGGTTATCCTGTCGGCTTAAACTGTGGTGAGGTATCCAGTCAACTTAAACTGTGATGTGAGATCCTGTCGACTCTCGCTATACTGTGATAACCGAGGGTCTCTCGCTGTGGTGAAGTGACTATATTTTCGGCTAGGGCGGAAGTCTTATATATCTTTGCCGAGAGAGGAAGTATTGAATTTCAATGGATGCAACAAGAGCGTGGATCGGAAGCGATATTTTACACTCTGGCAGGTTCCTATCTTTAGATGTTGTTGGACTTCCATCTAAATATTTTGCTATTGCTTAACTCTTAATCTTTTACAGAGTTTTATTTATTTATCCTCAGTTTGTACAAAGTACATTACATATGGTATTGTAATGACACATGTCAATCATGTGTATAATTATTTATAGATGTGTTTCTATTATACAACATGAAATTATTGTTAAAAGTATTATACAATATGAGGTTGTTGGATTAAATTACCATATATATATATATGGAAAATTTGCCGGGAGGAAATTAATCCATAGAAGCAATGGGCGCTTCTCCCGTCAAAATAAACGTCAGAATCTGACGCCATCTATTGACCGTCGTCGCAACTAGCAGCATCGGGTCGGTGACAAAGCCACAACACCAGCTTAGGCAAACTGAAAAGCGTCCACCTAGAGACCATGGTTTCGGGCTAATGGCCCTCGTCAGTCTAGGGCGGACTTCCACACGGGATCTAATGGAATCCTCACAATCTACCGAAGGGGTGTTTTGCTGGCAATGTGGCTGGGCCAAATCTATGGCAAGAACATAGATGGAAAATTTGCCGGGAGGAAATTAATCCATGGAAGCAATGGTCGCATCTCCCGCCAAAAGAAACGTCAGAATCTGACGTCATCTATTGACCGTCGCCGCAACTAGCCACATTGCAAGCAAAACACCTCTTTGGTAGATTGTGAGGATTCCATTTGATCCCGTGTGGATTTCATGGAATAAAGTCCGCCCTAGACTGACGAGGGCTATTAGCCCGAAACCATGGTCTCTAGTTGGTGTTGTGGCTTTGTCACCGACCCGATGCCGCTAGTTGAGGCGACGGTCAATAGATGGCGTCAGATTCTGACGTTTATTTTGACGGGAGAAGTAAAAAATTAATTAATTAATTAAGTAGCCTCCAGAATCATTTATTTATTTTTTCACATCAAAGAGAGCAGTGAAGTCACACGTGTACCTAAATACAAATGATGATAATCTAAATAATCTGTTTTAAATAAATATCATAGAATATTTTATATAAAAATAAATAAATATATAATTTAAATTTCAAATATATTAAAAATAATATAATAAATACGCCATTAATCATGATGTAACACTTCCCCCTCTCCAGAGGTCGTCAGAAACTACTGAGAAAATATTTTGGCCCATATAGAATATATTCTATATGGGCAAAAATATTTTCTCAGTAGTTTCTCACACTTTCCTATTTTCCTAATTGGGGTCCAAACTGCTACTAATTCTCCTGGTTCGTAGCTTCTTTCCATGTGTTTCTTGTCATAGTTATTTTTCATTCTTTCTTGAGTCTTTATTGTGTTGTTAATAACTAATTTTCTTGTTTTGTTTATTTTGTCTAAGTGATGTTTTATGTATTCATCATAATCATCCTTGTCAATGTCCACCGAGATATTCCTGTCGTCCAAAAGAGACGTGGGTTCTCTTCCAAACATCAGGAAAAAGGGAGAATATCCTGTGGTTTCCTGAATTGTAGTATTGTAAGCGTGAGTGATGAATGGGAGTATTTCGTCCCAATTCTTCTGATCAGTGTTCACATACATACTGAGCATATTGATCAATGTTCTATTTAACCGCTCTGTCAATCCATTAGTCTGGGGATGATAGCTCGTTGTGAAGCAATGTTTAATCTTGCACGTTTTCATCACCTCTTTCATTAAATTACTGGTAAATTGAGAGCCTCTGTCACTAATAAGATATTGTGGGGCTCCGTGCCGGAGAAAAATATCCTCTACTAGAAATTTAGAAACTTCTTTCGCTGTTGCTTCCGAGACTGCTCTTGTTTCTGCATATCTAGTGTAGTAGTCCGTCAGCACGATTATCCATTTTTTCCTGTTTTTCGTAGATGGCAGTGGACCAACAAAGTCAATTCCAATTCTTTCGAAAGGAAAGTTGGCTGGGGGGATGGGCTGTAGTAGTTCAGAAGGTAATTGGTTTGAGCCTTTCCTACTTTGGCAAAGGTGACACGTCTTAACGAATTCTGAGACATCCTTTAGCATGGATGGCCAAAAGTATTTACTCTTTATTCGGTACATGGTTCTGGCGACGCCCAGATGGCCATTCGACATATGATTGTGATATTCTTTCATAATTTCTCTTTTTTTCTTCTCTGGAACCACAAGCAACCACGCCCTGCCTTCAGGGTTCGGGTTTTTCTTAAAGAGGCATCCATCTTCTTCTTTAAAGTTTTGCGCAATTGACCAGACAACAGCCAGACATTCTTTTTCAGTGGTTGAATAATTTTGCTCCGCTTTACTCAGGGTACGACTCAAATATGAGATCACCTTCTCTTCACCACCGATGTCTTGGACAAGAGTTGCACCTATGCCGATGTTGGACGCATCAGTATGAATATAAGTAGGCGCATTTGGATTGAAGTGCCCTAAGATTGGTGGACTTAATAGTGCTGTTTTTAGGGTTTGAAACGCTTCCTCTTGCCTTTCTGTCCAGGTAAATGATACACTTTTTTTAATAAGGTTGGTTAAAGGGTCAGCAATTTTTGAGAAATCTTTGATAAATTTTCTATAATATGAGCACATTCCCAAAAATTATTGTACTTCTTTGACCTTTGTGGGCCGAGGAAAATTTCTGATAGCTTTGATGTTATGTTCCGCGGGTTTTATACCATGTTTGCTCGTTATATAGCCGAGAATCTCCAATTCTTCAAAAACAAATCGGCATTTTTTGTCGTTCAATCTTAAATTAGATTCACGAAAACATCTAAAAACAGCTTCGAGTCTTTTGAGGTGCGTTGGAAAATCCGGGCTATATATGATAACATCATCCAGATAACACAAACAAATTTGCCATCTCAGATTTCCAAGCATATTCTCCATATTTCTCTCAAAGGTAGCAGGCGCGTTACAAAGTCCAAATGGCATCACGTTGAATTCATATAACCCATGTGCCGTAGTGAAAGCCGTCTTCTCTTTGTCTCTCTCTTCAATTTCGACTTGCCAATATCCCGATTTGAGATCTATTGCTGAGAAGTACTTGGATCCTTGGAGAGAATCCATTACATCATCAATTCTTGGGATTGGATAAACATCCTTCACTGTTACTTCATTTAATATCCTGTAATCCACACAAAATCTGTATTTGCCATCTCGTTTTTTGACCAATATAACGGGAAAGGACCAGGGACTTGAAGATGGTCTAATTATTCCTTCTTCAAGCATCTCGTCTATTTGATCCTTTATGATGGTTCGTTCCTTAGCACTTACCCTGTAAGGCTTGTGCTTTATCGGTTTTGCGTCTTCTGTATGAATCTGATGTTTTGCCAAATTGGTCCTGCCTAACCTCGATGAGAACAAATCAGTATACTTGGCGAAAATTTGTTTTAACCTCTCTTGTTCTTTAAATGATAATTTTTTGTTTATTTGAAATTGTATTTCGTCATTTTCATTCTGCTTCTCTATATTCTCTATAAAATTTACCTCTGCAGGAAGACTTCCATAAGCCAATGTTTGGTCTTTCATGATTTTTAAAGGTCGAGGATAAGGGTTCGTTATCCAGATATGAGTTTTCTTATCCGTGACAGTAAGCAAACTTCTTGCCAATCGAAGACCATTTGTTTGAGTCATTTTGTTGTTCTCTTCGATGACATATTCCCCATCCTCTGCTTCTATTGAGTCCCTAATCAATTTAATAGATAGTTTAGGTATAACGGTATCTGTAGTGCTCTTTATTTTTTTTAGATCATAATTGCTTACGTCATGATTACTCGTCAAATTATATTTTATCGTTTCTCGTTTACAATCAATTTTAGCATTCATTTTTTTAAGGAAATCTCGTCCAAGAATAAGAGTTCGTAGATGCGCGTCCATTACCACAAATTCGTGGGATAATTCAGTGTCATCAATTTTTAAATCTAAAATAATGCTACCTACCATATCTATTTTTTTCCCATCGGGTTCTGAACATGTTTTAGTGAGACTATTTATTTCACGGCCAGCAAAAAGTGCTGTTCTTAGGTCGACCACTGAAAGATCGGCGCCTGTATCAATCAAAGCTTCGAATAACCCTATCTTGTCCACATTAATATTAATTTTGTACCTAGGGTCCAACTTTCTAATTCCATTTATGGTCGACTTGCTTTGATTGAAGGAATCAGGCGCGATACTTAGTTTAAATCTTCCAACACGGAATATCTATTCCGTGTATGAATATTCGTTTGTGTGTCATTACAAACATCCGCATAGAGGCGAGGCCGTGTATAATCATTTCTTTCGTCCATTTGAAGATTTTCTTGACTCTTGTCTTGGGAAACTGAGGGGTCCTCTTCTACGATCCTCACAAACTTGACTCTGCAATACCGCGCTACGTGTCCTGGCTTGTTACACTTGAAACATATTGGTCTCCCGTCTTCTGTCCTATTCCTATTTGAATTTGAATTCTTATTGTATGTTTTACTTGGGTAGACCGGTTTTGGCTCAGGATTGGGAGTGTAAGATCGTCTAGGGGCAGATACCTGGGGCAGAGGCTTGTTCTGGTAGTACCTCGGAGTGGGGGCCTGGAGCTTGGAGGTGTTCTGGTAGTACCTCGGAGAGGGGGCCTGGGGCTTGGAGGTGTTCTGATATGGTTTTCTGAACGAAGTAGCATTCTTCCATTGCTCTTGATGATGGGGACGAGGAGAGCGTGGTCCAATATATAGAGCTCTCGATTTTTCTGCACGTTCTTGGTAATTCTTTTCGAACAAATCCAGCTTTTTACAAATTTCTAGAAGTTCATTGGTATTTTTAGGAGGGTTTAGGTGAAGGGCAAAAGAGTATTCTTTCTTTAACCCTCCAATAACCCAGTTTATTTTAGTCTCTTCTTCCATTTGGGGGTCGACCTTGTTGCACAGTACAAGGATATCCTCTGCGAACCTGATTGCAGGTTCATTCCACTGTTGCATCCTGTTTAGTCTCATCTTCATTTCTTCTTTGTTGGCGTCTGAGGCAAAATCCTCAATTAGGCGGCTCTTGAAATTTTCCCAGCTGGTGAAACTTATCTTGTGTAGGTTCAGCCAGGTTTTGGCGCTACCAATCATATTCATGGCAGCATAACGAGAGATAATGTAGTCTGCCCAATGGTACAGGAAGCCAATTTCTTCAAGAGATTTAATCCATGGGCGAGGGTCTTCCGTTCCATCATACTTGGGGATGTCGATGTTGGGATTCAGGACAACTGGGTCGGAACTAGCATCTCCACCAATTGTTGCGCCGGGTTGCGGCTTGGCAGACTCTTCAGCCTTGATTCTCTCCTGTGCTGGGTCTTGCATCTTACCATTTCAACCATCCTACAAATTTATATAAGGGAATAATGAGATAAGTCTACTTTAAGTAGCCTCCAGAATCATTTATTTATTTTTTCACATCAAAGAGAGCAGTGAAGTCACACGTGTACCTAAATACAAATGATGATAATCTAAATAATCTGTTTTAAATAAATATCATAGAATATTTTTTATAAAAATAAATAAATATATAATTTAAATTTCAAATATATTAAAAATAATATAATAAATACGCCATTAAGCATGATGTAACAGTATGAAGGAAATTACACTCGGGGGAATTCTCGGGCGAAGCCGGGTCATTCGTCTAGTAAATTAAAATTACAAATGAACCCCTGTACATAACCATCCCTCACAGTATATTGTAAATTTTGCCACGTGGAAAATTAGGGAAGACACACTTCTGGATGAGACAGAAATTTATTTCAGGCAAGAACAAACTATGCGTGATAAACAAAATATAAGCCACGAGGGGAATTTACAGAGTAGCAAAATATAAACATAAAAATGACCACTCTGTTAATAAAAATAATAAATACTTTGTTACATAGCTTCTTCCCTATGGGAGCTGTGACCAACAGCTAGCAATTATTGTAGATACTGACATGGATCTGACGTGCTTCTGCCAAGGATTCCATCGAAGTCTTGGAACTTTGTCCCTAGTACCTTTGCGTCCTTTTTCTTGTGGCGTGAAGAGCGGCTTTGTCGTCGTATCGTCTATAGGGAAATCGGCATCTTCGATGGAAGTATTGGCTTTAGCACGGCGGTGGAATCCTGGAGTCAGTCTCCGAAATTTATTTCACAGAACTCATGGCTTCAAAGTCTTCTCGGCGGTATTCAGTTTGTCTTCCCTAACTTACCCGGCATCTCCACCAAAATTCCACGTTGAAAATTAGGGAAGACCAACTTCGGGATAAGACAGCAATTTATTTCAGGCAAGAACAAACTATGCGTGATAAACAATAAATAAGCCACGAGGTAAATTTACAGAGTAACAAAATATAAACATAAAAATGACCACTCTGTTAATAAAAATAAAATATTAATGAATACTTTGTTAGAATATGACATCTAGGTTGCTCTTTTTAAGCGGCACCTAATAAATTATTTGGAACTTGGTAACTCCGAGATGTGTAAAATAGGTAAATGCAAATTAAAAAATGTAGCGAAAAAAATTGATATTTTAGATGCGGTTTTCTGTAATGCTCTCTGCGATTTAAATTTCCAAGATAATAAATTTTAATTTTTTAATAAAACTCTCTCTCAGTTTCGATTATATTTATTTTAAATCATTTGAAAAATATTTATCTATCTCTGATAATTTATTTTACTCTGGAATGCCGTCACTACAGGATAAAGCACTCTTGATATTTTTTTCATTGCAATTCAGAATCTGCCACTGAAGCTTTACGAGCGTTTCGTACCTTTAAAGGTATTCGAAGCGGTAAAAGACCTATGAGGGGCTACTTTCTAAGGCGAATGAGTAAAAATTTGAGGAAACTGGATCTCTGGAAGCAAAACCTCAGAGTGGAAGACCATCGACTTGCAAGTCAGTGGCTGTTACGGTTTTGCAGAATGTTGAAGCTATTGAAACGTTATTCGGATATAGAGAAGTAGGTGCTCGACAAGTTTCTCGACAAACGGGGATTTCGTATGAAGCAGTTTGGAGAGCACTAAGAATTGTTCTTAAAAATACCCGTGCAAAATTCAAAGATTTCGCGAGTTAAAAGTCGGCGATTTTGTGAAGCGTCAAGAATTCGCTATATGGGCTTTCCGGCAAATTGATATTGATGAAAACTGGATGTCGATTGTTCTGTGGACAGATGATGCTCACTTTTCTCTAAACGGAAAAGTTAAAACTCAAAACAGCCGCATTTGGGTAAAAGAAAACCTTAGGAATTTTGCAGAAATGCCACTTCATCTGACCAGAGTTACATCTTGGTTTGCGTTCACTTCTTTTATTATTGGGCCATTTATCTATGAAAAAATCAATGGAAGAACTTTTAAAAACCGTTTCTGATACTGGTAAACGTTCAACCTTTGAGGAGAAAATGTTATTTCCATATTGGAGGACAGACAAGCACTAAGCGAAATAACATTCATGTAAGATGGAGGACCTCTTCATATCTCCCACGGTGCAAAACAATTGCTGAAGGTTACGTTCGGTGAAGATCGTGTGATATGTCGCCACTTTATACACCAGTGGCCTCCAAGATCACCAGACTTGACGCCTTGCGATTTTTGGTTATGGGGTTACATTAAGTCGCGTGTTTATTGATACCGGCCTACCACATTGGTCATGTTGAAGGTTTCAATCAGACGGCACGTTTCGTCAATTTCAACAAATTTGTAATTCAATTCTGTCCGTTTGCAGGCGGTGTTTGAGAATAGAGGGCGCCACATTGAGCAAGTATTGTGACCTAATACAAGAGAGAAGGCAGTTACCTCATGTGTACTTGCCATGTATTATAATATCTACCAATATTTTGCAGCTCTTTGTGTTGGGTTATGACATACATAAAGGTTGGTGATTCTGGCTCACATAGCGATAGGTTTCGATTTCTGCGTTAAATGATCAAAATTCGAGTAGTTTGTTTGTAAAATGTAAAAAAAAATAGAGTACTTAATCACTAAAATTCGGGAAAAAAAGGTGCTAAATTACAAAAAAAAATTGATTGGAAACAATGGTATTTCGAAAGAAAAGATAAAATGAGAGAGGAACCTCTCGAAAATGTAAGGTTATAAAAATAGAAATTTGAGTCCTTTTTTTTTATTAAATATTTTCTAATTTGATATCATAATAAAGATTTTTATCTTCAACAGTTCCGTTTTATACCAACATATATTCACCTCTATTAATTTTCTTTATATATTTATCTGATAATTTTTCAAATCTTTTTGGCAAATAAAAATAATTTTCTTCTTCGCCTATTTCTAATGTTGAAATTGTTTTTTCCCCATTTTTTGTTGTGAATTTTCTCAATAAAATCAACTTATATTTCCCAGGATATATTTCGCTAAATTTATAGGTTTTAGAATGAAAGTTGATACTATTGAAGGTTTCCAATTATATAGAAACATTTTTATTCAACATATTTTCATAAAACACATCTAAACATCGAACAGGCTTTTCCTAATGCTCTAGGACATCTCGGACAATCTATTTTTCAGAATCTATTCCTTATAATAATTCTTCTGAAATCGAATCTTTATATAGAATTTTATAACCATATAAAGATTGTAAATATTCAATATAATATTTAACTTCCTCGTTACTTTATCCATAAATGTTGGTCGTCTGGAAATCTTTTAAATTTTAGACCTGTAATATATACAGGGTGATCCAAAAGTCCCGCACTATTTTAAAAATTAATAACTCCGCGAATATTTGCGCTAGAGCAATGCGGTAAACACCATTGTATTCAGGATGCAATGGGATTTTTTATGGCAAATAATGAAAAATTCGAAATTGGTTTTAGTTACAATTTTATTCGCCAGATGGCGCTCTACCAGAATCAGAGATTCAGCGGCCAAATTGTTTGATAAATTGAAAAATATAACTGATCGACACGTATTTTTCCTTTTTGAATACCAGGAAAGAACCCTAATAATATCAAATAACAAATTAATAAAACACCACTTCGCCAAAAGTATGAAGAATTGGTTAACGATTTTCAAATACAATCAGAGATATGTAAAATAGGTAAATGCAAATTAAAACATGTAGCAAAATATTTATTTTTATATGAGGTTTTGTGAAATAGATTGAATGTTTGAAAAACACTGCTGATATCAATACACGAATTTTTGAAATGTTAATATAGTACCAAAAATTATGATGGCACTATTAATAGGATTTCTTGCTATAAGGAATGTGTAGTTTCTTGACTGATTGGCGACCCTTGACTATTTAACTGGATATTTGTCATGATCCAACAAATGAAATATAGAGGGGAGTGACAAAATATATTTGTCGTACTCTATTCCAAATATCCTATGGGCTTGTCAAATGTTATCATTGTTTATTATACTGTACACAATTTTAAAAATGTGTCCCCTCAAATAAAAATAAATTTTAAATCGACCTTTTGCGTTGAAAAACGTGGTAGTAAAATCATTTTGTATTATTATTTTTTTTCACAAAATTTCTAAAGTTATTGGTGTACAGAAAATATTCCTTATGCTACATGTATTTCTTTGGAATGTATTTCTATGTTATCTATTATCTATGTATTTCTTCTAATGAGCGAAAAGCGAAAAACTAAACATAAGGGGTAAAATTGTGTGTACCAGTGTTATTCGAGAAGTTATAACACTCCGGTTTGCACGACATAATATGTGAGCAAATGACAAACAAAATATTACTGTTCACAAAAAAAAAAAGAGTCAAGATGTGAGGACAGCATCTATTATCCCCATATCCCAACACAAAGAGCTGCAAAATATTGATAGATAATATAATACATGGCGGCTTATACAACACATGAGGTAACTGCCTTCTCTCTTGTATTAGGTCACAATCCTTGCTCAATGTGGCACCCTTCATTCTCAATCACCGCCTGCAGACGATAAATGACAGAATGGACAGCATTAAATAACATATCTGTTAAATTGATAAAACGTGCCATCTGATAGAAGCCTTCAACATGGACAATGTGGTAGGCCAGCATCGATAAACACACGATTTAATGTATCCCCATAAACAAAAATCGCAAGGCGTCAAGTCTGTTGATCTTGGAGGCCACTGGTATATAAAGTGGCGACCTATCACACGATTTTCACCGAACGTATCCTTCAGCAATTGTTTGGCACCTCGGGAGATATGAGGAGGTCCTCCATCTTTCATGAATGTTATTTCGCTTAGTGCTTTTACCCTGCAATATGAGAATTCCCTTTTCTCATAACGTTCACCAGTTACAAAAACGGTTTTAAAAGTTCTTCCATTGATTTTTCAAAGAAAAATGACCCAATAATAAAAGAAGTGAACCCACACAAAACTGTAACTCTAGGCTGGTAAAGTGGCATTTCTGTGAAAATCCTAGGGTTTTCTGTTGCCCAAATGCGGCTGTTTTGAATGTTAAATTCTCCGTTTAGAGAAAAGTGAGCATCATCTGTCCACAGAACATTCGACAGCCAGTTTTCATCAATATCAATTTGCCGGATAACCCATGCAGCGAATTCTTGACGCATCTCAAAATCGCCAACTTTCAGCTCGTGAAATCTTTGCATTTTGTATGGGCACACACAATAGAGACATTAAGTGAAGCGTCTTCGGATATCACAATCATACTTCGGCGAATTTAACGCCAAAAGTTCAATTCGGGGATCACCTGTCCAGGATAACAAAAGTCAGTAGGTTGAGGAACATGCTAACCGACCTCGACCTTACACCGTTAAATAACGGAGAGAACACCTACCTATCTAAGTCCACAGGCACAGAATCCGCAATAGACATCACAGCGATAAATTACAACATCGCACCCACAACACAATGGAAAATCCTGAGAGGTGCAATCAGTGACCACAGACCAATTTTAACAACCCTAAACTTCAAAATTGAGAATATCCATTAGAATAAAAGAACATGGAACTTTAGGAAAGCCGACTTGAAAAAAATTCACAGAAAAGCTTGAAGAACTGTGCAACGAAAAATTGAATTACAGAACGCTTGACAAAAGCTTGGAAATATTCTCTTCGAACATTTAAAAAGCTGCAAAAGAGCATCGATAACTAGAGGTAGACGTAAAGACCTGTGGATACCTTACTGGAAGGACCACAACATCGAGGCAATGATTTCAGAGCGAGAGACAATATCAATGGACTTCTTAAAACAAATAAAACAGAAAAGAACTCATTGAAATTATTCACAAAATATAACAAGAAATTTGGATATTCAAACAAGAAAAATGGCAGAATTCTGCGAAAAAATGGATACAAGAAAGGACAGCCAACACTGGAATATAATTAGAGTGTTAGAGAACAATCAAAACCAACACCAATCCTCCAATACTCTAACCGATATGAATAGAACAGCGAGAACGAGAACAAACAGATGGCTGACATAATTGCTGAATATCTTTCAAGCACTTCCATTCTCAACTATACGAATGAAGAAAGGACTCTAAAAATAATATAAACCAGTTAGTTAAACAAGCAAGAAACTTCCATCAACAAGATATTTTCTCGAGAGACTTCACACTGAATGAGCTAAACTCATCAATAAAAAAATCCAAGAGGTCACCAAGAGATAATCTAATCTTTGGTCAAATGATTAAACACTTTGAAGTCAAAGCTAATAATCAACTCCTACGAATACTGAACATTTCATGGCAAACTGGTACTCTACCAAAGAATTGGAAGATATCAATTATAGTGCCAATACTGAAACCAAACAAAGATGCCAAGGAATACAAGAACTATCGGCCAATTGCTCTCGTCAGCATACTTTGTAAAATACCAGAGCGAATTATCCACTCTAGGCTCATAGTCTGGCTCACAAAAAAAATAAAATAAACCTCTACCAAACGGCCTATAGATCCCAGCACTGTACAACTGATCAACTGTTCTACTTCTGTCAATCAATAATAGATTCTTTCCGGGAAAAATCGCCAAAGAAGACCACGGCTATATTCCTTGATATGACCTCAGCTTTTGATCGAGTGTGGAGGGAGAAATTACGTGAAAAGCTGCACAACATCGGATTGCAGACTTCTTAAGGGGAAGAAGGTTAAAGGTTCGGGTTAATGGAGAATTTTCCAAGGAAGGAAGAACATGGGCTGGTGTACCTCAGGGATCTGTGCTCAGTCCTCTACTCTATCTGCTATATATTAACGACATACATCCTTACCTCACTGAAGACACAAAGGTTGCCTGTTATGCAGATGATAAATCCATATGGCACACAAGTAGCAGCATAGAAAAATCGTAAAAGATACTGAAGACATCAATGAGAGGACTGGAGAAGTGGGCAATGGAACTCCAAATGACCATAAACCCAATAAAACCGAACCTATGCGTCTTCTCCACTCACAGGGAAAAAGGGATAAATATAACCACAAAATAAGCATAAACAAACAAATAATTGATAAAATTAGAAATCCAAAATACCTAGGTGTGATACTGCAGTCCTGTATCTTTCCAGTTGGTCTCGAGGACCACGCCATCACCATCTCCTAAGCGGCGAAGTACGCGATCTACGTATTCATCGTAGATCGCAAAATGCGTGATTTAGCTGGAGACCCACTGGCGATTCTCCACCAAACTCTGCAGCGCTGGCAGAGGCGCCATATTCATTGTACATAGTGTATATAATGCATATTATCTTTTTTTAATAGTGCAGACTGTGTATGTATTGACAAGATCTCAACAAAATTATTTTAATTATTATTTATGAGGAATTTTAATTTTCATAGCACATAATTAGCACCTCAAATAGAGCTATCAGAAAACTAAACATTCTGAGAAGGCTATGTGGAACAAATTGGGGAGCAAAACCCAGAATTCTCAGAACAACATATACCACCTTAATAAGACCGATAATGGAATATGCAACACCGGTCTGGGCTCCCTCAAGCTCATCACTAAATGGAAGACTAGACAGTGTTCAAGCAAAAGCGGCCAAAATAATCACTGGTGCTGTTTCATCCACCAACAATGAGAAAATTCAGAGAGAATGTGTTCTAGACCTACTCGCTCGAAAGCAGAAGACAAAATAAAAACAACTTGGATCGGCACTTCGGAAACGAGGAACCAGAGGACGAGATCTCTCTGACCACTTGTGGTTTGGTGGATCCGCCCTTTTCTGAGAATGAGGTGAAACTGACGGCTTTCAAGTTCGGGAAAAGAAAATCTTCTGGTCCCGAAGGGATCGATAACACGGTCGTGAAAGCCCTGGTAAGGATGCACCCATCGCTTCTTTCCAGGTTATTCAATAAGTGCCTGGACACTGGTACATTTCCTGAGGCATGGAAGGTTGCCCGAGTAGTGCTTCTCGAAAAGTCTGGTAGAAAGGGTAATTCTCCTAATGATTATCGTCCGCTTTCTTTACTAGTGTGTCTAGGTAAGGTCCTGGATAGCCTACTAGCTCAGCGACTGAAGCACTGGCTAGAGAGTAATGAGCTCCTTTCCTCTTTCCAACATGGTTTTAGGGAAGGGAAGTCCACAACCACAGCTCTGAACGAGGTGTTAGAGGGGGTTGAGATGGGCTTAAATAAGGGTGCTTGGGTTCTTTTCGTGGCCCTGGACATTGATGGCGCGTTCAACTCCATGAGCTGGAACAAGTTGATGAGAAATTTGATGGACATGGGTTGTCCTGATAATTTGTGCAGCTTGATTCGTGACTTCCTGAGGGATAGACGGATTAGCCTCAGTTTTGGTGGGCGGAAGTTGGAAAGAAACTGTGCTAGGGGTTGCCCCCAGGGCTCTTGCTGCGGACCTATTCTGTGGAATATCCTCGTAAACACCGTTTTCCAGGAGGAGCTCCATGAAGGAGACAGGCTGGTTCTCTATGCTGACGACCAGTTCCTCATCATTGAGACTGCTTCGAGAGCGAAGGCTGAGAAGTGTGTTGAAACTTCTCTCCAAATTTTCTCGATCTGGGCCCATGACTCTGGCCTTAAGTTCAATGTCTCCAAAACTAAAGCCCTCAGCTTTAAGCCTAGGGACATAAGAACTAAAAGGAAAGGGATCAAATGGGAACACAAGCCGGCTATCCGGATGGAAGGACGGAGGGTAGCGTTGGTCAATAGGATGACCATCCTGGGAGTGGTCATTGATGACAAGATGGGTTGGCAATACCAGGCGGAGGAGATGGTGGCGAGAGGCAGGGAGGCGTTGTGCAGGCCTGTCCTGGTTGGCCCTCAACAGGATATGGGGGGGGGGGGGAGAGAAGGAGGGTACTATTTTTAGGAACCTCTGCCTCTCCTGTGTCGAGCCAATCCTGCTATATGCTTCCGGGGCTTGGTAGCGCCGAAACAGGGATCAGAAGGTGGCAACAACTCTAGAGAGAGTGCAGAGGACAGCGGCACTCAGAATCACAGGGGGATATCTCACTACCAGCAGTGAGGCCTTTTTGGTCCTCGCTGGGCTTATTCCCCTGGGATTGAAACTAGAGGAGGAGACCATCAGACAGAAGATCTGGGAGAAAAGGGAAGATGCCCTGGGACTTCAAGCGGGGGCCCTGGAATCGAAGAGGGACACAAGGAAGCCTCCGCAGTGGTTGCAAAAGTGGAATTGGAGTCCTAGAGGGCCGACAGGGATTGGCACGGAGGTTTTCACTGATGATAGTAAGTCTGGAACCAATACTGGAGCTGGGGTAGTGATATTCACTAATGGAGAGCTGATCTTCCAAGAAAGTTTAACACTCAGAGTGGACGAATTGGTCTTTTCAGCCGAGCTGGTTGCGATCAGGGTAGCCCTCAGAGTGTGTGCCGAGAAGAACTTCAGCCCGGACCGCCTCTATTCAGATTGTATGTCGGCCCTCGTCGTTATCAATCTGGAGAAAGGGCAACTCGCGCATCAAATAATCCAGGAGCTGGAGATGATGACGCGGGCTCCGGAGCTCCCTTGGTTTAGGAAACACAGCCTCATCGAAGGTAATGAGTTCGCAGACAGGATCGCTAAGGCAGGATGCTTTAGAGGTAGATCACTGAGGACCCCAGTGACCAAGAAAGAAGTTTATAGGAGGATCAGGGGTCACGTCCAGGACTTATGGTTGGACAGATGGAGGAACAGTGTGAAGGGGAGAGAGGTATTCAATGGGGTAACAACACCCAAGTACCTCTGTAAGGTAATGTCCCACAAACTCATTAGGGTAGTTCGGGACATGGGCTCTTCCCCAAGTCTCCACAGATTTTAAATTAAGAGAAACCCTGATTGCGTCTATGGAGAAAGGGATGTGAATGCACGCCACTACGTCTTGGATTGTCCAAGGGTAGTGGGTGTACAGGAAGAGAGAAGGAGGGCGAGGGGCGCGATCGAGAATAAGCTGCTGAGAAATCACAGCAAGCTTCTTGAGAAAGCCCACGACGTGGCAGCTGAGCTTTTCCTCAGCTGTGAGTGAACAGAGTCGACCTGGGGCTGCCTCCCCGCGGTCCCTGCTGGACACAGTAGATAGTTTCCTATTTTGCTGTGATTAAAGGCCACCGGTATAGAAATCCTTCCAGACACGTTGTCTGGGAGGTGGTGTTTCCAGGTACAATGTCCAAGCACTAGCTTGGATATCGTTACTTGGCTTATGAGTTGAACAGAATAGCAGCGAAGGGCATGCTTCGCATGCCGGCTTGTGGGCTGAAAGGTCTGGGTGGCCATCTGCTTCTAGGGTGTACCAACTGTGCTTAGGTGGGATCCTCCAGTTCTTGTTTATTTTGGCTACTGTTTCTATTTCTTTAAAAGTAAGTTTTTTTTTCTGTAGCAAGGGTTCTTTTGTGCCTTTTTTCGCTAGCGCATCAGCAGCTTCATTGCCTTCAATGCTAACATGTAAGGGTATCAATTGAAGGTGAATTTTTGAGGTATTGAGAGTTTTTGGAGATAACCAATTATGTTCCTGCTTACTTTGTCTCTAAGTTCCCCTGTGTGACTCAAGTGTTGTATGACACTTCTACTATGAGTAAGAATCCATATATCGTGATGTTTAGTATTTCTGATGGATTTTAAGACTTCATAGATGGCTATAAGTTCTGATCTGAAGATTGAGCAAAAATCTGGGTTTCTTCTGTTCATTTTCTCATTGCCATTTGTGGTTTTAATGAGAGAGCCACTGCCAGTGTGTCCCAACTCGTCTCTGCTACCATAGGTATAGATAGTTATTGCATTTTTAGGAATTTTATTAATTATTTCTAATGATAATTGTTTTAAGTATTCTGAATTTTTGTATTGTTTGTTGGTGGGTTCGTTTAAAGTGGCATTAAAAATAACATTTTGTTAGTGGTTCGCATGTAGATATTTTTTCAGCTAAATAATATTTTTCCTCTTTATATTTTAAGAATCCATTTCTTTTGGCCAGGTGGAGAGGGCCTTCTTTTTTGAGTCTTATATTGGGTTCCCAAATAAGTATGTAATTGAAAGTTCTGTGTTTATTTTCATAACTCTTGATTTTGTTTATATATTTTGGCAGATTGTAGCTTATTCTATCCTTTAAAGGCATAATGTCTGCCTCGCAAAGTACAATATTATTAGGGCAGGTATTTCGAAGACCTGTAATAATTCTAGGTGCATTTAGTTGTATCCTTTCCAGTGTTTTTAGATTTGTTTCAGATGCTGTACCATAGATTTGATATCCATATTTCAAGATAGGTCTCATTAGAGATGTGTAAGTTAATTTTAGTGTTGTTGCTTCAGCTCTCCACTCTTCCTGAAATATATTTCAAGATTTTTAGTCGGTCTCTTCCTTTTCTAACAACTCCTTCAATATGTTTACTGGAGTTAATTTCTGGATCCAGGGTGTAGCCGAGATATTTAGGATGTTTATTATATTGCAATTGTTGTTCTTTCAGAATAATATTTGGTCTTATTTTGTATAGTTTCTTATCGGTAGTAAAAAGACAGGTTTCAGATTTTTGGGGGTTAAATTCTAATTTATGTTTATTAGCAAATTTTTCTAGGTGGAGAATAGTCTTGTTCAAATCTCTTTCAGCTTTTTTCCAGTTAGTGTTGCTGCTCCATAGAATAATGTCATCAGCGAAAAGTCCAATATTGGTTTTATGTGAAAATTTGTCTTCTATGCCTGCAATAAATAGGGTGAAGAGAGTTGGGCTAAGGACTGATCCTTGTGGTAATCCTTGGTACAATTTGAAGGTTTTAGATAGAGTGCCATTATATTTTACCCTGATGAATATATTTTTAAGAGAATCATTTATCCAAGTGATAGCTTTTCCATCAATTTTGAAATGTTGTATAATTTTGTAATTAACTTGTTTTTCCATACCTTATCAAAAGCTTGTGTAAGGTCTAAAAAGCAGCTATGGTGTGGTTAGTTGGCTTTTTGTTTTGTGCATCTTTTACCTTTTGTGTGAAAAATAAGAGTTGGACTATTGTCCCATGTCCTTTCCTAAATCCATATTGTTTTTCTGGTAAGAGATTTCTTGTGTCGGGGTGGTAGGTGAGTCGTCTGAATATAATTTTTTCCATTAATTTGCAGCAAATATTTGTGAGGGAGATAGAGTGCTGGTGACATTTTTACAGTCATGAATAATCTTTCGGGCCTTTTTTCAACCTTGATTTTACTACTTATTTGATATGAATTACCTAAAAGATTGGCAGCAATTTTGTCATTAGTTGCTGGTGTACCATCTGTATTCTCAATCATATTTGTGTTTTCAGTTTGTGGCTGGACTCTGTCAATTTGTTTTGCCAAATTCCAAAGTTTTGTATTTGGGTTTCTTGGGTTCAGGTTTTCACAAGTTTGTTTCCATTTTTCCCTTTTCACATTTACGCATAATCTTTTTATTTTTGCAATCACAATGTTCAGTTCAGTTCTACAATTTGTTTGGTTTTGGGTGCACTTTTTTGTAGTTCATTTCTTTTAGTTATAAGTGTTTGAATATTTTTTGCCTGGTGTGTATAATTTGGAATCCATTTCTTAATATAACCTCTTGGTATTGAAACTTTGGCTGCTTTAAAAGTGTTTTTTTCGAAAGATATCATATTAGCCTTTTTGAAGTTCCATAATTTTTCTTAATTGAGCTAGTTTTGGTCTTGGTGCTAATTTCTATCAAATTAGGCAAATGATCACTTTCAAAACCTTTTAATATTTGCTATTTGCATTTGTTGAAAATGTCAGGATAGTAAAAACTTATATCAAGGGCTTGTGCAGTATTATAGCTGTAGGAATGATGGGTAGGATTCCCATCATTTATTTAAGCACATGAAGGCATTGTCGTCAAATATGTTTGATAGTATTTTGCCTCTTGGGTTTGGCGTAGAACATCCCCATAGTTGATGTTTGGCATTAAGGTCACCTAAAATAAGAGTGTTGTCTGTAAGAAATTGAGCCATTGTTCCATCGTCAATAAATGTATTGTTTGGAGGGTGATACATATTGTATATGTTGATGGCTTTGTTTTGATTGAGGTAGACTTTGATACCTTGGGTTTCGAGGTCTAATGTGTTTGGAATATTAACGGCTATGTCCTCATAGTACAAATTATTGATTAAAAATGCTAGGCCACGCCCTTTAACAGCATATACAGATGGATCTTCAGACCTTACCCTGAGTAATGGAGGGGCCGGAATTAACATAATACTGCAAGATGGAACAAACATCAAAATCAAAGAAGGAGCAGGACAGATTTCGTCAAACTTCACTTGTGAACTGACAGCTATCTGGAAAGCCCTAGATGTATGCCTTAACCAACCATCCCTGCATCAAGCAGAAGGAATTTTAATATACAGCGACTCCATATCCGCTCTAGAAGCAATTCAGAAGGGCAATACTAAAATCACACAGAAAATACACTCGTTACTTACCCAACTGGAACCATTGGAGAATAACTGCATTCTACATTGGATCCCTGCCCATGCTGGGATCGGGAGTAATGAAATGGCATTTGAATTGGCAAAGGAAGCCAGAAAGTTGAGCCAAAGGAAAGAACAAATGTCATTATTTGACGCTGATTCTTTGTCAGAATACAAGATAATTAAACAAAAAAAAATAAGAAAAGATCAAAATGCTAAATAAACTCTGAGAGAAAAATGACAAAAACTACAACAAGACTTAGAACAAAACACTATAAAGGAATGACAATACATCCAGATGGCACAAGAACCTATAGGGCATGCAACAATTGTCCTGGTGTGGAACTTACACCTACCCACATATTCTCATGTCCAGCAATGGCCGCAGCCTTGCAGAAATTTGACATAGACCCAGAGCAGCAGCTTTACACACCCAAGATAGTGGACATTGCTTCTGATGTGATGGAGATGCATGGTACATCTGAGGCTCTTTATTGGACACGACAACAACAACGGCATTCCAGAGTAAAATAAATTATCAGAGATAGATACATATTTTTCAAATGAATTAAAATAAATATAATCGATACTGAGTGAGAGTTGAATTAAAAATATTATAAATTTATTATCTTCGGAAACAAACCGTATCTAAAATATCAATTTTCTTTTTGCTACATGTTTTAATTTGCATTTACCTATTTTACATATCTCTGATTGTATTTGAAAATCGTTAACCAATTCTTCATACTTTTGGCGAAGTGGTGTTTTATTAATTTGTTATTTGATATTATTAGGGTTCTTTCCTGGTATTCAAAAAGGAAAAATACGTGTCGATCAGTTATATTTTTTAATTTATCAAACAATTTGGCCGCTGAATCTCTGATTCTGGTAGAGCGCCATCTGGCGAATATAATTGTAACTAAAATCAATTTCGAATTTTACATTATTTGACATAAAAAATCCCATTGCATCCTGAACACAATGGTGTTTACCGCATTGCTCTAGCGCGAATATTCGCGGAGTTATTAATTTTTAAAGTTGTGCGGGACTTTTGGATCACCCTGTATATATATCTCTAGTGGTTTTATAAACAATATTTTTCTCTTGATCACATTTAATATATAATCAGATTCGTATACCTGAAGGGTTTCGCCAATAGGCAATTCTAAATGAAATCAACTGAATTGTCTTATTATTTTCTTATTGGGAAGAATAAATCCTTGGCAATTAATAACAATATTTTATATAGGAATAATTTTTCTTAAATATAATTAAAACCATAAGCTCTCCTGTATATATACCATCTTCTAAAATATATCTCTTTATCATCATATGGACGCAACGCTATTTTATTCATTTCAACGCTCGCACAATTTCGTGTTTATATATATATATATATATGTGTATATATATTCGATCTTATAAGATTATTTACTCTATATTGTTTCTCTTTATTAAATAAACAATTGTAATAATCTTCAAATTTAATGGTTTTATTAACAACAGATTTCTTAGTTCCTTTTGATTTTTTAATTTGTTCTTTTTTATTTTTTTCTTTCTCTACTTCTTTATCATTAAATTCATTAATTCCTTTTTTATCAAGTTTTATTGCATACATTTTACTCTTTAAACCAACATGTCCTTCCATAATTATACCGCTAATTTCATCTTTCATTTTACCTAAAACCTTTTTATTATTATTATTATTTTTTTTTTTTTTTGGCATCCAATAATTTTTGAAAAATCACTTGTATTAAAGTAATCAATCATTTGTGACATATCCTTATAAAAAGCTTCCGTTTTTATATCAGAAATAAACGCATCAATATCTTTATAACAAATTTCTATGTTATCTCCATATTTCTTCTTCATCACAATATAATTAAAGTCATACATGACATATTTACTCAGATCAAGAATGCTCATTCCTACATATATTGGTTGATCAAATTTTAATCTATCTTTTTTCATATGTAATGCTATCAAATTTTCATTCTATATTGTTCTATTTTCAAAAGTTGGTTCTGCAATTTCTCTCTCAATTTTAATATATTCATTCGAAAATTTTATATTGCACCTTTCTCTAATTGATTCCATTGTCTTATCATAAATAGAATTATTCATTAATTTGAAGAAATCTTTTTTAAAATCGTTAGTAGCATTTTTTCTCATTTTAGTATTCGGTTCAATGTATGATTTCAACCATTTCGATTGTTTTAAACGATAATATTCTATGTATTTTTTAAATTTTTATTCCCAAGCTAAGATAAAGTTGTAAAGTCTCTTATAATGAATTACATAATTCTTTTTATTTCTCAAATTTAATATTATTTTTTTATTTTTTGTTGTTTCCTTGAATTGTTTTTGATAAGGACTCAACCAATCTGATTCGACTTTCAATTGTTCTGGAGCAAGAGGAAAATCATTGTGTTGTATATGAAAATCTCTTGGATATTCCTGATCTACTTCTAATATATGACCTGTAATATCACTTTTATTATTATTATTTTTTTTAATATTTTCAACCCACATTTGAAATCATGAGTTGGTAAATCTTCAATCATAACTGTTCCATATAAATTATTCATATCTAAATATACTAAATAATTATTTTCTTTATCTTTATTATAATCTTTTATATATTTATTATTTGCTTTAATATATCTTTTTGACACTTCAACAAATCCACCTCTTATTCCCCTTTCTATAATTAATATTTTATCATAATCTTCCTTAAGAATTTCTAATTTTACTTTTGTAGGTTTTAACATTGCATCCCACAATAAACCAGGTGCTGTAAAATAATAACATGAATCCAATTTATATTGTACCATGCAAATATTCATAAAATTCTCAAATATATCTGCAAGTAAAAGTGTATCTATTTTAACATATAAATCATGAAATTCTCCTATATTTTTAATATTAAATTCTTTTAAAATAGTTTCGGTAAGTTCAAATTATTCATCAGTTATATTTGAATTATTTAATCTGTTATAATAAGCTTCTTTAGGAGGATTTCTTTCTTCTTCAAATTTATCAAATGAATCTATATAATTGTGGGATGGTTGCGTAATGTGTTTGTGGTCTCGCCACATAATCATAGAAATAAGGAATTTTTCCAGTAATTAAAGGTATTTTATCTTTAGAAGAATTATGTTCTAAATGCGGGAAATGTTTGATTGTTTTTGATAATTTATCTAATGATGAAGGCATGAAAGCAAATGAATATAAAAATCTCATCTCATAATTGATTGGTCTTATAGAACCTTCTTTATTTTTATAATTACCAACATTAATTTTAGATGTGAAAGAAATATAATTCTGTTCTGTTTTTGATAATACTTTTAAATCTCCCCTTCTATCTGCTAAAGCTTTGATGAATAGATGAACATCATATTTTTGATGATTATGAAGAATTATTTGTATGATATTTAGCATTTTATAATATAAATTACATAATTGATGCGCTGCTCCAATAAATTTTCTGGATTAGGTTGACATGAATCAACTTTCGTTAGAAGAGATTCAAAATCTGCATAGATTACAAAAGGCACTTTCAATTTTCTATTATAATTTTTGAATTCTATAAAGTCGTCTTTAGGAAATTCAACTCTTAAAGCTTTATTATCATCACAATAAAATGAATGTTTTTCAAGCAAATCTTTACTTCCAAAATAACTTGAACATCTTCTACAATAATTTTTTTTCCTGCATGCTTTGAAAGTTGATTAGATAATAATCTATCTTGATTTTTTATTAAACAATAGTGATCATTATTTTCATCTTTAATATATAATAAGTCAATATTGTTTTCACTTTTTATTTTTGAAATATGTAAGGGAAAAACATATTTCGAAAGACTCATTGTAGTATTCTGTGTTTTAAAATATATTATAGATCATTATCATAAACAATAATATACGATGTATAATGTAAACAACGTGTTGATGTAAAAATATAAATATAAAGTGTAATAAATAATTTGTAATAATAATTTCATCTGGTGAGTAATGTTTAATTAAATAATAACTATACAACAATAACTATACAACATAAATTGGCGACGAGAATTTGAAAATATAACTGTAGCCCTAAAAAAACAAGTATGGCAGCCAACCTGATGCCACCTTTACCCATGAATATGAATGCAAGCAATTTATTTGCGGAATATAAGCAATGGATGGAATCCTATGCCATTTTTGAAATAGCATCTGGAATTTAAAAAAAATCGGATGAAATTAAGAGAGCAACTCTATTGCATTGTTTAGGGCCAAATGTACAGCGTATATTTTTCAACTTGCCAGATGAAAAGGAAAATTATGAACAAACTAAAATGGCTTTAGATAAATATTTCACACCTCATAAAAATGTGGTCACTGAGAGATTTAAATTTAGACAAAGAGTCCAGAAAGATGATGAATCGATCGACAACTACCTAATTTCTTTAAGAGAGCTTTCTAAATCTTGTGAATTTGGGAATTTAGAAGCTGATATGATAAGAGACCAAATAATTGAAAAATGTAACAACAAAAAACTTAAAGAAAAATTGTTGCAACAAGAAAATTTGACACTGTCAAAAACCATTGATATTGCTAGAATGTTAGAAATTTCTAGAAAAGAAATTAGACCTCTTGAACCTCAAAATGATCAAACACTAAATATAGTTCAAAATAAACCTAAAAAGCACTATAATGCTAATAATTTCAACAAAGGTAGATTCACTAATCAAGGTACCCCATCATTTTCAGGTGCCTCAAAGCCTAAATGTTATCGCTGTGGATTAGATACACATTCAGCACAAGAATGTGGTGCTAAAAAAATGACTTGTTCATATTGCAATAAATTAGGACATCTTTTTAGAGCTTGCAGGAACCGCCCAAATCAAAATAATAATAGAAACCACAAAAATTTCAATCAAACTAAAGTTAAGACCATACAAGAAGAAAATAAGACTGAAGTAGGTGAAAGTTCAGATGAATATACCTACTATACAGGTGCTGAAAATAAAGAAAAAGTGCAAATAGATGGTAGTGAAATAAATATGATAATTGATACAGGGAGTGATAGAACTTTCATAAGCTATAATAAGATGCTTGAATTATATGGCCATAAAATTATGCCAAAATTACATGACACCACCCGAACCTTTTTTGCCTATGGTCAAGATAGACCTCTTCCATGTTATGGTTATTTCAATGCTGTGATTTCTTGGAAAGAAAATTCAGTTTCAGAAGAAATTTATGTGATTGATAAAAAAGTTGAATCTTTGTTGGGAGGCAAGGCTAGTTTTGAACTAGGTATAATTAAAAGGGTAAATCATGTAAATGAATCAATGTCTACTAATATAGAAACTCTTGTTCAAGAACATGAACATCTTTTCCATGGACTTGGAACTATAAAAGGCTATAGTCATAAAGTGACATTGAAAGACAACTATAGGCCCATTGCCCAGAGATGCCGTCGTATACCTTATGCAATGGTAGAAGCAGTAAATCAAGAGCTTGATAAGATGCTAGAGAATGGAATCATTGAAGAAGTGCATCAAGGTTCTGAATGGGTTTCTAACATAATAGTTGTTCCAAAAAGGGATAGTGAGGAAATTAGACTATGCATAGACCTTCGGGAAGTGAATAAAGCAATATTGAGAGAAAGTCATCCAATTCCTACAATTGACAATATGTTACATGCCCTTAAAGGTGCTAAAGTATTTGCAAAGCTGGATGCAAAAAAAGGGTTTTGGCAGGTTGACTTAGACCCTCAATCAAGACCCCTTACAACTTTCATCACGCACCGTGGTTGTTACAGATTTTGTAAAGTTCCTTTTGGTCTATCAAGTGCTCCAGAGGCATATCAGAAAGGAATGGATTCAATTTTGTTTGATTTGAAAGGTGTAATTTGTTACTTAGACGATGTCGTTGTTTACGCCAAAGATAGACAAGAACTAGAAGAAAGGCTTAGAAAAGTCTTACAAAGATTTGATAAAGTAGGCATTAGGCTCAACAGGAATAAGTGCAAATTTGCCATGGAAGAATTTGATATTTTAGGTCACATTGTTAGTAGTGAAGGTATTAAACCTGATAATAGGAAAATAGAAGCAGTCTTAAATTTTCCAATACCAAAAAATATTGAGATGTTAAGGTCATTCTTAGGAACTTGTGGGTTTTTAAGAAAATTCATACCTAAATTTTCTAAATTGGCAGAACCTCTAAATAATTTGACTAGAAAAAATGTTAGGTGGAATTGGGATTTGAAAACAAATAAAGCATTTCAGGATCTTAAAGAGTCACTAACAAAAGAGCCATGCTTGGCATATTACAACTTGAACTCACCAACTGAATTAATCACAGATGCAAGCCCTATTGGTCTTGGAGCAGTATTAATACAAACACAACAAAATGGCATTAAAAGACCCATTGCATATGCCAGCAGATCCTTAACTGATACTGAAAAAAAGATATTCACAAATAGAAAAAGAGACATTGGGATGTGTATGGGCAATTGAACATTTTAACACCTATATTTGGGGAAGGAAATTTGTGTTAAAAAACCTCTAATCTATATGCTGAATCCTAAAAATGGAGCTGTTTTGCCTCCAAGAAATCAAAGATTGAGTGGGAGATTACAACCATATGACTTTGAAATTGAATTCATTCAAGGAAAGCAAAATTTTGCAGATATACTTTCAAGACAACCTCTTTCTAACACAAGTGATGAAAAATGGCTGGAGGACTATGTTCATAAAGTCTTATCCATCACTTCTGAAGAGCTTCAAGCACTGTCTTTGAAAGAGATAAAAGTTTGTACAGAGCAAGATCCTTTGTTTCAAAAACTGAAAGATATGGTTCAAAAGGGAGTTTGGCCATATCCTTTGAATGAATAATTCAAATGTTTTTATAAGTTTAAATATGAACTCTCAATTTTTGATAATCTTATCTTAAAAGGAAGTAGAATTTTGCTACCTTCAAAACTAATAAAGAAAGTCTTGAGAATTGCACATGAAACACATCAAGGAATGACAAGAACCAAACAACTGTTAAGAGAAAAATATTTTTGGATAAACATGGACTTTGACATTGAAAATTTGATTAGAAACTGTCCAATTTGTGTAAGGAATCAACCATTGATAAATGATCAACCATTCCAAATAGTTCCGTTACCATCAAAACCTTGGATGAAACTTGGAATTGACATAGTTGGTCCAATTGGCCATCATTATGTTTTAACAGTGATCGACTACTATTCTTCATATCCTGAAGCAATGATAATAGAATACATTTCCAGCAAGACAATTATTAAAAAATTGATGGAGATTTTTGCAAGACATGGTTATCCACATGAAGTTGTAACAGATAATGGCTTACAGTTTGTAAGTACATCAATGGAAAGATTTTTAAAAGAATGTGGAATCAAGCACATCAAAGCCTCACCCTATTACCCAAAAAGTAATGGGAAGATAGAAAGATTCCATAGATTTCTAAAGAAACAATTCAATTCAAGTTCTGAAGAAGGGAAAGATTGGAAAGAAGATTTATCCAGAATTTTAATGTCTTACCGAACTACTCCAAACAGATCCACAGGAAAGACTCCAGCATTCCTATTATTTTCAAGAGAAATCAAAACTAAATTAAGCTCACTTGTTAATGATGCAGAAGAAGATGAATCCAACATCAAAGAATTCAATATGGTCTACAAAGAAAAAATGAAAACATATAATGATATAATTCGGAAAGCTAGTCCTCATAATTTTTAAATTGGAAATTTAGTTTATGTGGCAAATCCAAATAATGGAAAACTTGATTCAAATTTCAGATCAGAACATCATGTCATTCTTGAAAACACTTCAAAATTCTTTTAAATTAGTCAACACTAAAAATGGGAAAATAATTCATAGAAATGCTAAACATTTGAAACATGTTCCTACTCAAGAGACCAATCAAGGCATTTCTGACTTGATTCCAGAAGAGAGCCAGGAAAATCTTAGTTCAGATTCAACAAGAATTGAACACCTCAACTCTTCTGATGTACAAATACCAGATGATAGTTCCTCAAACCAAGACAAGGACACTTCTTTAAACCGACCAAGTTCAAGTAGAACAGGGTCTACATTTAACCCAGTTGTTTCAGATAGACTTGATGCCGAGGCTCTTCACCAGTTGCCACCAGAGGTTTCTCCACCCTTGCCGACTACCAAGGAACCCGTGATCACCAGGAGTGGAAGAGTCGTCAAGCCATCATCAAGATATAAAGACATGATTCCTTTCATCTAAAGGAAGGAGGGAATGTAGTATTCTGTGTTTTTAAATATATTATAGATCTTCATCATAAACAATAATATACGATGTATAATGTAAACAACGTGTTGATGTAAAAATATAAATATAAAGTGTAATAAATAATTTGTAATAATAATTTCATCTGGTGAGTAATGTTTAATTAAATAATAACTCTCTATACAACAATAACTATACAACACTCATCATAATTAAATACATTAATACTTAAATTATGTTTATTTTCAATATTTTCTAATTTCATAGGATATTCTTCATTACCAAACTGATTTTCATA
This sequence comes from Cordylochernes scorpioides, assembly GCA_030710605.1. Lineage (NCBI taxonomy): Eukaryota > Metazoa > Arthropoda > Arachnida > Pseudoscorpiones > Chernetidae > Cordylochernes > Cordylochernes scorpioides. The sequence goes on from CP092874.1 coordinate 43,884,681, forward strand.
TTTTTTATAATTTGATACTCTTTCAGAATTAATTTTAATTGGATATAAAGCAGCTAAAACACTCCACAAAAAAAAAACATTTTTTATCAATGTTCTTTATATTAATTACTGCTTTGTTATCTTTATTTTTTTAGGTAAATCAATATAACTAGAGCCTTTTAAAGGTTTATATTTATTAATAAAAAGAGATCACAATAAATAATTTCTTTTAACATCCATCCAGAACCTCGAGGGCTATTTATAGATATTTTCTCCTCAATTTTTTTCAGAAATAATTGAACTAATAGGAAATCATAATAGATTTCATATCTGAATGAGCATATAAATTCATTTGTTCCGAATAATCTTCAGTATCATTAGACATTACAACTTTTAAAACTTGTTTTATTTTTAAGGCCTTATGTTCATTCAATTGTTCAGAAATTAAACGAATGAAATTTGAATTACAAAAATTTAAAAATGAAGAAATTTTTTTAAATTTATCATTATATATTCTTCCAGTTATTATTCTATTTTGATAAGCCGTTTCAATAATTTTTATTATATCGCTTATTTCTATTCTTTATTTTTAGGTTTCTCACGTTTTGGATTTTCATTTTATGTTTTTATTATATTTCAGTTCAATTTTTTATCATTAAAATACTTAATCAGCAGCTCAACAAGTTATTTCTTTTTAATTTTTCTTGGTTGTCTAATATTAAATTCAGTCGCTTTCTTTCTAAGAAAATTAATGACATAGATTCTAATTTTTCTTTTATTATTTTTTGTCCTTCACTTAATTCAAGATCGAATAATTTTGTAGATTCATCCTTTAAATTGAACGCATCCAATCTTCTTTTTATTTTCTTCCTCAAAAGAAGATATTTAACATATTTCTTTTTCAATTTATTTATAAATTTAGTAACATATAATCCTAAAATATCGACTAAAACAGGTTTATATATTCACCTGTCTTGTTTATATATTTTCTGATTAAATTAATTAAATCACACTTTTTAATGTGTTTATTTTGTTTTATATTTAATTTTTTTAGCAGAGCTCTTAAGTTTGTTGTATTTCACATTACTTAAAAGTTTTTGCTCCATTTATAAGGGAATAAAATTTAAGAACATATTTCCGAAAGCCTACGCTTATGAAGATTTTAATTTAAATGTCGTTTAAAATGTGAAGGTGTATATGTTTGACCACATGTATAGACCTTTTTAGTTTTATCTCTAACTTTTTCACAATCTATACAATAAGATTGAAATTTATTTAGTTTTTTATAAAAACAATCAAAAGATTTCATTTCTTTACAATATGAACATTTCTTTTCAAGCTGTTCCATTTATTTAGAATTTAATTTATAAATACAATTCACGTCAGCTACAAACGTTGTATCGGATGCGCAGAAGCAAGCCGCGCCGATACATCGAGTAGCGCTAAATGTAGTTGTTTGTGACGTCTGCGATACATGTTGTATCGGCTGCGCAGAAGCAATCCGCGCCGATACATCGAGTAGCGCTAAATTTAGATGTTTGTGACGTCAGCGCTACTGCTGTATCGAAAGGATGCGTCTGGTGCATGGAAGGTAAAATATCATCCACCCCAGTTCTGGTGAGGGTGATTTTTTTCTCCCTACCCAAAAATCAGAATTAAAATATCAGTATATACTTTATTCAAACTTAAATCTATGGTTCAAAGTAACAGATATTGCTAGAATTTTAGAGTATAAACATCCAAAAGACGCTATAAATTATAATATTTTAGATTAAAATAAGAGAAAATTTGAAGATTTTAAAGTGGTAAGTGAATCACTTTTTTTTTTACCTTAGAAAATCTACATCACAAACATACCTATTTTATGAATGTATCAGCAATTTATAAGTTGATTTTTAGATCCAAAATGCAACTTTATGAATAAAGGAAGCCACCCAAATATTGACAAAAAAAGCAAATTTATTAATAAATATGGTTTATATTATCATTAAAAATAGAAGACAATATGAATAATTATATGGGGGGGGGGGGGTGGTGATTGGCCATCCTATAAAATTCAATAGAAATCATACTATTTTCATTAATGAACCAGGTATTTATCTTTTAATTATGAGATCTAAAATACCAAAAGCTAAAGAGTTTCAAGATTGGATTTATGAAGTTGTTCAAATTCTTCTAATTTTCTCTAATTTTAATAACTCTTACTATTTGGTTGATTTTTATATGTTCCCAATTGGGAACATTATAAAATGATGAATTTGGACTTTATGATCTAACTATGAGCTCCATGCACCAGACGCGCCCTTACCCGTACCAAAGAGTTGGAGAAAAGGAAGTTTGCCGCCTATCAGACTTCCTCTCTTGATAAGTTCGCTGTAAGGTCTCTCTTAAATAAATCTTATAAATAAATGAATTTCTTTGATTATATTATTCCTGCAAAAAATAAATTAAATTACAGTAGTGATTCAGAAGAATCTGATCATTTTTGTAATGAGCATGATTTATATTTTTGTTCGTGTAACGGGTGGAAATCCTTTAAATTATCCTTTAAATTTAGATTAGAATCTAGAATGAACTATATTAAAAATTTCGATAATTTATACTCAAACCATTAAAAAGTAAGATATATGTTTAATCATTTATGCGTTTTTATGAATGATAAAAAAATAAATATTGTCGCGGCTGACCCCTCCGGTTCTTCGCGACGACGCCGCTTCCTCCGTCGTGGATCACCTACCCGGCTCCCGTTGATCTCCCTTTGCAGCTCTTCCCTGCAGAGCACCCAAAGACCTCCGAGAACCACCACTAAAGTGAAACTACTTTCCTCTGGCAGTATCTCTCGGCCTTACCACTGGTGGGGGGACACGAGAGACTTACCAGAAGAGTAGCAGCAGCGATGTGGCGATGGCGAGAGTAACAACAGCAACCGGCACCGAGACTTCAAACACTCCTTCCTTTTTATTGTCACTTCTACTACCATTACATATAACTAGGATAACATACAAAGGGTATTTACATTTATTTACACACCAGAGCCAATAAAAAAATCTATTTACAACTATTTGCTCTAGTAAACAGGACCACAGCAGTCGGCGATTCCCACACCAGTTTCAGATCGGAAACAGGCGAAAGCGCCATCTATTGGCGGAGGTTGTAGGTAGTTTCAGGCCTTATACGCGATAATATAGATTGCCATTTCTATTTAAAAATATATATGTGAATATTATAGCATAGAGAATAGATTCAAAGATTAAAAAAACAGAAGCATATGTGGGATGAATTTGTTAATTATTTTGAAAAGGATCTCTCGAGACAAACCCTCTAATATATATTATTCAGAAGAAAAAATAAAATATATATTTAATAAAACTGTTTCCAACTAGAGGGATTGGTAGCCAAAACGGGATCAATTATCTGAATGAACGGTCCTCTTTATATCAACCCCTCCGATTTCGGGGAGGTTGATTAAGGGTCAGCGTCAGCGACCCTTTAAAAAACTTTGTAATTAATTTCGGTTGATTTTCAGGTAGCCCCAAAAGTAGGGAAACTTATTTATTGGATGGCCCTCGTACTTAAATTTTGATTTTTATTGAAAGTCAATTTTTTATTTTTTAATATTCACGTTATCTAACTTTATTTCGTAAAGTATATTTTCATCTATTATTGTGTCATATGCTATATTTACATCAATAATTTTACCTGATCGATAAAATTTATAAAAAAGATCATTGTCTGTTTTGAACAGCCGTAAAGGAATACTTCTTAGATTATCAAATTCGGGTTTTCTTTCGTAACCAAAATGAATAATCTCAAAGAATTTATGTTCTTTTGTTATTCTTTTCTTTAAACCTCTCTTGTCATTTATATATCTAAAAGAAGAGTCAATTATATTTGAAAAATATTATCATGTTATCCAAAAACTAATCCTTTAGTTCTTATCTACAAATGTTCGTTTTTTTTTTTTAATTGTATATGATTAACTAGACCTTTTGTAGGGTTATATTCGTATGTTTCATTTAAAAATAATTCAAAAACAAAAGGAGGGTTATTAAGTGCTGTGATATTCATAATCTTACCATCAAAAGGAAATATATAGGTTGACCTATTAAATTTTGGGTTACTCCTTAGAGCTATTCCTCCATCCACTGAGAAATCTGCACTCTTTTCAGAAAGATTTTTATCACCAAAACATATTATTTCACACACTGTTGGTTTTACAAAATATCCTGTATCATTTTTCAGTAACATATTATTTGGATATGTTTTATCAATATCAGGTACATATAAACCCTTATCGGTTTTCTTTATTGCATTATTTTGTGGTTCTAAAGGAATTCCTTTTCTATCTACATATCCTTTAGTTGCTGCATTATTATCACATTTTGGATCTTTTACGCTTGTGATTCTTTTATTTTTCACATCTATCCAGTCGTTACCTGTACTTATGTATACTAATTTTTTCTCATTTTCTTTAGTAATTTCTTCAATTGTTTTATCAAATCATCTACATATTTTTTATTTACAGCATTTTTATCACTAACAGGTTCTCTCAAATTTCCTATTCTTTTATTCTTCGCGTCAAAAACAATATTTCCTGATAAAACATTATCCTCATTTACTTTTAATTGATTCGATGTTCTAATTATCGTATTTTCATCTATAGAAGTCAATTGGTCTACATATTCTTTATTTACTGCTTCATTTGAAATTATTGGATTCTCTAAACCTACGATTCATTTTTTATGAACATTATATTTATCATTTTGCAATTCTAAACCTCTTTAAGAATATATATTCCATCATTTTTTTCTAATTATAGAGTTATTAACATCGTTTGATATTTTTGTATTTTCTTTAAAATAATTCATTGTAATTGCATCTTTATCTTCCTCAGGTTCTTTGACATTGGTTAATCTTTTATCTTCAATATCATAATTACCCTCAAGTGTTATCTTATATCCAATCCAGGAGGTCCTCTTTTTCCTATTCCACTTCTCTTTGTTCTAAATCCTCTAGTTATTTATTATATTATCAAAATTTGTTCTGAACATTATTTTTTTATATTTTGTCCTATAATCGATAAGAAAGAAATTTAAGGGTTTAATAACAGCTTCTCTATATCGTCTTGAGAAGTCTTTTTTTGTTGTTGTTAATATCGCACCATGATCCCTATATCCTATCTAACTCTCCTAAATCAGATATTTTGTAGAAGAGGCAAAATAATCGAAATTTAATCTCATAATTCTTTCAACAGGATAGAAACTCTGTGTCAAATATATAATTGAATAATTTTTATTTCTGCCTCTTTTTTATACTTAGAATAATTATTTTACTATGATCCTTCTCTGCAATAAAATCACCAAACGTAATCAAATTTTGCTCTTCAGGATTCAGATCATCAACATTTATGATATCATCATTACTATATGTAGCTATATTTTCATCAGTCTCTTCCTCAAATTCATCCGTATTTCTCTTAAATAATTATAATATATTTCCTCTAAATCTTTTGCATGGATAAATAACTTATCAAAATATAAGTGATTCTCAATTAAAAAGACTAACATATTTGTTTTCCCACATCCTGAATGATCAGCAATTAATAATCTAAAAGGCCATTAAGGGGCATATTTATTTCGATTATAACATTCGACGGTTTAAGGAATTTATATATATTTTTTTCCATTTATTATGAACATAAAAAAATTTAAGAACATAAGTAATTTATTAATGAACATAAAAAAAAAATTTTATGAACATAAAGATTTTTCTGGACCTATAAATGGAAAATAGATTAAAAGAAAAAGCAGTGTTGCTCAAAGCAATATTTGAAAAAGAAAAACATATAATACAGAAAATAAAAACAAAAGCATTAGATGAACAACATATACAAGAAAATCTGAGTAAATTTCAAATGTCTGTTACAACTAAAATGGAACAAATATTATCCCCAACACCTATTTTTTCTTTACCTCCTTTAGTAAAAGAAGAAGGAAGACAAACTAAGAAAATATGAAATAAAAGTTATTTAATTGTTAGGTATAAAAATAAATAGATAAAAATATCTTGAAAGATTATGGACTTCCAAATGTTGAAGATTTAGTAGAACAGAAAGAAGAATTACAAGAATTAGATAAATCGATAGGGACAACAATTCAATCATGAAGTGGAAAAAAGAGATCCCTTGATGAAGAAACAACACAAGAAGCATGTAAGGTTTCAAACACTCTAAAATATTACCATAAATAAGTAAAATTATTGATAGAACATAAATATATACAATAGATATAAAACAAATAAACACTTAGAATGAGTGAGTGTAATAAAATATTATAATAAACCAAAAGAATTGATTGATAGACTTGAAATCTTAGACGGTGAGATAGAAGCAGGAAACAATTCAAAAGAACTAAAAATATGAAGCATTAGAAATTTTAGATATTTTGAAAAAGAAGAAACAAATTTCTGCAAAGATGCATAAAGAAGCATACAATAAGTACTTAAAACTAAATTAATGCTAATAACAGTGAGTTCAGATCAACCTAACGATTTTACAGTTTATTATAATCCTCCTCTAAAATCAGGATCGAAAATAGCTTTATTGGGTTTTACAGGATAGTATTCTTGGTATAATATAACCAAAGAAAATAATAAATTCAAATATAAAGAATCTGTAGTTTCTTCTGACTGGAAAGAATTTGAGATTCCTGAAGGCATGTATTATTTTAATGATTTAAATGTGGAATTTAAAGATTTACCCTTAAAATTAGGAAATAATAAGACAAAATCTAGAGTAATTTTAAACGTTGAAACAGAAATTAATTTAAATGTGGACGGAATTTTCATAAAATATTAGGATTTCCTAAATTTGAAGATCAACGCGTAAATATTTACAAACAAGGTGAGCATCACCCTCCATTAGCTCCAGATATAACAAACGGTATTAATAGAATTTTAATTCATATAGTTTGGTAAAAGGTAGTTATTTAGATAGCAATCAATCTCATGTAATCTTTTCGTTTTCCCCCGAAGTAGATCCTGGTGAACAAATCAATATAACACCTTGGCACATTTCATATTTAGATATTAATGAGAATGATTTTATAAGCGAAATTAGAATTTGAATAACGGATCAATTAGGCAGACCAATGAATTTTAATGGTGAATGGGCTACATTTGTTTTCTAAATTATATAAATGATAGTAAGAAAAAAGTATTATCGACTTTATGGTTCTGGAATTGGAACTATATTTAAGAATATTATTGGAAAACCGATCGTTGAAAAATATTGATAAAACTTACTCAGAAAACAATAAAGGAGCCAAAATGAAACACGAGAGAAGAGTTTTTATAAGGTTCGGTAGGGCCGGTTTTATATGATGGTATAGTATATGAGCCATAAAGAAATATGAGAGAAGAGGTTATTCACGGTAGAGGGAAAAAATATGATAGTAAACTTTCAAATATTTCATTTGGTAAAAGGTGTTAAACTTATATAAATGACGAAATAAATTGTTGCTCCTTATTGGAATTTAAACAGCCAGTTTATGAAGATAATTCTACAACTGATCATGAATATATGAAAAGATTACCGGGAAATTATATACAAAATAATACTGATGAACTCATAATTGATAAACATAACCTTTATTAACAAAGATAGAAGTAATTATTACAGATCTTCTGATGATTTAATTAAGATTACTGCTAAAATAATAAAATCAGATGGAAGTGCTATCACTGAAAACGACGAGATTACTGTTAATAATAATATTATAAATATTTTTAAAATTTCAAAAGGTTTTTATAATTATTACGAAGAAGAAGATATTCGAAAAGCGGGGATAACTTCTCTAGTTAGGTTTTTAATTGATAAAAATCCTGATTATATAATGAATAATGCCTCAATATCTATGGCATATCTTGATACTGCTGATACGTTGGATAAAGAATAATTTACATATGAAGAATCAGGAATAGCTCCTAATATTAGTCGCAAAATAAAAAGAAATGTAAATTTTAATAAAGGATACACAGATAGGTGGATACAAACTAAAGTAGGAAAAGAATTGCATGCTTATATAAAATTATGTGATCTATTTAGTAATTTCCGAGATAATGATAAAGTTAGAATTGTTTTGAACATAAAATAGATTTAACTAGAAATGATGATAGTAATATACTAATTGGAAAAAACACAAATTATAAGTTTATTGAATTGATTTAAAAAATTGAATGATATATTAAAAAATAACACCAAGTCTTAATATTAGATCTGATTTAGCACATAAATTGAAAGATGAAGTTAATTTGGTATATGAAACAATGAATGTAAATATATCTTACAATAAAATATTGAGAGAGGAGGAGAGAGATGTTAAAATTGCATCTACAGCTATCAGATGGTATTCGATGGTATTCGTAATATTTCAGAAAGCAGATCGCCAAAGAAATATTAAAATGAATAATATGGTTTTTGATAATATGAATGTTGCATCTCTTTATTTAGAAACCAATAGTCAAAATTACCCTATATTTATTCTCAAATGTGATTTCAGACCAACTGTTATGAATTATATTGAAGCTTAAAAGAATTATGAAAATGGATGTGCAAGATATGGAAATGAAAACCATATTTTGGATAAAATAGCATTTGAGCGCATCTATCCGATATTTTGTTTTGATCTCAATTATTATGAAAAGTTTTTTGATAATTCAGAAAGAGATTTTATGTTACATTACGAATTAATAGACGATAATCCTCCAGCATTCAATATTATATCAATTATATGTTATGAAAAGACTGTTACATATAAGTTTTCTGATAATCTAGGAATTAAACCTATATGAATGGGAAAATTAACAGAATCACAAATACAAAAGGTTCAGAGTTCTTTTAGAGATATATGTGGATATGGATTGAAATTGGGAGGACATCTGGTTAAATTTACGTATCCTGAGCTAGTTTCTATTAGAAATGGAAGAGTAGGAGGCTTCTTACCTTTTTAGCTCCTTTTATTCCTGCAATTGCTGCTACACTTAAAGCTGCAACATTAGGCGCTGTAGGTGCAGCAGGTGCTTATGGAGCTAAAAAATTACTAGGCAAAGGTAAAAAAAAAGCTATGATTTATACCTTCCAGGTCTTAAATATTATGGATTTAGAAAGATATATGAAACTGAAAAAGGATTTGAGGGGATATATTCTAAAAATAAAATGACGGGAAATATGAAATCCTTTGAAAATGGAATAGTAAATTTATATGATGATACTGGAACTCTTTGGGTTTGTTATTATAATTCACCTAATTTTCCTTATGTTGAGTACTTTGATTCGTTTGGCATTTCACCTCCTGAATCAATAATTGAATATCTAAAAACCTCTAAAAAGAATAATTTATATAATACTAGGCAGATACAAGATTTAGAATCGACAAAATGTGGTTATTATTGTATGAATTATATATAAGAAAGGAATAAGAGTATTAGTCCTTATGATTTGATTGAATATAAATGAGGAAAGGAAAAGGAGTTATTAATAAAACTATAAGCAAATTACCATTTGAAATACATTTAGGTGGTCACAATTTTATAGTTCAAGGAACAGAATTACTTAGTGGAAAAACTAGATTGAATCCTGATTTAAGTTATAAATCATGGAGTAAACCCATTAATAGGGTGAATGAAAGAGCATACAAACTCGATATATGTTATTTGAAAAATAAAGATACTAAAACAAGAAACGAGATTTGTGATAAACAAATTCTTAAAGACTTGGATAGAAAGAGGTATTGTTAAAGCGATTATATGGAGTAAAAAGACGTTCGGTTTAGGCACTCTAGTATATTATGTTAAATGTAGAAAGAAAACAAAACTATAAATATTAAGTCAGGAAAAGATGAGAGGAAAAAATAGAATATCGGGTAAATGTTCGATTTGTAATACTAATAAATATAAATATGGAAGCCTATCTTGAAAAACGAATTTTTGTCTATAGAAAGAGTTATAATTATTTCAGCAATATCAATATTTATCTTTTAATTTCTAAATTAGTTTTATCTTCGAGTGGTTTAGCTGCTTGTGCATTTCTCCCGATAGCTGCTTTAAGTTTAAGTGCTTCAGTTGTAGATATGTTTGAAATACAATCGAAGTTAAACGAGAGAAAAGAAGAGAATATAAAATGGCTATGTATTGGAAAGTAACGTCGCACATCCCATGGCAACAACCCAGCTTCCCCCAGACATCACGTGACCTGGCGCCGGCCCGCACCTGTATAATATTACAGTTTTGCTTGTTGACTCCTGCTGGGCTTACCTTCTTCTTTTTAACTCTCTATGTTCCTTTTGTCATCTTAATATAATCTATTTGATAATTAAACATACTTTCTGAGATCCAACCTCTGATTTTCTTACATGGCAGCAGAGCTTGGTTGGTATCAAATATTTTTGTTTATCTAAGCTGAAATTCGTTTGCTTGCTCAGATGACAACTGAACTTCCACAGATTCAAAAATTCAACGGCGATAATTTTCATCTATGGAAATTTCAAATGAAGATTATTCTAGAAGCAAAAGATCTTCTCAGTATAACTGATGGCTCTGAGGTAAAACCTGAAATAGAGGATATTGCAAAATTCTCTAACTGGAAAAAGAAAGATGCAAAATCCAAAATGCTGATCACTACTGCTCTAGAGTTTAAATATCTTCAACAGATTGTTAATTGCCAGACTTCAGCAGAAATGTGGAAGAAATTATCAACAATATATGTACTGAAATCTGAAACAAACAAATATTTGCTGCAACAAAGATTTTTCGAATATAAAATGAATCCAAATGATAACATTGCTACTCACATTTCCAAAGTTGAAACTCTGGCACAACAAATGAAAGATCTAGGTGAGCCACTCTCTGATGTTGCCCTAATTACAAAGATAATTTGCAGCTTGCCTGATAAATACAAGAATTTCATAACAGCATGGGATTCAGTTTCATCAGAAGAAAAGACACTAGAAAACATGACGGCAAGATTACTGAAAGAAGAAAGCTTACAGGATCATTGGGATTCTTCAGGAAATTTTAAACCAGATAATGCCTTGGTGACTTTTTCAAAGTTCAAAAGAAATTTGACAGCTTCCAACAAACAACAGCAGCATCAACAATCCATTAAAGATAAAAGAAGAACACACACTGTGGTTATTGCAAGAAAAAAGGACATTGGTGGAAAGAATGCTATAAAAGAAAGGAAGAACAAAAAGGACAACAGCCAAGTTCTTCATCCAGAGATGATAGCTGTGCTTTTTCAGCTGAGACAAGTGCCTTCCTCGCTGAAACAAAGGATTCCTGGATTGCAGATTCTGGAGCAACGGATCACATGACTTTCAGAAGAGAATGGTTCTCTACGTTCGAAGAAATACCAGAAGGTGTTCATCCTGTGTGCCTTGGAGATGGAAAGAAGATCTATGCAAAAGGTAAGGGAAATATTGATATTCTCTCTTATGTTGATAGTCAGAAAATTAATGCAACTCTTTTGGATGTTCTCTATATACCTGAATTGGAGACCAATCTTTTCTCAATATCTACTGCAACAAAACATGGTTTGACGCTCATTTGTAAAGGAAATCAGATAAAATTGACTAAAAATTCGAAAGTGCTAGTTACTGGAATAAAGGACAATTCAAATCTTTATAGAATTTTTATTAAAGCAAAGCAATCTTCACAAACTCATGTTGCTCAGTTAAGTCTAGATATATGGCATCAAAGAATGGGTCATGTAAATCCTATAAAATTAACCCAAATGTTTGAAAATAATGTTTTTGAAGAAGACATTAAAATTAGAGAAAAGCCTGATTCTTTACTATGTGAAGCATGCATCTATGGAAAACAAAATAGAAAAGTTTTTCACGCGTCAACAAGTCCAAATTCGACCTATCCAGGAGAGCTGATCTATTCAGATGTTTGTGGACCAATGAGTAAAAGATCACCAGGTGGATCATTATATTTTGTATCATTCAAGGATGATTTTTCAAGATTTAGAGTGGCCTACTTCATTAGGCATAAATCAGATGTACTTGAGAAATTTAAAGAATTTGTAAAAAGAGTTAGGACTGAAACTGGAAATAAAATAAAAAGATTCAGAACAGATAATGGCACAGAATTCTTAAATAAGAATTTTTCTGATTATCTAAAATCTCTAGGAATTGTTCATGAACTCACTGCTCCATATACCCCAGAACAGAATGGAATTGCTGAAAGAGATAACAGAACAATAGTTGAATCAGCTAAATGCATGTTACATGGAAGAAAAATGCCGCTTGAACTGTGGGCTGAAGCCGTAAACACAGCAGTCTATCTCTTAAATAGATGTACTACTAAAGTATTGGGAAATTCTACACCTTATGAAATATGGTACAAGAGAAAACCCTCCATCTTACATTTGAAAACCTTTGGATGTAACGCTTATGTGCATATACCAAAAGATAACAGAAATAAATTAGACAAAAAGAGTATTCGTACATTTTTTGTTGGATATACTGAAACTAACAAAAATTATAGAATGTGGGATCCTATTGCTAGAAAAATTATCATAAGCAGAGATGTAATATTTACTGAAGCTAATACATCAGAAAATATTCAGGATAACCAACAAGAGCAGGTAACTATATATAGTGAAGAAAGTGTTGATAACACAAATACCAGTTCCAAACCAGAAGAATCATGTCGATACCCTCTCAGGAATAGAATCAGAGAAAAGGAACAAACATCAACCAGCTGTACAAGAGCTATTTCATATGCTTGTTATGTCCATGACCAAGAACCATTGAACTATGAAGATGCAATTGTAGGACAAAACTCAAAACAGTGGAAACTAGCTATGGACGATGAATTCAATTCCTTGATGAAAAATCAAACATGGACTTATGTGACACTACCATCAGACAGAAAAGCTATTGCATGCAAGTGGGTATACAAAATAAAGCAAAATGCAGATGGATCAAATAAAATGTTTAAGGCTAGACTAGTTGCGAAAGGTTATTCACAAAAACCAGGACTTGATTATGGTGAAACCTTTTCTCCAGTAGTAAAATTCGATTCAATTAGAACAATCTTATCGCTTTGTGCATTATTTGATATGGAAATGATTCAATTAGATGTAAAATCTGCCTTCTTGAATGGTGATTTGGAAGAAGAACTTTACATGGAACAACCCCAAGGTTATGAAAACCCAGATTTTCCAAATCATGTTTGCTCTCTTCAGAAAAGCATCTATGGTCTTAAGCAATCCCCCAGAATGTGGAACAAGAAATTTCATGAGTTTTTAATTAAGTTTGATCTCAAACCTAGCATATCAGATTCATGTGTCTATACAATGAAATGTAAACAGGCTTACATATTACTTGCAATATATGTAGATGATTGCTTAATCTGCAGTGTAAATAAACAACATTTAGATGATATAGTACAGTACTTAAATTCCAATTCTGAAATAAAAACTTTTACTGCCGATTATTTCCTTGGCCTACAAATATATCGAGATAGAACAACTAAAATGTTATTTCTGCATCAAGCCTCATACATTGAAAGAACACTTGAACATTACAACCTTCTTGATATTAAGTTACAATCTGTACCTTCTGATCCTTACTCAAAACTAACAAAAGAGATGTACCCAAAGGATGATCAGGAAATTGAAGAAATGAACAATATTCCATACAGACAGACAATTGGTAGTTTAATGTACCTCATGACTGGAACTAGACCTGATATTGCCTACGCAGTCAGCAGGGTTAGCCAATTTATGAACAACCCAGGACCTTCACATTGGACCGCAGTAAAGAAAATATTTGGATACTTAAAAGCTACGAAAAACATCGGTATTTGTTTTGGTGGGAGTTCCTGCACTACAACTCTGATAGGTTTTTCCGATGCTGATTTTGGTGGAGACCTAGACACAAGAAAATCAACCACCGGATATGTGTTCATGTTGAATAATGGACCTATTTCTTGGTGCAGTCAAAAACAGAATTGTGTGTCTCTGTCAACAACAGAATCTGAATATATTGCAGCTTCCAAAGCAACAAAAGAAGCAATTTGGCTGAGACAACTTCTACGCGAGCTAAATCAAGAACAAGTAAAGCCTACAACAATTTTTTGTGACAATCAAAGCTGTATAAGACTTGTTCACAACCCAGAATACCACAAAGAACTAAACATATTGATATTTCGTATCACTTTATCAGAGATCATTTTCAAAACCATGCAATTGACCTTCTTTATGTCTGCTCCAATGATCAAGCTGCAGACATATTTACGAAAGCTCTACCTCCAGAAAGGTATAGAAGACTAAGAAGCCAACTTGGACTGTTTGAAACAACGGAGTGCACGTTAGGTGGGAGTATTGGAAAGTAACGTCGCACATCCCATGGCAACAACCCAGCTTCCCCCAGACATCACGTGACCTGGCGCCGGCCCGCACCTGTATAATATTACAGTTTTGCTTGTTGACTCCTGCTGGGCTTACCTTCTTCTTTTAACTCTCTATGTTCCTTTTGTCATCTTAATATAATCTATTTGATAATTAAACATACTTTCTGAGATCCAACCTCTGATTTTCTTACACTATGCAACCTAGGTTCGAGGCTCAGCGTGGGTGTTTTTTTTTTTTTTCATTTCTTTTATATTATTGTAGCAAATTATTAAAAATATTATTTTATTTAAAATGTAGGCTTTTTAAAATAATAATTAACATAAACAATTTTTTAATAATATTTGTAACAAACCTAGGTTCGAGGCTCAGCGTGGGTGTCTTTTTTATTTCGTTTCTTTTATATTATTGTAGCAAGGTCTGTTTTTACAGCATTATTATGTTTTGATTGGTTTATTTTAAATATGTTTGTTATGAAGGCTCTATGTAATACTATTTAGAGCACATTTTACATTTTAAACACCTAAGCCCCCCCTCTTTTTAATATTGTAGCAAAGTATTAAAAGTATTATTTTATTTTAGATGTTTGCCATGAAACTTTGGGAAGTTGTTTAGTATACTATCAGGCCGATTTCTGGCGAATTATTTTAGAATACTATTTATAACAATAATTATAGCGAAATTAAGACATAGTGATTATATTCTGTGTTTGTGCATATATAAATATTTTACAGAAAATGTGAGCACGTTCTATTAGAATATCTCGAAAACAAAAAACAATACATATAAACGAGTTCACTGACATTTATTAATGCAGTGATTATACTCGATGATTACAATGAAGGGCTATATTATCTATATATATAAAAATCACTTTCAAATTTTAACGTAACGTTCCATTCTCAATCCGTAGGGCTTTAGATCGGCTAAAACATTTTTATCTTTATAAGTGAATATTACCTTTACTGTACTGAATAGTTTAGTATAATGTTAATTTAACATATTACAATTTAGCCACAGCAACGCGTGGCCGGGTTCGCTAGTACTATATAAATGAACTACTGTCCCAAGTGTGGAAAGAATACTGGAAGTCAAAGTGAATAAGAATATACAACAGAGATAGGAAGATTGATGAAAAAACAGTATTTGAAGAGTGTGGCTGGAAAAGATTTATATTTGCAAATAAAGAAGAATCTTCAAAAAAGAAGATAAAAAAACCTTCAAAAAAAAAGAAGATAAAAACCTTCAAAAAAAACCTTGAAGAAGTCTACTACAATCCAGAAATAGGATTGATTCACGATCTGAGCAGAAAACAGGTTATTCTCAAAAAGAAGTGAATGATTTTCTTCACAAACAAGATGTATATACTCTTCAAAAACCTATTAAAAAGAAATTTGAAACCAGAAGAGTATATGTTCTATATAAAGCTTATCAGTAGGGAGCTGATTTAGTTTTTATGCAAAAATATATAGGATTTAAATATATATTAACGGTTATTGATGTATTCTCTAAATATGCTTGGGCTTTACCAATAAGAAACAAGACTGGGAACGAAATTACAAATAGTTTCTTGACAATCTTCAAACACCGGAAACCGGAAAGGATGCAAACCGATAAGAGAACGGAATTTACCGACAGTGGGACGCAGAAACCTTTTTAAAAATATGGAATAAAATGTTTTTTTTTTTTACACAAAATACGAGGTGTGTTCAAAAAGTATCGCGACCTTTGTGTTTTCAAAAATTATTTATTTATTCATGAATACCTATGTTGTCCCCTTCAAAGTAATCCCCATGAGATATTATACACTTGTACCAACGGTTTTTCCAATCTTCGAAGCACTTCAAAAAATCATTTTTTAAATTTTTTTCAGCTCCTCCTTCGATGCCGTCTTTATCTCGTCAAGCGTAGCGTAACGTCGTCCTTTCATGGGCCTCTTCAGTTTAGGAAACAAGAAAAAGTCACAGGGGGCCAGATCTGGGGAATACGGTGGCTGCGGCATCATTTGTGTGTTGTTTTTGGCCAAAAAGTCGCGCACAAGCAACGATGTGTGAGCAGGGGCGTTATCTTGGTGCAAAAGCCAATTTTTGTTCTTCCACAAATCCGGGCGTTTCTGGCGGATTGCTTCGCGCAAATTGCGCATAACTTGCAGGTAATATTCCTTATTGACCGTTCTACCCTGTGGCAAGAACTCATGATGCACCATGCCCCTGAAATCGAAGAAAACTGTCAGCAAAACTTTCACATTCGACCTAACTTGGCGCGCTTTTTTCAGTCTTGGTTCGTGCGGCAGCTTCCATTGAGATGATTGAGCTTTGGTTTCCACGTCATAACCATAAACCCACACTTAGTCACCAGTTATGACCCTCTGGAGCAAATTTGGGTCGTCGCGGACAGAGTCCAACATCTCATTAGCAATGTTCATGCAATGCTGTTTTGGTCGCAATTGAGCAATTTTGGTACGAATTTCGCGGCGGACTCGTCTCATGCCCAAATCATTGATAAAAATCGAATGGCAACGAGCCAATCGATATGTTTAGGTCCTCAGCAACTTCTCTAACGGTGAATTGACGATTGGCCAATATCATTTTCTCCACTTCATTAATTTTTCGTCTGTTGTTGAAGTGCTCGGGCGTCCGGTACGCTCTTCGTCGTTCACATCTTCTCGGCCTTCTGAGAACATTTTGTACCACCGATAAACGTTGCTTCGGTCCAAGGTAGCTTCTCCGTATGCCACAGTCAATATTCGGAATGCATCCGCGCACTTAATTTCGTTTTTCACACAAAATTTGATACAGGTGTTTTGATCCATTTTTTTAAATAGGTAAAAATCGAAGACGATCCAAAACACCTGCAAGCAAAGCATCTGCCAACAATTAAGTGAACATTCAAAATGCCCGAGCTTGTCGGCATAAGTGAGAGACATGAGTACCAACATAAAGCCACAAAAAGATCGAAATTCGAATATACGTAACCCGCGAAAATTAAAATTCGCGATACTTTTTGAACACACCTCGTATTACAAAAGCTAGTGTTGTTGAACGTTTCAATAGAACTTTAAAAGAGAAAATGAATAAATATTTGATACACAATAATACTAGAAATTGGGTAGATATTTTACCTTATTTGATTAAAAATTATAATAATTCCTTTCATACTTCTATTAAAATGACTCCTGATGAAACAAGTAAAGCAGAAATTGAAAATAAGGTCTATTCTAATCTTTATATTAATAAATTAAATGTTCTAATAAAATTATAATGTAGGAGATAAGGTTAGAATATTAAAATATAAAGGCCATTTAGATAAGGGATATCTTCCTAATTTTACAAACGAAGTGTTTGAAATCGTTGAAGTTTTGAATACGAAACCTGTAACTTATAAAATTAAATATCAGAATAATGAAGATGTAGAAGAGGGATTTTATAATGAAGATTTAGTAAAATACGAAAAAGAAGATGATTTTTATAAAGTTGAGAAAATAATTAAAAGTAGAACAAGATATGGAAAAAGGGAATATTTTGTTAAATGGTTAGGATATCCTGATAGTTTTAATATTTGGACTTCAGAAATAAAATATTTATAATAAATAATTTTTATATAAATGGAAAACGCTTTGGAAGGTATAAAATGTTTGATTTCAGTCTGTGAAGGTGAATTATTTGCCTTATGCTTATTCTTTTATTATATCTGTAATTAATTTGCTTGAAATATATAATGAACTAGCGGATGTGTGCCTGGCTTCGCCCGGGTTTATCCGAGTGGAAGTTTGCCTAACGAATATTATTGTTAATAATATTCCGGAACACACAGAATATTATGATAATAATTATAATAATATTCGTTACATTATATATTAATATCTATATATATAAAAATGAATTTTTGTATGTTTGTTTGTTTGTATGTTTGTCCGGTATACAAATTCGCAGTTTTCACTAATTCAAACCAAATTTCCATACATAGGTAAAAATATACGGGAAAGACAATAGGCTATTTTAAAAAATATATAAATCAATTATTAAAACTATATATTCAAATTATTCTACTTAGCTCACGAACAGCGCCCTCTATCAAAGATTAGATTAAATTATGCTGATGCAAACAAATAGATAATGCTAATAACAAACAATTATAAAAAAAATCTTATCTAAATATATATCACTCGGGTAGATATGCACACAGGTCAATCCCGGGGCGAAGCCCGGGTCACCCGTCTAGGAATATACTGTATAAAATGAAATTTTTGAGCAAACATATCCACTCTCTCTACAGAATAGAATTTTAAAAAGATATATATAAATAAAAATATCTAGATATATACTACATGATCTTAGCCAAAAGGCCTAGAAACGATATTTTATATATAGAGATGACCTGGCTTCGTGTGTCTTCTGCGCGAGTGAAAGTTTCGCTGGTAGAATTTTGTTCCTGCCTACTAAAAATTATTATCTGGCTTCGCCCGTGGTCTACTTTAGTTAATATTCCCCTAAAGAATTTTGTTCAGGTCAATCAAGCATGATACAGCAATATTGTCATCATCATTTCTAACTAAAAAAATATTTTTGCTCAGTACTTGGTTAATTATAATTTTTCTTGGTTAAAAGTGCGACAAAAACTCTTCCAGATTTAACTCTCTGTTCTGTTCAAATTTCAGCGAAATTAGTTACATATTGAGAGCCATTATAGCCGACAAACATATTTATATGTTCCCGGCTTCATCCAGTTTTTACCCGAGTAAAAGATTGCCTAACGAACATTTGTTAAAACGGTTCTAGCAATCATCCAATCCCTACTGAATCTATGCTTGTATATACTCTCGATAATTTGAATTTTTTTTCCGGTCCCTTGAAAAATACTCGATAAGTTAAATATAATCAGTTTAATTGGTCCACTCTGTAATATGAAGTTGAAGGAATAGTATCTTGCCACAAACGAACATTTGTAAATAACTATATTAGCGAATATACCCAGCTTCGCCCAGTTTTTACCCGAGTAAAAGTTTGCCTAACGAACATTTGTTAAAACGATTCTAGAAAACATCCAATCTACCTATATATAGATTTATAAACGTATATTTTCACTGAATAATTATTTGAAAAAATTCTGTTGTTTATCATCATAAGGCTGGGTAAACCGTTTGGTTTTCGACCACTAGGACCCGGGTTCGATTCCCGCATTGGACACTTTTTTCTGTTAAAAGAAAAAAAATGCTCCAATGGCCCCCGATTCTTGCAAAAGTCCAACCCCACCAGCGAGTGCAAGTAACCAAACGGGGCTCTGGCATTAGTAAGTGCAAAGTCGAACTGCTTTTCACATGTGTAGACATGTGGTGCACTTACAGTAAAAGCAGTCGCTAACTACCCACCATGATTATCATGGCCTGTACCACGTTTACTAGGGATAAGCAAAAAAAAATCATAAATATTTGCATAGTCGTCACCCCTTACCATGCTTGTAAATTATCACTTGAAAAATCCTTTGGCACATTTTGCAATATATAAGTTTAATTAATTAATAAATTATTTTTAACTAGCGGATGTACCCGCTTCGCCCGGGTTTTATCCGAGGGAAAGTTTGCTAAACGAATATTATTGATAATAATATTCCGGAACATAATATTATGATTTTAATGATAATAATATTCCGGAACACACATAATATAATAATATTCCGTAACACACATAATATTATTATATTAATGATAATAATATTCCGGAACACACATAATATTATGATATTAATGTTAATAATATTCCGGTTTTTACCCGAGTAAAGGTTTGTCTAACGAACATTTGTTAAAACAATTCTAGAAAACATCCAATCCCTAATGAATCTATGCTTGGCAAGATAACTTTATGTTTGATTATCTGCTCCACCTAGCTGTACCCGTTCAAACGTTGCTGTCTTTGAACTAAAAGGCAGTTTTAATACCTAAATAATAATTTATTAATGATCAAATGTATACAATACATCAAAATGAAAATTAACAATAAAATTATCCCTACATAAATGTCATTTGAATATAACATATGTAAAAAATAATAGATATATTTTGATCATTTGAAACTCGTAAATTTGAATCTCTCGATAAAGTGAACATTTTTCCCGGTCCCTTGAAAAATACTCGATAAGTTGAATAAAATCAATATTAATTGGTTCCCTCGGTAATTGGAAGTTAAAGGAATAGTATCTTGCCTTGGAATTGTATCATTATTCTTGTCTCAAATAAATTGCCGTGTCATCCTGAATTTTGTCTTTCCTAATTTTCTACATTATAAAATCATCATTTTATTTAGTGAACATTTTCTCCCGGTCCCTTGAAAAATACTCGATAAAGTTGAATAAAAACAATTTCAATTGGTTCCCTCGGTAATTGGAAGTTAAAGGAATAGTATCTTGCCTTGGAATTGTATCATTATTCTTGTCTCAAATAAATTGCCGTGTCATCCTGAATTTTGTCTTTCCTAATTTTCTACATTACAAAATCATCATTTTATCTATTCTCCCAATATATATGTTGTAGATAAATTATACAACTAACCTTGACTTGTGCGCAAAAAATCTTACTTTTGATAAATAATCATCATCTTTTGTTAAATCTGCAAATAACTCTAAGGATATTCAAGATATTATTTTTCAAACCTTCCCGGGGATATACCTAATAATATCCCAAAATTTCACGGCGATTGGATGTATGGTTTTTGAATATATAGAGTACAGAGAGACAGACATTAAATTATATATATATATAGATTAAGCTTTTGGAATACTTGTTTTCTCTACCGTGACATTTGGTGGAGATTAAGCTGGATCATCCCTACGTCGCCCAAGCCGTCAGAAGAAGCTGTAGAAACCAAGGACTAGAGCCTTTAGAAGTAAAAATGAAAACAGAACAAGCTATTCAAGCCCCCAAAGGGGAGCAAATTTTTCAACCCTTTAGACACCCCTATGTTTTTTTCTGGAGAACCTGGCCAAAATGCCTAAAAATGGCTAAAGGAATTTCATCGGGTCGCTTGGTATAACCACTGGGACAACACAATGTGCCTTGCGAACGTTTATTTTTTCCTTTCGGGAACAGCAAGAAGCTGGTTCGAGAATATCGAGGAACAGGTAGACTCGTGGGATTCGTTTGAGACAATGTTCTCTCTGACTTTCGGTCATCACACCAACCAAAAAAAAACCTTGATTCAAAAATTAAAATCCCGAGCTCAGGAAAAAAGCGAGCTTTGTGACATCTACATTCAAGAAGTCCTCAACCTGTGCAAGCAAACCTTTGCACACAGAAGATTTTATTAGGTTGTGCAGAAAAATCGAAAATTCAAACAAGCAACGTGTGAACAAGCGGATAGTGTTCGAAAGACTACCCAACGTTGCTTCGATCGACCTAGTAGAGTCCGAATCGACGGAGGACTTAATCAGACGGATAGTCCGCGAAGAAGTCAGTCGTGCATTAAACGCCGCACCAACCGCTCCAGAACCCTCTCTTCTCGAGACAATTATCAGAAAAGAAATCGGAAAAAATCTAGCCGCGATTTCTAATCCGATCCAAAGACCTCAACCCCAGTACAAAACCCAAACAAGGGTATTCACCCGGACACCTAGACAGCGGTACCCTGACCAAGACACATTGGTATTCAACCAGACGCCAAGCCAAAGACGAACAGACCAATGGAGGACCCAAGACAACAAGCCAATCTGCTTTCATTGTGGCCGTCCAGGCCATGTCAAACGCTACTGTAGAGATCGCCAGCCAGTAGACCAATATGAATTAGAAAGACCTAAAAGATACATACAGACCTCCAAACTACTCAATTCAATGAGGAACATTCTTCAAGATCTCAAAACTAACGTCGACAATCGCCATACCCAAACAGAGAAAGATCCCCAAGACGCCAGTCCATTTCCCCAGGTCGCCATACAAGCCAGTCCCCACGCCGCTATATTCTAGAAAAAACTAAGCGTCGAGTCTTCTTTCGAGGGGGAAGCCGCGGGTGGTAAAAACCCTCCATCGACGACAGCCGCCAAATTAGAACACAATTTCGTTGAAATAATTATAGATGACGTTGCATTTTCTGCTTTGATCGACTCGGGAGCCTCATTCTCTGTTATCTCGAACGGGTTAAGACGACATTTGAAAAAGCCGATGTACAAGGATGAAGGAATAACTCTTAGAGTCGCCGATGACAAAAAAAGTTACTTCTCTGGGTCGATGCACAATAAATTTGAGCATAAATGGGTTGAGACAGCCGCTTGAATTTATCGTCTTTCCCAGTAGCAACCCCAGCATCATACTCGGATGGGATATTTTGGAAGCAACAAATGCCGTGATCGATTGTGGACGTGCCGAAATCAGGCTTGAAGAAGCTAAAGACGATTTGAATTCGCTAGCGACCGATAATAGAATCGTGGCCTCTGAAAACATAATCATTCCAGCCGAATCTATCAAACAAATAAATGTGATGAGCTCAGAACTCAATGGACGAAACAAGGTACTTTTTGAACCTTCAAAATACGCATTATTAAAAGGAGAACTATCAGTTCCCTATACACACGATCAATCACAATAAGGGACAGCTTTGGATTTCAAACTCTACCCCAATAGCACAAATTATCCCTAAAGGAATGTTTCTAGGGAGAATACAAATTTTTGACGAAATCACTTGACTGCTTATCTCGGAGTGCTCTGATCCTGGAGAAAATTTGGCGCGAGATATTAGTCCCAAGAATGACAATAAGGGTGACGTTGCATTTTTACAGAATTTGATTAGTAACGACTTAGCAGCAGATCAACAATCTGAAGTCTTATCAATCTTGAAACAATTTGATAAGGTATTTGATACCAATAATGATACAGTAAGACAGACGCCTCTAACAAAGCATAAATTCGAAACGGAGACCATCGACCAATTATACACAGGCCCTATCGTGTTTCCCCAACAGAACGACAAGCAATCCAACAGGAAGTGGACAAGATGCTAGATGCCGGGATAATACGCCACTCAGAAAGCCCTTGGTCATCGCCTGTTATTTTAGTGAAGAAGAAAGACGGCAATTGGCTTTTTTGCAATCAACAGGCGATTGAACAAGATAACTAAAAAATACGTTTATCCACTCCCTCGAATTGACGATACTCTTGATTCTTTAAAAGGTGTCCTATTTTACTTGTCAATGGACCTACGCTCTGGATATTGGCAGATAGAGGTAGACGAGGCAGATAGAGAGAAAACCGTCTTCATAACCCCAGATGGTTTATATGAATTTCTCGTGATGCCCTTCGGCCTAGGCAATGCCCCTGCAACATTTGAGAGTTTGATGGAAAAAATCTTAAGGGGATTGAAGTGGACGCAATTCCTATGTTATCTAGACGGCATTGTAGTTATCTCCAAAACGTTTGACGAACACTTGCACCGACTCAAAATTACCTTACAATGCCTTAGCAATGCAGATTTGAGCCTCAATTCAAAAAAGTGTCTTTTTGGAACCTAACGAATAAGAGTGTTTGGACATCTCGTCGATGGCAACGGCATCTATTTCGACCCTGAAAAGATAGAAGCTGTCGCCAAGTTTCCGACCCCACGATCTATCACTGAGGTGAGGAGTTTCATCGGCATTTGTTCGTACTTTCGCCGATTTATTGAACACTTCGCCGATAAAGCGGCCCCTCTCCATGAAATTCTCAAAAAAAAGCAAGACATTCTCTTGGAACTTAGAAGAACAAGAAGCTTTTGAATCACTGAAAAGGGCCCTAATGTCTGAACCTGTCTTAGCTCATTTTGAAGAACACCTGCCAACCCAGCTTCATACTGACGTCAGCGGTTATGGTATCGGAGCAGTCCTCGTTCAGATCTATGACGGGAAAGAGCGACCAGTGGGTAACGCCTCAAGAACCCTAACAAAGGCAGAGAAGAATTACTCCACTACAGAAAGATTCCGCCCCTACCTCTTTGGTCGCGAGTTCGTCATCGTTACGGATCACCACGCCCTTTGCTTGTTATCAAATTTGAAAGACCCGACAGGAAGCCTGGCGAGGTGGGCCATTAAACTCCAAGCATACGACGTTACGTTAGCTTATAAAAGCGGGCGTAAGCACCACGGGGCAGACTGTCTCTCCCGAAGTCCTCTCAAGAGCAAATCGGAAGAAGAAGATGATGATGATGTACCATCAATAACTGCTCTGACCTGCTTTGATACTGAACAGAAAAATGACCCTAGAATTAGAAAATTGATAGAAGAAATAGAAGAATCCGGAGACGAACCAAGAGGATATGAACTGGTGAAAGGAACCTTGTACAAAATGAACTTCGACCACCTGGGAAACCCACACCTCCTCGTCATCCCCAAGCACCTACGATTGGAACTACTGAGAAGCCTACACGACGCTCTTACAGCGGGCCACCTAGGATTTTCTAAAACTTATGAGAGGGTTAGAAACAAATACTTTTGGCCAGGACTTCTCAAGGATATACGAAAGTATGTAGCACATTGCAAAGAATGCCAAAGAAGAAAACAGACAAACCACAAACCGCCTGGATTGATCAAACCCATTCCCCCTGCAACCTTCCCATTCCAAAGAATTGGAATAGATCTTCTTGGGAGATTCCCGAAATCCTTTGACGTTAATAAATGGATCATAGTCTGTACTGACTATCTTACTCGATTTGCCGTTACTAAAGCCTTACCCACAGGGGAAGCAAAAGAAGCAGCCAAGTTCTTAATGGAAGTTGTTGTTCTCTTGCACGGAGCCCCAAGAGAAATCATCACGGACCGAGGACGAGTATTCCAATCCAAGTTGATTGCGGAACTCACCAATCAATGCTCGTCGATACAATCGGTTCACGACAGCGTATCATCCCCAGACGAATGGACTGACAGAGAGGTTTACCAAAACCTCAGCCAACATGATGGCTATGTATGTAAGTGTTGAACACAAGGACTGGCACGTAATCCTTCCCTACGTCACGTTCGCCTACAACACCGCAAAACAAGATACGACAGGTTTTACCCCTTTTAAACTGATCCATGGACGCGAAGCCGAAACAACTGTAGACACTCTTTTCCCAAATCCGCATGAAGATCTCCAAGAGGAATAGTCAGAAGAATGCCTCGCGAGTCGAAGAGACTAGGCAGCTAGCAAGATTAGAAACCTTGAAAGCCCAAGAAAAGGACAAGGCCAGATATGATTCAAAGCACGAGGCAATGGATTACAACGTCGGTGACCTGGTATGGATTTTCATCCCGATAAGAAAGGTGGGACTCTCAGAACAACTGATGAAAAGGTACTTCGGGCCATATAAGATTACTCGGAAACTCTCTGACGTGACGTTCGAAGTTGAACCTGTGGACCAACCAACCAGGAGAAGCCAAACAAGAACCCCTACCATGACCCTGAGGACCAAGCTGATCTGTTCAAGTGATAATTACAGCGGGACGCTGTTCACCTAGGAAGGGGGCAATGTCACTTATTAATTATTTAAAATATTCTGTTGTTTATCATCATGAATATTTGCATATTCATCACCCCTTATCATGCTTGTAAATTACAACTTGAAAGATCCTTTGACACATTTTGCAATATATAAGTTTTATTAATTAATAAATTATTTTCAATTAAGCTTTTGGAATACCTGTCTTCTCTATCGTGACAATATAAATATATAAATATAAATATTATTATATGCGTTTAAATATATTTTTGAAACACATAATTTTTTAAAACAGATATTAAATTTTAAAATAGTAATGAAAATTAGTAAAGAAAATGAATATTAAATTTTAAATAAGATATTTTCTTTAAATATTTATTAATATTGAAATGCCAAGTTTTTTTACAGCGTCATTGGAATATAATATTACTAAATTCTCAAATTAAATATTAAATTTATTATACTTGGAACACATTTTAGTATTTTTACAATTTATAAATGTAATTTTACAAGACACCGCGAGAGGCGCTGCATGCAAGTGAAAGTAGAAAATTTTAAATAAAATTGCGACACGGATATTTATTTCAAATCAAATTCAAACCAGAAACCTTCCCAGTAGTATAGTAAATAACTTACTAAAGTTTCACGACGATTGGATAATCTTACCTTTTAAAAACATCAATCGTGTAAACAAACTAACAAACTACGTGTAAAATTATTAACCAATCAAATTTATTCATCGTCGCGACCAGTGCGGCGCCAAGCGGTAAAAGGCTGGAACATCGAATTTGGATTTTATTTTTATAGATATAATATAAAGGAAAGGATCTAAAGATGAACGCTTATTAAGAATAATGAAGGACAATTTTAAAAAGTGTTAATGAGTTATTAAAGAATCATATAATAAGGAAATTATTAATCATTTTAATAAATTGTGTCAAGCAATAGATTTTAACTCTATATAAATGGAACTTTCTATAATCAACAACGTACAAATTATCTTAAAATTAGGTTCATTTTTGTTCTGGTGTGGAAACAAAAATTATTTTTGAATATTCCTGTAATCAATTCATCATGAATGTAGATCAGTTTACAGAATTTATAAAAAATTAATAATATACAAGAGAATTTTTATACAGAGCTACTAGCGGATGTGTACCTGTTGAAGAGTAACGTCGCACATCGGCTGTTGCCATAGCAACGCCAGCTTCCTGCCAGACATCACATGACCTGGCGCCGCTCCGGCCGTATCTGTATATAAGTTTCAGTTTGCTTTGTTGTCTGCCCCTACGCTTGCCTTTGTTAACTCTCTTTGTTCCTTGTCATCTTAATATAATATAATTGATAATTAAACAATACTTTTTTCTGAGATCCAGCCTCTGATTCTCTTACATGGCAGCAGAGCTTGGTTGGTATCAAATATCTTTGTTTATCTAAGCTGAAATTCGTTTGCTTGCTCAAGATGACAACTGAACTTCCACAAATTCAAAAATTCAACAGATGTACGTTACGTACAGGGGTTCATTTACAATTATAATTTATAATGATGTCGTTTAGTCCGGATTCTCAGGTCCTTGGGGATATTGTTCTTGAGAAGGTTTTTTCTGGCTTGTTTGATATTCAAGGTGGGTTTTTTTTCCCCTTTTTTTCCACTTTTCGTCATTCTGGCTTAATTGATGGAGAATTTGTCTAGGTTTTAAATTTCTTATTTTCCTTTTTCCGCATTTGTAGTTTGTGGCTTCCTTAAAGGTGGGGTTTTCTAATTTTTCGGATTTTTCGTAGAATTTAAATGATTGTCCAATAATGTAGTGATTGATGTTTTCGATATTTAGATCGTTCCTGAGGATTGTGTTCCGAACGAAACAGGGTGGAGACATGATTTTTATGATCATTTTATTTTCAAAGACTTCTAGCTTTTTAAGGATGGTCTTATGTGCTGTCATAAAAATGGGGTGGTCATATATGAGTATAAATGAATAAAACAAAGCATCGAGGGCTGCGTATCTTTTATTAGAACGAATATAAAACGAGCTTTCGGGCACATACGCCCTTATACAGGAATTAATGAAACAATAATCCAACTAGTTTGAAATAGGATTTATATACACGTAACTATTGTTTTGCATATCAGCTTAATTTGAAAAATATTAAAATGTTTAAATTTACATGCAGGTGTAATGATTTGGAAAAACTAATTCTATTTAATATGAGGTAATATGATACATTTTGGTTAAGGCAATCTTATTTTGTATTTTATATATCAAATTTTACAAATTTTATAACCAAAATGTATCATATTACCTCATATTAATTAGAATTAGTTTTTCCAAATCATTACACCTGCATGTAAATTTAGACATTTTAATATTTTTCAAATTAAGCTGATTTGCAAAACAATAGTTACGTGTATATAAATCCTATTTCAAACTAGTTGGATTATTGTTTCATTAATTCCTGTAGAAGGGCGTATGTGCTCGAAAGCTCGTTTTATATTCGTTCTAATAAAAGATACGCAGCCCTCGATGCTTTGTTTTATTCATTTATAAATCGTACAGGGTTTTCCAATCGATATATGAGTATTGGTCTTATTATTGACGTGTAAATGTTTCTTTTGCAATTAAGGGATAATTTGCTTTTCGGTCCTAGAAGTAGGGATAATCAATGTTGGGCAGCTTTCGCTAAATTAATTCTGTTTTCGATGTGTTTTTTGAAGGTTAGGTGCTCGTCTAGGGTCATCCCTAGGTATTGGATGTTCCCTTTCTATTTAATATTGTCTTCGAAGACAAAGAGTTCGTCTAAAGGTTTCTTAATTTTGTCTTTTTCTCTGGAGAAAAGTATTGCTTCACTTTTTTGGGGGTTCATTGTGACTCGCCATTCTTTACACCAGAGCGTGGAAAAGATGCAGGCCTCTTGGAGTTTCATGTGGAGTCTGACGAAGTTGTATGTCGAGGCCAAAATGGCGGTATCATCGGCAAATAGGTGTAAAGAGGTGTCTTCAATACAGGGGAAGTCGTCTATATATATATAAAATAAGGTTGGTCCTGTGACTGATCCTTGGGGGACCCCGGCAAGGATGTTGCTAGCTGTTGAAAGTTCGTCTTTGACTCGTACCTTGAATGTTCTATTTGTTGAGAATTTTTGCGTTATTTTTATGATGTCTCCAGGAAGGTGCTTTTTGCACATTTTGTAGAGAAGGGCATCGTTCCAGACTTTATCGAATGCTTTGGCAATATCGAAGAATACGGCTCCTGTTATTTGGCCTAGGTCCATGGATTTTCTTATTTTTTTCAGTGACAACAACTAGCTGGTGCAATGTTGAGTCCTTGGCTTGGTAGCCAAATTGTTCAGGTCTGAGTGGATTCTTTTCTTCGAGGGATTTTCTGAGTCTTCATAAAACAATTCTTCCGAATAGTTTTAAGATGGCAGGTAGCAGAGAGATGGGCCTGTAGCTTGTTGGTTCATGCATGGATTTTCTTTTTTTAAGTATGGGACAGATAATGGACGTTTTCCATCTGTCAGGGAAGTGCGCAAAGTGCAGTGAGGGGTTAAATATTTCGGTTATTGATGCTAGTATATGATTAGGGGGCAGTTTGAGAGCTTCATTAGGCAATTCTTCGATTCCGGGAGCTTTTTTATTTGGTAGATATTCAATAATCGCTTTTATTTCACCAATGTTTGTTGGTTCTACTCCTGTTTCTTTGTTGTTGTTTTTTTCATATATGAATTCACACATTTGATGTATGTACGAGTAGGTTTGGAGTGGGATGTATAGGGATTGGGGGTGAACTGTTTTTCATAGTTGTTGGCAAATGATTCAGCTGCTTCTACTGTGGTTAGTGTCTGCCCATTGTTTGTCTTCAGTGTTATTTCTTGTTTTTCAGAGTTAGATAATCGTTTGATGGCTTTCCATATGGTTTGGTCAGTGACTTTCAAGTTTTCGATAAAGTGGTCCCAGCTAGTGTTATCGTGCTCTCTTGTAAGTTTCTGTGATTCTCTCAGGGCCGTCATGTAGGCTGAGTTATCTCGGGGGTCGCAGGTTTTTTTCTTTTTTTTTTCTTAGTTTGTTGGTGGATCGTATTTTTCTTTAATGTGAGGTGGATATCTTTGTTCTAGTTCCGGGTCCTTATATTTTGTTGAATCTTTCAAATTTTGCAACATTTGTTCGTCAATGTGTGTAATGGCCTCGTCTATTTTTAAAGATGTGTCTAGGATCAGTTCAGGAGGTTCAGCGATTTCCATTTTGTACTTGAAAAGGGCCCAATCTTTAATTTTTATTTTTGTATTTGGGTAGGATATTTTGAAATCCTGTAGCACAAGTAGTACTGGGAGATGATCAGAGGTTAGTTCGTGTGAATTTAGAGTATGCGCTTTGGGAGATGTTTTTATGCACGGCGATATCAATGATGTCTGGAGGTGAGTCATGAGTAGGTTCGTCGGGGTAGCTCACATATAGGTCCATAACGTTGATTGCGTTTTGAAGCCTTTTTCCACTTGGGTTAGTTGTGGTGGAACCCCAGGCAGGATGTTTGCAGTTTAGGTCCCCTGCTAAGATGGTCGGTGTGTCCGTTGAAAAAATGTTATATATCGGTTTGATCTAGATAGGTGCTCTCTCTTGGTGGTTTGTAGCACGAATACAGGTTCATATTCAGCCCGTTTTTTTTCTGATAGAAATTCCTGCTGTTTCCAGGCTTTAGGTGGTGGCATGAATAGGTGCATGGCTGTACTTCTTGTGGATGAATATGGCAGTTCCACCACCTTGTCCGGTTAGTCTGTCGTTGCGGAGGGTGATGAAGTTTTGTATCCTCATTTTATGGCACGGCTTAAGCCAGGTTTCTGACCCTAGTGCGATGTCGATGTCGTGGTCGTTCAGAAATTCTGAGAATTGTTGTTTTTTGTTTCGAAAACTACAAAAGTTCCAGTGAACGATTCAAAGGCTATTTTTATACATACTTTTGTGATTCATTTACATCTGATGGTGTCTACAACGTTCTTCATGTAATCTCGGATGGTTCAAATTCACATAAATATGTACCGCTCAGCAAGAGCAACCTAGTTCATGATAATTGAACAATGAATAATATGTGACGGTTATTCACATATTAAACAAATTTTAACGCGGGATTAAATCCCGGTTCATGACTGTCGGGAACCGAGGGTGTTACCCACTCGTCCACCGACTTTTTTTTATATATCTCGGATCCTGGTTCAAATTCACATAAATAGGTACCGCTCAGCAAGAGCAACCTAGTTCATGATAATTGAACATATTGAATAATATGTGAAGGTTATTCACATATTAAACAAATTTTAACGCGGGATTCAATCCCGGTTCATGACTGTCGGGAATCGAGGGGGTTACCCACTCGTCCACTGACTTATGATTTATATCTCGGATTACATTTGAAAATCGTCATCCAATTCTTTTACTTTCAGGGAAATGGTGCTTTATTAATTTATCATTTGATATTATTAAGGTTTTTTCCTGGTATTCAAAAAGGAAAAACACGTGAAGATCAGTTATATTTTTCAATTTATCAAAATACTAGCGCATGTGTACCTGGCTTCGCCCGGGTTTTATCCGAGTGAAAGTTTGCCTAACGAATATCCTTCCTTATCCTTTCCTTATATCTATAAAAATGAAATGCGAAATCGATGTTTGTTATCGCTTCACGCAAAATCTACTGACTCAATCATTATGGAATTTCGCATGTAGGTAGCTGAATATTTCGTTTAACATATAGGCTATTCATAAAACTAAAAAAGTTAATGTGCTTTTTTTTTAAATAAAAACCAAAAAGCGTTAGTTCCAGCCTTTTACCGCTTGGGCGCAGCACTGGTCGCGACGATAAATGAATTTTATTGGTTAATAATTAACACACGTGGTTTGTTCACACGATGAATGTTAGTTTGTTTACACGATGAATGTTTTTAAAAGGTAAGATTATCCAATCGCCGAGAAACTTTAGGAAGTTATTTACTATACTACTGGGAAGATTTCTGGTTTGAATTTGATTTGATATAAATATTCTTTGCAATTTTATTTGCAAATTTTCTACTTTCACTCGCAAGCAGCGCCTCTAGCGGCGTCTGGTGAAATTATATTTATAAATTGTAACAATGCTTAAAATGATTTTCAAGTATAATAAATTTAATTTGAGAATTTAGTAATATAATATTCCAATGACGTAAAAAATACTTGGCATTTCAATATTAATATATATTTAAAGAAAAAATTGTAACGTTTTTGTGTTAATTGTTAAAATGTAATGTTAAAATATATATTTTTACATTGTTAATTTAATTTGCTGTTGTTTTATAAAAATGATGATGCAACTTCAATTGTTGTTGTGAAAATATCTTTATTTACGGAGCTGCTAACCATAATAAATGATTTTTGAGCCCCTAATTGTTGTTGTTTATTATCGTTTGTTTATATAAAAAATTACATTGTATGTGATGATGATAACAAAAATGAAATTTTAAATTAATATATATAATTCATTGAGAAAAAATAAATAATTAATTATCAGATTCACAAAAGTGACAATATCTTATTTAAAATATAATAGATATTTTCAAAAATTATGTGTTTTTTTCAAAAATATATTTAAACGCATATAACAATATTTATATTTATATACGTTTATAAATAAATATATAGGTGGATTGGATGTTTTCTAGAATCGTTTTAAAAAATGTACGATAGGCAAACTTTTACTCGGATAAAAACTGGGCGAAACCGGGTACATTCGCTAAATACAGTTATTTACAAATCTTCGTTTGTGGCAAGATACTATTCCTTCAACTTCAAATTACCGAGTGGACCAATTAATACTGATTTTTTTCAACTTATCGAGTATTTTTCAAGGGACCGGGAAAAAATTATCGAGAGTGTAGACAAGTATAGATTCAGTAGGGATTGGATGTTTGCTAGAATCGTTTTAACAAATGTTTGTTAAGCAAACTTTTACTCGGGTGAAAATCGGGCGAAGCCGGGAACATATATATATATGTTTGTCGGCTATGCACGCCTTCAATATGTAACTAATCTAGCTGGAATTTGAACAGGACAGAGAGTTAAATCTGGAAGAGTTTTTTTTTACGTCACTCAAGGTCATCTACGCGCCAACGATGACACGTGATCGTAGCCGTCCAATAGGAGGGCGCCGGCCATCCGTGACAGAGGCGGCCTATGACTGATTAATTAGGATTAGGATATGAATTTATTTAAGGCGCCAATTTATAATTGTAACAAATAGTATTTGAATAAAAACATTCGATCGGATAAAACACGGGCGTTGCCCAGGTCATTCGGCTAGTATATTAATATAGCTGACTGGACCCGGCTTCGCCCGAGTACTGTTCAAGTGGGGTTTACTCACGAATGAATAGAGCCCCCAACTGTTTTAAAACTTATAGTAATGATTTTTTTCTTTCAGCACAATGGAGATAAACTGCAAATAACAATATTGAAAATGCTAGTAAAAATAATCTGAAATATAAGATCAATTTCACAACACATCTAATGAATAGAGTGCTGTTTTGGAGGAGTGGTCCAAACTGTTGATTTTTAAAAACCGGGATCATCGAATCCAGCTTTGAGCACTTTGTTCGGGAAAAAAAATTGCCCCAGTGGACCCTGATTCTTGAAAAAGTCCAACCCCTCCAGTGAGTGCAAGTAACCAAACTGGGTTTGGTATCTATAAAATTAAATAAAAATCTAATGACTAGTGTGAATTAAGGAAAATGGTCCTCTCAACCTGAAAATTTCACTTTCTCCACTTCATTCTCGGCTGTTCAAGAAGAAACAGCCAGATTAAACATTTTTAAGGGCACCTAATCCGGCACTTACATCTCTAAATAGTTAAGCAACTTTTATAAATGTAATATAACTGCAATACTGAAATACCCGGACTTGGATGAATTTTTTATTAGGTTATTGTTGGCAGTTTTAGAAAGTGTAGGAATTTGGAAATTTTAACAAAAGAATGTACTTTTTAAAATGGTAAATTAAAAAAAAAAAAGGAAATTTGCATAATTTTCTAAAAGGCAAGGACAATTTTAAAAATACCAAAAATGCAAGACCAATAATGTTACCATATTAAGACAAAATTACTGAATGTATTCAGTACCTTTGTCTGAAGATGGTAACAATGCTGTTACTGAAACTATACATAATATATTTATTTGTATTTGGTCTTGCTTCCTTGTGATTCTTATCTATATTTCAAAATATACCTCAATTATTATACCTAAAAAGGTATATATATATTACCAAGACCTTAAATCAAAGTAAAATATCAAATGAGTTATTAATTAACCCTATATGAATCAGCGGTATGGGTCAGTAACACGTGAAAATAAGGTCAACAAATGAAATATATTTTTAAAAAAATACATTTTGAACGCTAGCTTCACACAGGTCACACATTTTGCTACCAGCTGCATGTGTTATTTTTTTTACTATGGTGTGATTTCCAAATGATGGATCTGTAGATACATTATAATCTCTCCAGAGCTTAAGGTAGCAAACAGTACTTTCACAATACATAAATATTAATGCCAAAAGCCAGAGTTATGATAGCATGTTGCAGTGTAATGTTGACCTGCAGGATGGAAAATAAACAATATTATTTCCAAAGACTTTAATTTGAAAAGTATTATGAAACGTTAAAAATATAATCTTAACTTTTAAAAGCATGAAAAAAGCAATCGTGATTTGAATAAATTTAGTCTAAAAACAAACAGCATGTAAAAGGATGCACCAATCGAGGGCTGCCCCCAGCGGTAAAAGACTGGAGCTAACGCTTCATGGGTTGGTAATTTTTTTTAAATAGTACATTAACTTAACAATATTCCATGTCTTGCTAACATAAATTTTAAAAAATAATATGCATAAAAATAATGCAATTCTAAAATTCATACATTAAGCGTTTATTAAATTAAATGGGAGAGAAATGGTGTCCAATTTTTTTTTTTTTTGTAAAACTTTGACCTTTTATGTTTTTTACAAATTCTTAATGTACATAACTCAAACTAAATTTTTTTTATAAATTCTGCAAACTAATATAATAAAATAATTAAGGAATGAAGAATTGCATAGAAACAACTATAATACAATTGTGTATATATTATGAGTATAAAGAATTAACTTTCTGTTCAATATTGCAGAGTCATAAAAATACTAATGGTGTAAAATTCAAAACAGCAAAGTTATCCTGATAAATGCAATGAGCTATCAAAAGGTGTGTTGCAGACTAAGAAAAACTTAAATTGAACCAGAAATGATGACACCATAAAAATAACAATTCTTTAGAATAGAGTTATGCAAATGAATTAAATGAAAAAAACAAAATAAAGTAAAGAAGCTTTATTGATGAAACTACAGTAGAGCAATAATGATAAAAAAATATCGAC